>OZ005648.1:408848146-410048146 GCA_963930645.1 Salticus scenicus
ACGACTTTCTCTAACCCAGCATTTCAATACTATGAAATCAGATTGCAGAATAAGGAGTAAGATAACAATTTCAATATATAAACTTACGTTAAAAATATTTCAAACTAGGTTTAGGAACAGTTTTATTCGAGCATATAATATTTACATTTCTACATAAACCAAAGCTGTTATTAAATTTAACAGTTTATTCCACATTATTCGCATAACTTTCATACGCAACACTCCTTGAAACTTATCAATCTTAATCAAAATTTTTAAGTAGCAACCATATATGAACTTAAAAAACAACATTTGAGTTGCCTACAATTATTTGAATTACAATGATAACAGACGTGATTAACCGTTAAAAACTTGACATTAATATCCAGGGTATCTCAAAATGCGTAATAACAAAAACAGCGCTGGAAATTTAATTTTAAAAAATACTTTATTTACCGTGTGGGTATGAGGAATTAACTTGGGCAGTTTTCCTGTACATGGTAAAGTGAAGTAAAGCACTTCCACCGATTACAATCAATAGAGAAGAAGGTTTTCGCTTTGTTATTGGTAGCCCTGTATGTCGTCTATAAAGTATGAGCGCACAACATTGTGCATTTAAGTAATAAGTATAGTCCTATATTAAAAACACATACACATATCACAACCAGAAATGCACTTTCAGCACTTTCCAGGTATAGTCCTATTATATTCTGGTTCTTTTGGGTAACCCTATAAGCGAATGACGAATGACTTTCATACCATATTGCATTTGTATTTCATGCTAAATAATTTTGAAACTTCACTGGATTTCATGCTAAATTGTACCACTGAAATTTCGTCCATAGACATAATGTATTTGAATTCGCTTGGATGTCCCTGTACACGAACCATTTGATTGATCTCAATGATAGTTTGGTAAAAATTCCCTATAGGATACAGATTTAGAATATAGTGTTTGAACTTCCTGTTACTATTTGTTCTTGGGGTACGCTGATAACAGGCACACAAGCAGACCCAACCACTTAAAGCCTGTTTTTTTCGATTCAGGGGATCTCAAAATGTGTAAATATAAGAAAAACTGAATTTAGAAAATTTGACTCGAAAAACAATACTTTCTCTACTACATATAGGTAAGAGAAAGTAAAAATAATAAATACTAACATGTGTTACTTTTTAAGTTGAGATGATGCTCGAAATCCATTTTCAGTGTTCATAAAGCACCAGGGAGTCTGAAATACAACTAAGTTAACAGTGATAAAAAGTAAAATTCTATAATAAATAACAAACAAGCCTTCCATTGGCGATACAGAGAACCGGTTTCTGTTTCAAGTCACGTTTCACTTCTGCTTTTATTTATTATTTTTTCTTAACACACACTCCCCCATTATTATTTATTTTCGCGCTTTGCCGAATTACCTTACCTCGCACTTCGATTCGGAATTACACTTTCTCCTTTTTTTTTTTTTTTTTTTCAGTTCATCATCAGGGTCATTGTTATCTTTTTCTTTTCTCTTTTTATACATTCCCCCTCCTTACGAAATTGGCCACCCCTTGGACATGGCTAAGTATTATGGTTTGCACGCTTTACTCATTTAGTAACTTTCCATTTTGTGCATCTAGTCTAAAATGGTTGAGCTTTGTGGGAAAGAGATGTAGTAACAACAAAAAATCAGCAAATAGTGCTTTTCATTATTTGGTTTGTTCACTATCTGTCATTTTTCAACTTTTATTTATTTTTTCAGTCATTTGCAACAGGTGAATGCTCTTCGGCTAAAATATATAATTTTCCCTTTTAAAGTGTTTTTCAAAGATTTGATTGATTGAATGTAACCCCTTGAACCTCGTTTTCACAAATAAACGCTTTTAAATGAAAATTATTATCTGGAATTTCAATAATCGTATAATGCTCTCTCTGGAGATCGTTGTAGAAAAACATTTTCAAAGTTTTCCGCAAAACAAGCTGTTGGTATCGTAAACGGCTTTTTACTTTAATAAAACTCTTTTCCAGGATTTTCTAAAAGTTATGTAAAGTTATGAGCCTATTTTAGGGAAGTTTTCAGTATGTATTTAAAAACATTAATTCAGAATATCAAAAATATTAAAATATATTAAAATATATATCAAAATATTAAAAATATATCAAAAATATTTCATTTCAATATTAGGTAGACAATATTTTAATTATTACAACAAAAACAATATCATAAATACTTAAAAATAAAAAATAAATAAATAATCGAAATGGCCTCTTAAAAGGATCTATTCATATTGAAATCAAATTTGAGGACAGCCAATAAAATTACTCTCAGAACTAACACCAAACGAGGCAACAAGGCAAGCTATGGTTTTAAGCTAATAAGTATTACTTTTCGTATAAAAGATATTAAAGTTTCACCTTCAATGTCATATTTTAAAACTTTCTCTGTAAAGTAAGAAAGGTATTATTCTTACTTTAACTTAATTCCTGTTTTAAAGAAGATAGAAGTACAATCTCTTGTCTGTCTTGTTTGTTTTAAATTTACAAGCTTACTTAAATACTTAAATGAATAAATATCAATATATTTTCATAATATGCATTAGAAACGCTTTCTTTCTTTGTCTTTTTTTTTTTTTTTTTTTTTTAAGCACTCGTACAAAATCAAATTTTAAGAACTGTTCAATATTTTTATGTGACAAAAAAAAAAAAAAAAAAAAAAAAAAAATGAGAAATAAAAAGTTAAATTCAAATACAAACGCTAACAGTTCAAATACATTTTCGAATTAAGGATACAGAAATTGAATTTTGTATAGAGGGAGAAATCCAACTGTCTTAATGAACAAGAAATAATTTTATAGTATATTATTTAAGACATAAAAAATGTGTTATGCGTTCAATAAAATTTGAGAGCTGTGAAACATTTTTATGTGAAAAGAAAAAAATAAAAGTTTCATACAGAAACACTAGTAATTCAAATTAACAGGTAAAAATTTAAGGGTTGAGTTCAATGGGTGGAATAATAATGGCCTAGGACTAGGGTGACCAGGAGACATGCCATCAAAATTTTGGCACTCTGTGGAAGGAGGGGGGGGGATATCTCCTATACTTCGATAACCCTCACGAAGTATTAATTTCGGAACATAAAAGAATAAAGATAAAAATTAAAGCAAATTTAAGAATAATAAAATTTAACTCTTTATTGGTAAATATAAACACCATGTACAAATATTTCAAGTGAATGAAATTTATCTTTATATAATAATAAAATGATATACAAAGTTTAATATCGTGTCACAAATGTGACGAAAAGAAAAAAAAAAATCATTTAAATCATTTTTTTAATTTGTTGACATAAATAATCCCTCAACTAGATATACTTTTAAACACAATTGCGTTTTAATACATTTTTTGCTACAATGATAGAATTTTGTACATGACCTATTTAGGGCATGAAGCACATTTTATTCATTGGAATACATATTAGTATGGGATATTTTGTAAGGCATTTACGAAATCTAAATTTTGTGATTCTTGACATTAAATCCTTGAAAGTTTTAGATCGATTTTTAAAAAATTGGTACCTTTGTTTTTTAAGTTTTTTTATATATATATATATATATATATATATGTATAATTTTTTATGCAAGTCAAAGACCGAAATAAAAGCTGAGGTCAAGGTTTTCAAATACCCTGTGTACGAGTTTAAAAAAATTATAATAAAAAATTACATCAATACACAAAAAACAATATTCTATTTCACGAATGCAAAATTTACAAGAAATGCGTTGACATCCACACCCCTAAAAGTTCTATACATGCCTTCCCACTATACATGCAAAGGTTATTTATAGAAAAGTTAAAAGAGTCAATTAAGAAAGTTTAACATTTTGCATCAAAATTTCTGACAACGAATAAAGAAAAGGGAAACGGCCTCTTAAAAGGATCTATTCATATTGAAATTAAATTTGAGGACAACCAATAAAATTACTCTCAGAACTAACACCAAACACCAATAGAGGCAACAAGGCAAGCTATGGTTTTAAGCTAATATGCATTACTGTTTCGTATAAAATATATTAAAGTTTCACCTTCAATGTCATATTTTAAAACTTTCTCTATAATATTAAGAAAGGTTTTTTTTTCTTACTTTAACTTAATTCCTGTTTTAAAGAAGATAGAAATGTGCGAAAAGTGCATAAAGGGAAATGCATGCAGCTCACTTTAATAACTCTTTAGAAATGTGTTATTTTAAGAAGAGACGGTCGCAAAATGAAATTCTATTCGATAAGTTTAGATTAAATGCGACTCGTTCTATTTTATAGAATTTAAATTACAATCGTATACTTTTATAAAGAATGTACGCAAGAACTTCCGAATACTATGTTTGAATTATCAGAAAACTATACAAAAAATTTTATGTTTAAATTAAAAAAAAAAAAAAAAAAAAAAAGTGAAGTGAAGGAGAGGAAAAAATGTAGAAAAAATAAATTAAGAAATAAATTAAGAAATGCTGCATACATATGCATTACAATATAGATATTAAATATATTATTACTTTTTTTCTTAACTATTTAAATTAAAAATGTAAAATGCATATTTTTAAAAAATTATTTTATTTTGATTAATTTTTAAACTATTCCAGCTTTGCTAATTTTTTATTTACCCCCCCCCCCCACACACACACACACACTTCTTCATTACTTTGTTGATCCACTGATAATTTATAGGAAATATTTTTGTATTTGAATGGTGAAATTCATGCAAATTTCATTTTTTTCCAAACTTAAAATCTACTTGACTATCTATAAAAAGGTATCGCAATGAATTTTTATATTTAGTCTAAAACCAGCAAGACTAGAAGCATACTGAAAATTTTCAGGTAATAATAATTAAATTATTTTTTTAATTGAGCTTTAAAATTTAAAATTAAATAATTTTGGAAAATTTTAATTTATTTAATATTACTATGATATAATATGCATGTATATAAATTTCCTTAGTTTTAAGACTGTACTTTACAAAAGAACTTTATAATGTCCACAGTCCCCTTAATGTCCTTTAAAGCGTCCCCAATTTTTTATCATAGAAGGATGGTATGTCTCAGATGGTATTATTAGCTTCGGATTTGATATTCGCACTAATTTGGAATCTGAGCTATGTAAAAGATTGTGTCATTATTGATGTTTCTAACAGAGAACAACAGCAGCAAATTATGACCACAACCTCATTTTCTCTACTATAAACAATAGATTTAGCCCCTTTTAAACTCTGCTGACAAACACCACTTTTCGTTTTATTCTATGCAATCATCCCACACCGCCGACGCTAGAAAATTATCTTATTCCAGGTTAACGGCCCTTTCTACAAAAATGCAATAATTTGGTTGTTGCACTCCGCGAGCAATGTCTATCGGCGTGCCTTCATTGTACTGGACGCGTGTTCGCTGTCGTTATTGTTGCTAATGGTCTCCTCGCTTGACTTGGCCTTGATTGCTGCACCCCGCAGTTTTGATTAAGCGCCTCGATTGTGACTTACCTGGGTTGCGCAAGTGCATCTTAAAAGACGTCTTGGTGTGAGGGGGGGGGGGGAGGGGATGGGAATCGTGGAATAACAAAAACCCTGTCAGTAAATCGGGTATAAGCATCCGGTATTAAAGATTACTTCCTATGAAGAGTTGTCTAATTGATTTTCAGTAAATATACAGCCATTGTGCAAAAAGGAGAAATTACAAAATGTAGTTGTTCATTTCTTAAATTTGGCAAGGGTTTGAATTAATGAACTGCAATAATACCTCCCGTACATGCATAAATGTCGATTCACTTACAGAGTAAGAGGCAAATGATTTAGGCAAGTTAAATGTTATTCAAAGCACAGGCAATCCCGCAAGTGAGTCAATTTAAAAACACATTCATTATCTAAACATAGTAACACAAATAATTGAAATACTTACTCAACTAGCTCCATGGTCATTAGATAGGTGATCCTTGCATACAATTATTTTTTAACGCATACCTTATTAAAAATTATAGCTTCATAGTATTTCATGATGCATTCTTTGTTACAGAGGTGATTTATTTTAATTTGCGCATAAAACTTACAAAACAATTGATTGTACTGTCTCCTTCGTCACTTACTACTAAATTTGCGTAATAATAAAAACTAAGTGCATAAGAATTACTAATGTTAACGGCTATTTTGTTTTGAACCAAATTATTATCATAGTTGAATGTTTTCTTCATAAGGATATCAAAACGACTTGTAGTATGATGAAATTCATTTTTAAAATTAGTGGATGTATACATTAAGAGTCTCGTTGTCCATTCATATTAATCACTGCTAAATAATTAATTTATGTCTATGCTAGATTTTGTTTATAATAACTCATTTAAGAATGTGATATATTTCTGTTAAGAGAAGATCTACCGCTCTCTCAACATTCCGTAGAATATTTGCTTTATTTAAACTTGAGTAAATTCTACGCACACCGAATTCTACAGAAACCATACTTTTTATTACCCGAATAATATATCGTACACTGAGTAAAGCACCCCGACAATATACGTGTCACAAGTAAAATAAAAACTATTTTGATTTTATGTCATTGAAAAATGTGTATGAAATGCCTCTAACCTGCTCTAAAAGAGTCTCATTTCTATCTCCAATTTAATCAATTAAGTGGCAGTTGTATCTGTTTTATTGTAGACTACTCAATTATCGTTATTTTTAAATGGATTTTTCTCAAGAAAAGTGTTACAACTTAAAAATGCAATATTTGACGCCGTGCGGTATGTTAGATTTCTTATATGGAAGGTAGAATAAAGATAAAATACACTTATAAGAAGTGCCGTCCGTAGAACGTATTATTCGACCACATTTCATAAAACCATGGAAGCCTCTGCGCAAGTGCTAACTCAACGAGTCCAGTGCTAAAATAGGGGTGACAGTCATCTGACTCAGAGAAAAATGAGCGATAACACAGAGTACCAAATTACTGGATCTTTTCCAAATCTCAACTTGTCGTTCAAGCTGTCACTCCTCCAACATTTTGGACGCGTCCTCACTACTAGTTTTAAGAAACGTGGCTGCACTATAATGTATCTAAATTCCTTCATGTCCCTGTACATGGCTCATATAGTGGCTGAATGGTTAGCGCTGTGGGTTTTCACTTGCCAGGTGCCTGGTTAGAGTCCTTGCTATGGCAAAGATGTTCGTAATCCACTTTAAACCATAGATTCCGGTCTAATGAGCTCTAGTGTGTGAAAGGTGACCGATAAACAACATTATTAATTATCCCACCATACCCTGTCCATTAGAAATCATCACTTTATATACCAAAAAGTATACAATTAATTCCATGTTAATCATAATTGTTAACTGTGTGTACTATACTTCAAATCTGTCTGATGATTTTTCTGACCGTTATCGCAGCATATGAGGTCATATACATACAAACATGAAAAACTAAATCGGAACTGGGTAGCCTCTAACATTTTGACAATTTTTTTTTTTTTTAAATGTTATTGATAATTCTTAACATTGTCATATAGTGTGTGTGTGTGTACATATATATATATATATATATATATATATATGACAAAAGACTTTCTCAGTTTGTGTTTATCAGTCTAATATATACTTATAAACAAAAATGATGGGAGGTGATAATAATTAAAGCAAAAAAGCATAGAACATGGAGAAAGTACGAAAATTTTCTGCTAAACTTGCAGAATGTAATGCAATTCTGCCAATTTTCCAATTATAAATTAAATGGATGCTATCTCACTTTACTAAAATGAAATATCTGGTATAAATAAATGAAACTTGAATGTTTTAATTTCAAAAACATAACACAAACTTCAATCTCAATACATAAGTTATAGATATGTATATCTAAGAAAGAAAAGAAAAAGAAAAAATAATTTTCGAATGTTTTCACACAGCATTTCATTAAAAAACATAATTCAGAAACAAATTATGCAAACGATACGGAATCCAAAATTACATAAATAAAAATTTATATCATTTTTTTTTTTTTTTATTACGTTTAATCACAAACATGAATATATTTAATCACAAGCGCGAGACTCCAACGAAATAATCTCATTTACAAAAACAAAACTCGAGTAATATAGATTAGTTCTAGTTCAACAAGGAGACACATGCAGTATTTCTGAGCTACGAATTGATTGAAATATTTGAAAATAAATCATGTTTCTTCTCCCAAGTTTTAAAGCATTTTCAAAACGCATATCCCGAAGGATTATTATTTTCTCCATACCCCCCCCCCCCCACACACACACACACACCCTTCTTATAAATGGCGACAGTGAGATCTAAATAATTAGCTTGTAATTTTTTTTTTTTTTTTTTTTTTTTTTTTACTTTCGGAAAGGATAAAAAATATTCGTTAACAAATAATACATAAATTTTAAAAAGAGTAAAACAAAACATTTTTGACTAACTTTGTTGTTTAAATTTTACTATAGTAAGGTATATTTTGGTACATAGATAGCAGAAATGCAATGATGAAACTTAGCCAGCAACTTCATGCCTAACTAACAATTTAGTCATTTTATTCGGTAAGTTTAGGTTACGGAAGCCAAAAGTAAATATTTTTAGTTAAACATTTTTTTCTTTTCGTCTTTCAGGAATTATGATTTGGAACAGGCTATTTAGCACAATAATGAGCTATGTTCATCTATTATTATATTTAATCTCATTAAAATATTTTTTAAAAGGATTTGTCATTATTATTTTTTAAATATTTGCTGTCAGAGGTCTAGACGGGGTACAATGGAACACAAAAAATGGGGTACAATGGACCATGGTCCATTTACCCCAGTTCTCTGTGTCTGTCATAATAAACTGATTAACGAAATCTGCATTTTTGAAGTGTTAGCTATAAATTATATATAAAAATTTCAGAGTTAACCTCAATTAGATATTATGTCTTCAAAGATGAATAAGAAAGCAATTTACTTTCAGGTTTCTTCTTATTTATTTTTATAACCATTCAGTTACTTTTGTATTCTTATATTTTTACCAATATCATACAGATATAACAAACTAAATTAAATAATGCAATTAAAAAATAATAATACAAATAAATTTGATGAAAAAGACGGTTTTACATTTTGTTGGTTTAATCACAGAAATAAAAGATAAAGAATCTGTTTTTGCGAGATTCATGCAACGAAAACTTAATCAAGATCTCTAATTTTTTTTCCCGAGAGTGTTGCTATATCTCTTGTAAATTTTCAAGCTATTGTAATGATGAGTTTTACAGACCCTACAACTTCACAAGAAAACGGCAGATTTTTAGCGATACAAAAATTGTTTGGCGTATCATTTTCTAATTTTAATGTTCATTAATTTACATTATTTGTATGAATCGAAGACATAAATAAACAAATAGAATATATTCTACATTTTATAATATTAAAAAACATACTACATTAGTATGCTATTTAAATTAGACCTGTGGTCCATAGTACCCCATGTCATGGACCATTGTACCCCGCGGTCGGGGTACAATTGTCCAATTTGTCAGTTATTAAAAAAATTATAAATAATCTCTAAAAAAAAAGAGTTAAATTGAACACGTGTCATTTGTTAATTATATTAAAAACATTTTAAACACACATAAAATTAAATTTTACTTAAAAGATGTTAAAAAATTTATCGGAAGATTTTCGCTTAAAAAGAAAGCATCATCAGGGATTTTTATTATACGTTTTTAATAAGCAGTTTTTAATTTTTTTTTTTTTCTTTTTTTTGCTTAAAACTAAAGAAAACATTAAGCAAATCTATAAATATTTAAGCATATTAAAAATGTCAATTTCTTTATGATTTTTACAATAGAAAGTTCTTTAAATGCAATTTATAAAAATGTCTCTCCTAAAATGCAATGCATTGGTCTTTTTTTTTTTTTTTTTTTGGTGTTCCTGTACACAAACTAGTTGCACAGGAGTACAGGAACTTGTAATGTCATTTAAAATAGGGAACATTCCATAGTTAATTTGAATAACATGTATAATTTTCTAAAGATTCTGAAAATATTTACAGATGGACAGTCGGACAGATAGATACTTAAACTGAAATCATATTTCCCCTTAAAACTAGTATGTTGTGGCCACCACAAGACTTTCTTCTATATTTTCCTATACATATTCAAACAGTAACAATATTTAAAAAAAAAAAAAAAAAAAAAAGGAAATACAATTTTTTTTCTAAGTTTTTTTTGTTGTTGTTGTTAAAAGTAATACATATTCAATCAGTAACAATATTAAAAAAAAAAAAAAGAAATACGAAATTTTTTTTTTTTTTTTTTTGTTAAAAGTAAAAAAAAAAAAAAAAAAAATCGATAACTTTGTTTTAAATTATCACAGATTTATGGTTCAACCATTCGTTTCAAAGGTATTGACGAGATCTTTCGAATGATACCCATCTTCAAAATTTACAGCGATTCCCCCCCCCCCCCCCCCATGCACAAAATTTTTTTCCTAGTTACATACTACTATTATCAATAATTCCTATTAATTTTACAAACACAAGTTTAAAATAACTCTTATGCACATTTATACGAAATTTTGTCCTATACTGCCATGTTAAAAATTTAGATAAAATGCGATCACAGCGCCACCTGTTGAGCTCAGAGCCTGATTACCACCTGTTTGGGCCCAAGGCCCAGGACAATTTTGGTGCCCCCCCCCCTTGAACAAATTAAAGGTTTTTTTTTTTTTTTTTTTTTTTAATCTAATTTGTGCACAAAGTTTGACTGCTTGTGAAAAAGTTAAAGCATCACCTTCATAAGAAATTAGTTTTAACTTCTTTTGCAGCGAGACCTAAAATTATTATTATTATTATCTTTCTTCTATGACTGTTGGAATCCACTTGCATAGAAATGTAATTTTTTACAAGGTATTCTTTATAATACTGTTTCCTTTTTAAATCCTAATCTACCTCATTCATACCATACGAAGTCAGCGGGTATGTAAATATGAACACATGAATAAATACTACTGAAAATGTAAAGATATTTTCCATTAGGACGATACAAAGTTCTTTAATTTGTATTATATAACTGTAAGTCTGCAAGTGAAAATTTACCTGGATTTTTTGGTCCGCCGTAAAATGTTATATCATTCGACCGATCTCCACGAAAACTGGTATATTTCATAATCTAGCTAATGTATTTTTTAATTTAATTGAATAATTGGTTAAAATATATTAAAAAATCCCTACTTCCAACTAAAGATTATTATCGTTAGCTAACTTTTGGTTAATTTTTTTTTTAAGGAAATATTTTCCAAAAATAGCATTTTTTAAATTTAAAAATTATTTTGGTACCTCTAGATAGAGGTGCCCTAGGCCAAGGCCTTGTCGGCCTGTGCGATAATCAGGCCCTGGTTGAGCTTTTGATCCCCAAATGTAATCAGCACCAGTTTATGTCGGGGACCAACTAAATACTAAGTTTAGTCAAATTTCGTTAAAAAAAAAAAAAAAAAAATTGTAAGTTTTTTTTTGTTAAAAGTAAAAAAAATCGATAACTTCGTTTTAAATTATCACAGATTTATGGTTCAACCATTCGTTTTAAAGGTATTGACGAGACCTTTCGAAAGGTACCCATCTTGAAACTTTGCCCCCCCCCCCCCCAGTTGGGGGGGAACCGATGCCCCCACATGCACAAAATTTTTTTCCTAGTTAACTACTACTATTATCAACGAGATCTTTCGAAAGATACCCATTGTGAAAATTTACCCCCCCAGGGGGTGTTCCCCCCCTTGAGGAGAGGGGGAGAGCGATGCCCTCCCCATGCACAAAATTTTTTTCCTAGTTACATACTACTATTATCAATAATTCATATTAATTTTACAATAACAAGTTTAAAATAACTCTTATTATGCACATTTATACGAAATTTTGCCCTATTCTGCCATGTTAAAAATTTAGATAAAATGCGATCACAGCGCCACCTGTTGAGCGTTTGATCCCCAAATGTAATCAGCGCCAGTGTTTGTCGGGGACCAACTAAATACCAAGTTTGGTCAAATTTCGTTAAAAAAAAAAATACGTTTTTTTTCCTTAGTTTTTTTTCGTTAAAAGTAAAAAAAATTCGATAACTTCGTTTTAAATTATCACAGATTTATGGTTCAACCATTCGTTTTAAAGGTATTGACGAGACCTTTCGAAAGATACCCATCTTGAAACTTTGCCCCCCCCCCCCCGGGGGGTACTTCCCCACTCCAGTGGGGGTGGGATCCAATGCCCCCACATGCACAAAATTTTTTTCCCAGTTAACTATAACTATTATCAACGAGACTTTTCGAAAGATACCCATCTTGAAAATTTACTTCTCCGGAGGGGTACTTCCTCCCCAGGGGGGGGAACCGATGCCCCGACATGCACAAAATTTTTTTCCTAGTTACCTACTACTATTATCAATAATTCATATTAATTTTACAATCACAAGTTTAAAATAACTCTCATTATGCCCATTTATACGGAATTTTGTCCTATGCTGCCATGTTAAAAATTTGCATAAAATGCGATCACAGCGCCACCTGTTGAGCTATTGATGCCCAAATCTAATCAGCACCAGTTCATGTCAGGGTGCAACTAAATACCAGGTTTGGTGAAATTTCCTTCATTGGTTCGTGAGATACAGCGTCCACAAAAAAATGATACAGGCAATAGAACGAATGCTTTGGAATACTTTTGGTGTCCCTGTACACAAATCAGTGGTGGTATTTACTCCATTTTTTATAGCAAACATCCGGAAGTGAACTTATATACAAACTTCATATTTCATTGAAATTTGTGTAAAATAAAAGAATTAAAATATAGTTTACAAAAATACCTCTCATAGAACACAATGCTTCGGAATACTTTTGGGTGTACGTATACACAAGCCAGTAGAGATAATCATTCCATTTTCAATAGGGAATATCCGACAGTGAACTTGAATATCATATACAGTGAAACCTCTCAAGTTGGACACTCCTCTAAGTTGGACGCTTTTTCTCGGAACGGAATGTATCCATTAACATTATGTCTAACCCCTATAAGTCGGACACCTCTCTAAGTTGGACACTTTCTTGGACCGTAGGTGTCCAACTTAGAGAGGTTTTACTGTATTAGTTTCAAGAAATTACATGATTATTTACGTGAGTTAGAGCGCGGGCAGACAGACAGACGGACAGACAAACTGAAGTCATTAACACTTTTCAACCTTATTGGAAAGTGTAAAAAATTTTTTAGAAATTCCATAAAAACTATTAATATAAACGAAAATGTAATATCCAGCAAACTTCCGAAAATACCCATTAATGTAACAGAATATTTTTATGTGGCCCTGTAAATATAATGCTAATCATACTGTATTCAATGGAAAGCATTCTTTGTGACATGAATAATATATTTTTGCTATCTATCGAAGCAGGCAAAGTTTACCAGTATTACTAAACACATTGAACTCAAAACAAGTGAATTTTCCGACTAAGATTTTCAGCAAAAAGAAACAATACATAAGTTTTTTTTTCCAAATCATTTAAAATGTAAAGATTTAAAAACAAAATGAAAATTTATTTAATAGCTTTTTTTTTTTTTTTTTTAAGGTTTTAAGCTTGCCGTCTAACTTTGCATTGTCAGAAAAGTTTCATACTTCGTTTTATATGAAACCAGCTATATAAATAATGAATTTGAAAAATGAATTTATATATATATATATTTTTTTTTTTTTTTCAAAAAGGTTTTTAATTTCTCCTGCAAGTCATTTTTCCTTAATTTTTGCTTCGTAAAATTATTTTCAGACAGAAATTAAAATTGATGAAAATGGTTATTCACTAAACTTTATTAGTAACGAGTCGTCTTCGGCGACCAGCTGGTTCGCGATCCTTGAAAAATCTCACCGTATTAAATTACCGCTCGGTAGCGTCTGCGGCGCCTTCTGCCCGTTTTAGAACCTACAATCGCTCATAGTACAAACATCCTCATAGTGCAAACCTCGCTCATAGTGCAAACATCTTTGGAAATTGTAATGGTTGAAAATTTCTGCTCGGTGGCGACTACGTCGAATCTTTACGTTTCATGATATGAAACAATTTGTTCGTTCACGGGGAAAACGACCCTTGAAAACTATGATCATGGCAAAATCCCAACCCGGTGGCGGCTACGATCTAATCTATCCTATATAAGTAATTTAACCATAATTAGAATTGGATATATTGATATTTTAAAATATTAAAGCGCAATCAGGCGACAAAAATTTGCGATATCTACTCTTCAATTCCAATTCAAATAAGATTTATAATGATATATTACTTATGAAATTATGCTAATTAGAGCTGAGATACGAAAGTTATATAAACACTGCTATAAAAAGATTTGTGTCTGACTTTTCCGTGGTTTTCTCGAAAACTTGCATAATTCGTCTGAGTACCTTTAAAAATTCTTAGTACAAAATATGAGAACGTTCTGGGTTTTCTGTAGTTTTTCCTGCTATACTTTATTTTTTCTTGTTTCTGTAAAAGCTATATCTCAGAATCGAATCTGCACAGCTACACCATATTTTCCTTACTCAGGTATAAATTTGCGCGTGTATATCAGCCGAAAGGTGACGCTGCTATGTTATAATTTTCCTTGCTTTTGATAATTTTCCTTGATTAATTACAAATAATCATGGAAACATATTATAAAAGTTACCATATGATTATATTGGTGCAAGAATCACGGAAGAAATTGTGTCGGTAGATATCCTGCATTAACAAAAATCTATATGTAATAGAGAATAACTGGCTGCAGTTTCAACACACGAAAAAAAAAAAAAAATGCGTAACAGCTAATGTTATAAAATTTTGCCAACATTTTTGTTGATCTGTGTTATTTAGTTCGTTTTATATCAAATTATTAAAACGCCTATTGGCAATAAATGCAAAAATAACCAAAATTATTTAGAACTAAAATTTTTTTCTTATATCTTATTAAAACTTTCTTATATCTTTTTTTTATATCTTTGTATAAAGAGGTAAAAATTATGTATATGTTTATTTCATATAAAAATGTTTAAATCTGAAAATTGTATTAATTAAACACAAAACACAATTTAGACCTTCCTGTGGAAAAAAAAAAAAAAAAAAAAAAAAAATGGTAGAAATTTTTTTTAATATTTTTTTATAAATCAACCATAACTCTACTTGACTGTTTGAATAAACATACCTCACAGAGAAAAGTAACAGAAAATATTATAAGATATTTTAAAAACTTCAAACACTCAGCAAAATTTTTTGATAAAATTCAAGCTATGAAATTTGCAAAGTCGAAATTTCCCAGTTCCCCTAGCGAATCATTTTTTTTTTTTATTATTATTTATTTTTGTTTTATATGTAATTAAAATTCTTTTTGATTTTTTATATCACGCTGTAACCGTCACTTTTCGTCACGCATCCGCTGTTGGGAAAACAAAAATCCCATTTTGCAAAGAAACACCAGCACAAGTTAGGAATTAAGAAAAAAAAAGAAAATGTATAGCCCACTCATTTTTTCCAATTTTAATTACACATCTGCTGATCTGTACTCAAATATCAGCCCTTTTTTTTCTTGCGAAAATTATGGGTTTCCATCAACAGTGGCGTTTTGGAGGAACAAAAGAAACACAGAACTGACACTTTTAGTTTTCTGTTCTCGCATATTATTCGTGCATTTTTTAGTGTTTTTATTTCCAAGTGTATTTAGTGCGGCATACCTTTACGCAACATTGAAACAGTGAAGAAAAGCCGTGGGCAAGTAAGAAGGTGTTTAAGTTACAGTAAAATGACCCCTTCTTAAATAACATTGTTTATACTAGATTCGATTTCTAAGAAGTTATGATTGTTCGGTTTTTTTTTTTCCATTTTTTTTCTCTCTCTTTTCCCTTTTTTTTTTTTTTTTTTTTTTTTTTTTTAAATTATTATTTCATTCAATTACAATTTATTTTATCTTTTGCCAGTTTATGCAAGTATTTGCAATTAAATAATGCTTTAATAAAAGCTTTGTATAATTGTAGTGATTTGTATATAAATATATAATTATCTTAACATAAAAAATAAGTGAAACTTTTTTAAAAAAACAAGTTGTAAAGAATTTATGTTGTTCCACATGAAATTGACCTTCTCCTATCTTCATAATTAAAAAAAAAAAAAAAAGAAAGAAGGAAAGAAAGAAAGAAAGAAAAAAAAGTTTTTCTTAGAATGCGAGGGGGGGGGGGGAATTAAATACACGCTTATTTTTCAAAATATAATAAAAACTATTTTTGTTTTTGAACTTGAGGCCCAAAACCACAAGCTTCCCCTCTAAGGGGGATACATCGAGATCGTAAAGGTACGCCAAAACCCATGTTATTCTATGGGTAAAATGATTGCTGTTATTACACATTGCCTAACTGTTATTTTTAAATTCCGTTCTCACATACTGAAAATACACAACCGTTACACTAGTACTCATTTTTCAAAAATTTATTTTTTTAATTATTTTTTACTTGAATTTTGAGTTGAAAAAGATGAAAAATTAACTAAGTGAATTAACTAAGAGCATTTTTCTCATTCTTCAGCTATAAAATGAAATATTAAAATTAAAAAAATTCGATTTATGGAAAACGGGTACTAATTTAACGATTGTGAATTTTTTGTATGTGAAAAGAGAATTTAAAAATACGAATTAGGTAAGGAGCAATTCTATAAACAAATTTTGCCAGAATTACATTGGATTTTGTGACCAGAGACAGGAAAATAGTAAGACGGAGTGAGCAGTCTTCGGTGCATTACTGTTTGAGCACGTATTTTTATAGGAGTTATACATTTATATGCTAAATTTCAGTTCTTTCGGATGATAGGATGTAGGTTAAAAGTTGAAAAAAAATTTAAACCGGAGTTAAGAGCCTAGATATTCCAACTACCGGTTTCCGATAAATTTTGAGATGTTTTGAACACGATTTGACCATATTCAGAAAACGTTCGCGCATCTATCTGTATAAGCGTGTGTGTGTGACTCAATTTCGTGGCAGCTCTAGATCGTTCAGTGATGCACAGGATTTCATATAAATTTATACAATTAGTTGAACTATGACATAAACTGGTACATATCACTCAGCAGGTAGCCCTGCTGTGTTACGATTCCACCCATTGACCTAAGGACCCATTCGCCTAAGGATGAGTAATGAGTGGCCATATCTCAATTTTAAAATGTGTAATTTCACAAATTTGAAATGTAAAGAGGACCGTTATGAAAAAATATACATACTCAATTTAGGTGAATATCAAAGATAGGTGGCGCTGTTACGCTACAATTTAACCATGTACGGGACGGTTATATCTAATCTTCTTTACCGTACACATGTACTACTTGATATGTTAGTTTGTCTTTATGATAAAGAATGATGAACTAATGTGTGTGTACAGTGATGGGAAAAACTTTAAGACCACCCGTGAAATTGCAAAAATTTTAATTTTACTAAACAAAATAAACATCAAATAGCATAAATAGAATGAAAAATAATAAATCTTCACATAGTTTTGTAAAAGAATGATTGTAACTATATATTATATGCAAGTTTTTTTTTTTTTTTTCCACAACATAAAAGGGTGGAAAAAACTTAAGACCACAAAGTTAAACACTAATTAAAAGTATTTCATTTTAATTTTTAGTACTTCGTGTGTTTTCCTTTCACACGAATTACTTCTGAAAGACGTTTTTAGAAGGATTTTACTAGATTTTTGCAAGTTAGAATCGATATTTTATCCCACGCTTTTAAACTAGCAGACTTGAGCTCAGAAATAGAATGGTATTGTTTACCATTTTCATATATATCTTGCGTGCAAAGATACCCACACGTTCCTATGGAGTTTAAGTCTGGATTTTTGACCGGAAATTCCACGAAACTTACATTATTTTCAGTTAATCTAAGAAATGGTTCAAGCTGACATGTGAACAGATGCATTATTTTGCAACAAAGTACAATTTTGGTCCTTAAGCTTATCTTTTAATGGAACAAAATTGTTAGCCAGTATATCTTTATAGTCAAAAAAGTTCATATTACTTTTAGTGAATGCAATATTAGACTCATCTCGAGCACAGAAACCTGTCCAAATCATGACAGATCCCCCTCCTTACACTCGCTTTGAGAAATACGTATGATATTGTCTTAAATCATTGCAGTAGTTTCGTAAACCATCATGCCCATCTAGTTTAAATTTCTTTTCATCTGTGAACACTATTTTTTGCTAAAAGTTGGTTTTAAAACATTAGATGTTTCGAATTTCAATCTTGCTTCAATATGCCGCTTTTCAAGCTTAGGTTTTCTTTTTAATTTTCAATATTTGATTTTTTCCGCCCGATTCAGGACATTTCTAACAGTTCTAGCTGTTACTTGAAGCTTTAGAGCCGATTTTATTGTTGAAGAATATGCATTGTCTATCACAGACATTCTTATAACATTTCTTTTCATTCTGGCTGATAGATTTGAAGGCATTCCTCTTCTATTTTTTGTACCATACCTGCAAAGGATCTGCGAGAAATTGGTAAACTATATTTATAGACCTCTCGATTTTGCTAGCGATTTGCCTTTCACCGATTCCATTTCTTTGAAATACCAAGCTTTTCCCTTTTTAAATTTCACTCAGGAATTTTCCTCTATCCATAATCTTAGTTGCTTCGACACTCAGCTAAATGATTAAAAAATGTTTCTTTTCATTCTAACAAATGTTCGCACAAAACCGTGCAAATGTGATGTCATTTCATTATGCAAACAATCACTTTTAAAACTGGTCTTAAAATTTTTTCCATTTGATTACATTACACATTTTTACTTTATATCGAAAACAAATGCATTTTAAATTCTAAATGTATATTTTTATACTTCTTACATTTTATATGTTAAACGAAAAGGTAACTTACAAAGAAATTTTCATTTTCGAATGCAAACAAAAAAAAATCGCAGGTGGTCTTAAAGTTTTTCCTCTTGTATATTTGCCGGAATGTACTATTATAAACTTTTACTCATTTTCTGCTATTTTCTTTATGGCTATATCACAGCATCTATTAGTTAATTGCACCAAACTGTACATTGGACATCTTTATTGGGAGAAGTCATGTTGTTTAAAATTTCGTGTTAACCGTTTGGTGGTAATGTTATATAAAATAATATAGAATAAAGTTTGGTGATTGCTCAACATACTAGTTTGAAATGCTTCAAATCAGTTTAAAAGCAAGTACCAAACGATTCAGTATATCTGAATCTATGTATCAATCTACCTGAAAGTCTAATTATTAATGACTTTTTTCATTTGCGTTTACTTCGCTTTTGAAAGAAAATACACTTATTATCACTTTTGCAAGATAAAAATGCCCATTTCATACATAATAACTCGCATATCGATAAATATAAACTATATTTCATAACTAATTTTAAATGACGAAAATTCAAAAAATATCTCTTAATATTGTTCTTTTTTTTTTACGACAAGTCTTGTATTATGCTTTTATAAAAGAAAGGAAACATAAAAGTTATTTATGCCAAATTCCTGGAAACTCCCACTTCAGCTATGCTCACAATTGGAACTATGCTTCGTTGCTTCGGCAGGTTTATTGCTGTAAGCATTATATTAGCGTATAATATCTATTAAGATTCTTCTATGAAATTGAAATATTTCTCAGTGATATTGTCGAAGAATGACAGACCATAAAAATATATAATTAGATGATGCACAATGGTTCTTTTATTAAATTAAAATGTTTTGACCTTTTTGTATTGAGTTTATTTTCATTGTAGGTATGAAGTTTTATTGCAGTAATGATTTCATAACAATTTTATGCTGTTTACAATTTCAGTGGAATAAAAACTTAGTTCATTTCAGATAATTTACAAAAGTTTTTCATTCTCCACATTATCAAATTTCTATATATATATATATATATATATATATATATATTTTTTTTTTTTTTTCCTCCCAAATTTCTAAGAGCATGTCTGAAAAATTAATATTTTTACTTTCTCTTACCCATAAGGTAGAGAAAGTATTGTTTTTGGGTAAAATTTTCGAACGCGAGATTTTGTTATATTTACACGTTTTGAGGTCCCCTGAATACGAAAATCATGTTTTGAGCAAATGGTCTGTGTGTATGTCCGTGTGTGTGTCTGTCTGTTATCAGCATATCTCAAAAACAAATTATGGCAGAAAGTTCAAACTTGGTATTCTAAATGTGTATCATATAGGGATGCTACAGTAAGCTTTTCGTTAAGATCAAGCAAATGGTTCGTGTACAGGGACAATCAGGAGAATTTTAATACATTACGTCTATGGAGGAAATTGCAGGTAAGTAGAGTTTAACGTCTATAGATTGCACTAAACCAAATGAAACGAATATATATTTATTGTAATAGAGATAGTTAACTGGGAAAAAAAAATTGTGTATGTAGGAGCCTCGCCTCCCCCCCTGGGGGGGAAGTCGTAAATTTTCATGATGGGTATCTTTCAAAAGAGCTCGCTAATACCTTTAAAACGAATGGTTGAACCATCGATCTGCGATAATTTAAAACAAAGTTATCGATTTTTTTTTTTTTACTTTTAACGAAAAAAATTTTTTTTTTTTAAATATTGAGAATACAATGGACTTTTCTTGGATATTTGGTGTTATACCACTTCTCTAATATGGAAATCGTCTGCATTATCATAAAAGATAATTTTTTTTAATAATATTTTTAATAAATTATTTTTTTAAAAACAGAATTATTTTTTAATAACCGAATTAAATTCTATATAAATGTAGGTGCATTAATGAAACGGGCGGTTGAGGGGGGCGTTAGCCCCCTCACACAGAACTAATTATCATATAAAACTCTTCAGAAGCCTAATATGAATTGTTTAACACAGGTTTACATAACAATACTCGTTATCTTATAGTATTTATTTATCTTATATGTATTTATAGTAAAAAATTTCAGGGTAAGAGAAAGTCGTGTGAGTGACACACCAGATTATTATATTTAAACATTGGCAAATAAACCATAACCGTGGATAGATAAATTAGTTTTTAACACTTTCCAACAAGGTTGAAAAGTGTTTATGACTTGGGTCTGTCTGTCTGTCCGTCCGCGCTCTAACTCCTGTAAATATTTATGAAATTTCTTGAAACTGATATATGTTATTCAAGTTCACTATCGGATGTTCCCTGTTGAAAATGGAGTTTATACCTCTACTAGTTTGTGTACAGGAACCCCTTAAAATATTTCAAAGCATTGTTTTCTATGAGAGGCATTTCTATAAAACATATTTCCATACCCTTACTGTACACAAATCTTAATGAAATTGAAATATGTTATTCAAGTTCACTGTCGGATGTTTCCTGTATAAAATGGAGCAAATACCATCACTGATTTGTGTACAGGGACACGCAAAAGTATTCCAAAGCATTGCGTTTTATGAGAGGTATTTCTATAAACCATATTTTCATACCTTTACTGTACAATATCTTCATGAAATTGAAATATGTTATTCAAGTTCGCTATTGGATATTTCCTATATAAAATAGATTACGTATCCCCCCTAGTTTATGTACAAGGACACTCAAAAGTACTCCAAAGCATTGCGTTCTTTGTGAGATATTTCTATAAATCAAATTTTGGTAACTTTACTTTCCACGAAGTTTTAGGAAATTGAAATATTTTATTTATATGCACAAAAGAATGCTTTGCATAGAATATAGCATGGTTGCCATTAGATTTACAGGGTGACACAAAAATATTCAGTTATATTAAGAGCTATTAATAAAAAATTGCTAGAATTGTACTTTCGTTTACATTAAGCGTTTTTGACACTTTCTATCATTTTTTTAGTGTGAATATAATTTCAACTTGTGTATATGTCTGACTGTTCTTCTGTCCGTCTGTTTTTCTGCGCTCTAATTCCCGTAAATATTTATGGAATTTCTTTAAACCGATAGATTTTATTGAAGTTCACTATCGGATGTTCCCTATTGAAAATGGAATGGATACCTCTTCTGGTTTCTGTACAGGAACACCCAAAAGTATCGAAAGCATTGTGTTCTATGAGAGGAATTTCTATAAATCATATTTTAATACCTTTAATGTATAGAAACTTTAATGAAATTTTAATATGTTATTCAATTCCCTATCGGGTGTTTCCTATGTAAAATAGAGTACATTTCTAACTGGTTTGTGTACAGGGGCACTTGAATGTACTTCAGAGCATTGTGTTGTATGAGAGTTATTTTTATAAACCAAATTTTAATAATTTTATTTTCCACAAAGCGTAATGCAATTGAAATATATTATTTGTATGCACAAAAGCGTGTGCCTTCTACGTAATATAGTATGGTTAGCATTAGATTTATAGGGCCACACAAAAATTATCAGTTACATTAAGTGGTATTATTAAAAATTTGCTGGAATTGCACTTTCGTTGACATGAGCGTTTTAACACTTTCTTATAATTTTAGTGGGAATATGATTTCAATTTGTGCATCTGTCTGTCCAATTGTCTACCGTTCTGTCTGTTTGTCTCCGGCTCCTATCATCCGTGAATATTTTGAGATTTTTTTAAAAATGATACACTCAAGTTCCCTATGGAATGTTCCCTATTGAAAATGTCATTAATAGGTCCTGTACAACTAGTTAGTTTGCAGGGACAACAAGAATAAAAAAAAAAAAAAAAAAAGCCAATTTATTACGTTTTAGGAAAGAATTTTTTAAAAGTTTTATTTAAAAAACTTTCTACTACAAAAATCTTAAGAACATTGACATGTATTATTAATATTCTAAAATATTGTTTTGTATAGAATATGATATGATTAACTGTCAGATTTACAGGGCTACAGTAAAATATTCAGAGAGTTTAAAAGCTGTAATTATAATCTAACGGCTGCATTTTTTTTTTTTTTTTTTTTTTTTTCTTCTTTTGCGTTAAGCCTTTTTAACACTTTCCAAAATATGCCTATGAGTAATTTTTAAATCAATTAGTCCATCTGTATGTTTTTCAGTCCTTCTGTCTGTTGTGCGATAACGCAGGCAAAGAATATTAACAGTTATTCGATACAACAATTGCGTGCAGTTGGAAAGTGTTACTAATCAATGCGTACTGCATGATTTTTTTTTTTTTTTTTTTTTATGATGGAAATAAGTGAATTATTATTATTATTATTATTATTTTTTTTTTTTTTTTTTTTTGGGGGGGGGGGAGCTGCATTGCAATAAAAAAATAAAATAAATAAATTATGAGAGTAAAATACAGAAGGTAGTTCACATTTTATGGAAACAATAAATATACATATGTATAATTTATTTATATATGCTATTCAGATTTCTTACCTCTATTTGTTTCTGTTTGTTAGTTTTCATTCTTAAATAAAAGTATAAATTTTCTACAAACGAACTTTTTCTTAACATTATTATATTAATTTCATCTAAAACAGAATACCATTATTATATGGAAATAACATCAATAGAATTGTTTATGAACACATTAAAAATATTATCGTTAATAATTCATTATCGTTAATAATTCATTATTTTCCTCTAGTACTGAAGTCTGAGCCCTCACGCTTAAATATTTCCAGTGGATAAATATTTTGTATCATCGTATATTTTACGTTTTGGAAAGTTAGCAATACTAAATAATAAACAGTTATATTTTGATCAAAATTTCACACGGAACATTTAATAGTTAGAATAGTATCCGAATTTCAGATAAATTCATTTATTTATTTATTTTTTGGCGATAGCTTACATTTATCCTAATCATTCATTATAATGAAAATACCGTCCAAATTTATATGTATAAAATACTTGCTTCTGTTTATAAAATCTATTTTCCATATATTTACATTCAGTTGTTGCCATTCACAATGTAGAAATATTGCCGATTTTATGGTACCGCATACGTTTGTATAATATATAAATATATATATGTTTATGATTCAGATTATTGTAAATTATACTTGGATTGTTAAAAAATTTAAATGTTACTCTTACTTTTAAACTGTCCTTCGAATAAATCAACAATTTTTAAATTTTATAAGAATTATCGACTTTTAACCAGTGTGCACTATGCTTTATTATAATAATAATAATAAATCATTGGTTTAGCAAGATTTATCATTTGCTTTTAGCAAGAAAGAATATTTATATGCATCAAATGAGTCAAAATTAAATTATTTGACACAATTGTAGAGAAAATCAATCATTGGATTAATACCAAATTTGTAGATATATGGAAATAACCAACTGCAACTTTAGTTTTAGAATTTTTTTCTCCTACCTTTTGAAAAGAAATCGCAGTATTATTTATTTATTTATTTTTTTTTTTTTTTTGAATATATAGGAGGTCTTTGGCACTAATTAAAAATCTCAAATACATTTATTACTACAAGAGGACTATTTCTTTCGTACAACAAAAAAGCCTTATCCCCATATTGCGATAGACCAGTTGAAAGCATGGATATCCGAAAACCTCTAGCCTTCAAAAATTAAATTTTATTTAGAACAGTATCTTAATTTATTAATTTCACAAGAGAAGAAACTTTAAAACAATTCGGTCGTCAGATAGCATTATTGTTCAGTCTCGTCGTGTTGTGTGAATCAGGTTTGGGTTTTTTCCAGAACAGTAGCAAAAAGTGGAAAAGGTGGCAGAAGTGGAAAAAAATTAAAATGGCACTGTCCATTTTTCAATATTCCCTCTTTAGACTTTGCACCTTTAAGCAAAAAGTTTTTAAAGATTTTTAACTTAAAGAGTAATTAAATAATAATTGACATAATCATAAAAAATCAATAAATAATTACATTTTTTTTTTTTTTTTTTTTTTTTTTTTTTTTATTGAAGTGAAAAATGTAAAGAAAGAAATTTTTTAAAAGTCAAACAGAGCACAGTTAAAAAAGAAAGAAGAACATTGCATAGCAAAATAAAAGTTTTGTGGAAGTTTCCAGAGGAAGCCTGCTTTTGATATCGGAATGAATAAAAGAAAGAAATTGAAAATATTCTTTCAATAGCAGCAAAAATAGAGCAACATATTATTTGCAAATGAGTAATTAGTTCACAAAAATTCAAATATGTCACAAACAGATATAATACTTTCCCACTATCTGTGAGCTATAACTGATTCAACAACATTGGCAGTAAATTTGTAATGTCTTCTTTAATGTCAAAAGTTTATAGCGAAAGTGATCAGGGCCCGACATAGACTAACTTAGACTGGGGCACTCACATTTTCGAGGGCTCCTTACATTCAAACACCTAAGCTAAAAACCGAAAAAAAGTCATTAAAATAAGTGTGACATTTAATTTGGGAGGCTCACCATTACATGGAGGACCCAGGGAAATTTCCCACATGCCCTTGCTCTAGTCAGCTTCTGAAAGTAGTATGTAGTATCTATGTCTTTCAACTACTTCCGAACTTTCTCCTTTTGCTCATAATTGAATAATTCTGGTTTGTATTTTGGGTGTAATAAATGTACGACTAAATAAATGTGACTAGGTCAAATAAAATATAATGGATAATTAAATATACATTTTAAATATTTAAATGTTTTATAGCACATAAATTTCCTATAATTTATGTAAACATCTTTTTAAATACAAAAAGGTATTTTTAAATATATTTTTAGAAGACAATTTAAACATTTTTAGAAGAGGGTGGGGAAGCAAAAAGTTAATTGCTGATGTTTAAAAACTCTATTTAAAGAAATTTAAACATTTTCCTATATTCCATGGCTGCTTTCGTGATAGTGCAAACAATATCAAACATAATAACAAAGCAGTTATATTTTTTGGCGAACATTTTACAACATTGCACCTTCTTCTAGAGGCTAAAGTAAGGAACCATTCTAACCAAACCAACCCTTCTATGCGGAACTACATCAGTAACCCTTTAGTGACGCGTGCGTGCGCACCTGTTACACGAGAGTTAAAAAAGATCACAAAGCTCTCCCAACCCTTTTTGTAAAAAATGGCGCTCCCTCTTTTACCCCTTTAAGCACGTGCATTTTTTTTTTTTTTTTTTTTTTTTAAATTATGTATACGTTTATGTGTGTCACTGGGTAACCCCTTTTTTTTCTGCCACGTATCAACTTTCTGAAAAGACGTCTTTGAATGTTGAACCCTTTCCTTTCTCGGATCTTAACCCCTTTTCTTAATGCACAATGACCTAGTACTTTCAGAGAGTACAAGTGAAATAAGAAAAACTTGAGATTTTTAAATTTAACTGCTTTAAATTAAAAGATTGAAACATCTTGTGTGTGAGTATAATATATGTAGCTGTATTTGCATTTTTGTGCATAAGTATATACGTAAAATTTGCAATTACTTTTAATAATGATTATTGGTTGTATGCGTGTTCTAAATATTTACACAGACAAAAAAAAAAAAAAAAAAAAAAATCAAATTTCTCTATTAAACAAACTCTTCAAAACAAATTAATAAAACTGAACAAATTACATATAAAAACATCCATTTTCACTGATAAATGTTACTTGATTATTAAATGTTGCTATTCTGTATTAAATAACTTTTATTTTGTTAATTATGGATTACTTTTCATATTAACTAGTATTTCTCTCTCTCTCTCTCTCTTTGCCAGAAAAAAAAGGGGGGGGGGTGGGGGAGGATGGCATTTAAAAATATTTTATGATGAAGGCAAAACCATGTAAAAGGCAAACCCATGTAAAATCATGTCTGCATTAGTATAATTGTATTTACTACTTTATTTTATTTGTGTGTGTAGGGGGGGGGGGGAGAAATGGCTGCAGTGCAACTTCTCAAGACAAACCGTATTAACGTTTGATGCATATGGAGACTAAAGCTTGTTACATGATAAACAATTTTTATAAAAACAGACATTAAAAAAACTCGTTAACGTGAATTACTTTTAACATGAGGTGTTTTCACAATCCCCATGAATAGGAAGATTAGTTGCTGATAGCATGAACTACTGATAACATGAACAACTTTTTTATCCCCTTTGAGACTCAAGTTAACGAGGTTCAACTGTATATTAATTGACATTAAAAAAAATTATGTGTCAGTGCTTTCAAATAGCTTGCGGAAGGGGAATTCTTAAAATTAAAAACACTTTTTTTTTAATTGTACAGGAACCTAGAAGCAATAAGTAATAGTTGCAACATCAAAAGGAGATATAGCTACAACATCACACGAAGAAACAAATAGTTGTTATATCGTATAAGGAATTGGCAAATATACCTGTCAGTGCACAAAATATCGTAGAATCTTATCCGTACAAAATTACATGTATTCAGGAGTGTAGTTTCTTACTGACATTTCTACAGAAGAAACTGTCACGATTTTTTGCGAGAATGGAAGTGAAACATAAGCGGTTACGGAACATTTTGTGGACACAAAATTAATTTCTACTTGAAATATCTTTAAATATAAACATAATTTTGACAAATACGCAATCATGATCCACTTGGTCGGTGTTTGCTCTATTTTTATTGTGGCCTTAATATTTTTCATAAGAAATTATTCTTACTATTCTATAAATGACTAAATATATATTATTTTCTACACAACTAGAACGTTAAATATTGTCAAGATTATCAAATGTCAATGTTTCAGTAATTATTGTAATATCGCCACAATCGACCAATAACTGACCATGGACAATTAAAATCTTTTTCTTCTATAATGTTTATTAAATATACATTTTAATTTAAAACAAATTCTATTGTCACCTGTTTTGATTGTAGTTGCAGCTTCCTAATTATATTCCTTTCAATTTTAGAACAACATACAAATATATGCATCGACCAAAAATTCTTCGCATCGAATGGATGCAAATATTATAAGTTATAGTCAAAGACAGACATTTTAATAAGGAAGTACAAAACAAAACGAATCTGAGAAAGAATTTTATTAATACTCGATTAGCTTTGAAGTAACTAAAATCCTCATTACAGAAGGAGATAATATCATGGATGAGGATTGGAAAGGAAAATGACTAAATTCAACAATTGTCTATAATAAAAACATAGTTGTGTTTAGAAGAATGACATTTACCACTTGTAATTTAGTGAATTTACAGTCTCGGTGTAATCGAAGTAACGAGTTTTGAAATTTATGGTGTCTAATAAGTTTTAAGTTTATATGTAATTATCGAGTAATTCAAAAAGTTAAAAAAAAAAAAAAAAAAAAAAAAATTAAGAGATGTTATACATTTTTCTCTCTTTCACCAAAGAATTGATACTGAGAAAAATTAATGAAGAATTCTGGGCAACGTACTTGGGTGAACAACTCCAGTGTTTTGAGAAACAATCCTGGAAAGAGCTTATACAGCTCAAATTAATATTTGAGCTGTATGGGCTCTTTGGGGTTTAGGCCGTTGGGGTGGGGTTAATACCCGAATTCGCCTAAGATTTGAAACAAGGAAACAAAGAACCGCAACTTTAAATTTGCAATCACATAGCTACCACTTATTTGTGAAAACCTGCATAATGCGCCTGAATAACAGTAATGTCAGTTTCAGTTATATATCTAGGTGAAATAAACATAAATACAATAAAAAAAGGATGCATTGCATTAGACATGTATTTTATATTAATTAAGGCTTTAATAACAGTGAATGGAACTTGCAAATATGTCACTAATGCTTCTGTGAAATTGATAAATCCACACAAGGACCATTTGTCGAAATAATGGTTAAAGTGGAAAAAGCATGATGTAAAAAATAAGAAAAAAAAATCTGAAACATCAGAGAGATTAAACAGAAACCTCCAATAAACGAACCTCCTCCGAAATTCTCGAAGCTGCTCTTAGAAAAATCACCAGAGCATAAAAATCAAACCCAGGGATTAGTGGCGTTCTTAAGCTGAGGGAGGATCTCACCGCAGACGATCCAATGGGTGATTAGTTCTAATTAACGAGCTTCGAGCGGCATTCTGAAAGTCGTTTGGCAGGAAGGGTGGACCACCCCTTCTTAATTGATAATTGAAGCACAGATTGGAAGCTAACCGCTTAATGGAAAATCGACTGAAGAAGTTCCAAGCTTTTAATCGAAAGGGAAAGTACTCGAAAAAGAAAAATATGTTCTAGAAATAAATGGTTAGAATTTTTTTTTCGTTTCGAAGCATTTCTAGTTCGAAATAAACCTGAGAATTATTCAGACAATTTCCAAGAAAAATTGGAAATGATAAAAATAAAATAATTTGAAATCATCTCATAAAATTTAATTGAACAGCAGCTCACAGAAGAAATGGAGAAGACTTATTAATATGAGAGCTATCCCTGATTGTACTACCAGGAATGAAGACTACTCTAGAGTAAATTTTTGTGCAAGAGAATATTGCGTCATTCCTTTCTATACACGAGATTAAATTTGATCATCCTTAAAAAAACAGAAAGAGAGGGGTGGGAGGGAGAGAAAGAGAGAGAAATCTTGGCAGTCTTCTTCAAACTATAGATTCAAATTTATAAAACTATCTTTTAAAACGTATCAACTGCCAGTCATATGAGATTCTAATAATAATCAATATTCAAGAGATCTGCGCGAGATTGGCTATCAATGCGTCAAATCATATATAGTTACTGTATGTAGTTATTTCTAACACCACTTCTTCCAAGATTCTAGTGTATCTCGAAGACTAAGGAAATAATTCCTAAATCTGTATGCAAAATGGAGACAATTAACAATTAACAAATACAGACATTCATTGAAAAATCTATGAAGCCGTGTCGTTATTAAAAGTTCTTCGGACAAGTGAAATTCAAGAACTACAAGCCATAACAAAACTACGTAGAATTTAAAACAGTCAATTAATGTAGAACAAATTGTTAAACTTCAATGAGCCATAATTACGTATAAATTAAGTATTATAGTCAAATCGAAAACAAAAGTCAGATCATTAGTAATTATATATGAGTTGAATAAAAAAAAAAAAAAAAAAAAAAAACCTTAGTGAGGTAAATATAACAATTTCAGAACAGGGGAAAGGTCGTATTACTCAGTATGACCCTATATATCGCAAAAATTTACAATCACTATTCTAAAAAAATGCGGCTTCGATATTTTAGAATTTGTAAAGAAGAAATCTATTGGTTAAACTACCGTAATTTCCTACGTACCTGCCATAAATCAGTTTTACACCAGGAATTTTAATTGAAAGTAAAAGCTATATCTGTTCAAAGACTGAAATACTTCGTTTGTTAAAATTTCTGATGTTAAATTGATTTATCTGACCTGTGAATAATACGCAGTAAATTATGTTAAGATCGTAAAATGATTTAGAAGCTGAGGAATCAACATCAAAAACAATTTAATGAGATGTTTTAATTTGAGGAAGGTTGAATAAGTATCAGGAAATTCCCCTGTAAATATTGCCAATCACTATTCTGCAAGAAACTTTGCATGCGATTACCAAGTCAAGTATTGGTTTTTAGTACCAATCACCAAAAGATTTTATTTTCGCATTATTTGTTGCTTTAGCAATGGCACAATATCACGGACAATGCTTCACAATCTTATGATTGTAACTACTTGCAATACAAAAATGTAGTTCAACAGTTTCAGTTAATTATTATTATTATTATTATTATTATTTTAACCTACCAATGCTGATGTACTGCGTCAATGAAACGTATCTTACATTTCGTCATTGTTTGAACAGCTGTCTATAATATTGATTTTTGACTTTGGACTGAAGTAACTCTAATGATAAAATAACATTAAAATATAATTTCCAAGCTAAGTAACCGCGATTTAAAAAACTATCATTTGGAATGAAACATTGGTGACTATGCAATACCTAGAAATTCCACAGTTCATAATGTCTACCACATTAATTATGATTACGCCACTGGAAACAATTTTATACCGAGCTGTTTGAACAACGGTATGTTAGTTCGTGACTGCTTGTTTGTCTCCACATGAATTATCTCCCACAAAGGTGATTTCTTGGCCCACCTCCTTTGCCGGTCACTCCCATCTCCAATACTAAATCACGACTTCTGTCACAAGTGGTAAGTCCAAGAGAAAAAAAAAGTTCACACCCTGAACTTAATCGTAAATTATTTCGCTGTTTGAGATGAGTAAGTGTGGAATGCCGCATTTTATTATTATTATTCGGTGTAGGTATTTTATTCGTGGTTTAACCTTATATTTTTTTATTATCTATAATGTGTTGGAGGTGTTTTTTTAATGGATAGTTTATGGCTTCAGTTGGATTGTTAGATATAATAATCCGATTAGAGGTGTTATGCCCTATAATTTGTGCGAAACACTGAACCATAAAGCAACTCGCAAGGATATCCACGTTCACATAAAAAAATAAATAAATAAATAAATAAATAAAAATAAAAAATAAAAATCTGTTTCCAACTGTGCTAAAAGTTTCTTACATAGTTTAAAGCTGACAGATGAACTTGAATTTTATTTTCATAAATATGCCACTTAATTTACAGGATTCGCACGGTCCATATTTTCTCTCCTGTGTCTTTCACCAGTTATTTTAAATGGCTACTTTTATCGCAAAATAACCTTATTAATTTACAAATTGCATATGAATAGTGGAAAAAGGCTCAGAAGAAAAAAAGAGTCTGTATGAATCCTGAATTACCACAAAAAATTTCAAGCAGACTATTGTCATAACTGTTAATTTAAATAAAAGACATGACAGTCCTGGTGCGACTCAATCGTTCTCAGTTATTTTTTTTTTTTTTTTTAAGATGAAAACACAAATCATCTAACATAGAAGCAAGCAATTGCAGTTAATACTAAATGGCAATCGTATAAGAGGTAAAGTCACGGAAGAAAACTCCCAAAATAATTCTATAGCAACTCAAAATAGTATAACATTCTGTCTTAGTCCAAGTAGATTTTGAACAATGTTTATTATTTAAAGTCATTCATGAATTAAACTATAGAGATCTTCTATATATTTTAAGCGAGTAGGATCGGTTGGTTGTAGGATTTAAGGCCGATTGACTCCTGATGTGTCCTAGGCCTAGGGGGGGGGGGGGAATGCCCTCCGTGGGGGTCTTTCTAAGGGGTCCTAGCCCGTATTTACGCGAGTTTCGGACCGAGTAGGATCGGAGATTGGTCTACATACTAAAGGTGTAAGACTGAGAACTATCTACATATCAAATATTAAAAAGTTCAATACTAACGTACCGTTTTGGTGAAATACTCTTATTTTATATTTCAATGGCTAGAAAACTCTCAATTTAATACCACCAAAAAATTTTAGAATAGATTAAAAAGAAAAAAAAAAAAATGTCAAAATCAATCCAAACCTTATACATTTTAAAACTGACACTGTTATGGGCGATTATCTGCTGGAATACAAATGACGTACAAGTATAAAAAGGTAAAACTATATATATATATATATATAATTAATTCCACTGCAAATTTTGGATTTTAAGTATTGACCCATGACTATTTTTTTGCCCATTAAGGCCCAATATACCAGGACTTAGGGCTTAAAAAGGATTCCGAAATACTACAAACATCATGTTTAAATCAGGATTCGAACTTGGCAACTGAAAGCTAGAAAAATTCTGCAATTATCTTATAGGTAAACTTAGAAAACTACGCGTTTTAGGAAGCTCTTTTACAATAATGGTCCCTGAAAAGAACCCAGATACATAGCATCTTAACCTGTCTTAAAAATTTAAAAAGTAAAATAATAATGAAATGCAAACTGTGATTCAATTTAATGTGCTATTTTTCAGTGGTTTACAGTTTATAAGCACTTTGTTCTTATGCTCGCAGATTTATTCTAAGCCCACGTTTATAATATTCAATGATACCGCGATATTAGTTTTTTCATAATTTATGCAATTGCCTCTCTTTCCAAGATAATAAAAATAAAATGGGATCCATCAGGGACCACTGTAAAAGATTTTTCAAGAAACTTGGTAAAATCCAATTCTAGGTCCCAGGTAAAAATCCCTCGTTTACCTAATCGATTGTCAAAACTCTTTCCTAGCGGGACTCCAGAAAGCTTTATTTCACGGCTCAATATGTTGGACCTTAACAAATTACGTTCCCGCTGTGAATACGTTTTGATAAAATAATGATCAATCAAAAAAATCTCGTTAAGACTTCGGCTGTTTGCTGCAGAAAACAATCCATCTAATGAAGGTGGCTCGTTAGGGATTGGATTCTTGGGATAATCTCTCTTGTAAAAAAAATGAGGAGCTGCCTTTTGGAAAAACGTTCGGCCATGAAGGAATTTCATAATTTTAAACTTCTCTGGAAGAGAAAAAAAAGGATTTAATGCTTAACTTTAAATAGCAGGTAAATCTAATTTGCGATCCATTTTCGAAATTTAATGCGATTTTAAACACGAAATTTTGTTCGGAAGAGTCCTCTAACATTAACGAAAACTAGAGAGAAGAACCTTAAAAAAGAAAGAAAAAAAATCTTAATATTTGTCCTGGGATAGATGATGAGGGGTTTGGGTTATTTCTTTAAAATCAAAGACAAACAAGTAAAAAAAAAAAAAAAAAAAAACTCTGAAGATCAGGAGTTTTTGCAGTAGAAAAAAAGAAATAACTCATTAAGTGAGAGAGAATTAATAAATGACTTTCTTTTTCTTTAGTTAGTAATTTAAAATGCAGCATTTTTATTTATATTTATATATTTTTATTTTATTTTATATATATATATTTTTTTTTTTTTAAGTTCGCCCCTTTTCCTCATCTTTTAATTACTTTTTCATTTGATAACTATTTTAATAATTGTTTAATATATATATATATATATATATATATATATATATTTAAAAATGGTTTGCAAATGAATAATAATTGTACAGTAACGTAATTAAAATTGAGCTAAATACATATTTGTATTTCATTGTGAGCTATTTATATGTGTGTGTATGAGACGAAGACCATGAGAACATTTAGTTAAAGACGTCAGAGTCGTTGGTGTAAATTTATCTCACCAAATTAGGCCCATATTTCCACGAGTTTTGGGGAAATCCATAAGAAACTCTAAACGGTTTGACCGTCAAGCTCTAAAAAGTTGTAGGATTTCACACTACCGTCATTTTTTGTACATTAAAGCACATTAGACCGGAATTAATGACTTTAACTAAAATCATAACGAATATCTATGCCTGAATTGGGATTCGAATCAGAAACCTGTAAACCAGAGCGCTAATCATATTCGGCTACCAAATTGGTCAAGCTTTTATAAGTAGGATTTAGTTGAACAACGAAAATCATTTTTATTTTGCAGTGTGATGATTGATACTAATGTATCTTATATATGCAGATTTTTTTTCCTAATTTGCAGAAAATACTGATTTCTATCGAAAGATTTTAAAGCAACGTTTCAAATATTTTTTCACTTCCTTTTTTTTTTTTTTTTAAACACTTTCCAACAATGTTGAAAAGTGTTTATGACTTCGGTTCGTCTGTCTGTCCGCTCTATAACTCCAGTAAATATTTATGGAATTTCTTGAAACTGGTATATGTTATTCAAGTTCACTATCGGACGTTTGCTATTGTAAATGGAGTTCATACCTCTACTAGTTTGTGTACAGGGACACCCGAAAGTATTTCAAAGCATTGTGTTCTATGAGAGGTATTTCTATAAACCATATTTTCTTACCTTTACTGTAGACATATCTTAATGAAATTGAAATATGTCCGTCAAGTTCACTATCGGACGTTACCTATTGAAAAGGGAGTTTATACCTCTATTGGTTTGTGTACAGGAACACCTGAAAGTATTTCAAAGCATTGTGTTCAATGAGAGGTATTTCTATAAACCACATTTTCATACCTTTACTGTAGATATATCTGAATGAAATTGAAATATGTTATTCAAGTTCACTATTGGATATTTCCTGTATAAAATGGAGGAAATACCACCATCGGTTTATATACAGGGACACTCAAAAGTATTCCAAAGCATTGCGTTCTATGAGAGGTATTTCTATAAATCATATTTTAATAACTTTACTTTAAACAAAGTTTTTGGTAATTGAAATATATTATTTATATGCACAAAAGAATGCTTTGCACAGAATATAGCATGATCAGCATTAGATTTACAGGGTGGCACAAAAATATCCAGTTACATTAAGAGCCATTAATAAAAAATTGCTAGAATTGTACTTTCGTTTACATTAAGCGTTTTTAACACTTTCTAACATTTTTTAAGTGTGAATATGATTTCAGTTCTGTGTATCTGCCTGTCCGTCCGTCTGTCTGTCCATCTGACTGTCCGCGCTCTAACTCACGTAAATATTTATGGAATTTCTTGAAACTGATATATATTATCCAAGTTCACTATCGGACGGTCCCTATTGAAAATGGAGTTTATACCTCAACAGGTTTGTGTACAGGGGCACCCGAAAGTATTTCAAAGCTTTGTGTTCTATGAGAGGTATTTCTATAAACCATATTTTCATACCTTTACTGTAGACATATCTTAATGAAATTGAAATATGTTATTCATGTTCACTATTGGATGTTTCCTGTATAAAATGGAGGAAATACCACCATCGGTTTATGTACAGGGACACTCAAAATATTTCAAAGCATTGCGTTCTATGAGACATATTACTGTAAATCAAATTTTAATAACTTTACTTTCCACAAAGTTTTAGGAAATTGAATTATGTTATTTATATGCGCAAATAATAAAAAAAAAAATGCTTTGTATAGAATATAGCATGATTAGTATTATATTTACAGGGTGACACAAAAATATCCATTTATATTAAGATCTATTAATAAAAAATTGCTATAATTGCACTTGCGTTTACATTAAGCGTTTGTAACACTTTCTAACATTTTTAAGTGTGAATATGATTTTAGTTTGTGTATCTGCCCATCTGTCTGTCTGCCCACGCTCTAACTCCTGTAAATATTTGTGGAATTTCTCGAAACTGATATATTTTATTGAAGTTCACTATCGGATGCTCCATATTGAAAATGGGGTGAATATCTCTTCCAAAAACATTCGAAAGCATTGTGTTCTGTGAGTGTTATTTTTATAAATATTTTTCCTGTAGAGTGTTCCCCATTTAAAATGACATTAATTGGTCCTGTATAACTAGTTTGTTTACAGGGACAACAACAAAATAAATAAATAAATAAATAAATAAATAAAATAAAATGTCAATGCATTACGTTTTAGGGCAGAATTTTTAGAAAGTTATATTTAAAAATCTTTTTGCTGTAAAAATCATAAAAATATTGAAATGTATTGTTAATATTCTAAAATAATGTTTTGTATAGAATATGATATGATTAGCTTTCTGATCTACAGGGCTACACTCAAATATTCAGAGAGATCGAAAACTGTAATTATAATCTAATAGCTGAATTTTCTTTTTCGTTAAGCCTTTTTAACACTTTCCAAAATGCCTATGAGTAATTTTAAAATCAATTAGTCTATCTGTATATTTTTCAGTCCTTCTGTCTGTTGTGTGATAACGTAGGCAAAGAATATTAAAAGTTATTCGATACAACAATTACGTACAGTTGGAAAGTTACTAATCAATGCGTTCTGCATGATTTTTCGTCTGCATGATAATGCAGACGATTTCCAATTAGAGAAGTAGTATAACACTAAATATATATATATATATAAAAAAGTCTTTTTTATTCTCAATATTATATTTAAATATATATATTTTAAGAGGAAAAAAATCGATAACTTTATTTTAAATTATCACAGATCGATGGTACAACTATTCGTTTTAAAGGTATTGGCGAGCTCTTTTGAAAGATACCCATCATAAAAATTTACTCCCCTCGAGGGTGGGAAGAGGAGGGTGGGGAAGGCGAGGCTCCTACATACACATTTTTTTTTTTTCCCCACTTGACTATCTCTATTAGAAATAATTCTTTTAATTTTCATACTGATTATTAAAAAATAATTTTCTTTATGCACATTTATACAAAATTTTGCGCTACACTACCATGTTAAAAATTTAGAAAAAGCGGGATGGCAACGCAAGTTGTTGGACAATTTATACCAAAAGTAGATAGGCAGTATTTTATGTCAATGTGTAACTACATACCAATTTGCATGAAATTCTGTGCAGTAGTTCCTGAGATACAGTCGCCACAAAATTTTGTCACACAGACAGAGACATACAAATTTCTAAAAATGGTCAAATCGAGTTCTACAGCTCTCAAAACGTGTAAATTCATCAAAATCCCGAGGTCGAAGATATTTACGAATCCAACACTTTCTTCTATTGAATATAGAAGAAAGTAAAAAATATTAAATTAATGTTATTTATGTTTCAATAACTTTCTGCATATTAACTTTATATTTTTAAAAATTGAAAAGTTTTTTTTTTTTTTTTTTTTTTGTATAAATAAATACTATAATTAAAGACATTTTTGATTTAGTATAAAAATCCACAGATGTCTACCAACCGAAAGCACTTTATAAGCACTTAATTCTGTTATAATTTTTAGCTTTATATCGTTAATGCAGTTTTTTTTTTTTTTTTTACAAATTTTGTAAAGTGTTCGAGGAGGTGTAGGAAAAAGTTAGGAACTCTGTAACAAGTTGAGAAATATTTTAAAATTTTGAAAGTTTGAGATTCATGAAGGTTTTCACTATCAGGTAACTCGATTTACTTATCTCTTAATGCAATGTATATGGGCCTAGTAGACTGAGATTACACTTGCCCCAAACTATGGGGTAAGTGGACCCACGAAACACAACATGTGGCACATTGTTAAATTATAAGAATCTCATATTCTTTGAAAACAAATTAGTTGCAGTTGATGCCTAAAAATTTTTCAGATGTTTAAATGTAATAAAAGCTGAGAAAATGTGGTCAAAGTCGAACTATAGCAGATCGTCGTTATATTTACTCCACTTCACTCTATTGGTATTTTTATTCTTACGTTCAGAATATTTAAAAATTTAGTATCAATATTTCCATTTTTCATGAATTTTTTATAAATATGTGTAACATTTTCTGTAGAATAATTTATATATCAGATTAAGCGAAATGATTTTTAGTTTAACGGTTTAATAGGGAAAAAAAAAAAAATCTAATATTTGAAATTTAATTTTCTTCCCAAACTAAATTTTAAAAATAATATTGAGTTATACGTTCAAGGTGTAACACTTTTAAATCATTTGCTTTTTTTTTTTTTTTTAAGCAAAATTCTTGTGAGAATGTTGCGTGTAGTGGGCCGATATGAAATACTTTTTTGAAAAATGTCTAAAATTTATAACCATTTTTACTATAAAATTTTAACTTAAAAAAAAAAAAAAAAAAAAAAAAAAAAAAATAGATTGTAAAAAGGTATTCTCGTAGTGAGAAAATTTTCCTGCTTGTGTCATTTTTAGTAACAGACATATAATTTTATATGGAACAATTTTTTGCGTCTATGACTATTTGATAGGTTCTTAGTGCCCCTGTATTGCGCTTATGACATTTGAGAGTTCCAATGAAGTTCAAACATGGCTTGCTATACGGGTGAGATCACAAGTCCTTTCTATTCATTCTCATACTTTCGAGTCACAAATGCATCTTTTACTTTCTTTGACGGGACGGGATTCTTATTTATGGCGAGTTTTCATTGCACTTGAGCCTCTCAGTCTACAATTCACTCTTTGCTTGGATTAAGGGGTCAAGGAGAGGGAATAAAAACATTGTCGAGAAAAAAAAAAAATAAGTGCTAAAATTTACTGCTACGAAATCTAAATCATAAAAAAACGTAATTGAAAAAAAAAAAAAAAAAAAAAGTAGGCACTTTAATCCAGCAAAAGGAAACATATCTTTGTGTTACAACTTAAAAGTATTAAGTTAGAAAAAATGTTTGATAAACTAGCTGAGATGAAAATAATTGATACATGTCAAATAATTATCTTTCTTCATCGAATATAAAAGAAAGTAGTTTGAAGGGAAACAAAGATACATAATACACTGAAGACAAGATTATGAGGCAAAGTTAACAACTTGGCAAAATCCAGTTTTTTTTTTTTTTTTTTTTTTTTTTTTTTTTTTTAAGAAATAAAAAAAAATGTTCTCTTGCGGCCGCTTTCGAATATGAAAGAAATCAAAATACAGTAAAACCTCTCTAAGTTGGACACCTACGGTTCCAAGAAAAAGTGTCCAACTTAGAGAGGTGTCCAACTTATAGGGGTTAGACATAATGTTAATGGATACATTTCGTTCCGAGAAAAAGCGTCCAACTTAGAGGGGTGTGCAACTTGAGAGGTTACACTGTATGATGATTTAGTATAAATACTCAAATAAATATATTGTTCACGAAATAGAATAGTACCCCCCCCCCCCCCCACACACACACTTTTTTTTTTAAGGATTGTTTGACCTTTTTACCTCATATCATGTACCTAAACAAAATTAATGCCTAATTTACACATAAACTCGACTTCTGTGGAGATTTTTACATCTATAAAAAAATTAAATTGTCAGTTGTAACTTCGTTTTCTGTCTAACTGTTGGAATTAAATAAAAGATATGATACTTTGTGCTGGTAATATAGAGAAAACTGAAAGAACGTTAAAAAAGCACAAATTAGAGAAATACAAAAATTAGCAAACCGGCCGTTTCCCAACTTCTGAAGTTTCATCATCAGTGCTTGTAAAAGTTTTAAAAAATTAAAACACCAGAAAAAGAAAACCTCCAGGAGCTTGCTAAGCAAGCTTGGTGCAAAGGTGGGTCAGAAAAGGCAAGATGTACAAGTACTTTTAGTATATTTGTAAAAGTTTCGGTGATGTGGTTGAAAAGAGAACCACTGAAAACGTAGCAAAAAAACAATTTCAAATGAGGGGGAAAAGGAGTAGATAAGGGAAGGGTTATATTTTTATATAAATTGTAGCCAAATTTGGCTACAATTTATATAAAAATATAACCCTTCTCGTGCGAAGCTTGGTGTGCCTAAAGGATCATTTAAAAGGGAATTTAAGTTTTTGTCGCTATGGAAAACTTCCCGAAAATCGAGATCGTGACTTGAAGTACATTTGAGTAACAGATGCATCAGAAAAATTGTGATTATTAAGCCAACTATGTTTAGCTATAGAAAAACATTCAAAATGGTGATATTGAACGTTCTGCCATAGCTAAGCTTTGTTGGCTTAATGATCACAATTTTTTTTTTTTTTTACACGTCTATTATTCAAAAAAATGTACGATCTAGATTTTTGGAAAACTTTCCATATCCACAAAAACTTAAATTCCTTTGTAAATGATTCCTCGGGCACACCAACAAAATTTGGTTACAATTTATTTTAAAATATAATCCCTCCTTTATTTTCTTCTTCCTCCCCTTATTTGAAATTGTTTTAGTGCTACGCTTTCATTAGTTTTCTTTTCAATCACATCACTGTAACTTTTACATTACTGAAAGTACATTGCACAATTAGCCTTTTTTGGCCCACATTTGGACCTCATTTGTTTAGCAAGCTCCGGGTGGTTTTAATTTCCTTTTTTTGGTTCTCTCATTTTATCATGTTTTAATAATTTTTTAAAATTTTACGAACACTGATAACAGAACTTTAGAAGTTCCGAAACGGCTGTTTGCTAATTTTTGCATTTCTCTAATTTGGCTCTTTTTAACGGTGTTTCATTTTCCTTTATAATTGTTGGAAAAATCACAATCCACGCTTTAAATCTTTCCTACAGTTTTCACAGCACCCATTCTTAATTTCTTATTGGGCAATCACTCACATTCTTTTCAACTTTATTGGCTGTTAACCAGTTGCTAGAATCCGGTTTCCTTCACTTATCTTTTCTAATTTTAATGCACTGTAAACAGTATATCCAATGCTACCGAAGCAACTGTCTGTATTTTTACACGTTTTTGGGTGTTCTATACATTAAAACAATTTCCTTTATTATAAGATAAAAACCAACATCTTTGCAGAGATTTCCGTTTGATGAACTATTTTCCAGAACTGACTTTTCAGCATAATATAAATCCTTATTTATTTGATTATTGTAAATATCTGCAGATGGATATTTGTTTTCAGGGTACATTAACTGGGTATTTTATGTTTTAAAAATTGTTTGATTTTTTGTTAAATACATTTGACACACTAACGACAAAATTATATGGTAAAGCTAATACCTTGGGAAAACTCAAATTAAAGAGATAGGGGGGCAGCACAACTAAGAAAACAACTTGTAACTTCGAAAAAAAATCCTGAAAAAAAACTAAGAATTCTGAAAAATGATTAAATAAATAGATTTTTTTTATTTGGTAAACATAGACTTGCAAAAGTTATATGCAAATTATAATTAACCAATGTTAAAAGATACTGATAAAATCGCATAGGCAATCAAATACAATAGTCTTACCCAAAATTTTAAGATTTTCATGTTCCGTTAACAGTATTCTTTAGAATAATAAATGATCTATAAATTCTAAATGTAGCTAAATTTCTCATAAACTAACTATCGATAATAAATTTTACTGCATAAAATTTAATTTTAACATCATCCTGCTCATTTAAATGCATTCAAATTATAATTTATTTAAACATATTAATTTTCCTATGCCACCAATAAATAAATAAAAAATTTGGTTAGGAAAACAAGAACAAAAACCTTCCCAAGACCTCATCAGAATGCATACTGGGAACCTGCTTCCAGGAAACATTTAGATAATACACAGTAGTCCTTCCTGTTTGGAAAAAATAACACGGGCATATAACAATATAATAATCAAATAACACGAGACAAGAGAAAAGAACGTGAATGTGCCTGGCCCCCTCTATTGAGGCACTGACACGCACTGTCACGCGACTTCAATCCGTAGAATAACATTAATAAGATCAGTTTAGGAATTACGAAGAAACGCCTCACAAAAATTGAGATTCATCCATACGTAGATACCATATTCAATTCAAGACTTAGCGCATATTATTTTATATATAGCTAAAACATCTCTTCACGTTATAACTAAAAAAAGTTAATCGCTTTTTACATTCTTCTCTATTAACAGGAAAAAAAATTCTGAATTTTAGCCTTTTTGAAATGTCCTGAACATCATTTCAATAGTTTTAGAAAATGTGTGAGAACAAAATTTTGTGGCAGCTCTAGATCAAGAACTAATTCACAAAATCTCATATAAATTCATATTTAGTTGCACATTGACTTAATTTGTACTTATTAACGTTTTGTGTATATCCCCAACAAATTGCGCTGCAATGCTGGAATTCACCCCCATTTATGGGAAGGCTATATTTCAGCTTTTATGACTTCATACTTACACAAATTTTGAAATATGAGAGAGCTATCATTTAAAAAACATTAAGCTTATTCCAATTTAGATCCGGTCGGCTAGTTGTGCTGCTATTCTGTAGTTTTCTCCATGTACGGCAAGGCTATCTCAGCCTTTATAGAGTTCAAATGTACCAAGCTTGATATACATGATGGGCATTAACAAAAAGAGTGCTGACTTAGTTTGAACGTAAATCAACCAACAAGTGGCGTTCCTATTACCGAACTTCTACGATTTCTATGGCTACATTTCAGCATCTATTTATTAAAAATGGCACTAAATTGCATATGAAAAATCTTTGTAATAGCACTGTACTGAAAAAAAAAAAAAAAAAAAAAAAAAAAAAAAAAATGTTTTCGAGCCCTGATATCATTTTTGGGGATTCTTATGTAAAATGACCTCCTGAATCCCAATATGAGGACCATTTTGCCCAGTCACCTACCGTTTTCTCGGGACACCCCCCCCCTCCCCCATTTTTATCACTGTTCGGCAATTTCATGGCCATGAATTTGATTTGAAGAATGAAAAAGAATTAATTTAACCCTTAAAAACAAAAATATATAATGTTTAATAAATAACATTAATATATTAAAAAATATAAGAAATGTAATACATAATTTCAGTGGCAAATCCCCCCCCCCCCTAAATTTTTCCCTTGGAAAATTCTAAAACATGAACTCCGTAGCCTCACAGAAGATATTTAACAGTTAAAATGCTCCTCCTCCCCCCTCCCCCTTTCAAAGTCTAATTTATAGCCATAAAATTACCGAAAAGTGATAAAAATAGGGGACCGTCCCCAAACAAAACGGTGAGTGATAGGGCAAAATGGGCGTCCTGTTTAGATTCATGAGGTCATTTTACATAGAATTTGCAAAAATGGTGTTCGGGGCAATTTTCATGCAGAGCAGTGTAATTTGTGTTGATTGAATTTTTGTGCTCGTTAACAGATAGGTGGCGCTATTATTGCCGAAATGTCAGTGGAGGCCTCCATGTCGCGAATTAAAATGTTTTGGGGTTCTGCCTGCGTGTGTGCCTGTTTGTCGCGAGATAGCGGCCGTAAAAATCACGCTATTGACTTGAAATTTGGCACACATGTTCATGAGCCCCACGGAATTAGCTGTATAGTTTTAGGTGTGTATTTCATCTGTAGTTCGTGTACAGCGACACGCCAAAATTTTTTTTTATCATTACGGCCTATGGGAAGAATTTGAATGTACCGCAATAGCGGTCGCAAATATCCCCTGATTGACTTGCAAATTGGCGCACACGTTCAGGCTCTGTATAGAAATAGCTGTATAATTTTTTTATGTCTATATTGTTTATGGATTGTATACAGGGACACGTCAAAATTCAGGAAAATTATTTACCGATTTAAATCCCCATATTTGGGTATAGATATGTATTAGTTATCGTGTGCACGCATTAGATTCTGTTACTTTCTTCTATATGTAATATAGAGAAAGTATTGGATTCGTGAAAATTTTCGACCTCCGTTTTTTGACGGATCTACACGTTTTGGGATGTCCTGAACACGAATTGATAGTTTTTTAAAAATGTCTGTCTGTGCGTCAGTCTGTGTGTCTGTCTGTCTGTATCATTTTTTTGTGGACGCTGTATCTCACGAACCAATGAATGAAATTTAACCAAACTTGGTATTTAGTTGCACCCTGACATGAACTGGTGCCCATTAGATTTGGGGATCAATAGCTCAACAGGTGGCGCTGTGATCGCATTTTATGCAAGTTTTTAACATGGCAGCATAGGACAAAATTCCGTATAAATGGGCATAATGAGAGTTATTTTAAACTTGTGATTGTAAAATTAATATGAATTATTGATAATAGTAGTAGTTAACTAGGGAAAAAAATTGTGCATGGGGGGGCATCGGTTCCCTCCTGGGGGGAGTACCCCCCCCCCCCCCCCCCGAGGGGGTTAAATTTTGAAGATGGGTATCATTCGAAAGATCTCGTCAATACCTTTAAAACGAATGGTTGAACCATAAATCTGCGATAATTTAAAACAAAGTTATCGATTTTTTTTTTACTTTTAACAAAAAAAAAAAAAACCTTAGAAAAAAAAATCGTATTTTTTTTTTAAACGAAATTTTACCAAACTTGGTATTTAGTTGGTCCCCGACATAAACTGGTGCTGATTATATTTGGTGATCAATAGCTCAACAGGAGGCGCTGTGATAGCATTTTATCTAAATTTTTAACATGGCAGAATAGGACAAAAATTCGTATAAATGTGCATAATAAGAGTTATTTTACACTTGTGATTGTAAAATTAATATGAATTATTGATAATAGTAGTACGTAACTAGGAAAAAAATTTTGTGCATGGGGGTGGGCATCGCTTAAATTTTGAAGATGGGTATCATTCGAAAGATCTCGTCAATACCTTTAAAACGAATGGTTCAACTATAAATCTGTGATAATTCAAAACAAAGTTATCGATTTTTTTTACTTTTAACCAAAAAAAAAAAAAAAAAAAATGCATTTTTTTTTTTTTTTTTTAATATTGTTAGTGATTGAATATGTATTAATTTTTACAAAAAAAAAAAAAAAAAAAAAAAATCGTATTTTTTTTTTTTTTTTTTTTTTTTTTAAATATTGTTACTGATTGAATATGTATAGGAAAATATAGAAGAAAGTCTTGTGGTGGCCACAACATACTAGTTTTTTCTGTAAAATTGATAAAATTTTAATTTTAAATTTCAAAACTCCGGAAAAAAAAATGGCAAACTTCCATATTCAATTCAAAACATATTTCATTTCAAAGGATGATATTTACACAATAAATATCCAACTAATATACTAATTAAAAGGGAAATGATAAATATTCTATCATAATTTAAATCAAATTTGTTTTCAAATGTCTAAATAAAGTTTGTGATATAAGATACTAATATGTTGCAGCGGAATAGATTTCATGTCTGTCATCTTTGATTGAAAAATAAATTTTCGCCAAATTATCTAGCAAACATATTTAATTCCTTTCAAAAATCATGGTTATTTTAACAACTTATATTAAGAGAGTAATGAATAATATGAAAAAATATTTCGTGCAACACATATCATGAAAATATACATCTGGCATGTATATTTTCGTGTTATGTTTTTGATCGCCAAATACGGGAAAAAAAAAAAAAAAAAAAAAAAAAAACCATCACCAAGGACGACAGAGCTTTGAAATTTAAAATTTTGTCAATTTGACAGCAAAATAACTCAATCTAACACATGCATACGATAACTAATACATATCTATACCCAAATACGGGGATTAAAATCGGGAAATAATTTTCCTCTATTTTTAAATTTTTTTTTTTTTTTTTTTACAAAAAATCCAATGGGCGATTGACATAAATTTTTTTTATAGGAGTATAGGAGTTCATCGCGGACAAAAATCGTGACACGAAATTTATATATATATATATATATATAGAGAGAGAGAGAGAGAGAGAGACAGAGAGAGAGAGCGATTTTTAGTTTCATTAAAAATTTCAAGACCGACATAAAAAAACAGAGAATATTAAATACGAATTATTTGTATCTTTCATCGGAAAATTGTATTAGTTACATCAAATGTTTTCATAAATAGAATGCATTTTAACAAAGTTTAGTTTTTTTTTTTTTTTATGCCACCCATCTTTAATAACGATTCTTCAGGTGAAATAAAATATCTTTCGTGTTATCCTTTACTCTAATTCCATGCTGGAGAGAAGAATTTCTAACTGGACCCTCGGTTACAGTTTCAAAAGAACTTTTTGTGCTAATACCGTAATTTTTTGCGTATAATCACTCCAGAAATTTTAATTAACAAACACATTTCTTCATAAGAAATTATGGTGCTTGAATGAATAGGTAAGTTTTCTTTGTTAATGGAATTGTCCTTCTCTTTACTTGCTGTGTTTTGTAAAAGCTGATGGCTAATATAGCATATTTGGATACTTTTAACTTAACTTTATCATAAAAGAAAAGCAATGAAACCCCCTCTTATATAATGGGGGCTTCTCACAGTCACTTAAAGAGAAATTTGAGTTACCTAAAATATTTTTAAGCGCCGGGATCAAGCAAATTCTTCTTCTTTCTTTTCTTTACACAGGCAAACGTTAGGTTTTACGTTGCACTAGCGCTGCGCATTGGGCAATTAGTGACTTTACCCAGACAGGAAATATTTTATTTCATTAGGTGTCTTAAGTTCTAATTTGCGAGAAAGCCTCAAACTGCCATGGGAACAGAAAAAAAAAAACCTCTTCCTGGCAAAATGAGTTGAAATGCACACGAAAATATACTTTGTGATCATCTTTTGTCAAATTAATTACTTCCAGACAAGAAGTGAGCGCTGTATATATGTATGAAAAGCATTTTCACACATGTTAATTTTACATTTCATACAAAATGAAATATCACATAAAAAATGGAAGATTTAATTCAAAAAAGATAATCAAAATCCAAGAATGAAAGTATACATTAAAAACAATACTTTCTTTAGAGGCGGTGATTGATTAATGTATGCAAATAGTAGGAGTAGGTAAATATTTGTATAACTAAAACTTAAGCCCCCCCCCCAAAAAAAAAAAAAATAGATATTACTGGCCAGTTCATCTAAACCAAACATTTACACTGAAAAAATACATTAAAAAAAATCATTAACAACTAGAAATCTTTTTTCAGGAGGGTTGTTAAATATAAGAAGTTTAAATATCTCAGTAATTGAAAGCAGAAGTTGAATATATCTGTACTGATAAGTATAAAGGATATAAGTCCATATTCTTGATTTTTCAGGAGACGAAAAATAAAGTTAAACTAATTAAAAACTAATCGGAAGAATCGATTAGGAAAAAGGGATTATGTTGATTTATACCCTTTATACCATTCAGTGATTGTCAACCTTCATTTAGTACAGGGAAAAAATTGAATTAAATATTTTATACCAAAGATTAATGCTAAATTTCTGACTTGAATCTTTTTTATCAAAGACTAAATGACATGGATTTAAATCCTTTATACCAATCGATAGAGAATGTTTTTCTGAGTCTGACTATGTACTTAACTCAAAATCGACATTTTTGGACTTAAATCCTTTATACTTATCAGTACAGATGTATCAACTGCATTATAAAAAGTTAATTACAATGCCGAAAATATAAATTTTGAATGTCCTCCAGAAATTTTATCCAGAAATTTTAATGTGATACAGCAAAGGTTATCAACGTCGGAGCTATATCACTTCATTCAGAGAATAAATAAAGTCCTTATTTGTAAATTAATAATATAACACTGATCCTGAAACTTGTAAAAAATAATAATAATCTGTTCTGTTTATTAAATAAAAAATATTTCAAGTAAAAGCAAGGTACTAAAAATTTATGTCCTATTTGTTCTATCGCACACCGGCAAGGATAGTGGCACCACTCAAAAATGCAGTATTGGAGAAAAATCAATTTAAAGCAGTAACTTAATAAAGCATTACTATAAAACATTATAGTCAATAATAAACTTAACACAAATGTTTCTCAAGTAGACAAATTGCGAGATAGACACATGGCATTTTTCGTGGATATTCGAGCACCTCATACATATTTTTCAATGACAAACTCAAAATTGCCATTTCTTTTACCTCTGCCAATTTTTTTGGCGGGGGTGCGATAGGTTAATTTTTGTTTACTCTTAAATTTTCATTCAGTTTGAAATACTTCGTTTTGCATGCTATAATTTATCGTACTCTGAAAATATTAGATTTTATTAGGATATTTTGTTAGATTTATCGTTAAAATTTAAATCAATAAAGTTATTAAAACTCAGTATTTTCATTGAATCGGGTAGCAACTTTAATTAAAAAAAAAAAAAAAAAATGATGAAAACGAAAAAATAGTATTCTTTATTAAATTAGGTACAATTTTCAGCTAAAATTTTTCATCTTTGGAAAAAAGATACGATGGTGGTATATAGTCAGAATTAAGTAGCAGCGGCCAATTGGAAGCAAGAGCTCCAAGATTACGAAACTCAAAAAATGTGCAGATGCCCGGACTTCTTTTGATTTAGTGAGGATATAATAAATTTAGCAAATGAATGATAAATATCTGATTATTCATAAAAATTGTGATTTGCAATACAGTTGATATGTATGGCCTCCTTATTACAAAGGCAAATGTAATGAACACTAAATCTTCCCAAGGAGCTTAGGACCTGTAATAAAACTGCGAGAAACAGCTCTGATGTTAAAATTAGCATCTAAGTCCAAATTACCATAATAAAATAATCAGCAGAGATTTTAGGCAGAAATGTTACCAGTCAGAAAAAAAAAATAAATAAATGAATAAATAGTCAAATCATTCGGAAAATATGCAGTAGGAAAAAATAACAATAGGTCAGCAAATGAAACTCCTTATAAACGTACATTTTGAGTATGTTAAACTTAGCATAAAATGGATTTGAACGCGCTACCTCTTTCCAAATCTGCCACTGTAATGCCACGGAAAAAAAAAAAAAAAAAAAAAAAAAAGAGCCCGATATAGGGTAAGTGCTCCAGTGATTGACACAATCTCTGATGTTTTTAATGTTCTAGTCATCAGAAAATATTTTTAGAAATCTTAAGTTAATACATATAGCATGAAAGACATTCAGAACCACATATGAACCATACATGCATTTGATAACATTTTTTTTTTTTAATGAATTTTTGTTTGACACCCACTCAATGTTCCAGTAATTGACACTGCCAGTTTTTCATTTTACCAATAATTGGCACCCGATATTCCAGTGTTTGACACTGCGAGTTATTCATTTTATCAGTTATTAGCACCCTATGCTCCAGTGTTTGACATAAAATGTTAAAATTCTTATATGTAAAATATATGATTTTATTATTTTCCTTATTTATTAATTATTTCGGGATAGATGTCAATTACTGGAGCATGTCAATCACTGGAACACCTACCCTATATATATATTTATATTTTTTTTTTTTTTTTTTTTTTTCGGCAAACTTAATCATTTTACTAAAGTACTGAATTTAAAAAATGCAAAATTTTCTTATTGCGTGTCATATTACAATGACAAGTCGGTAAAATAAAGGTAAGTTGTTTGAATCTTCAATTTCACAATTAAACCAGCAAAAGATTCAAAGTTATTTACTTTCGTCATTGACTAAGCTCTTTTCTAGTTCAGTTAATTCAACTTAGCTATAACAGGACATGAAGCTGAATAAAATACCTTTTCAGTTTAAAATAAATAAATAAAATTAGAGGAGGAGATTCACAAAGATTGTTGAATTTCATAAGATTCGAAATAAAAAAAACGCATTAATTAACAATAAAGCGATGGATCAACGATTTCAACCTGCCATGATCTACCGACCGTTTCGTCGGCTGGGGATGCGTAGGCGAAAAAACAAAGAAAAAGAATAAAGAAAAAGAAAAGGCGCGAGAAAATTACACATCGAAGCGAGATTTATTTTACTCTGTGTTCGTCATTATAACTTCTGTAACCGGTTGCCATTTGGCACAGCTGGTGTGACAAGTTTCCCATTGTACCCTCCCCCGCAGATAACCAGTTTTGAACCCGATATAATTTTTTCTGTTTGATATGTTGTTTTGTTAGTTGCATTTCTTTTTTGTTCTCGGAATCGGCCATTTTGGGCTTAATGGCCGATTAAGGACGGACAGGTATGAATCGCACGGGAAAGACGACGTTTCAGGGGAAGGTGGGGTAGAAAGAAGTCTGTAAGGGTGGGAAAACGAAGTAACACACCAGATAACTTCCAACTTCCAACACTGAAGGAAGAATAGAAAAGGTTTATGAAACTATAGAAAACATTTTAAATGATCAAATTTACATAATAATATCCCCAAATTTCAATAAAATTAGATTTTTTTTTTTTTTTTTTTTAAATATGATTTATTTTTATATCAATATTATTATTTGTATTTATTTACAGTTTAATAGTTACTGTGAGGTTTTTTGTATAAAATGTAAAATCTATATAAGACAAATTACAAAATTTTAAAAACAGGGCTTTATTTCAAAATGTACTAAAAACTCCGATTTAGCGGATGTGGATGATATACATGCTTGCAAAACTTCTACTTAACGATAATAAAGTGGGTCGAAATCGAAAAGCATTTCGAAAACGAATTCTGAGCTGAAGTTGGGAGTTCAGGAGTCATTGGAATTACTATGCAAAATTACAGCTCCATCGGGCGATAGGAAGTGTGTACAGTTCAATCCTTAGATTTGACTACCTTAGATCTGACTTACCTAACACATTTTAAATAAAATTGAAATGAATGATTTAATAATAATAATAAAGTATAATTAGGTGATAAAATCAATTATCAGTTCTTTCTCGGGGACTTTTTTAATAAAGAGGACAAAGAATTACAAAAGAGAGGTCAATTTTGATCTTATTTATAAATAATTTAGCATGTAATTTCCCCCCTTTTTTTTATATGTATTCATGGTAAAATTTCAAGTTATCAGTAAATAATAAAATAAAATTAAAAACGAAGCCACGTTTTATCATATTAAGTTTGCACAATAAAAAAGAGGGAGTTAACACTTTAGTATGGAAAAAAGTTTAAAATAGACTTATTATAATTTGACTATGACTGTGGACGATAAAAAATTAGCTGTGTAAACAATGTCTAAAACTTCCAACTGCAAGCAGATACCAATGAGGTAAAACCGTCGAATTCCCAAATGCTCAATAAAATTTGTACACTCTTCTCCTTAAAATACTTATATATAGTCTGAGTATTGGCTAGTGAAAAAATGACGTAATTTTCCTTAAGTCAAAAAAAAAAAAAAAAAAAAAAAAAAATTAAATGGGGGAAAAAAAAGAAAAAAAAAAAAAACTAAGGTTAAAAATGTAAAAGAATCTAGTTTTTAAATTGATTATTTATATAATTCAATTTTCATTTAAAGAAAGTCCACCAGATATGTCCGTACATATGCATATAAACTGAAATTGTCATTTTAATCGCTGAATCTCATTTTTGAATTTATAAAATTAACAAGTTAATAAACAAGCATCTTTAATAACTCCTACTAAAATTAAACTTTAAATTACAATGGCAAATTATACTATGTTTCTCATTGAAAATAACAAATGTTTTACTTATATACTGATTTTAAAAGGAGTTACTGAAATAATTTTAATTTTTAATGTCGCAATTCAACATTTTTCTTCTCTTTTTTTTTCTCCCCCTTTTACCTGTTTATTCTTCAAATATCGGAATTTTCTTATGTTAAGAACGAACCCATTTTGGCATTAATTTTTTTTTTTTTTTTTATTATAATTATTATGGTCAAAATTTTCATAAATATGCATTGAAATACAACAATATTAAGTATATTAAAATTTCTTGTAAACTACTTAAGTTTCATAAAAGGATATTCAAGGTTTATTTACTTATTTATTTTTAATAGATTAAAATGTTCCTATCTGATTATTACTGTTTTTTTTAATATTCTGTTCATACCCCCAGATTTTACATTATTATAGTTTAACAATTTATTTTAAACCTATTTGGGTATTGTTTTGTGAATTGTTAATTTGTTTGGATGCGGAAATTTAATGCAAATTTTTAGCATCCAAACTTAAAAAAAACTCTATAAATGAAATACAGATATATGGGTATGTCAAGAATATATTGTAAAATTATAATAATGTCAAATTGGGGGGGGGGGGATTTAATTAGTGCGGAGCATTTTAAATTGTTTTAAAAAATTAGAATATACATATACATACATATATATACACTCCTTCTCATATTTATAAGGACACTTTATATTTTGAAATAACTAATGTAAAAGTAATTGTGAACAATATTAACTAAGTGCACTTAATATATCTAGTATTCTAAAAACCAAAATTGCTATAACTTTTTTAATATGAAACAAAATTAATAAAAAATAATGCAAAATGTGTTTTTCTCCACGTTTTTAGATGTTCATAATTATAGAGACAATCCAGATTTTTTCGTTTTATTTAAATTACTAGCGGATAAATTACAGTTGACATGCGAATTCGTTAACTACTGGGCTAGATTAATTCATATATAAGCCTTCAATTTTTCTTGGACGGACATTACTGATAATTCCTCGAAAAAAAGAACGTTCAAGTACTGAAGTATGATAAATGTGTTTTTTAAGTAGAAGGATAATTTTAATCCGCCGAATTTCTAATGAAATTCGAAGATCTAAAATTGTTGAAGGAAATGTGATCAAATGTTGAACTGCTGGTTCGATAGGAGAGAGATCTGATGCAAAATCAGAGTTGTTTTACAGAGATCGAAGACTCATAATTCCTCTTACTGTTCTACTCATAATGACTGCTGCTAAATTTGCTCGTATTTTTTAACGAAAGGTTAGGTTCCACATTTATGCATGTTTAAAATAATTAATAATATGTTAAAAAGAATAAAGAAACTGCAATAATCAATCAGCATTTAATAGGGGAAAGAACGTCTGCGTTAAAGTTGAATAAAGACAATATTAAATGGTAAAATGTTGCATTTTTGGATGAAAAACATTTTGTTCTTGATTAACCAAATGGATTTAACAGTTACTGGCACGATCTGAAGATAGCGAAAGACAGAGCAGATTTTTTAAAGGCAGATATGAATCGGGCATTTAAAAGTTGGATCTATCGTGCTCTGGGAAGCTGCTTCTACTGAAGGCAGAATGAATTTAGTATTTTTTTCAATTATTATGAACATCAAGAGAATATCCGCAAATTTTAAACGTCGAATTATTAGATTTTTGTTAGATTTTGGGGGGTAATAATATTTTTTTTCAACAAGACTTACATTTTTTCTCTACTTTTAGAGCAATAGAAAATAGTTTGAAGAAAGAAACGTCTGTATTATTGCCTTTCCCATGGTCTAATAGTTGAAAAAACCTTAATTTATGATATTAGAAATGTGCATGCAAGTGGAAAGCAATTTTAAATAGTTTAAATGTATTAAAAATATCATATATGCTATATGAAATGGTATTGAAATTGAATATTAAAAAAAATGTATATATATATATACCAGAGAGAATGTCTGACTGTTTAACCCTAAAAAGAGACCCCATAAAATATTAATTTAAAGAAAAACTGAAAAAAATTCGAGCTGTCCTTATAATTGTGAACACCTGAAAAATCATCTTTTTACCATATTTAAAGTTTTTTAAGATAGAAAAACGATAAAACTTTTTAAATATAGTCTATTAATGAAATTCAAATTAATTAAAAATATATTTGTTTAAATTATAGTGTTCAGTGTTTAGTTAATATAGAAAAACGGGTGTCCTTATAATTATGAGAAGGACTGTATATATATATATATATATAAACCCGAATAAAACTACTACGTCAGAAACGCCGAAGAAAATTATTTGAGACGCATACAGCTGTTTCGGTAGCATTAAGCGTACCGTCTTCAGCGCAAAAAGACGGTACGCTGACGGCACAGTCATTCTTTTTGCACTGAAGACGGTACGCTTAATGCTACCGAAACAGCTGTATGCATCTCAAATAATTCTCTTTGGCGTTTCTGACGTAGTAGTTTATTCGGGTAATAATATTCCAACGCCAAGTCTCCTGTTATTATATATATTAGTAAACTTAAACCCCACTGCTCTGAATGAAAATCGATCCCAACACCATTCTTGCAAATTCTTAGTAAACTGACCTCCTAAATCCGAATATGAGGCCCAATTTGCCTCATCACCCACTGTTTTTTTTTTTTGGGGGGGGGGGTTACCCCTTTATTTTTATCACTGTTTGGTAATTTTATAGCTATGAATCTGATTTGGAGGTGGAGAAAGTATTATTTTAGCTGTTAAATAACTTCTAAGGGGCTACAGACAGAGGTGAAAAATTCTAAATCATGAACATTTGCATCAAGAGAAAAATTTAGGGGTTATTTGCCACTGAAATAATAAATTACATTTATTATATTTTATTAATTTATTATTATTATTATATCCTTTGTTTTTGAGTGTCAAAATAATTATTTTTCACCTTCCATATCAATTTCATGGCGGTAAAATTATCGAACTGGGATAAAAATGGGGGAGGGGTAGCATCCCTAGAAAACTGTGGGTCATATTCGGATTCAGGAGGTCATTCTTCATAAGAATCAGTAGAAATAGTATCAATGCTCTCTCTCTCTCTCTCTTTTTTTTAAACAGTGTAATTTACCAGACATTTGTACACTTAATTAAAGAACTGGTGTACAATAAATATTTAAATTTTAAAACTTCTTCACACACTATAAAATAAATTCTTGCACTACCTGATTCGAAAGAATGTGCCCTTTCTTCCTGAAGTACAAAAACACGTCACTTGGAGGCAAAACTAACCTATTTTATGGTGTGTGAAGAAGTTTTTAAGTTTAAATAATGTTTTACTTAAAGCAAATTTTATTGTAAGCAACTTTTTATAATTCTAAGACACTAATTTACAGATAATAATAAATAAGTAAACCAACATCCACCATTTTGTAAAGATAAATTTGAAGTTAGAAGTTAACGTGTTATTAAAACTAATTACTAAAACTTACTTTTATCTGATAACGAACTCCGCCACCATCTGTTTTTGTGCACACTTAAGAACAACAGATTCTTGGCACAAAACTGTACAAATCACAAGTTAACTTAAGTGAAAATGTGCCAAGTAAATGCTTACACTTTTCAAAAATAAATAAAAAAATAAAAAAAATCAGTAAAACGCAAAATTAATATAAATAAGGTACATAGATATATTAAATTAATTTTTTTTATTAAAAATTTTAGTCGTGAAACAGTAGCATGCCTAAAGTCTAACTAACGTTAGTACACTTAATTTTAAATCGAATTAATTTTACGCTTATAATTTTACTCAAATTAAGTACTGCTTTGAATATATATATATATATATAAATGATAGATATCGTAATAAAATTTAACATTAAAATTTAGCAATTAATAGATACAAAACAATACCAACACAACAAAAATAGAACTGATTTTAACTTAGAGGTAAGACTGACACAAAAATGTTGCGATACAGATTAAGAACTAATAAGAGACAAAAACAATTTAAATTACTTAGCCGACATGAATGATAATAATAAAAAAAAAGGACCATTAAACTTAATAACAGAGAAAATAAATAAAGGTCCACGGAAATAATAATTGGATAAAAATGCTTAAAATTAGAAGTAAAAACGCGTCAGGGGGCATGTACTTCATAAAGCTGTGAAAGCTGCATCGATTTCTTAAAACAATATAGCTAATCATAGCAATTTATATTGTTCCAGGCCCGATCGAGGCAGCAAAACCATTTTGAATGAGAAATTGAATAAATTATTAAATCAAATCATCAAGAAATCCAGAGAAAACTAGAAAAAAGCAGAGTAGCCACATGTAAAACTTTTACCCAAACTGGAGAATAAGAAGTTGCCAACAAATTAATGAAATTAAAAATAAAAGCTTTGCAATCATCGAGTTACATTTTAATGTAAATTGTACGTAAATCAATGAACATTAAAACTTTCATAATATATACATACATATATATAAATGCAATTAGAGAATGAATTCTGTTATTTGTTCTGAATCTACTGGATTACATATATATATTTTTTTAATTCTAATTGAATTTTATTTTTACAGAAACTCACTTTCGCGTTAGAATGACTCCCCTCAAGAATATTCAACAGTAACGTGATTTTTATTTATCTTTTTTTTTTTCTTCCGCATAACTTCTTTCCAAATATCCAGATGTTAACTAACACAAAAGCGATTTTACCACCAGCCTTGGGAGGAGCACAAACAGATGAGTTTCCAGCTCGCGACCTTCAGCCCAGCTTCCATGACATACTTTCTCTTCCGGAAAGAGCATCCCCCCTTGCTCCAGAGACTCCGACTGGTGTTAAAGGAGATTCAAAGAGGATTTTGTTCGATCTGGTGTAACTTCCATCGACATATATTCACCAGATATCGTAAATCAACAATTACAAGGTATTTGAAAAGATAATGTTTGACTTTTCTTAAATCTAATTTATCTTTTAATACAAAAACCTAAGAATTCTGAAATGAATAAACGTATTCTCCGGATATAAATAGTGAATCAACAATTAAGATATTTTAAAAGACAGTGACAGCACATTTCTAAATCTAGTTAGTTTTATTTATTTATGTACTCTGTTTGAATAAAAACAAAGTATTTCAAAATAAATAAAGTTATTAACATTTAAAGAAAACAATATATATTTTAAAGAACGTTTGACTTTTTTTAAGCACAAACTTTTTTTTATTCTTTTTTTTTTTTTTACTTTTTAATATATTTATGTACTTTAAAAAATATAATACTTTAAAAAACAAAAACTTTAAACTTAAATAAGTACTGTCCTATTATCATTGATTAACTTTTTTTCCCCTCCGAATACAGTTTTCTAAAATTAGATAATTTAATTTTCAAAAGGAATTAAATGCTAAATATTAAGAAATTTAAGATAAATGAAAATATTTATCAATTATCATAATAATAAAAAATTATTCCTAAAAATATTTAAGATAAATGAAAATATTTACCAATTATCGTAATAACTAAAAATTATTCCTAAAATTATTTCATGTTTTCTAAAGATTTATTATTATTATTTTAATATTTTACTGTTAAAAGTTTTAATGTCTAAATTGAATAAAGATGGTTACGTTTATCAGAAATTAAAAATTATAAAGATAAATAATAATAAAATCTTGAACGGATAAAGTTTAATTCGATTTTATAATTCAGTTAATATTTCTACTTATAATGGCAAGTAAATGTTAAAAGTTATTATTATTATTTATTTATTTATTTTTAGCCAAAAAATTCTTAGTTATGATTAAAAAACTTAAAAAATATTTTCGATTTTTTTTTTCTTTACAGCATTAAATTAAGTTAAAGCATAGTTAAAATTAAATAATCCAAAATTATTTTTTAATAATGTATGCAAGCAAATACGCGATATCTTTAATGTGATACTTTTATTATTCATATTACGATTAATTAAAAGATAATTAGATTTTAATTTGGGTATTTACGATTTTTTTTAAACAAATTATTTTTATTTTACTGTTAGATATTTTTTGCTTGATTTGATTGTATATTTTAATAGATACACATTTATTTTTAGTAATATATATATATATATATATATATATATATATATATATATATATATATATATATATATATATATATTAATTTATATAACGTGCTTATAAAATACAAAAAATTAAAACACAGAGATGCTACTTCTTTAATTTATTCCATAACTTAGTTAGTACCCACCCTTTATTCACGTCAGATTCATCATAGAATAATTTTCTTCAACATATAATTACTAATAAATAAGATGAAATTTACTTTTGAATTAAAATGGTGTGAAAAAAGGGGCGGGTTCTAGAAGCATTACGGAATAAATTCTGTACCCCGACGGTAAATGACACCATGTCACAAAAATGTAATTTTTTAGAAATGATGTTAATGATATTGTAATGAAATACATTTTTTATGAATAAAGCAAATGAACATGGTTTTAATTTTTCTATCTCACTCGGCGTACAGCTTAATGCCTCTGTATAAAACAAAATATGCACATCAGAAACATGGGGGTAACTCTTTTCAAAAAATGAACATTACCTCTGGGGTGGAAAATTAAAAATGTGGCATCTATAAAAATAAAGATTCACACTGTTTTATTTTCATTCAAAAAGTACTTATTGGTTTAAAAATATTTTATTCAAAAAATGCATTAACAGAATGTCTTATTGGTGAAAGTTTTAAGTACATCAATATGATTATGCACAATTAAATATTTATGCATAATTAAATTATACACAATTAAATATTATTAACAATAATTATGCACAATTACTTATTTTCATACCTGTCTTTTTTCTTTTTTTTTTTTAAGTATATTATTTAGTTCAATAGTTACTTATTTTATTCATTTGATATATAGTTTATTACATAATACTAGGTGGCTTTTTCCCCTGCTTTCTCCGCTCACCAGCCCCCGCGGGAGGCTTTCACTAACCTAAAATCCTACAGCAATAGTTATTTAATATAATCATGATATCCATTATTAATTTTTTTTTCACCTGGCGTTAAAATAAAGTTAATAAAATATAAACTAATTTTCATCTCATCTGGATTAATTTTTTTTGATTAATATTTAAAAAAATATCAGTTATCTTGAAACTTTGGGAGTATAAAGAACATGTTATACCTCATATTTTTCAGCAAATGTTGTGTCATGAAAATTAAAAAGGGGACAAGTAAAAAATTAAACAAAAATTAAAATGTTTTGGATCACCCGGTAAAAGGTAAGGCTTTAAATGCGTTTTGGCTGTAGCATATGAATATACAAGTTCTCATTATCTGTATAAAATTTTATGAGGCTTCCACACATATTCATGGAGATATAACGGTTTCTTTAAAAAATTGCAAAGACAAAAAAAAAAAAAAAAAAAAAAAAAAAAAAAAAACACTTTTTTAATTATAACACGTAGGGTATTAGACCCAGTACAAAACCATTTTCAGGAAATATGGCATACTACATTAAACACAACAGCAATCAGAATGAAAATTTTTTTAAATATCTTACGAAATATGACCACTTATTAATATATATATATATATATATATATATATATATATATTGCAAACTTTCTTCTTCCATTAAAATTTCAGTTTGTTCTTATTTGAGTTGTCAACTATTTCTAATCATACTATTAAATACATTCTAATCAATCAGTGAATTTCATTGTTGCTTGACTCCTATTTGACTCCTATTCTGGTCGTGGCAGGCTGGGGGAGTGTTGCCGGTGTGAAACTAGTTTAACCCCACAGGCAAGTCACAAGTCTTGCCGTCTGCCTCCTTCCTTCCTATCTTAAGTTTCTTAAATTGTTTTTTCATAAATTTTGATAAAGTTTATGGATTTAAGTTAAAATTTGTTGTGTTACTTTATTGATTCATTTGTTTTGCAGGCTGTTAATTAATAAATCTGGTTTCTTTAAATTTGTGTATTTCATCCCCTAATATACTTTTTTTTTTTTTTTTCATTTTTTCTGAACTTCTCAAAGATTTTTTAATCTTACTGGTCATTGGTGTTTCAGTGATCTTGTATATGTTGCATGGCTTCTACTATGCTTAATAGATCATCATTATTATATATATACATATATATAAACACACATATAAATTCACCTATCATTTGCTTTTAATAATCAATCAATGGCCCTGATAAAGTACAGTTTTAATTTATTGTTCTGTACTTTGATTTTAATTATCCTTTTCGTTTAAATCTTTTATTTTTTCACGTGATATTACATAGATGATTTTTCAGCCTCTGAAATGTCTGAAAAGATTTTTCATAAATGTAAAATCAGGCAGTAGGTATCAGGTATATTTGGTATCAAGCAATAGAATGCAAGAAATGCATTGTTCTTGTATCCATTGGATGGAATTATCGATGTGTTTAATTTCAAGTGAAATTTTATAAAAGTGCGCATTTTATTATTTTGAAATCCGTCCTATACATGGTGTTAATCTATAGTAGTAGTGGCTTTATTTGCAATGCTCGTTATTGAAAAAAATGTTGATTAAATAAAAAGGTAGAATGTTATTTGCAGTAAATTATAGATACACTTAAATTATCCCCACCTTTTCTATAGAATTGGTAGAATAATTAACTAAAAATAAATGAATAAAAAAGTGAAAAAAAATTAAGAAAACACCATAAACAGTATTTAAAAAAAAAATATATATATATATAAAAAAAAAATAAAGGAAAAAAAAATATTGTGTAAAGAAATTTTATAAGAATTCTTTGGTGAAGTAATTTTTTTTTTTTTTTTTTTTTTTTTTTTTTTTATCCTGCATCAGGTAAAAAACTAGTTAGCACAGGTGAAAACTCTACTAAATTCCCCATCATATATTAGTTCTCATAAATTTCTCTTATAGCGCATGTCAGGTATAAGAACTGGGCTGATCGCCCAAAGGCCATAGTCTGAAATGCCCCACTCACTTCCAATGCAGAATAACTTTCTCCTACATCCAAACTTTTTTTTTTTTTTTTTAATCCGAATTTGCTACGTTATTATACTGGTATTAGTTTTGTATTTCCGCTTCCATGTACTCTATATTTCTCATGCAATAAACTCCATAATCTAAATTTATAAGAAATATTGCCTTATTACGCCTCATTAAAACAATTATTAATTTTGAAAAATTTATGAAGCTTATAAAAAGTTCATTTCAATTAATGCTTATGTCAGTATAATAAATGATATTTAAAATGTAGTTCGGCTTCTTTACAATAAGAATAATCCTCATAATACACCGTTTATCTGGAATTTTGCCTTACTGTAGCATGTCTATATATAGAGTATGAAACTAATTGATTAATCTTCAGCCAGACATCACATTAAATTTTGCGATTTTCGGATTCCTCATACCTTAATAAAAATTTAATTAAAAAGAACTTTTTTTAACAGTCGAAGCTTTTTATTGTGGAGTCCTGAAAAGCATAAAATAAAAAAATATTTTTGGAAACACATACCATAAATAAAAGAAAGTTTCAATACTAAGAAAATTTTAGAGAAAAATATAGAAAATGTACTTTTGCAAGAGATGAACATTTTTAAATATTCAAAATAATTTTAAAAGCTTTTGAGACTTTTGAATTTTATGGCTTAGCAAATATGTAGAAGCTAAGAATATTGGTCTCGATAGCTTTTTAAAGTATTTTGAAAATTTAAAAATGTTCATCTCTTGCAAAAGTAAATTTTCTATATTTTTCTATAAAATGTTCTTAGTGATGAAATTTTCATGTATTACTTTCTTCTATATTCAATAGAAGAAAGTATTGGATTCGTAAAAATTTTCGACCTCGGGTTTTTGATGGATTTACACGTTTTCAGAGCGGTAGAACACGATTTGACCATTTTTATAAAATGTCTGTCAGTCTGTGTGTGTGTGTATGACAAAATTTTGTGGCAACTGTATCTCAGGAACTACAGCACATAATTTCATACAAATTAGTATGTAGTTGCACCTTAACATAAATTAGTGCCTATCAACTTCTCGTAAAAATTGTCTTACAGGTTGCGTTGCCAACCCGCTTTTCTAAATTTTTAACATGGTGGTATAGGATAAAATTATGTATAAATGTGAATAAAGATAATTATTTTTTAATAATCATTATGAAATTTACAAGAATTATTTATAATAGAGATAGTCAACTAGGAAAAAACTTTTGTATGTGTAGGAGCTCCGCCTCCCCCCGTGGGGAGGGAAGTCCCCCCTGGAGGGTAGTAAATTTCATGACGGGTATCTTTCAAAAGAGCCCACCAATGCTTTTAAAACGAATGGTTGAACTATTGATCTACGATAATTTAAAATAAAGTTATCGATTTTTTTCATTTTTAACAAAAATATTTTTTTTTTTTTTTTAATGTAATATTGACAATAAAATAGACTTTTTTTTTTTTCTTTTTTTTTTAGTGTTATACTACTCTCTAATATGGAAATCGTCTGCATTATCATGGAAGATAATTTTTTTTAACTAATAATTTTAATAAATAATTTTTACTGAGTGAATTTGTATATAAAAATATAGAAGAGAGTCATGTGGTGGCCACAACATACTAGTTTATACTATGTCTTTGTAAGAATATTTTTTTATTTTTTTTATTTTATGCTTTTCTGGGCTCCACAATAAAAAGCTTCGACTGTTAAAAAAGGTTTTTTACTTAAATTTTTATTTTCTTCTTTTTAGTTATAAAGAAAGCTTCTAAAAAAAAAAATCTTAGGTTACTGTGTAGACTTTGAAAGATTTTCTATTAATTATCTGCACAAATTAACACATCGGACCTTCGAGAATTGAACCCACGACACACTCTGACCAAGAATTAAAGAACAGTAAAGAAAAGTCGAAGATGCTAAAATATTCCAACAAATACTTATACAAAAAGAATATTATTCTCGAATGCTTTTTAAAATATTTTGAATATTTAAAATTTTTTATTTCTTGAAAAATGAAATATTTATACTTTTCTTTAAATATTTATATTTTTGTATTTCAACAATTTTCTTATTGTTGAAACTTTTATTTATTTTTTAATAGGATGTCCTTGCAAGAATATATATATTTAATGCTTTTTAGGAATACATAATAAAAAATTCCTGTTTTTTTTTTCCCCCATTTTTATTCATGTGCGTTTTAGTTACTAAAAGAAGCTTCTTAAAAAAATTAATCAAAAATTTTTAGGACAGTGTATAGACAACGAAGGATCTTTATTTTACCGTTTGACATCTTTCCTATTAATTATATGCAATAAAGTGTCGGCCTTCGAATTTTCAACAATCGCGTTATCAACCTGACGCTCTATTCAATCAATTGAGCTAACAAGTGATGAAAAAAGGTTCTAACATTTACGTTAAAGTGGAGGCGTTTCGTTTTTCAGTGTGACACGAAAACACAATGACAAAATCTAATTTCAATAAAAAGCTTCTAAAAAATATATTTATTTATGTATATTATACTTAAAACTTTTTATTTTGTGTTTTTTTTTTTAATTCCCAAAATATTTTGTATTTTTTCATATCTGAAATTTAAAAAAAAAAAAAAAAAAAAAAAGCTTCTTAAAAATATTTTTCAAAAATTCTTAGGAAACTCTGTAGTCAACAAAAAATTTTCTTTTGTCAATTGACATTTTTTCTATCAATTATCTGCAAAAATTAACACACCAGACCACCGGCACCGGGGATCTAACAGTCGAACACCGCGTTATTAACGTGATGCTCTAACCAACTAAGCAAAGGAGCGACAAACGGAACAGCTTATATTTACTTTAAAATGGAGGCGCTTTGTTTATTAGCGTGACACGAAGACACGATGACGAAGTCAATTTCATATAAAAAGCTTCTAAAATGTGTAAAAACGGAAGTCGAAACATTTTCCCAAATACCAAAGTTTTCCATACCTATAGTGTGGTGGGAAACTAAAAGTAGGCACGAGTGCAGAATCGAAGCAGCAAAACCTTTTAAATTTTATGTAAACCTGAAAAACAAAATTACAATTTTTATATTTATATTAAGAATCGTGTAACGAATGTCAGCAACGGACATTAAATTAAAGGAGAACGGCTTAGAGAAAGAATATAGATAAATAATGTCTTGATATTCACTTTAATTTCAAAGAAGATCACTAAAAATCTTTGATAAATCAAACCGATATAGCCACAATAGAGAGATATTAAACCTGTATTTTCAAAGATAATCAGAGAAAATTATCATAATTCAAGAAATTGCGATGAACGATAACTTTTGAATCGAAATTTTTAATGAGGAAAAAAAAAAAGGATAAAAATTTACTGATATTACTTTAGCAAAAGCAAAATCTTCGGAAATGGAATCAAATTCTGATATTCATTAAATTCAAAAAATTTTCGAACGCCGATAGTTTTAATTTTTTTCGCTCCAAATTAGATGGCAAAATGCAGACTCGTTTCAATTAAAATGCGGTGGATAAAAAAAAAAAAATATAATAATGATAAAGGCACACGCACCTGAGAAGTCTTAGATAATCGATTCTTTAATAATTATACGGGGAGTAAAATTGGCGAACATCCAGCAAATGCATTTTTAGGACCACCCCAGAAACGCCTAACGTTTCTCTGATAAAGAAATATTGTTTCAGAAAAATTAAATTTGCAGCATAGAAAGACAGTTTTTCGAGGAGAGAGTCTGACCTTACTTATTTTAACTGCACGTCATCAGTGGAAACTTAGGTGAAAAATATTTGAGGCGATGAAGATTACATTCAGGCGAAAAGGAGGTAATCAAGGAGTGATGCAAATTATGTTCCTTGAAAACTGGATAGTTAAAAAAAAAAAAAAAAAAAAAAAAAAAAAAAAAAACATTTCGGAAGAAATGAAACAAATTCTCGTCATTGTGTCTTAGAAAGTGAATAATTAAGTCCTGAAAAATAATTCTGTATTTAATTTATTCATGAAATAGACTTAGGAGACAGCAATTTTTTTTTTTTTTTTTTTTTAATCGACTGTAGTAGAAAAACTTTTTAATCACTACAACGTTTAAAATTAAGCGGCTAGTTTCGAAGAAATAACTTTACAGCTTTCTTCATCAACCTGTAAAGGAGGCATGACTGTCCAAAAAAAAAAAGAGAAAGCCATTTTGAAACAATGTGTCATACTATTTTGAAATAAAAATTGGGCAAAAAAAACTCCAAACTTACAAGGGAAAATTCCATTAATTAAAAGTTGTGAAGAAATGAAAGTACCAAACGATAAGTATTCAGAAAACCGTGCAAAAAATACTCCTTATAGTTGCGAATGAAAATTATATAGAAACACAGATTAATGTACTTATTAAGATAACTATGTTATAGCTCCCTGGTGATTTTTTTTTTTTTTTTTACTTTTGTTATGTGTATACTTCTTTTATTTTAAAAATCATTTCAGTCTTAGTTTCATTTATCAACTGTAATTGCAAAGTCATAGTAAATGAAAATATTAAAGCATCAGATCGGATGTATTGTCTCAGGTTTCACAAAACAGTTTACCATTCGAAAGGCCTTATTTCCTAGATGTGTTATTAAAGCTTTATAAGTTTTGTTTAATAACCCATCGTACAGAAAGGCTGTCTATACAATACCTTTCTATGAGCTAAACCATAATTTGAGCTGTGCTTCATTATAAAACAAAGACAGTATTTTTTTTTAAAATAGTAAAAAAAAAAAAAAAAAAAAGTACAAAATAGGTGGTTATTATAAGGGAAAAAATTATTTGCGGAACTAAAACATACAGCTCAATATCTTGGGAAATATCCCTCTCAAAGAAAACCTAAAAAATAAAAATTCCAGGTGCAAAAAAAATTTTTTTTTTAAATCAGGAAGAGAACTATTACAAATGAATGCAACGTCGAAAAAAATAAAAAATTAACGTTTACATAGTTTGTGGGGGATGTTGTTTGATCTGGAAAAAGCAGACAGTATTCGCGTGCCTGTGACCTTCAAAACGGCAGCCCCCTCGGGAGATGGAAAAAAAAAAAAAAAAAAAAAACAGAAAATATTCCTCCCCCAACCACGGAATAGCTTTCACTCGATTTGAGCTGCTGTTGCTCTAGCAGTCAGTGTGCGATCCTGATTTTTCCCAGACAGGTCGCCAAGGTTAACGCCAAATTTGCGGAAGTGCTAACAAGGATGGTTCAGCGTTCAGTTTGCAGATAAAATTTCGTAACAAGGTACTACTTTTGTAAAAAAAAAAAAAAAAAAAAAAAAAAAAACTGTAATGTTTGTCACAAGTTTTTCTTTGATGAATAAACAAAAAATTCAAACTTTCTATACAGAAAAGAAATTGGCACTGGAAATATATTGCGCAACTTAACATTATTGACATAAATAATCAAGATACCAATATTATGAATTCCGAAATTACTTTTGCTGATGAGTGCAATCATTATTTTGACTTTATCAAAATAAGACATGAAATAATTTGAAACTGTTTCAATAGTTTTTAAGAATATTCCATACCCTCCCCCCCCTCCCCCATTCTATGACTTAATCTATGCGCTGACATTTACTTTTATTAAAAGAACGTAAACAAAAGATAAACTTGTTCGCATTTAGTTTAAAATTTAGTCTGTCAATTCAATAACTGATTTATTATTATTATTTACTTACTTAACCAAATGAAAACAAGGACACTAAAATTAAGCTATGATTTAAGATTTGAATTATAAAATTTTATATGATCCTTTTTTTCTAAAAGTGTTCAAAGTATGAGTGGTCTAAGTCAGATTTCAAAAATGTTACAAAATGATCATAAATCAATATGGTGTTTATTTATTATATTTGAATTATAACAATAGTGTCAAAAACTCCTCCAAACACCATAGAATCAAACCTACAAATTTTGTTACTCGTCCGAAAATTCATATGTCTAAAGCCAAATGGCATTTGTATATAACCCCCAAAATTCGATCCCAGACTATATGTAAAAATTTTAGGTCCAACCACGAATTTATGTCGGATCCCGGAACCGGAAAAAAGGGCACCGGAAAAAAGGGCACGGAAGAAAGGGCACCGGAAAAAAGGGCACCAGAAAATAGGGCACCCGGAAAAAAGGGCACTTTTCCAATTCGCAAATCGCAAAATAATAAATATCAAATAATGAATTTAAAAAATGACTTTCAAACTACATTTTTAGAAATTTCAATTGATTTGGTACAACATTCAATTAGTATATATCTCGGGGAAGAGGGGGGAGGGGGGCAGGAGCAGATCGAAAGAAAATAATTGTTTTTACAAAATCTCTTACAGACTTTAATGAAACTTTATATAATCTCGTACAATTTGTGAAAAAAATGACAGTAAGTGGCAGGCAAACTTGGGGAGGGGTTAAAGAGGGGGGCAGAGGAAAATAAAATTATCTTTTATAGCACCGTTTTACCGATTTAATGATATATTCTATAATTATCACTTACTTTTTATGAAGATCACAATCAGTGCATTATATACTGGGGGGGGGGCAAGGGGGGGGGATATGGAAATAGATTTCATTCTTCTTTAAACTACCCTTTTATCGATTCAAAAACCGTATAATCACGTATAATTTGTGAAAAAATTACAGTAAGTTTCAGACATTTTTTTTTTTTTTTGGTTGGGGGGGGGGGGGGAACAAAATGATTTTTTTATATCACCATTTTACCGAATTAATGATACATTTTATAACTATCACCTAACTTTTATGAAGATAACAGTGAGTGTATTATATATCTGGGAGGGGGGGGGGCAAGGAGGAGCAGATGAAAATAAAATATATTCTTCTTTAAACTATCTTATTATCGATTAAAAAAATTTGTATAATTACGCATATTATATGAAAAAGTTACAATAAGTGTCTAACATACTTGGAGGGGGGGGTTAGGAGGGGGCAGAGGAAAATAAATTGAATTTTTATATTACCATTTTAGTGATACCAGCAAGTGATAGTTATAGAATATGCCATTAAAATCGGTAAAATGGTGATATGAAAAAATATTTTATTTTCCTCTGTCCCCCCCTCTCTTTAACCCCCCCCCCCCCCCAAGTATGTCTGACCTTACTGTGATTTTTTTCACAAATTGTATTCTACTATACAAAGTTTTTGTTTAAATCGATAATAGTGTAGTTTAAAGAAGAATATATTTTATTTCTATCGGTTCCCCATTGCTCCCCCCCCCCCCCCAGGTATATAATGCACTCATTGTAATCTTCATGAAAATTAAGTGGTAGTTATAGAATATATCATTAAAATTGCTAAAATGATGATATAAAGAATCACTTTATTTGTCTCTCCCCCCCCCCCCTTGTTTACCCCCCCCCACACACACACTAAGTATGTCTGATACTTACTGTAAATTTTTAATAAATTATACGTGATTGCACAAAAAAAAATAATAATAATCAATAATAGAGTAATTTAAAGAAGAATATATTTTATTTTTATCTGCTCCCCTTGCTCCCCCCCAGGTATATAATACACTCACTGTGATCTTCATAAAATGTTAGTGATAGTTATATAATATATCATTAAAGTAGGTAAAACTGTGATATAAAAGATAATTTTATTTTCCTCTGCACCCCCCTCTTTAACCCCCCTCCCCTAAAGTTTGCCTGACACTTACAATAATTTTTTCACAAATTGTAGGTGATTATACAAAGTTTCATTAAAATCGGTAAGAGTTTATGTAAAAACAATTGTTTTTTTTTTTCGATCTGCTCCTGCGCCCTCTCCCCTCTCCCCCCATCTTCCCCGAGGTATGTACTATATTAATGTTGTACCAAATCAATGGAAATTTCTAAATGTGTAATTTGAAAGTCATTTTTATATATCATTATTTGATATTTATTATTTTGCGATTTGCGAATTGAAAAAGTGCCCTTTTTTCCGGTGCCCTTTTTTCCGGGATCCATTTATGTCACCTATCTTTCATACATAAACACACCACTGTTTCCTAAAAGCCTAATAAAATCAAATAGAAAATAATTTAATAAATCTGTATTTAATATCTTTCTTTAAAACTTCACATGGAGCGTCCTAGTTGGTTTTTCCTACTCAAATCATTAGAGGCGTGGCTTTTAATTGCCGGGTTCGAATCCCAGCTCAGTCATGAATGTTCCTAGTAAGATCCTTAACGTGAAAATAATAATAATAATAAAATAAAAATACCGTATAGCAGCAACAACAAAAACCCAATCCCTTCCGGGTAGAGTTATCGCAAAAATATGGACTTTTACAGCACAGTATATCTATAAGACCTCTTGTATTTGTTAACTTTATATACTAAATTAATTTTTATAATTAAATTGTTTTCACAAGCTATCCCATTTCAATTAAAACACCAATATATTATTGGTCAAAACATTAGTACGTAGTGCTTTAAGATTATTTTCTAAAAGGTATAATGTATTTCTAAGAGTGTATATAAAAATGAAAAAATGTCCATAGTTCTGATATATAGTTGAGAAAAAGGAGAATAAACAAGATTAGCCAGGCTTTACATCCAGGGGAATATCTGATAGTTATCAGGATTAAATTAACTATCAGTAGACTTTAAAAATTAAAAAAAAAATTAAAGTGAAAGAAAAAAAAAAAAAAAAAAAAAATATATATATATATATATATATATATATATATACACACACACACAAACAATATTAGCTAAAAATGTTTGTATTTTTATTAACACTTTCCAACAAGGTTGAAAAGTGTTAATGACTTCGGTTTGTCTGTCTGTCCGCGCTCTAACTCCCGTAAATATTTATGGAATTTCTTGAAACTAATATATGTTATTAAAGCTCACTATTGGTTGTTCCCTATTGAAAATGAAGTTTATACCTCTACTGGTTTGTGTACAGGGACACCCGAAAGTATTTAAAAGCATTGTGTTCTATGAGAGGTATTTCTATAAACCATATTTTCATACCATTACTGTAGACATATCTTAATGAAATTGAAATATGTTATTCAAATTCACTATTGAATGTTTCTTATATAAAATGGAGGAAATACCACCACCGATTTATATACAGGGACACTCAAAAGTATTCCAAAGCATTGCGTTCTATGAGAGATATTTCTATAAATCAAATTTTAATAACTTTACTTTCCACGAAGTCTTAGGAAATTGAAATATTTATATGCACAAAAAAATGCTTTTAATAAAATATAGCATGATTAGCATTAGATTTACAGGGTGACACAAAAATATCCATTTATATTAAGAGCTATTAAAAAAAATACTAGAATTGTACTTTCGTTTACATTAAGCGTTTTTAACACTTTCTAACATTTTTAAGTGTGAATATGATTTCAGTTTATGTATCTGTCCGTCTGTTTGTCTGTCTGTCCGCCCGCGCTCTAACTCCTGTAAATATTTATGGAATTTCTAGAAACTGATATATTTTATTGAAGTTCACTATCGGATGTTCCATATTGAAAATGGAGTGAATATCTCTTCTGGTATGTGTACAGGGACACCCAAAAGCATCGAAAGCATTGTGTTCTATGAGCGTTATTTTTATAAATATCCATATAGAATGTTCCGCATTTAAAATGCCATTAATAGGTCGTGTACAACTAGTTTGTTTACAGATGGAAAAAAAATGCCAATGCATTATGTTTTAGGACAGAATTTTTTGAAAGTTATATTAAAAAATCTTTCTACTGTAAAAATCAAAAATATTGAAATGTATTGTTAATATTCTAAAATAATGTTTTGTATAGAATATGATATGATTAACTTTCTGATTTACAGGGTTACACTAAAATATTCAGAGAGATCAAAAGCTGTAATCATAATGTAATGGCTGCATTTTCTTTTGCATTAAGCCTTTTTAACACTTTCCAAAATGCCTAAGAGTAATTTTAAAATCAATTAGTCTGTCTGTATATTTTTCAGTCCTTCTGTCTGTTGTGTGATAACGTAGGCAAAGAATATAAAGTTATTCGATACAACAATTACGTACAGTTGGAAAGTGTTACTAATCAATGCGTACTGCATGATTTTTCTTTCTTATTTATATTTTCCCGATTTTGTCTTTTTAACACTTTCCAACAAGGTTGAAAAGTGTTTATGACTTCGGTTTGTCTGTCTGTCTGTCAGTCTGTCTGTCCGCGCTCTAACTCCCGTAAATATTTATGGAATTTCTTGAAAATGATATATGTTATTCAAGTTCACTATCGAACGTTCCCTATTGAAAATGGAGTTTATACCTCTATTAGTTTGTGTACAGGGATATCCGAAAGTATTTCAAAGCATTATGTTCTATGGGAGGTATTCCTATAAACCATATTTTCATACCTTTACCATAGACGTATCTTAATGAAATTTAAATATGTTGTTCAAGTTCACTATCGGACGTTCCCTATTGAAAATGGAGTTTATACCTCGACTGGTTTGTGCACAGGGACAACCGTAAATATTTCAAAGCTTTGTGTTCTAGGAGAGGTATTTCTATAAATCATATTTTAATACTTTTTCTGTAGACATATCTTAATGAAATTGAAATATGTTGTTCAAGTTCACTATTGGATGTTTCCTGCATAAAATGGAGGAGAATATCACCACCGGATCACCACAGGGACACTCAAAAGTATTTCAAAACGTTGCTTTCTATGAGAGATATTTCTATAAATCATATTTTAATAACTTTACTTTCGACGAAGTTTTAGGAAAATGAAATATGTTATTTATATGCACAAAAGAATGCTTTGCATAAAGTATAACAGGCTTAGCATTAGATTTACAGGGTGGCACAAAAATATCCAGTTACATTAAGAGGTAATAATAGAAAATTGCTAGAATTTGTACTTTCGTTTAATTTAAGCGTTTTTAACACTTTCTAGCATTTTTTAAGTGTGACTATAATTTCAGTTTTGTGTATATACATGTCCGTTTGTCTGTCTGCCTGTCTGTCCGAGCTCTAACTCCCGTAAATATTTATGGAATTTCCTGAAACTGATATATGTTATTCAAGTTCACTATCGGATGTTCCCTATTGAAAATGGAGTTTATACCTCTACTGGCTTTTGTACAGGGACACCTGAAAGTATTTAAAAGCATTGTGTTCTATGAGATTTATATTCTATAAACCATATTTTCATACCTTTACTGTAGACATATCTTAATGAAATTGAAATATGCTATTCAAATTCCCTACTGGATGTTTCCTGTATAAAATGGAGGAAATACCACCACCGATTTATATACATGGACACTTAAAAGTATTTCAAAGCATTGCGTTCTATGAGAGATATTTCTATAAATCAAATTTTAATAACTTTAACTTTCCACGAAGTCTTAGGAAATTGAAATATTTATATGCACAAAAAAAATGCTTTTAATAAAATATAGCATGATTAGCATTAGATTTACAGGGTGACACAAAAATATCCATTTATATTAAGAGTTATTAATAAAAAATTGCTAAAATTGTATTTTCGTTTACATTAAGTGTTTTTAACACTTTCCAACATTTTTAAGTGTGAATATGTTTTCAGTTTGTGTATCTATCGATCTGTCTGTCTATCTGTCTGCCCGCGGTCTAACTTCTGTAAATATTTATGGAATTTCTCGAAACTGATATATTTTATTGAAGTTCACTATCGGATGTTCCATATTAAAAATGTAGTGAATATCTCTTCTGGTTTGTGTACAGGGACACCCAAAAGCATTCGAAAGCATTGTGTTCTATGAGTATTATTTTTATAAATATTTTCCGTATAGAATGTTCCCCATTTAAAATGTCATTAATAGATCATATACAACTAGCTTGTTTACAGGGACAACAATAACAACAAAAAATGCCAATGCATTACGTTTCAGGACAGAATTTTTTGAAAGTTATATTTAAAAGTCTTTCTACTGAAAAAAATCATAATAATATTGAAATGTATTATTTATATTCTAAAATAATTTTTTGTATAGAATATGGATATGATTAACTTTCTGATTTCCAGGGCTACACTAAAATATTCAGAGATATCAAAAGCTGTAATTATAATCTAATGGCTGCTCTTAGTTAGTAGTTACTCTATTAATAGATCTACTCTTATAATAGGTCTATGATTTGTTTCTGTGAATTATTGTAATATGGATCAATCGGGACGAAAGTCATTGTAACTACAGGACAAAGCTATCAAATAAATATCAACAAAGAAAAGAAAAGGAAAAAAAAAATGTCAGAAGCTGGTGATAAATACACTTTTATAAAAATAAGTAATCAATTTCATTTAACTGAAATGCGAGGAAATCTCAATATGTGTAAACTCATGGAAAATCGGAAATCAAACGTTTTTCCAAATCTTATACTTTCTTCTTATATATGCAGAAGGTATACGCAACGAAGTATAACGTCACTGACCGTCGTTGTGGCCAAGTAAAAGATTTTCTATGTTAATCGTCTATTGGATTTTTTGTAAAAAATTATTAAAAATTGAGGAAAATTATATCCCAATTTTAATCCCCATATTTGGGTATAATTACAAATTAGTTATCGGGCACATGCGTTAGATTAAGTTATTTTTCTGTCAAACTGACAAAATGTTAATTTTAAAAACTCTAGAAACAAAATGGGCATTGATTTGATATCTGTTCGTCCTTGGTGTGTTGTGTATTTGGCGATCGAAAACGGAATGCAAAAACATAGGTGCCAGATGTATATTTTCGTAATACATATATTATATATTGTACGAAATATGTTTCATATTATTGTTTGCTCTCTTAATATACATTATTAAAATAACCATGATTTTTGAAAGAAATTAAATATGTTCGCCAGATAATTTGGCGATCTTTTATTATTTATTTATTTATTTATTTTCCGCTAAGGACGACAGATATCAAATCTGTTCCTTTGAAATGAAATGTTTTATGTTTATATTCGAAAATAGAAGTCTGCCATTTTATTTTTCTAGAGTTTTGAAATTAAAAATTAAAATTTTATGAATTTTACAGAAAAAATAACTGAATCTAACACACGCAGACAGTAACTTATATATAACTATACCTAAATATGGGATTAAAATCGGGAGAATTTTCATAAATGTTTAAAAAAAAAAAGAAAAAAAAAAGAAAAAAATCCAGTGGACGATTAACATAGGAAATCTTTTGCTTGGCACCACGGACGGTCAGTGACGTCATCACTTCACTTGCATATAGTAATAAATCCATTTTTTTTTTTTTTTTTAAGAAATAGTTAATTTCAGTTAATTGCAATGCATTATGTTTTTGCTTAAAAAATATGTCTTCAAATTACAGCTGACGTAAGTCACACACACCAAAAAAAAAAAGAAAAGAAAGAAAGATAAAAGAAATTAGATCTTAAAAAAAATTAGAACTCCCATAAATCAAATCATTTTTTAACTTGCATATATTTTCAACAGTACAAACTTTCGAACTACCACTCATTCACTCAAATTTCTACCATTTTAATGGCTGTTTTTCTCTTAGAATAAAAATCTGTAGTCGAGAGTATAGCAACTTTACATTATACAAATTTCTGTGTCCATGGTTTCATTTGAGTTTTAAGAATTTGCCAGATTTAACAACTTTCTAATTTAAGTATTTTTAATATAAAAGAATACGTGTATAAAATGGAAAAAGGCATAAAAATAAAAGTATTTTTAAATACCTTCTTGACGTCGTAAGAAAATCCCTTTTGTATTCTGCAAATCTGGCTAATCATATCTTTCGAATGATACCATTTTCAACCCTCTTCTCTCATAATTAATATGTTAAAAGTGTACCACAGATTTCATGCTTGCCTATTAATATATAGATAATTTAAAATTTTAAAGGTAACGAAGAGATAAATAAAGTGTGAAAATTTCGCACGGGTTTGCTAGCAAGTGAATTATTTGAAGTGAGAAATAAATAAAGTGAAATGATCATTTTTCAACGGGCGCCTTAGTCGCCCTACAACTAACTAGTAAGATTATAATTCCCATACAGGAAAACTGCTACCGTATCAGTTATTTTGATTGAAATTCAACCCTGTAAATGTACAAATTTTAGTATACTTATTTTTAGTAACATTTTTCATCAAAGTTGAAAAGTGTTAAAGTATTAGAGTTTGTCCGTCTGTCTGCACACCAATTTCCGCAAATACTTCCAGAATGCCTTAAGACTGATACATGTTATTTAAGTTCAGTATGGCATATTGCCTATTAAAATTGCTACCAGTAGCGTTCGTATACAGAGACGGCCAAAAGAATTCTAATACTGTATATTTTATGAGAAGTATTTCTATAAAGCATATTTTAATATCTTTATTCTGCATAAAACATAATGAACTTACATAATTCATATGCACAAAGCAAATTTTCGATACAGTATGATATGGTTAGTATTAAAGATTACAGGATCGTACAAAAATATTCAGATACGTTAGGGGATATAAGTCGAAATTGTGGGGTGATTAAAAATTGATAGAACTTCCTTTCTATTAAGCGTGTTCAATACTTTTCAACAAAGTTTGTAAGTTATCTTCATTTATCTATCCTCCCAAGCTATAATTTCGGTAACTATCAATTGAAAATGTTATATCTTATTTAAGTTTACCATGGCATATTCTTTTATTGAAAATACTATAAATTCCATGGTATTCAATTTAAAGAATTACAAGACAAATTTGATGCGATTCGTCACACAAATAATAATAATAATTTCATTAGATAAAATGTGCTCCATATCCTACTAAAATAAAATACAAAATTTCAGCACTGTTTTATTAAGTCCTAGAGGTATGTTGAAGCAAGAATGTTGACTCAGCCACAAATTAAAACGGAAATAAGTTTATTTTCGTCAGAACTTTTTTATGATGATTTAAAAAAATATTTTGATTAAAAAAAAACTAATTTTAGCGGGTCACCAGTCACTCTAAGATCTTTTGTCATATGAAGACACTGGTATTTCAACTCGACGGTCCAAGGCCTGAGCGGGATTTCCTGAGGAGGAGTTCTTTCTAAAGAATCTCCAGTATTCGCACGAATTCCAGAGAAAACCACGGAAACTTTCTAATAGCTAGATAGACGAGTGTGACCTTGGTTCGAACTTCGAACTTTATATTTATTACCGGCTAGGAGAGCAGAATACCTCGGCTACTGGTGAGTCGAGAAGACAGAACTGGGACTTTTTATGTCACAATAGTAAAATCTTTTTATGCAAATTAACATTACCAGTGTACGGGTTACATTTCACTCGTTGGAATTATTTTTTGTAAGGAGCGACCGTAATATATATATATATATATATATATAATAATTTTTTAAAACGTCGTAAAAGCCGAATAATAGATGATTTATGATCCCTGAAATACCAATAAGAATAAAATTTCATAAAATTAAATTTACCTGTGAAGACTTTTTGTTAATTATTGAAAACAATTTTACTTATTATTTTTTTAATTTAATTTATCATCAAACTTACCTTAATTTTATTCTCAGATAGTTAGTTGCTATTTAAATAATGTTGCCTTTACGTTAAAATGACATGAAACCAAAATAAAAGATGCAAACAAGCAATGAGAGAATGAACAATTAAAACACTTTTTTTTTTTTTTTTTTTTTTTTTTGACAAATTAATTTTCAATAAAGAATAGCTCAGAACGGGGGAAAAAAAACTTTTCAAGGGATATATATATATAATATTGCTTTTTTTGAAACTCAATCCTCTTAAATAACTGATTTTTATGATTATTTATTTATTTATTTAATGCAACTTTACAATTTATAATATGTGTGTAACATAAGTATTTTAATATGTGAAAGAGATTTTTTTTTCCCCGAACTAATATTACCAAAGCAAGGCACTGCCAAATATAGTAGACCTACATTTTATACGAAGTGGGTGACAATCCAGGAAGCTATATTTTTTATAGGAGATCCCCAAGAGTACCCCTAGTTACACTTGGGGAATGACGTCACTACTACACCTCCTGTGACAGACGAAATTTTTTCGGCCTGTAGACCACAATAAAATAAAAATAAAAAAATGCATCACCCTCGCTTCTACTTAACGATTGGGGAACGGCTAGCAGTAGCAAAGGGACTTTTTTTTTATTTTTTTTTTAGCAGGGGATAAATGTAGGCAGCACCTAACCATGTGACCCTGACCCTGGAGCGTTAAAAAAATAGAAAAAGAAAACACATCGGGCACTACCAAATTTCGCATTGGGGGTGGTAAGGTTCAATAGATGAACTAAATTTCATACAAATGCACCGATTTTAAATGGCAAGAATAGTAATGTTTTTATATTAAATATATATAAACAAACAATTTTAATATAACATATTTCACCATTTTTGTTCAATAAAGTAATGAATGATTAAATACAATATTTTAATTTAAAATACAGATGGAATAGAAAATATTTCGAGATACCAACTGTAACCTACATAAATAAAATGCTACACGAAAAATTTATGTTATAGAGAGATGAAGCCCAATTTTCCAAGTTTTCTATTTGTGCTATATATAACTTTCTACAAGCTTTATTTATTTTTTCTTTTTTTGCGATTTATGCTGACTAGTGGTAATTTAATGAGATAAGCATACTATATAATTTTGAGATGTTTGCCTCAATCAAGTTTTCAACTCTCTCTCTAAATTTATCTTATGTTGCTGTGACGGAATATTATTATTCCAACTATAAATCTAATTGCAAATATACTCTCTTATAACCCTTGTCAATCATAAGAGCAAACGCGTATGCCAGTAATGTACAGACAACGTATATTACACGAAATGAGCGAGTGAGTAAATATACATACACACTCAATTACTAACAAAACACATAGTTTTTTTTTTTTTTTCCTTTAAGAGAGATTAATTGAAGCAGTGGAGATTAGTGTGTTCTAAAAATATCTTAAATAATTGTCCAAGTTGCTACAGTGTAATTTTAATTGCATTTCACAATTTTTATATTACGATAGACACTAGACCTGACCATTTTTGAAAAAATAGTTTTAAAGCTTTTCATTGGTGTAGTTGTGAGGATGAAGGTAAACTGCTTGCGCCATGAAGGGACTTAGACTTGTGTTCCGCTAAACGTACCTTAGAAAGATGCCTTCTATTTGACCTCTTTCTGAGGGCTTCTTATCCCGTATTCAAGCGAGTCTAAGAAAATCATGGAAATCTCCAAACGGATAGGACGAAGAAAGCGACCTAGGTTTGAACCCGGTACATTCCATCTCCAAGCTTCAAGAGCAGAACCTCTTGTCTGCTGGTGGAGCTCTAAGCATTTTATCGGAGATTAAGCCAGTTTGCTTCCTGTAGTATTTATCCCGTTTAAAAAATGTTTTACCAGTGAAAACTATTTTTTCCTTACATCCCAAACTGTCAAATTAATTTCAATGTACGATTAACAACAACAACAAAAAAAAAAACTAACGTGATTTTTACCGAAATTGACAAAACACGTTTGTTTGTTGTAATATTTGATCCACAAAATGTAAAAAACAATGAAAAAATGCCTCTAACATCTAATAAATAAAATGCTACTAATAATTAAAAAAACTACTAAAATAAATAAATGAATAAATAAATAAAAGTTTATTTATTAAGCTTTTAACGTCTAATAAGCAAAATATTATTGATGGAAAGGGACAAATCTAGAAAGAGCGAAAAATGACCAGACTAGAATTCGAATCTGGCTCCTATGCCATGCTGTAGCAACTTACTTATCTATAATCAATATTTGACTGGTATTATTAAAACTATTCAAATAAAAGTTTTTTTTTTTTTTTTTTTTTTCCCCATCCGTTCTGCGAATAAAGACTCAGTCTAATGGATTTATTATATAATACACCATGATTGTTGGATGTCAGTGAACTGTTTTAATTGTTTTAATTTTAACGGCTATATTTATTACACAAATTTTTGATTGAAAGGCTTAAATAATTTCAGCAAGAGCAAAAAAAAAAAAAAAAAAGACCAGGCCAGGATTTGAGCCTAGGCACTCCGCATCTGTTTTCAGGGGTTAAAAAAAAAAAAAAAAAAAAAAAAATCTATAAATAAAATTAATTCGGTAATATCTTCCAAAATGCAGTTGAAGTTGTAATAATTAATATATACATTGTTGTTACTCGACGTGTCTTATCAACTGATGATCTTAAAAGAGCATGTACGTGGAATTGAGGCTATGTGGGTTAAGGCCGATTTGACTGTACTGGGTTCTAGGTCTTTTTTACAATCTTTTATACGTTTTTACATTTACATTTGTATATTCATTGATGTGTAATTTTGTTTATTTTCCTTTGTAATTCATAAATTCTGCATTCGTAATGTCATGCTACAATAGAAATATAAGGATTTTTTTTTCTCTTGGTAAGATGTAGGGGACCAAGACACTTTTAGCTTTTGCAAGTATCTCTTGAAACATCTGACTGTTCTTTTTCCACCCTGCATCTGAGGGGTCTCCCTGACGATAGCCTCAATGCTTTTTGGTTAATTATCTTACTAGTTTTATTATTACTTTTCTGTTTATATATATATATATCCATATTCTTAAAGCATTTCCTGAAATACCGTCGGTAAGCCACAAAATCGACTTTGTTCCTTACAGTCTTTTCTGACATAAAAACTGCTGCATTGATCACAAAAAATAATTTTAATAAATAATATGAATTTGTATAGTAAAATATAAAATTTTGTGATGGAAACATTTTGTGGTCAACAGATACAAATATGTGCTTTCAAAAAGTGCTGTGTGCCCCAAACTGACCGATTGAAATCGATTTTTTCATACTTTGGTAATATGGCAATACTATGTCGGAATCGCCTTATTCTGCAAATGCTTTCAAAACGCTATTAAATTTTTAATTTTTTTTCTTTTTCTTTCTTTTCTTTCTTTTTTAAAATGAAGTACGTAGGGTATTACATCGCTATTTTAAGTCACCTGTACGAAGACTTTGTAGTGCAAGCAGATGCAGGAATTTTTCTTAATACGCAGTTTAACAACCAAAACAGTACTAATCCGTCGGAGGATAATCGAGCATTTAAAGTTAATATTTTGTGAAATAGGATATTTTTGATTCTCGTTGGAATTTATTTTTATTACTGTTGGGTGATTTTTAAATGAATTGCTTTTTTCAGCTCTACACAATTTGAAAAATTAACTTAAATAAAAGATAACTTTACTCAGGCATGAATTTCTTATAATTTACAGTTTTCTCAGCAGGTGATTATTTGTGGGTTTATATTTCAGAGATTTCAAAATATGTCATGGAAAGTCACTGTTTTTTTCGTGACTTACCTTTAAAAGACATTCTGCAAAATATTTTGTATTATTAATTATCATAACAAATATAATTTAAGTCATCTTAAATAGTTGGTTCTTATTCAAAACGATATTAATATTTATTTATTTTAAAAATTGTAATCATTTGGATAGCTATTTATCTCATGAACATTACTTTGTTTCTTAAATAAAAGTTAAAACTTTATATAAGAAAAGAAGTTAAATATAAAAATATTTCACGGCAATTAGAATTAATAACTAAAAAGTTTTAATTATCAAAACTATTTAAATAAATTTCAAATGTATTAATGTGATGCTGGTATTTAGCTGTAATAACGGTTCGTGATCGGCTCACATGAGTCACTCATGAGACAGGTTGACAATCCTGTTGTAAAAATATAAAGAAAGACTTTGTATAAAAAGAGCGAAATAAAGCTGAAAATTTATTGCAACATTTACAATTAGGCTGCATTAAAAAATGTAATGAGAACATCCTCATTCACTTTTTGAAGACTACATAAGTAATGTAATTTTCCTTAAATTTTAATAAAATGTCATCATCTCCAGAAATATTTAGAAACATATTTCAGTTTTTAAACGACCGTATATCTTTTCTTTTATAATAATTAAAGATAGTTTGGATAGAAACGAAACTTTAGTAGTTTTTGTTGATTTCAAAGCTGCATACGACCGTATTTGGAGAACTAAATTGTTTTACAAGTTAAAAGCCCCTTGTGCACTAGAAGCCCCTTGGGCCTCTTGTGTACAATAGCCCCGTGAGCACTTTGTGCAACCAGAACTTTCAGATGGACAAAGATCACGTACTCAGGTGTTCTTCATTGAGTGAAGAAAGCTTATACCAGTCGTCATCGGTGATCCAGAGATCTGATTTGTTATAAGATTTACACTACTTTCTTTTTTGTGTGTAATTTCATTTTTATTCGTTTTTCTTCTTTTATGTTCCATTCTCATGCATCAAAATTGCATGAGAATTGGGGACAATTTACAGGACATTAACATTTTTACAAACTGCTAACTAAAGCAATAGAAAAAACTATTTCAAAAATGAGAAATGGGGGAAAAATGTAATGAATGCACTGTAAAATGATACGCCGCTTCATGCTTTTATAGTGTCAAAATAATTTTATCAACATGAAATTAAGATCGTAAACCTAGGATACCAAATTGGAAATTGATATGAAAATCGCCCTGTTATTAAAAAATAAATAACTAAATGATAGGCAAATTTTATGCGCAGTTTTGTTTAAAAAAACAGAATTTCTTTTCCTTTAATTTATTTATGGGGTAATAGAATAAGTTCAATATCTTAAAAAAATATAACTGAAAATAATAATAATAATAATCCCTGATTTTCTCTACCATTTTTTAGAGAAGCCTGGCATTATTTCAATATTACTTTTAAAAAACTGTTTATCTAAATGCGCTTTTAAAAAATACATAAATGTGTCAAGGTGTGCGAATTTTTTTAAATGCTTTCGTAAACTTTGCGTATTAATTTTGTTTAGTGTTGCAAAATTGCTTACTTGCAAAATTAGTACTGAAACATGAAATATTATCAAAAGATGTTAAAATGAGGGAACTTCATTTGTAAAAAAACTTTTAATGTTCTCGGAAGAGAGAGAGAAAATAAAAAAACCTAAAACAACAACTACTACTACAAAAAAAAAAAAAAAAAAAAACTTTAATTCACGGCAATCTAAGTTCGGCATTTAAATGCAGATCCACCATGCAGGACAGGCAGCGGCAAAGTAAAATTTTAAATACTGTGACTTTAAATACTGTGATATAACTAAAACATCATTTACTAACTCTAAAGCTGAATGACAGTTAAAACTATAATTGTAAACGAAAGCTTATTTAATCAATACCAAATAAATTTTCAATAAATATAGAAATTTTTATATATAGAATTGAAAATAATTTTCGAAATTAACGAAGAACAAATGCAAAAAAAATATTATCAGATGATCACTAAGAATGGGAGATGCGCATTAAAAATTCAGGGAGCATTCCCCCTTTAGTTTTAAAATTAACATATTGCTAATCTACTGCATCGCAACATCAGATAAGCTCCTTTAAAAAAATCAAATTTTTAATTCATAATTTATGCTAAAATTCCGGATTGATTCTTAGAGGGGGAGTTCATCGACCTTAACCCCTCCTCTTTTCCCCCGAAACTGATTAGGGTGAGAGAAATTTAAGAATTCCTTCCACCGCCACCAACGTAAAGAGGAAGACAAGACATGCTAGTAGGACGACAGTACGCATGCCTGAAAGTTCGGGAAGCTTTGCCTTGTTTACTCTTTTATAAACAGCGCGATCCCACTTTCCCAGACGAATGAGAACAATTCCAAGAAATATACGAGTATCATAAAATTTTATTACTTTGGGTGAAAATAAAAATCTGCAAAAGAAAATCGTAAAAATGCTCAAAAACAGAAATTGAACAATCCCTTTTCAGTCTCATATTGGATACTTTTGTGTCATTCTTAAAAAAAGAAAAAAAAAAGTGTGGGAAAATTTTTGACACAAAATAAATAACACAACAAATGTGAAATTTCTTAACATCGGTTAAATGTTGATGTTGAGAAGAAATTATTCATATTTAGAAAATAAATTTGCATTTTAAACTATAATAACTTTTATTTATTTATTTCAAAGTAATATTTATATAAAGACAGGAGGGGAGAGAAGATAAACAAAAAACCAAAAATTTCATTAAAGAAAAAAAAAAAAAAATCACGTGTTTGTTTTACAGGAAAAAAGTGATATTATCATTAAAATGTCGAAAAACATTACAGACATTATTCGAGAAATAAATTCTCAAATTTTCCCAGCGAAAATTCTATATTGAAAAGAACAGGCTAATGATTAAAAGCACTAAAAATGAGTTGATAGAAAAATAAAATTTGCATTCTTCACACGATAAGCTTATACGTATGATACAGTTGAAAATGAAACTCAATGAAGTATTTCCTTTCTATTTTATAAACACTCATCATGGAATCGAACTCGAGACTTTGATAAAGCATAATAACTTAAATGCATTTTTAAACACTTTCCAACAAAAATGAAGAGTGTTTATGTCAGTTTGTCTGGTCGTCAGTCAGTCAGACAGTTCGCGTTCTAATTCACATAAATATTTTTAGAATGTCTTGAAACTGATATGTGTTACTGGAATTCATTATGGCATGTTAGTTCCCATTGTACTATGTAGGGTAGGTGCTCCAGTAATTCACTTCTATCCCGAAATAATTAAGAATGAGAAAATAATAATGAATTTAATAAAATTAATAATAAAATCATTAATAAAATCATATACTTTACATATAAGAATTTTAACATTTTATGTCAAACACTGGAACATATAGGGCCCAATTGCTGATAAAATGAAAAACTCGCAGTGTCAATTACTATAGTTGGTGTCAAATAAAAATTCATTAAAAAAAAAATAATTGTTATCAAATGTATATATTTTAACATATATGTGGTTCTGAATGTCTTTCATACCATATGTGCTAAGTTAAGATTTCTAAAAATATTTTCTGGTGACTAGAACATTAAAAACATCAGAGATTGCTCTAAAAGTGTCAATCGCTGGTGCACTTACCCTAGGTATGAGAAACTTCATGAATATTTTCGATCGCGGCATTTTGACGTATTAATAACACATAAAACACAAAACTGATGTGGTGGCTTATCTGTAGGATATTAGTTTATTAATCTGTGTACAAGATATCCGAAAAACAAGTGATCACATAGAGGTCGGACCAATTTAAAAATATAACTTATGACACGGGCAAAAACCTTATTTGTTTTCAACATTCGAATTACAAAACGGGTTTTTCTTAACATGGGAGAACAGAGAGAAATTTCACATAAACGCGTACCGTGAGGATTATTTTCCTCGTATAGATGTCGGACCAGTTTTAAAAATGTCATTTATGAAGATACCATAAACATAATTGACTATGGGAATTATTAGATTGGAAATACTATGGATTTGCATGTATTTATGTTAACATGAATATAGATGTGCTTTATAGTAGAAATTCATGAGAAAAAATACATGTGGAACTCAGCAAAGTCCACACATGTCAATTACTTTTTTATTGAAAATGGCATAAACAGAGTAACCAGTTTGTGTACAAGGACTGATAAAATATTTTCGATGCATTATGATCTACGAAAAGTATTTTTCAAAGGTATATTTTAAATATTTGTATACGACACAACAACGGAATTAATATATATTAATAAAGGCACACAAAACATTTTTTCCAGTAAAATAAGTTATGATTAGCACAGCTATTTGGTTTACAATAGTCTTATAAAGCTGCCCATATATACTGTAAAATGTAAAATGGAAATTATTCAATGTACATTTTCAGCATGATGAGATTTTTTAATACACTGTATGGTACTTAAGAAAATATTAGACGATATACAGGATTGCACAAAAACAACTTTTTAAAGCTTTCTCTTTAGAAATAAAGTTATAAAAGGTGCTTTTGTATGATTCCTTCTCCACAGTTTTAAAAAGAAAACAAAATAAAATTTTCTAGTCTTGTTGCTTTTAGGCTATATATATGCATAAAAAATACATAAACTATATTAATTTTTTAAACCATTTAAAAAGATATTTCTTATTTTTTCATTATACTATATTTATGGGCAAGTATGTCAACTGTTATTTGTGAAAAATTACAACCACAGTTTTTCGAGGGCTTTACGCGTTTTAAGGTATGAGGAATCCGGAAAAATCACAAAATCTATCGTCTGTAGGTTGTTTGTTTGGTTAATTTCTTATTCTGCGTACACATATAGAAAAAATGGATCAGTTTAAAATACCAGCTGGAACTCTATTGGTTGTTTCAATATAATTTCATAATATATAATAATTATACACTCTACTTTAAAATTTTCATAAGTTATTTGAAATTTATGATTTTCGTAAAATGGATGAATAGGGGCCAAAATCGCACGAACGTGCATTATGAGAAATATTTTCATCATTAAAGAAGTCGGTACAGTTTTTAATTATAAATTTTTATACTGGCATGGACTTTATTGAATATCAACATTCCGCTTCAACTTCGAATGCTTTACGAAATCTAGGCCACCTTTTCCCCCCATTTAAGTGTCTTACTTATTTTTCCGGCCTTTTCTGACCAGTGTCAGTCCCTTTTTTCTTTTTTCTGTTTCTTTTTTACAGTTTCTCTATGCAAAACTGCGTTGGTTGAGTTAAACGAAAATAAAAATGTTAAACTGGCACCAGTAAAATAAATAACATATTAGAATAAGGTAAAAGTTTCGAAGGAGGGCAAAGGTAGCCTAATTAATGAGCATTTAGATCTCCAACCGTATCCGAGTATCAACCGAGTCCTTTACTCTGACCATGAATATAGTTTGACCTATAATATAATTGTAAAAGAAAAAACATATAATAGTTACTAAGTAGCGTCCATCAGTTCCAATTAGTACAATCTAAGATGAACGTACAAAAATGATACTTTTATCAAAATAAAGCTATTAAAAATATCAGGAAAGACATTTTAGATAATTATTAGGGCCAGGTTTTAGACTATCAGAAACAAAGCCACCAAAATTTTGAAAATATCAAGATATATTTCTTGCTAAAATCAAAAATATTTTCTAAAGTAAAAATATATTCAACTTTACTTTCCGCGGTAAGTTTTTAAAAGAATATGAAATTAAAGAAGTTCATATTCTTTCTTCATATAATTCCAGTAACGGCTTCTCGTAGAGCAGTTTCTGGGTATTAATTTTTTTTTTTTTTTTTTTTTAGTGTTATAAAACATTTTCTCAGAAAGTAAAAATACATTAAAACCGATAAAATATTCGTTTATAAAAGCAATGGCGAACATTAACCCTCTGAAGATTTTAATTCCGAACAGCAAAAACTCGCCCCTGAATTTAATAAAATTTTACTTTTATAATTTAGAAGTAACAATTCATTTATTTCTTCTCTTGTAGCATTGTTCGTAATTTTTGGTGTCTAAATTTTAAATGAACAAAATCCCTAGCCCCCTTCATGGGTTAACTAATACTAGTTCCTCGAGCTTAAAACTCACTACCTTGGATGATACAACTAGTGAGACGTGTCTCAATCACTAAACACCACAAAATTCAGCATTGGCAAAATGTTAACTGATATTTTACCAAGAATGACGACAGCGCCCTCTATTTGTTTATATATAGCTATAGGATAGGCTAAAGATTTGCAAAGCATTCAGTAGGAGATGTAAAAAAGGTTTGTTACTAAATTGGTTATCTTGTGCAACTGAAAAGGTTTTCATTATATATATTAAAATTTTACTGCTTATCTAAAATTTTACTATTATACCTGAACTCTATTTTCAATTAGATCTAACTATTTATATTCCTAGCAATATGTTTTTATGGTTAAAATATTGTATATCTTAAAAAAACAAAATAGCTTTCTAGGTACCAATTTAAAAAAAAAAATCTAATTTTCCGTAAAACTTGGTCAATTCATCTGTACATTGGTTTTGACTTAAATAAATTGTTTCGTCGTTCAATCCTTTTACTTTCGAGATATAACGATCAGAAGCCTCTCATCACCTCCGCACACTAATTTCCATATGCCCCCCCCCCCTTTTTTTTTTTTTTTTTTTTTTTTTTTGTGAAAATTGAATATCAGAAATTCTTGGCACAATACAATACTTCTATTACCTACGGTAGTCGGGTAATGAAATAAAAAATAAGTCTTTACCCATTAACAAATCAAATCCATTTGGTAATAGTAATAATCTTGGCAAATAATTTTGAAAGTGATTATTCTAACAATATCTGAAAATAAGTTGCAGGAAAGTGATTATTAAAACAATATAATGGATGTGTTAATCAATTTTACTACATTTTCTCTATAAGTGCTTAAAATCTCAAAATGTATTGCACATTTTTTTTTCCCAGTTTTCAAATGCTCTTTTGTTGAAATATAACATTCCTGATTCTAATTTCTGTACAGCTTTAAATATTTTATACTGGAGAAATTAAATGAAGCTCTTAAAGAATCACGAAATAAATTATTTAAAAAAAAAAAAAAAAAGAAGAAAACGTCCAAATTCATTACGAAATCTAATGTGTTTTACCGACCCCATATATCTTATTAGATCTTAACTTAATTTTCGCTTTCATGGAAAATTATAAAATACTGATTACTCTGCAGGTTAGAACAATGTTATGGAGCCGTTCTCTCAGAAAGGACATTACTGTCGTTATCAATCTTTCGAGGGCAGTTAAAGAAAGTGATAATGCTAATCTTTTCTCTCAAAAGATACGTCGTACATTACATCTAGTAATTATAAGACGGAAAGAACGAGTAACTTTAATCATCAGCAAAATGTAATTTAGAGGCTCGGAAAAGTATAGGAGAATGACAAATTTTATCTGAATATTGCCAGAAATTATCCAATGATTATTCTTTAAATGACTTACGAAAGCAATGATTAAGCTGATATCATCTGAACAATATGCTGCCAAAGAATTAGTTTTAAAAAACACAGTTAAAAAAAAAAAAAAAAAAAAAAATCTAAATTGGAAGAACAGTCTTTATCTTATTAAGATTATAGTTTACAATGTTCATACGTTCCTATATATAATTATACTGCATGTCAAAAAGAAATTAAAAAATTTAGGCATTTCTTAAAAAATAAATACGCTGAAACCAAAAATAATATATTTTAATATTGGTGGATCTTGATGAAAAAAAATAAATAAATAAATAAAAGGCTTTGCATGCAACTTATAATAAATTTTGAAAACACGCAACAGTGGTTTCCGGTTAATATAATTAAATACGACTCTTCATCAGGCCAGAAAATAGCAAGTATCTGCGCGAAGTGAAAACAGCAATGCACTAAACAAATAAATAACTTTCAGAAACCGATATAGAATACTTGGTGTAAGAAAATCCAAATAAATCATCAAATTGGGAAAAAAAAAAAAAAAAAAAAAAAAAAAAAAAAAAACTCACCGAAAAACTTGTGCCCTAAATGATGAAGATAAGTAGGATGATCTACTCGTGACAGAGTTAAAGCCAATTGACTGTGCAACTGTCTAGGCCTGGGTAAGATTCCCTCCATGAGAGGTCTTTCTAAGGGGTCCTAGCCAGTGTTTATCCGATTTTCGGAAAATATCATGGAAAACTATGAGCAAATAAGCCGACAATCGTGATCTGGCTTCGAATACGGCATCTCCAGTCTACCAGCTTAGTCAGAAAAGAAGATATGTAGCGGAAAAATTAAATCATCAAAAAGTTGGGCCTAAGTTTTATTCTGCCTGACGAAAAGGTAGGGCTTAATTATATCTAACCAAAACAGTTATCGTATTTCTCTTTTTTTATTAATTATTAGTATTTAAAAATTTTTAATTTATCATCCAACACTAGATTTTTAATGCATTTTACTGCAAAACTGTTACATTCCACTCACTATTCAAATACTAACTGTTTTTTTAGATCAAAACACAGGCCGTATATGCATGCACAATCTCTAAACAGCAAAATTTATTTTTTTTGTTTTTATCTTGTTTCTTTAAAATAATCTTTTGCGATTCTACGTCCTCCATGTTCGTGCTTTTTCATTGCAGTTTTGCGATAGGCTGAAATTTTTAAACGATGTTTTGCTAAGTCATCTTGCCTACTGGATTTTAAAATATTTGAAATTGTCAAAATAAAACGAAGAATTTTTTACATAAAAATAGGAGAAAACAACATACATTGACGAGCTTCTAAAATAAGCATGCATTAAAAAGAACTGAAGAATATTTACAACAAAATTGAAAATTTCCTCCCATCATATACCAGTGTAATACCATATAACTTGTTGCGACTTTATTTAATAATTACCACTTTCTCTGAAGAAAAATGTTTGATACACATGACAGTCAATTAGACAGACATACAACTAGAGAAGTATTACAATTAAAAGTTAGTTATGGACATTAAATTTGGAAGTCTCTACAAGATGGCAACACAGTCATAGACCTTTTCAAATGGAATTTTAAGAGAAGGCATCGAAAAGAAATCAGTTATTTCATTTTATGATTTAATTAGTAGTACAGAATTTTATGCATTGAATATCTGAACCAATTTAAATTGTATATGTCGGAAAAAAAAAAAAAAAATTAAAGAAAGAATGAAAGAAAAGAAAAAAAGAAAAGAAAAAAGTTTGTTGATAGATTATTTTTTTAAACAGAATTTTTATTTAACTCTTACAAGATTTTGTACAATTTTGCTATTTATATAATGGAACAATACACCATTTTGTTAATATGTAATGTGAATACTTTATTAATGCATTTTTGTTATGTAGAAAGAAAAGTGATTGTTTAACAAATAACATAAAATATTAAGAAAATATTAAATTGTTGAAAGATATAAAAAGTTAAATTTTAATTTAAAAGTCTTTTTTTTTTCTATTTCTTTTCTATTTCTTTTTTTTTTTTTTTTTTTTTTTTTTTTTTTAATTTAGTTTCAAAGCAAAACTATGAAAAATTTTTATGAATGCGAAGAGATATTTTTCTAAGGCAAAGAGTTCGTAGTATTCAAAGTCACGAAATTTTAATACAATAAATTATTTTTTAAAAAGGGTTTTCAAGAAATTCGTAAGACACGTTTATGTTCAACAAATGTCCACAGACTAAGCTTTGTATTCTATGGCATTGTTCCTTTCACTCACTAATGTCGTGAGAAAATTTTTGACACCCCGCTCTATTTTCTAAAATACTAATTATGAATTGCTGGTAGTTTCAAAAGAATATTTTCCTGCAATGAAACATAAAATAATATTTGTTCCTTTTCAACATTACATTAATCTGAATAAAATTGATTATTCTGCTATAAAACCCATCTAAAACAAAAACTAATCAAGGACTGAGTTCTTCGAAGATTCTAAAAATCCTTTTCACCAATGCCAAATAAAAGATTAGAAAAAAAAAATTGAAATTTCAGTACAAGATTATTCTGAATTTAAGATTTTCCGCCTATAAAACTAAGTTTAATAATTCTCTTTTAAAATCTGAGTTTACTCCACTTATGTACATATCTTGCAATTAATGTCTCTTTTGTGTTGTTTTTTAAAAGTTGCCGAAGTTATTTTTATATTTTAATGTTTTTTATGTTTTTTATTTTATTTATTTATTTATTTATTTTTATTTATTTATTTTTTGTCGCAATATTCTTTATTGCAAAATATAATTTTTTCAGACCTAATGCACATTTCATAAGCTCAGTAAACAGTTTTTTTTATTATTATTATTATTAATTATTTATTTCCAGCACAATGTAACACAAAGAACATTATTGTGCGGTCAAGCATATCCCGAGACAAGAAAAAAATACACAAACAATTATTATTCATTGTGTCATTAAAAATTTCGCAAGATCTACATGCAGAGAATTTAATTTCTGATATAGTATCAATAAAAGTTTCAATTAAAAAATATCTGTACATATTTGTTAGAAATTTCTGAAGGGGAAAATTACATAGAAATTTATGTGACGATTGCGTCATACCATTCATTATTATTTTTATTTTTATTTCCATAACTTCACTTGCAAACATGATTAGAGAATCAGAATGCGAATACAAACACAAAAGCATTTACAAAAATAAACATTTTAAAAAAGTTCTTTAAAAATATACTTTGCGTATGCATGCAGTATATACATTCAAAAAGAAATCGAGTCATTGTGTTACATTTGGCAACTATATATTTTTTTCATTCTTTAAACATAATCTCTTCTCATAATAAGCGTTGCATCCTTTTTCTTTTAGAAATGTCTAACATTTCGTATTATTAAACTACATTTTTAACATTGTTATGAAATTCTACTAAAAAAGATTCTAGCCATGGTTCTTTTCTTATTTTAAAGGCTCATTTTTAAAAGCATATTCTGTTTATAATTCTATTTCTTCCAATATATACATATATATATATATATAAGAAACTTTTTAAACAAATATTTATGTATATGAAATTAAAATAGAAGTTTAAAGATTAGAAAACCCAACAGGAGATTTACAAACCAATGCGCAAAATTGCTGCAAAAGGAAATGTAAAACTTGAATATAAGAATAATTTAACAAATGAAATGAAATAACTGTCCAGCTTTTAGACTAAGATTTCTTGAATGCTTCGCGTACGAAAAAATAATTAACTCCTTAATTTTTTTTTTTTTTTTTAGCCTGCAATCATGTCTTAGGATATCACCAGCAATTTAAAAATGTAGAAACTATTATTTTAATTCATTTGTATTGCCTACTATTAATTGTTTATAATTCTTGTATTTCTCATATAATTTTCTTGACTAATTGTAACATTTTGAATTCATCATATATAACTATACCAGATTTATATTAAATTTTATAAAAGAGATCAGGACAGTCGTAAATGTATAGAATTAGAAAAACGGTATTTTGTGTCCATCTCAAAGCTTACTTCTGTATTAAAAACATAGGAGCGCCACCTACCGGTTAACATGTGCAAAATTTTAATCAACACAGATATACACAGTAATTGTTTTAAATATACAGTTTGAGGCAAGTTCAACTATTAAACGTTAAACTATAGCCATATAGAAAATAATAGAAGGTGAAAAATGGCATTGCCGCTTGTCGACCTAAATACACAAATTAAACCCAATATTCTTTTTTTCATAGGGGCCATCTCGCATATCGAGTTAGGTGCATTTATACGCTATAGAAACTGGAATATAACTAAATTTCAGTATAACAGTTTCAAATGCCGATAAGCTCTAAATCAGCATAGTGTTTTATAATGGCCCTCTTACATGCCAAGTGTGGTGGAATTATGCACACTACAGAAACTGAAATATAGCCTTCCCCGTAAGCGTATGTAATATAAACGATAGGCATCAGTTTATATTAAAGTACAAATTAATTTGTATTTTTAGGAAATTCTCTGCATTAGTACTTGATCTAAAGCTGCAACAAAATTTTGGTCACAGACAAACGGGCATTTTTTTAAAAATTTGTCATATCGTGTTCAAGACAACTTAAAATGTGCATTGAAATCTATTTAAAATTTAATGTCGAAAATTTTTATGAATCCACTGCTTTTTTCTATGGCAATAGAAGATGATTAATTTTTACATAATTAACATAAGAGAGAGCTAATACATAACAGAGCTAATTGGTTTGTCACTAACCTTTGTCGCCCCTTCTCCACCTCTTCTCTCTAGTTAAGACCCGAGCATATCGTAATCTGATAATATTGCACAAATTCAATAAAATTATTTCATATAGTTCATGTCGAAAAATGTTTTTTAAAGTTACATTCACAGGTAAATTTTGGAAGAAAAAAAGTGTTTACGGATGTATCCTATATTGAACTTTTTATATATATTTAAAATTACTGATTTTTTTTAATTTGCATATAAACAACAATGTAAAAATGTTTAATAAATAAATAAATAAAATGTACAATAAATTTATTGAAATATACTTTTATGAAAAACAAAAATCTTTAACTTGAAGTGGAATGTTTTTTTAGTAATTATTTAGTTTTACCAATATTAATTTGCAATATTTTAAATAAAACCTCTGTGATAAATTTCTCATAATAATAAGAGTTATGGTAAAATAAACTTCAGCAATCACGATAATAATGTAAATAAAAAATGTTCAGATTTAATTTTTTTTATCTTGGTTAGCAAAAACAAGAATGCATCACAATGTAGAAAAAAAAACTAGTTTTTATAGCAACTTTGTTATAATAATTGAAAGAAAAAATTTAAACAATTTGTCATTGAATTAAATTTCAAGTAAACATTTCATTTGATTAATAGACCTTTAAATAAAAATAATTACATTTAACCTAGTTTTATATGGCATTTAGAATGTAGAATATAATGAGTATTTCATGTATTTTATTTTTAATATTATTACCAATCTTATTTATTGCGCATTGAGCTAGCTACTAAGTCTATTCAAAGTATCCTGTTATCTAGAGTGGAGAAAAAAAGAAAAAGAAAAAAGTTCAAAGAAACAGAAAGTTACCACAGCTACACAATAAAGGCACGCAAAATACTTTAGTATAGGAATTTTCATACGTCGAGAAAGCGCGGAGGGGGGGGGGCTTGAATGCGTAGAGAATTATATGTAAGAATAAATGGATGTCCAAGATTCCAATCAAATTAGTCTGTTTACCAACAAATTCGAGCATATGATTCTTTGACATGTCTATAAGTATTTTTATTTTGCTTGAAAGGGACTTATAAATTCGTGTTATTTTATTCATGCTGAAATAATATGTTTATTTAAAAAAGTGGCAAATCTACTCTTAGTTGATATTTCAAGTTTTAAAACAATTTTAACATTGTTTCCTGAAATGTGTATAAAGAAATCATTCCACTCTTATCAAGTTGTAACTTTTAATATTTGTATTAAATATTTTGATAAATGTACAATAAGGACATACGAAATGCTCATAGTTATGCTTCATTTATATATATATGAGTTAATATATATATTGTTGAGTTAGTTCATTGTTTCGTTTGTTTTGCATGTTGTTAATTGAATCGATTAATGGTTTCTTTACCTTTAATCGTTTCTTTTTACTAATGTTCGTTTGGCAACCTGTTTATTTCTACTATCTACCTGTTTATTTCTAACTAATATGATCAAACCCATTCCAAAATATTGAAATAAATCGAGACAATAGGAAACACATGAAAGCATATCTGAATCCTTACGGTATGAAGAGCATAAAAGGAAATCAAAGCATGCAAAGTAAAGGGTTTTCTGTTACAAAGAGAGCATAAGCTAAGGTACATATACCTTTACTCACATATGAAGCATGTTATCCAACTTTTAGAGAATTATATTAAGCAGTAACAACATGTACAAGATTTGCATCAAAATTGTGATAATTTTACACTGAATAATAATAATAATACTAATAATAAAATACATAAAATAAGTTTAGAACAAAGTTATGCTCTAATGTGCCTTTTTAATCTTGTCAACTTGTGTAACTATTTTAGTAGGTACATTAAATAAAAATGACTTTAAAAATTCTTTTTGTTGTTGTTGTGTGTATAATATTTTAGAGCATTATTTCCTTCATTATCCACCATTGTAAAATGATAAATGTGCTAAATAACGGAAGTTGAATTGAATTAGTAAAATTTATTTCCACTTGTTATTTAAACAAAAAACTGCTGATTTGAAATTTTATACTTATTTATTTTTAAAAATTCAAGATGTTAAACGTTATTATAACCATAAATCAGTTATAAAGAACTCATTCGACTCTAATACAGCGTTTGATCTTTTAATGTTTGTTTCATTTTAACTATTTCAAGCAATATAAACCGTAAAATTCTTTAATATATCCATAAACGTTTTTATTACTTTATTAGAATTAATTTTAGTTTTATTTAAATGAATTAAAATTCATACAATTTTTATATTAAGCATGGAAAAACCCATTGTTAGTTAAATTTAAAAAAAAATTCAGATATCCAAATTTTAAACTTTATCTTTGGCGAAAAAAGGATGCAAAAAAACTTGTCCGACTTTGATTACCAGATTTAAAGTTTAAATATTTCTTTCGAATTCATTTTTTTATTTACTTTTAACTGAAAATTATATAGCTTTTTAATTTATTCATTTTTTTTATTATAGGTTTAAAACTTCCGTAATTTTATTTAAAAAAAATGTATGAACTTACTATGTAATTAAATTTATAATTTAATGCTTATATTTGCTTGAAAAAATTAATTTTCATTGATTTTTTTTTTTTTTTTAAATTCTTCAACTTGTATAAATTTCTATTAAATATTGTATTAACTGTTTTGTTTAACTGTCTTGTTAATACATAATTAACTGTCTTGTTAATTGTTTAACTGTCTTGTACTCTTATTTGCATCTAAATAAGAGATACAGGGGATTTATAAAAAAGTATTTTTCTATATTACTTAACTAGAATTATTATTATTTATATTTATAATATTTTGAAAAAATTTGAAATCTTTTTTCAAAGAACATGTTTAAAAAAAACCAGAAGGTATTTTTTACGACATTAAAGTAGAACACAAAATGCCGAAAATTTCAAATTTAAACACTTGCGTGTGTTTCTTAAACTTATTTTAATAATTAGTTTCTAAAAACTTCTGTTTTTAAAAAGTCTATATATCGTCAAGTGAATAGTAAAGTAATATATACATATACGAAATCGTACAATGGTGCTCAAAGGTGAAAAAGGTCTCCTCCGATGAGGTTTTTTTTTTTTTTTTTTTTTTTCCACTTCTTTCTGAGTTACTCCTACTTAAAAATGTGTGTAAAATAGTGTCTTAATTGTTTATATTCTCATTGCTTGTTTGTATCTTTTGTTTTGGGAACAATAAGTAAAAATTATTTGTTTCAACAATTAAACATAAGTCTTCTAAGGTAATTTTAATTTGATGAAAAATTATTCTTATTGGCCTATGTGGTTTCAGTGATCTTATATCTGTTTCTCGGCTTTCACTATGTTTAAAAATATTATTAATATATATATATTAAAGGCAAAACAAAATTTTGAACGTGGTAAAATACTTGGCAATGAAAAATTTTAATTATTTTTCCTTAGTACTTATATATATATATATATATATATATGTGTGTGTGTGTGTGTGTGTGTGTGTGTGTGTGTGTGTGTGTGTGTGTGTGTGTATTAGTATTTATTCTGCTTTACTTAAAGCAGATATCTGCAGAGTATTAAAAAAAATTGCAGCAATCATTGTTAATCGTTCCATATAATATATAGGATTTTATTTACGTAACGTAGGATATATGTAATATGATTTTATTTATAGTTTTACCTGCTTCCTAACACTGATAAACAAATGTAAATGAATATTAACAAGTATTACATATGCGTGAAAAAATAAATATATAAATATAAAACGAAATAAAAGAAAAGCCGAGTAATTAAAAAGACGATAAAGTTCATTAATAATTTTAGCGAAAAATCTAATTCCTTATTAGATTAAATTATATTAAATTTATTTATCTTATGTTATAGCGATTACAGTTGAATGACTTAGATTTCTTTTTTTCTTAACCATAAAAAATAATTATTTGAATATCTCGTTAGTTTACTGCCAAAAAGCCTTGAACTAAAATCTTAACATTCCAAACTGCTTTAAGAAAATGATAATGAATCGAAAATAAGTAAATTTCCTCTTTCAGACTACAAAAAGCTTCAGTGCATTCCATCATTGATGACTATTACAATTAAAATCTGAAATTAAAAATTGTTAATTTGATTAATTTATCATTATTATCATAATTTATTACCGTTATAGATGAGCAGGTATCACTCAAATGGTCCGTATAGTACTGGAAAGTGTTAAAAGAAAAAAAGAATCACAATCCTTAAAGTTCCACAGTTACTATACTAAAGGTTCACATCCATACACGCGCAGCAGGTGCTTACGAGCAGCGGAAAAAAAAAATCCCAACTGGCCTCCGGGAGCGGAAAAATATATACAAAAAAATTTCCAGTCCGGCTAACAAACGGAAAAACGCCACAAATCCACACAAGTATGAGCTGTTCTCCCTACGACAATCCAAACCGAACTACAGCACCTATACTTCTCTCCTCAACAATAGCCGCTCTGTTAAAAATTCACACGAAAAAAAAGAAGACAAGACTAAAGAAAAAATCGCAAAAAATAATCACAGTTACAGGCATGGAGTAAAAATAAAAAATCTGGGAAAAATCCGGCGCGCAGGAGCTATCTTTTAGGCGCGCGCGCGAATGATTGGCCGTCATCGTTGCGTTGCTATGACAACGAAGGCCTCATTATGATATTCAAATGGGCTCCTGTGAATAAATGAGCGCCCCGTCGCGCATCCTGATTGGCCGCACCAAAGAAAAGTGATGCAGAGAGATGCCATTAGCATCCCTGATACCCGCCCTTTTTTATTGGAGAAATTTTTTAGCATCTGCCACCCCCACCTTCAACCCGTGACAGACAGGCAAAATGTCATCATTCCTTCTTTTTTTGTTCACAAATGTTTACAGTCTTTTTCTTATTTTGGCTCTTTTTTAAATATCGCAGCAAAAGAGCGCACGGAGCACTTTAGTCCTCAGAACGTACGGTGAAGAACACTTAGAGGATGCGGTGCACGTATTGAACGCAGGTTTAGCTCCCATCGTGCTCTCTCCAAGAACAAAAGTAAGGTGGTACAGTAGAGAACGGATATATTTCCGGTTCCCTAGTTCTGTGGTCCCCCTCCCTCAAATCTCCAACATTCATGGCAAATGGCATAACCGCTTATTCCCGCACATCAAAGAGTCCGACTCCAAAATCATCCCTTCATCTTATTTCGAGTGTAAGAACCTTACAACTATTGTAAGTATTGCGCTTCATGTCCAGTCACTTGCAGTAATGCAACTACTATTGCAGTAAAAGACGAACAGTGGAAGCCACATTGCAGTAGGAATGAAAATTTGGTCGAATTTTAGATGTAATGCCAGTTTATCACATAACAGTTCTACTTTTTCTCAGACGTCCTGTGTGGAAGTCTTTCACCTCCTCGTTCTCATCTCCCTCATCCCCTTTCTTCTGCCTCCCATTTCTTCCTTCTATGTTTGCTCCTACCGCTAAAAAACTTTTCCCGCAATACATCTAAATTTCAACCCCAGAACTTTGCATCAACTAAAACGATACAACTCCTCTAATGAATTAACTCCATTAACCAAGATTATTTTATTGTACTTCTCAATAATTTTTCTCACATTTATAGTAATATTACACGACTTAGAAAAAAAAAAAAAAAAAATCAGTAGATTGAAATTTTAAATTAATTATATGTACATCAGAATTTTGTTTTCTTTTAAGATAACAAATGATTGCGGTGCTTACTTTTTATTATTAAAACAATTTTCATTTCAGTGATCATTAATAACTTCATACTTTTTAAGATATTTTTCTATTAATCAAACTCATATTTGTATCTTTTACATAAATTTTAATTGTAGCTTGTAAATTAACAATAATCATCAAATCACAGAAAAAAAATTATCCTTTATTTTATTTTATTTATTTATTTATTTTTGACAAGACATATTTTTCAAGTTGTAGTTAAAATAATCGCATATAGTTTTTTTTTTTTTTTTTCCCCCAATAGACGAAAACTGTTTTGCTTTTTCTGAATGGCTCTGTTTTGTATGGAAACATTTTACAGACAGTATGGCAGGAATTTAAGCTTTTGAAATTCTCTTCATTGATGCACCACAGAATTATAAAATTCGGTCTGAAATAGATGTGCATGTGGGTACATTTATTGACGTCAAATGATATGGGCCTCGCATTTTTTCCATCTGAAATACGAAAATGTACATTTTATACGTCCTGATATAACGCCAGAATGAAACCTTCCGAGACAGTTTTTTTTTTTTTTTTTTTTTTTTTTTCCCAAGGAGGGGAGAGGGTACGTCGTTAAATGCGGTTTTATTTTTTAAGGGCCTTATAAAGATAATTGTTTATGCATCCAATACAGTGTAATAGTGTGCATTGGTGTGTGAATTAAAAACGATTGTCTACTCTTGAGAGCTCGACCCGGGTGGAGTGCCATTGATGTGGAGAGGGGTGTGTTTCTGAGGAGTTCTAGTCCACATTCAAGCAAGTGTCGGAGAAAAACTGGAGAAAAATCCGAACGGCTAGGACGATAAATGTGACTTCAGTTCGAACCCGGGACATTCCGTCTTTTAATTTTGAGAGAAGCATACATCCAAATTTCTCTGTATTTAATTTACACGCATACTATTTGTGTGCATTGAACCTTATTTCTATGTGTTTTCAATAATAAATCAATAAATCCAATCAATCTTTATTTAAATTTCTAAAATTATATGTAAATTTTTACAAAAATTTAACATATCTGATGCTGAACATATTCTGAGAAAATGGAATACGATGCTTAAGGGATAATGTCATTGTAAAGAGAACTGTTCCGATTTGAAAGAGGTTGCAAGTTACACACACACACAGTGACACCAGACCATAATCGAGGCTGACGTTTTTTCAGGTTTATGCCATGGCCTGTAGATGGCTATCCACCATTTGTTTTAAGATATATTACAAATTAAGTTATATTTTTCGTACATAGAGTTGCTTTAAACAGTTAAAACTTTTACATTTGCATTCTTGATTACACTTGATTTGGGAATTTCCAACTAGCAATGCACTTAATTAATCTTTTTATATTATTTTCTATTTAAGTTTGACTTTTAGTTCATAATGTTGTTTTAACGAAACTCATACATTTAAGTTTCTTAGACTACATTAATTACATGTTTGAACTTTTTAAGGTGATGACTTGAAGTAAGAGGACAATCAAGGATATAGTGACACACACACATGAAAAAGCAGCAAGTTTATTACAACATTATCATAAATATTGCTTTTAAATTTTTTTTTAGAGGACTTATCAAAAATTTTTCTTCCCTACCAAAAACACGAAAAATTCAGTCACTTTTAAATCAGAATGATGCAAAATTTACAAGCATTACTAACGGAGTAAATAAGAAATCAATTTATCGTGTTTCCTGATTTTCAGGTACACGTTAAATCTCGAATTAAAATAGATGGACGTGTAACGTCATATCTATCACAAAAATTAACAAATATACCACTTATCAACCTTATTTATCTCTCGAATGTTAATTATTTATTGGCTTAAAATAATTTCTACTTTCTTCCACATAGATAAAAAAAAATCGTTATTAAAAAAATCGTTGTCATTATCTACAACTTCTGTTTTTTTAGAATATCCTGAACATTAGTTGAAGCAAATTTAAAAAAAAATAATAATAAAAGGTGTGCGCGTGTGTACATGTGAGAGGGGGTATCAAATGTACCAAAAGATTATGAGAAAAGAAAATTAGAAATTCATACACAGAAATCTACAAAATATTTTAATTTAATTTGGCTTCAGCATTAATAGGCATGGATTAAATTTTGATGTTTATCACATAAAGTGCGTCGCTGACCATGCCGCATTTTGCCTAATTTTTGTGGAAACTATATCTCGGCATTGATGTATTCAAACTGAACATAACAGAAAGGATTATTATTATGTATATTTGCATTCATTTAATTTTGGTGCCTATTACACGACATGTAATAATAAAATCCATTTTCCAATATTTTGGTGATAACTATTGAGATTAAATATACGCTCCAAGGCATTTAACAAGGTGTGTTGCCATTCCATGATGTGTGTGTGAGTGAGAGACAGGGTTGGGTTGGGGGGAATTAAGGCCAATTCACTGCACTAGATTCCTAGGCTTGAGGGGGTTATCCTTCGTTGGTGTTTCTAAGGGGTCCTAGCTCTTATTTACGCAACTTTTGGAGAAAACCACGGAAGACTCCGAACGACTAGGCCGACGAGCGCGACCTGTGATCGAACCCGGAACCTCACGTCGACCAGTTTTGAGCGCAAAACCGCTCGGCTGCTGGTGGGCCTGGTGAGTGAGTGAGAGAGAGTGAGAGAGGAGAGAGCTCACCGCGAAAATCTACTGCATTGACGTGCACGCAAATCGTGTTCTATATGCATAATGTGGAAATTCAAACTCTGTTGTTTAAAATAACCAAAGCATATTAGGTAAAATAATGTTCAGAATCACGAAATAAAATCGTTGATAAATTCTTGTAGGGCAAAATAGTCTTTGCCTATACTTTCTGTATGATTTCATTAAAATGATGTTTTTACAAATTTGATGTAATTATCTTCTTGTTCAGAACATAAATATGAAAATAAAAATGAAGGACGCATTTCTTACGTTTTTACTTTTTAAAGCAGTTTTAAACTGTTGGTTTTAATTTAATGTCAAAGAAAAATATAATTTTATATGCAAAGCCTGATTAAGTCAAAAGCGAGCCAAGTGCCTAGTGTGCATTCAGACATCCTCCCCCCCCCCTCCTCTTTCCTGGTTTTACAAAAGAAAAAAAAAAAAAAGGATGTATTAAAACACATTATATGAACAGTCCGTATTTCTAAGGCGTTTTTATTACTTTCAAAAACCATTTTTTTCGTCGTTTTAACGTAACCACTCTTCGGGGAAAAAAAAAAAAAAAAAACTTAAAAATTTTCTTATATTTTACTCAAAAATTAGTTTTTTATTAAATATTTCTTTAGTAAAAATTTTCATTTTGTTTTCAGAAGTAAAGTTTTCATAAAGTATTGCGTTCGTTTATGTATATATATAGATATTGGACTTTCCGACCTTCAATTCAAGGGCCTCTGGAAACACCTAGACAACACATGTTTTACTCAGGCCTTTCTTATATGAGCCTATAAAATTGGAGACGACATGTATGTGTATAAATATATATATTAAGTGATTTTGACACTTTAAAATGAAAAAAAAAAAAAAAAAGTATATTAACAGCAGTTTGATGTTTTGAAAAATATATTTGGCTTGCATTTGAATTTTCTTACATTTACAGATAAAAATAATTTTCCAACTATTGTCAAAATTTTTATGTAAAATCTGCTTTCGTGATTGAAAGACAGAGACAGGAACACACAGCGTTAAAGATCAAAGGAAAAGGGCACTATTCAGCTTCCTTTATTCTCATCACTTATCCTAGACCATTTTTATTCCCCCCCCCCACCCTTTCCCAAGTACCGAAAATCTTCCTTCCTATGATCAATTTATGTATGTAATAGCAAAATAAATCAATATTTAAATAAGCATAAAATAGTATTTTTCGACCACATTTCATGAAACCATGGAAGCCTCTAAGCAAATGCTATGAGTCCAGTGCCATAGGGGTGACAGTCATCTGACTCAGGGAAAATGAGCAATAACACAGAGTGCCGAATTACTGGATGCTTTCCAAATCCCTACTTGTCGGTCAAGCTGGCACCCCTCCAACATTTTGGACGCGTCCTCATTGCTAGTTTTAGGAAACAGGGCTGAACCTGAACTATACATAACACTTTAGAAATGGTATGGTGTGGAGGTTAAGGCCGATTGAGTGTCTTAAATCTTAAGCTTAGGTGGTATACCCTCTGTGAGAGGTCTTTTTAAGGGATCCTAACCGTGTTTAAGCGAATTAAAAAAAAAAAAAAAAAAACACGGTAAACTCCGAAGAATTAGGTCGACAAACCCGACCTAGGATCGAACTCTTCACTTCCCATCCACTAGTTTGGGTGTCAGAAGCTCTCGGCTACTGATGAGGCTTTTAAAAATGATTATTCGTCTAGAGTACAGGGCCACAAAATATTTAATAATCAGGATAAGATATATTTAATATTTTCTTATAATTTATTTCTGTAGAGTACTCCGTTAGAGTTATGAAAATTTGCGTATATATGCACTGAAATATACCAAGTATATTATTTTTTATAAAAACTCTCTCTAAATATATTCATTTTTAAAATGCCTTCTGCTAACTTTTTTTTTTTTTTTTTTTTTAATTAATTAATTTTAATTTTTCTCCTCGGTTTTGCATTGTTATAATTTTTTAACATATTCAATATTTTGTGGATTCGTGGATAAGTTGACTCGAGGAAAAAATTTAAATGTTAGATAACAGAAAGCAATTAAATATATTATAAAATTTTGAATTTTATATTACTAAATGTAAATAGCTTTCAAGAAATTTTACTGTATTCAATATTGTTGCATTTCAGTGCAAGAGTAATTTACAAAAAAGATTAATAACGTCCACATTATCCTTTTAAAATCTTAAATGCATTTTTTTTTTTTTTTTTTTTTTTTTAATTCATGATAAACTGGAGTTTAGCCCATTTGCACATTACTTTAAACTTCATTCCCAAAAGAACATTTATGAAAATTATCATCAATAAATTGAAATGAAATGACTTGAATTTTTAAATATATCCCTCATTTCGTATGTTTTGATTATTTCAGGCACAGTGACAGTGTAAATCTGGATTTGTAGAAAAAAGGAAGTGATTATATCAATTTTCATTAATGATCCAAAATGCTTTGTTTAACATCTTATTGTTAATTCAAAAAACAGCTAGCAAAAATTAAAAAGAACATTGGATCAATGGAAGAATTCCCAACTTGGACAAGTATTTATTTAGTTATTAGTTAAATTCATATACTTTTATTTTCTTTTTAAGTAATGGTTACTTCAAATATTGCTGATTTTTCCCATAGTTAGTCTTCACATTTACTATAAATATCCTCTGACAAATAATAACAAAAAAATAACAATAACGATATAATCTATAATAAATAAGCTTAATTACCAAATAAGCTTTTAATTATATCATCCTGTCATATCATTTAGCTATTAATTGATTCATCCGCTTAACAAGTTCATAGGTGATTATGTTTATATGGAACTACTGCCCATTAAGTCATATGCTTATTAGAATGAGAATTTAACTGAACCATGTTTATTATAATTATTATTTATTTATTTAGTGATTAAGGGTATTTTCTGATAAAATGAATTGTTGATTCATTCATTTTAAATAAATTGACGATTGAATCATCTCCTTATATGAACCCTTAAATAAATTAATCATTATCTACTTGTATAAAAAGCTGTTAATTAAATCGTCGGTATTATATAGAACAACCATTCATTGAATCAGTTATGTATGTTATCTTTATATATGTTTATTACTTTAGGTATATCTATTGTTGGTTGCAGTGGCGATTTAAGTGAATCATCTAGAAGTAAAAACATACTTTTTAATGTAATAAAACGCTACATATCGACAGCCAAGCATTTAAAATATTACAATCTGTTCTATTTCCTTTTTTATTTATTTGTAATACCCAGACGTTTTCTTTCTCTTTTTCTTTTCTTTTATCTTTCTTTCTTTTCTTTTTCTTTTTTTATCATTAAGCCACTGTTCTACATATACAAAATTTTATATTTTTTAATTACCGTAATTTCTGGTAGATACCCCGCAGGTTATATAATCCAGTTTTGCACCAGAAATTTCAATTGATAAATAAATTTATCTCTGTACGAGCTCTTCCTTCGAAAAAGTATAGATTTCTCTATTAAATAAAATTTCTGGTGGAGAAATGACACATCTTACCTGCGGGTTATCTACCAGAAATAAAAATGTCAAAAATATAACAGTATTGATTGAAAACTCAAATTTATAATCCTGAATAAATTTGGATCACATGGCTATATAAAATGTCTTTCACTGCCGTAGCATCCCTTCTCTGTTTTTCAAGAAGGGCCAATACAAATTTACATCGGCATTACAGTCAGATGGAGAAACTTTTAAAGGATAACCTTAATAAGTATTATATTATTCCATTAAACGTAAACTGAAGCTACAAAAAACTGTTTCTTTCATTAAAAAATTATAATACATAATTATCTCACTCAGCTCTAATAAAATAGTGACGAAAATTTGCAGAATACTAAATTAAAGAAGTGATGTACAATCAATATTTAAGCTGGAAAACTTCTTCACACCATATAAAATGAATGAAAGCACTACCGGTTTCGAAAGGATGCTGCCTTTCTTCTTCAGGTGCAAAATACGTGCTATTGTACTGGAGGATAAAGCACTACTGGTAGTGCTTTCATTAATTTTATGGTGTGCGAAAAATTTTTTTAATTTAAATAAAAATTTGCAGGAACCTAAATTGTCCAAAAAAAGAACTTAAAACTGGTTTGGAAATGAAGATATATAAAAAGCAAAAATTTTAATGTTAGCTTGGAATGCTTTATCAGGGTTACAAATAGCTATTTTCATCTTCTGTATTTTAACAGCAAAAAATGCTACTGATACTGCGAATAAAATAATTATGTAACCACGTTAAATTGTCTAGGAAAAAAAGGACTAATAACTTAGCTGTTTAACAAATTTTAATATTTATTATTGCAGAGAATAAATCCATGGTACAAACTTCTCATAAAATTGTTTTATAAATACGCATTCTCTTCCTCAGTAAAACAAATCATCTGAAACCCCCCTATCCCCTGGTGTGGAACAGAAAATAAGCACATAATTTCTTCCATTTGTAGTCCACAAAACAAACTCAAGTGTCTGCAATTATCTTTATTAAGGTGGGCGTGCCCCTTAATTCACCAAATATAAAACAAAGACGACATAGGCACAAGACATGATTGTTAAATGAAATCAAAAAGGCTGTGCTCATATTAAAGTACATTAAAAAAACCACCTGCTATGGAACAAGATAATTATTCAATTAGTTTAGAGGAGCTTTGTGAATGAAGAAAGGACAAAAGAGAAGTCATGTTGATAAAAGCTTGTCTACTGGAATTACTTAATGACGAAGTTACTTAAACTCTATTCTAAGGGTATTAATAAAGAAAAGCGTTTACATCAATACAATTAATGAAATTGTACTAAGAAATAAGTAACCAAGTTCTATATATATCTAGTATATATATGATCTAAATATAGCCTGTATTTCTATTATTACATATGTTAATAATTGAAATTACATGAAAGTGCACAAAAACTGTCAGGAATTTTCAGCCCCAGCAACCAATATCAACAAAAGTCTGAACAGTTTAATTAGAAATTCATAAGCACTTTTTTTTTTTTTTTTTTTTTATTTATTTATTTTTTTTTTTAATCTTTCTGCAATATCTTCTGAAATTTTTCCAGATACTGGGAGTCCAGGGACATTTTAAACAGTTAATCCATTTGATTTTCCACTTGATATTTATCTCCTTGTACTTTTATTACCTTTATATTTTTATTTATTTATCGGATTTCTGTACGGCGTAAGGATAATTGTCCATACCGCCAGCTGCATTGGAAATTAAAATAATAATAATATAATAATTTTAAAGAATTTATAGAGGTGAATTACGTGTTTTTAAGTTCCATAAAAAAGAAAAAATATATCAACTTGGAAAGTATTTAAAATCAGGCTTTAAAAAATCCTAATTAAATGAATTATCTCTATTCTTCGTGTCAGAAACGAAACATACACACAAAGAAAAAAAAAAAAAGTTTTGGACAGTAAAAGTTATTTATGATGCTACGCAACAAATTAAAAAGCATGACTTGATTTCTATGGTATATTTAAAGCTCAGTTTTTTTTATTATTTTACAATATTTTTTCTAAATTACAATAAATAAAAGTTATATGTAATATATTGCATAGCATAACACATAACTTTAGCATATTTAAAACTAATATATACCTCTAAATTATATTTAAAAGTTATGATTTGCAATAAAAATGTCAATATATATATATATATATATATATATATATATATATTTAATGCACTTTGAACAGGTTGTTTAAGATCATATAACTAAAAGCCTTATCTTCACAGTGCAAATTTTCCTTTCCCAAATTGAACATTTTTTTTTACTTATATTAAATTATATTTTCTCTATACTTTGGATCATTTCAACATTATGTACTAATGTATTACAGTTCACTTTTACAGGCGAAATCTTATGAAAGTTTTACTTTTAAAAAATGAGTGAGAAGAGAAAAAATCTACATGATGAGTGGAGGGGGTGGGGGGCGAACTTTTAGAAGATGTAATTTTTTGTTCTATCATAATAATGAAAAAATTTGTTATACGTTCACTTACATAATACAATTTCCAATAATTTGATATACCTAAGGTTTCCTTTTTTTTTTTTTTTCCCCTTTCTTTTTATTTATTTATTTATTTTCCTGTGCATTGTTAAACCTCAAACACAGGTTTTACGACATTTATAACTATAGAAGACAATTTCTGTCTTCTCTGTAATTTTTTTTTTGTTCCCCATAAGAATATCCACAACTTCCGCTGTACGTATTTTTTCGTGACAATTTCACTCTCTACTGTGTGTAAACGCTCCCTCCTTCCCCTCCAATATTACCTTGACCTGCTTAGCGTTTTCTCCTCCCTCCCTGCTTACAAAAAGTGCATTCACCTTTCTTCGAAACTCCTTGTGCCTTACTCACGGGAAAGCCCCTGTATATGAAGGGAAAAAAAATATATATATATATATATAGTTTACAATACAGGATATAGATAATGTATTTTTTTTTATCTTAGATAAACTCATTTTATTTATAAGAATTACGCTTTACGATTAATTAACGTAAATAGCACATTTGCAATAAAAAACTTCGGGAAGAGGGGAGGGGTTGCATGAAACATAAAACAAATATATATTTATTATGTAATCATGCCTGTTCAACGAAATTTTCACTTTCTCGTTCGTTAAAATTCTTTCATATAGTTATTAAATAAATCATCGTGTAAAAAATCGCAATATTTTAACACGAATACTCAATTTGTAAAATCATTTCTAATTAGTTTAACTGGGGTTGACCACTTGCAAAATTGTTACTTTTTGACTTCTGACAACTCACACGAATTTTCCGAGAGATTTCGTAACACTAATTATCGATAATAATTTTCTGTGTATCTAAGTCTTAGAAAACTAATGCGAAAAATTTCTAGCTTATTTATCTTTCAATTTATATATATATATATATATATAAATTAATAGGTTCATTTCAATACATAGTTCTCTTTTTTCCCCTTAAAATATTATCCTAGAGTCCACCTTCTTCTCTTCAGAATCTAATTACACGGTCCTATTTAAATTTTCAACAGGTATTGTAGCCTAGAAAATTAAAGAAAGTACTATTATTAAACTTAAAAAATAAATCAATTTAAGAAATTTAGTTACTTTGTTTGGCCTGTGTATGTTTCTTTGATGAATTATTTGACTGACTATTCTTCGTTCTCATTCTTTTCTGTTACTAACAAAAGGATTATATATATATATATATATATATATACAGTAAAATGACGTGTAAATAAAAAGACACATAATCGAAATTAAAAAGACATTTTGATTACTACTAATTTAATGGCAATGAAGCAAAATTTAAATGAAAATATTATTTAATAAAGTTTTTTAAGACAGTAATTAATATATTAATTTACAGTAGAATTATATTTGAAGATAATTAAAATTAAAAAGGATTTATATTAAAAAAGATTTATTATAAAATGTGAGAAAAATTATGCGACTAATGCATGACCTGGTTACTAATTATGTATCTCTGTGTATTGTATTTCAGATCTTAAATACTACTATATAAATACATCTTGGGTATTAATTATATACATATCGGGTATCTTTAATAAATACGATACGATTTATGTTCATGCAAGTAGTTATTTAATTACATTAAAAAACCTCTAATACTCGTCTGACTTGGTGATTGCCTGTACATATTAAGCATTGTAAAATGATTCTTCGATCAGGGATCTTTGATCCTTTCAGTGTTCCAATATTTTTAGGAAAAGTCCATCTTTTTCATAATGGAAAATTCTTCGAGAAATTTTTCGAATTTCAGAAAAGTGGAAAAGACGTATAAGCTATACTGAGTGGCGTATAAACGAAAATTTTTTACATTAAAATAAATAGGAATAAATCGGGACTTTACTAAACGGACGTATAAATATAAAAGACGTATAAACGAGAAACGTGTAAACGATGTTCTACGTCTCTTGTTTATATAATCTAGTTTCTGTATAATGATAATGAAGTGTATTTTAGAAAACAAATATTGACAAATATGCTTTTCCACATTTTAATGCCTAATGAATTGACTTAAAATTTCAATTGTGCCAGCGCCATGTAGTTGGTACAAATATTTGCAAAATTATTTTAGTCAATTCATCGTCAAAAATAACCATACATGCAGAATGAAAGTTTGAAATTAAAAGAAAAAAAAAAAAAAAAACATTATTTGCATCCCATCTAGTTAATGTTTTCAGTTTAACTTATTTGCTAATTCAATGCAATTAATTCCATATACCTTTTAATTAAATCTGAATACATTTTTTTTTTTTTTTTTTAAGATCAAATTGAAGGGGTGGGGGGGGGGGCAATCAAATAACCTTAAATAAATACATAACTAAATTTAATAAAAATTAAATAGGTCAGAAAAAGAGGTCAGAATATGGAAATTTGCTTAAATGTATTAATGAAAAATAATTTAGAAAAGAACACACTTGTATCCATCAATTGATTTTGGGGAGGAAGGGGGGGAAAAATAGTACATATTTATAACAAAGTAATTTTTCATTTTATATCTTATGCAGTAAAGATTAATTTATCATTTAAAAAGAGAAATCATTAAAAATAATCAAATTCTTTATTTTTAATTATTCATACTTGCAAATTTAAGATGTCTTAATTAAGATATCATATAACTGAAATATATTACATATAGATAAACTTTGGTAATGTAATTTAAAATTTCTGATACTTTTCTTGCATAATTGGAACTATGGTACGAAATTGACAAATTTATTTTATCGTAAAAAGTGCATGAGAAATTTTAATAATAACGAAAAATTTCTTTTACTTCTATGGAAAAATTAATTTGAATAACGATGAATCGTGAATAGTAGTAGAATTATGTTTTACTTTTCAAATAAATCTGTGCAAAAAGCCAACGAAGCTAGGTTAAGAATGTATTATCATTTAATCATATAAATAATAGTTTGGATTAATAGTCAGACATAAGTGATAATGCAATTCAATTTGTAACTTACCTACATATTAAGATGTATTTCAATTCCAAAGAAAATATCTTTTGCCTAAATTAATAATAAGGAATGCTGTAAAAGTGGATGAGAAATATTCTAAAAATCATTTCAAACATATTTACTGGATTTAGACAATGAAATGTAATTACAGTCAAAATGTTTTAAATTTCCTGTTACATCTGTATTCTGCTGTTAAAACAATACAATTTTCAAGGCCTTCATAAAGATTATTGGAATACATTTTATATCTTTTAAGGTAAAGAAAAGAAAAAAAAAAGGCAAAGCGTATTGAGAATAAAGTTAAAAGGAAAAATAAAAAAGAAAGAAAGAAAGAAAAGATCGACATTTAATCCGTTAAATTCTAACATTCAACTTTAAGACTGAAGCTGAGAGAAGTTTAGAAAAGTCGGGCGTATAAGTAGCAAAATGTCGTATAACTATTTACGAGGAAAGGGAAAATAAAATCCTATATATTACGTTAAAACAGATATAAATCCCGTAGAATGTTTTCTCCCTGTCCAAAGTTCGCTAACCCCTAACATGACCGTGCCCTACTATTCCCGTAGAACGCACATTTTTATAAAAAAAAAAAAAAAAAAAAAAAAAAAAAAAATCTTAACCTTATAGAGAGAAAAAAAAAGAACGAACAAAGGAAAAATGGAACGCGAGAAAAAGTACGATTTGTGAGGAAAAGAAAAAAAGATGAGGAGAGAGAGACTACTTGTTGAAGAAAAGGGAGCCAAACACTTAGGAAGGGGGAAATACAGTTGGGGAGGGTTTGATAGTAGGAATATCTCCAAGGCACTGCCATGTTACGCAGACAAAAATCTACAGCCAATAGAGGGCCAGAAGAAAAATTTTTTAGGGGGGCTTGCGCCAGACGAATGAGTAGACCAGATGGCCAAAGGCCAGAGGCAGTGGCCAGCCGAGGAACAGACGGATTATTGCTTCTGGAGAAGAGAAAACATGTTTCGATACAAAATGCGTTTGGAGATAGTGTTACAATGTTGCTTGAATTGTAACTATTACGTAGAATTGAAATGGTAAAAGGATATCAATATGAAGTTGGTAAAAGATGCAGAATGAGCTAGATAAGTAAGTATATTTCAGTTAGAACAAATGGATATTTATTAATCATCACATATTAAAATAAATATAAAAGAATAAGGAAAAATAATTTTGTGTTTGATTGTGAAAATATATTTAATATATTATTAAAGTAAATAAATAACAGAATTATGTTTTTATAGATAAAAAGAAATTTAGATTTGAGGAAACATCGTACATCGCAAGAGCATAGTTATCATCTTTTGTGCAATCTGACTAAATTATTTGCTACTTATTTGTGAATTTTATGCATTTAATTTAATTTTTTTCTTTCCTGTTTGTCGATAATTACAAATTTCATGCAACATTCACAAAATCATTTTTATCGCAAAATGTAGAAAATGCAGAGGAAATTGTTGAAACTCCTAAAAAATACACAGTTCATAGATAGATAGTTCATTGGAATTACAATCACTTCACGATAGTTTACCAAATATCTTATGATAGGGGGAAAAAATCCCTCAAAACACTTATTATTTATTTATTTATTTATTATTATTTTGAATACTTGTATCTTAAACTTAATTTGGTGTGGAAACACAAAATATGGTATCCTATTGTTGATTAAAAGAACATATTCAATAAGTATTTCTTACATTAAAACAATATTTATAAGAGTGAATCTAATATGTGTGTGCGTGTGTGTGGAAATTATGAAAGATGGACAGGAAGGAAGGGCGGCAGTGGAATAAGTGAAACATAGTTGCCAATTTTAGCTCTTTTTAGCCACCGGAAAATTTTAATTTTATATATTTGTTTCTGTTCTCAGTTTTCACTGAATAAATAAAATTTTCTATTAAGATTTTCCAGTAGTCAAAAAGTGATAGAGTTGGCAACTATGGGGCGAAAGTGTCGTCGGAGGGTCATCATAAAGGAAAAAAAAAAAAAAAGAAAGAAAGAAAGTTTCACAATCGACAAAAATGAACACAAACTGCTAAATATATAAGGAAGGAATTGTTTACCTGAGAGAAAGAATATGATTAGTTCTATGAAATAAAATTAGCAATTTTTCCTTATAAAGCCCTAACATTTAGAAAAAAAAAAAAAAAAAGATGAAGTATTTGATGGGCAGAAGTGCAGGTCATTTTTGTGTACAGAATTCTCGTAAACAAAGTTTACCAAAAAAAAAAAAAAAAATCATATTTCTTTTCTCTCTGTCTGTCCTTTTTTAAGTTTATTAGAGAACAGGAAACACCCATGGTTTCTCTACGCTCTAATAAGAATACCTGCAAATTTTGTGCAGTCACGAACCAAATAATTTGTAATCTCTTTTGAAGGACGAGTTTACGTTTATGAAGTCTAAGAAAATTGTTAAAATTATTATATCCTTGCCCCTCAATAATGAAAATACACTTTTAAAAAATTGAACACAATCGAATTAAGAATCTCCTTTTTCAAAATCGGTTAATCAATTAAGAGTTAATCCACTAAAAACACCGATTGGAAATCATGGTCACTTGTCACTCATATTGTCATCAAATGACAATCACTTAATCTCTGTCACTTAATACCGCTTAATAGACAGAGTTCGTGAACTTAAAAGCGCATAGATGGCAAAAACTGAAATTAACAATTCTATGAACTGATTCAATATTGCGCGATGTCCATCTGAACTAGGAAGTTTCAATTATAGGAGTTCCCCATTGAAAGAGGAGGAAGCTTCAATTTGAACAGAGCTGTAATAAGTACGATTAGGTTCTTGAACGCTGAAAATAGATTACTGCGCAAATGTATAATCGTTTTTGCAAAGTTTAATAATACTTTTGGTGCAGGAGCTAATTTTTGACCACTACCAGAAAAAAAAGGAGGAGAAATGATACAGAGAAACACATATCCCCTCCCACCAAACTGAATAGAGAATATACACAAGGACAAAGCTAGTGGCTTTTAAATTAAAAGTTTTCCCAAAATTATTCGCCAGATTTAAACTATATATAGAATTAGATTTTGATCTCTGAAGTGCGCTATCTACACACGCTTTAAATAACTATGAGTATACTGTAATGTAATATTTGATTTTAATTCTTTTACCGTGTAATGCTTTTAGTAAATAAAAGCTCCATCAGTGGCTGAGAAGTTCTACTCCCAAAGCTGACAGACGGGTGGTGGCGAGTTTGAACTGAAGTCGCACTCGTTGGTCTAGTTATTCTCAGTTTTCCGCGGTTTTCTCAAAATTCGCGTGAATACACGGTCTACGACCCCTTAAAGAACTTCCAAAGAAAGCATTCACCCTGTTCTAGGACCCTCGTGTTCTTGATCGACGTTAATCTACACCCCTCACGACCACCTCTAGAAAAAGCAAAGTGTCTGTAGAATATATTTTTAAATTATTCTGCGGTTTAAAATAATTTTATAAATCTTTCACGATTACAGAAATTCTGAATAACGCGTTAGAAATGTTTTTCCAAAAATCCAGAAATTCTGAATAAAACCTGTTATATCGTGACATGTCGGAGAATGAAAAGTTCTTTTTCTAGACATTGTTAATACTTCAGTTTAATGTTCTAAACAAAATTATATGAAATATTATATTCGTCGCATAAAATAATTTTATATTATTCATACCATCTATGCTGATCAAGTATATTTTCCAATGTTCAACCAGGTTTTTTGTGATTTTTTCATAAAGTATTTTTACATTAAAAAGTGGTACTACAAATTTATATATGTATATAATAGTATCTAAAATACAAATTATAGACAAAATAATGACAGAAAATAACCGGAAATTCTGATTAAAAAAAAAAAAAAAAGAAAGAAAGAAAATGTGTAATCGAGAGTGAAAATGGGGAAGGAGTCGAAAAATTAAGTTGAATGTTACCAAACTTGGTAAAAGTTTGTGGAAAGAGAATTTTAACATTATAAATTAGGTAAAGAATTTAACTTATTTTTAATGAAATATCGGGAATCGCTATCTGGACTTAATCTGATTAAAAACAGATCAAATATTAAACTAGGTTTTTTTCCCGATTTAAAATTTTCCCCTATAACTAATGATTTAGGATATCTTTTGCACATTAATCGGTTATTCTTAGATTTTGCTTTCTTTCTTTTTCTTTTCTCAGAAATGTTAATAAAGTCATTTGTCAAAAAATCTAATTATATATTAAAAAAAAAAAAAAAAAAAAAAAAAAAAATCTAATTATATATTAAAAAAAAAAAAAAAAAAAAAAAAAAAAGGAGTTTTGAAAGTGAATTTCAGAAAGTCTGAAATTACTTTTATTTTTAAATTTTTAAATTATTCTGCTTTTCTAGTAAATTTGTTTATAAATTAGTTAATAATCTGTCCTAAAACATAACTATAACAATTAAAAATAACTTAAAAAAAACCAGAAACGATTTACTTATGATACAAATTATTTCAATAATTTTAAAAAGTAAATAAGATGATGAAAAGTTATTAATAATTAACAATCAAAGTTATCTATATATTAATAGGCAAGCATGAAATCTGTGGTACACTTTTAACATATTAATTATGAGAGAAGAGGGTTGAAAAGGATACCATTCGAAAGGTATGGTTAGCCAGATGTGCAGAATACAAAAAATATTTTCTTACGATGTCAAGAAGGTATTTAAAAATGCTTTTATTTTTTATGCATTTTTCCATTTTATATACGTATTCTTTTATATTGAAAAATACCTAAAGTAGAAAGTTGTTAAATCTGGCAATTTCTGAAAACTCAAAACCATAGACACAGTAATTTGTATAATATAGCATCACTATACTCTCGAATACAGATTTTTTATTTTAAGAGAAAACAGCCATTAGATGGTAGAAATTTGAGTGAATGAGTAGTAGATCGGAAGTTTATTATGTTGAAAATATACGCAAGTTAAAAAAGGATTTGATTTATGAGAGTTCTAATTTTTTTTTTTTTTAAGACAATTTCTTTTCCTTTCTTTTTCTTTTTTTTTTTTTTTTTTTGCGCCAGCTCTAATTTGAAGACTTATTTTTAAGCAAAAACAAAATGCATTCCAATTAAATGAAATTGACTACTTATTTAAAAAAAAAAAAAAAAAAAAAAAAAAAAATGGATTTATTAGTATGTTTTCTGCATATATAAGAAGAAAGTACAAGATTTGGAAAAACTTTTGATTTCCGGTTTTCGATGAATTTACACGCTTTGAGATTTTTTGCATTTCATTTAACGGGCAGTGACTACTTATTTTTAAAAAGGTGGATATATGACTAGTTTCTGCATTATAAAAAGAAAGTAGAAGATACAGAGAAAATCTCGATTTACGGTTTTCGATTAATTTATGCGTTTTAAAATTTCCTTTCATTTCAATTAACTGAAATTGACTACTTATTTTTTTTAAAGTGGATTTATTATTCTATCCTCTGCATACTTATAAAAAAAATTTAATATTCAGAAAAATTTTTAGATTTTCGGTGGATTCGACCATTTGAGATTTCCCGAACTCAATTCGACCATTTTTAGAAAATATCTATCTTTTTTAGTTCAAACATTGTACTTTATGAGCCAATGGAATTAATTTAACCGAATTTGATATTTGGTTGGACCATGGTTTGACAGAGTGCCGATTAGCTTTTGGGTTATATCACTCAACAGGGGGCGCTTCCACGACGCGATTTCCTCTCATTTCAAGAAAGTGTACCAAACTGTACCATTTCAAGTGTATTTGAACCATTTCAACCATTTGAAAGTGTACCATTTCAAGAAAGTGTAGCATTCTACAGTGTACCAAACTTAGAGAAATATATTAAGTAAAACTCTGCTGATACAGTTTAAGTGCACATCGACAAACAATTGCCGCAGCTGTGTTGCAATTTAATTCCGATTAGGAGAAGGCAATCACTTTGCATTGCTTCTCTTTGGAAAAAAGTGGTTGAGTTTCGACCACTGAGCGATACTAGTATTAATAATTATATGAAAATTGTATTCTCGTGTGTTATTTATTACATATACTTATATAAAATTTACATTAATAACTAACAATGAAACACAATATAAAACATTTTGTATACACAGATACACACACACACGTATAAACACTTTAATGTAAAACATTCTAAATAACATTATTAGAAATGAAAATTTAAAATCTATAAAAATAATCTAATACAATGATTCCTTTTTATTTATTTATTTATTTATGTGTGTGTATTTACACATCTGTATCAACTATACGTACACAGAAAATATGTACTTTGGTTGAATGTATATCAATAAAAAAGTTTGGTTGATTAAAGAAAATTTTTATCAAATATTATATTGAAACAAACATTTTGTTGAAACAAATAATATTTTATTGAAACAACAAAACATTTTATTGAGACAAATATTTTGTTGAAACAAAAAGTATTTTGTTGTAACAACATAAAAAAAAGGGTATGTTAACTCCCCCCCCCCCTTTTTTTTAAAAAATTAATATAGCCTTAACAAAAAAAAAAAAAAAAAAAAAAACTTTGTTGTTTTATTAAAACTTTTTTTTTCCTGAGTATATAATCAGCTCAACATAAAATATTGAAAAACTCATACGTACACTATTTATTTAATATTTCAAATATTTTATTGAATTATGTATTTATATCATGTTCCATATTATATATATATATATATATATATATATATATATATATATATATGAATCTTTAATTAGTGTAGTTATTCATTTAGAATAACAAAGATGTTTAAATAGAGATTTATTATGGCGAAAAAAATTTCTTAAGAACTATTATTTATTTAAAAATAGATTAATTCATTCAGTTGTTTTTGTAATATTTCATCCTGATTTATCAAATTAAAAATATTAATAAATAAGTGAAAAATTTAAAAACTATCCCTAATAGACAGTTTTGTACATAAATTATGACAACTGTATAATAAAAATGATGATTCAAAAAAAGAAAAAATATAGATTAAGTATATAACTATTTCTCACCTAGCAACTCGTATATTATTTCGTGTCATTTCTGCAGCAAATTTTGGAGCACCTTCTGAGATCCAAGAGATATCTTTCCCACGAAATCACTCACCTAGCAGTGAAAACAGTTTTCAAGGTCGGGTAGTCGAAAAAGAGATCAACCTCACGCTCACCAGAGCTTAGGATGAAAATAAATCTTATTTCACTGGAAGGAGACATGTCATTGAACGCGAGGTCCGCAAATTTCGTGACAATCTCTTTTTTGTTGATTTTGCGTGATATATCAAGACAGAAAAATCAATTTTATTTATATAGTGAATTTGGACGATATAGAAGATGAACTGGAAATAGATAATTTTATATCCAAAAAAAAAGGCGTGTACTATCGTATACAGTGTCTATCAAAATACATACTATAACTGAGTTTGATGTGAGTATTATTTTCTTTTGATGTCAGGGTACCTTTTTTTTTATCGTGATGTCTCATTCAATGACATCTTTCTATTGTGCTGAGTGTACTCTAAAATGGCATATGCCACTTATCTGCGGCGAGAATATATCAGTTATCTTTATTAATAAATGGTAAAATATTAAAAAGATATACGAGTTTGAAATTTCATGTTTCTTTGAAAAATGGAAAATATACGTAAACAACTTTGTTGCATTTATATCGAATTTTAAATATTTAATAAAGTGATACCAGTGAATTAAAGAAATGAAATATAGAATTTTATAGACATTGATGACACTATTTCTTTCTTTTTTTTTTTCTGCATTTTAAAATATTTTCTTTTAACAGACACTAAATAAAGTTGGAACTGCTATTGCAAAATAAATTCAGTGTTATTATATGCTTTTCTATACATTAATGTTCCACTGAAATTAAGAAAATGGTTAAATTGTCGATCATATTTTTTCTACCATAAGACCAACAGGTTACTTTATTATTATTACTTTTTAAATGTGCCTCAATCTATATATTTGATATTAAATAAAGTTATAATAATACGCTAAATTATATATATATATATTTAATTAATTGAAATACAGCCAAAGAATTATAGACCTATACGAAAAGGTAATATAACAGAACTAAATTTTATATATGCGAATAATTTTAAGCATTTAACATATACAGAAAAAATCATACTGTATATATAAGTGAGCTTATGAACAAATATTTTCGTATTCATTTAACATTTAAAAAAAAAAAAAAAAAACTAAAATTTATTGTATTCACAAAAAAAAATAAATAAATAAATAAATAAATAAATAAATAAAAAAAGAAAGAAAAAAGTAAACGTAGAATTTAAAAATAAATTTTATGATTTTGAAAAAAAAAAAAAAAAATTAAAAACTGCATAACATAAAAATATCAGCAAATCAATTTTTGTTATTTTAGATAATCATAAAACAATAAATCTTACTAAAAGTAATTTATAACAAAAATTAATAAACTCACTCATTAAAAAATAATTTCTTTTTGTGATGTAAAAATAATTAAACAGATATTTTCCCCAAAATTGAAAACTATCAGAAACCTTTTTTTTTAAATAGGAGTTAAAATTTTAAATAAAATTTAACAGATATTGGTTATTTATTTAAAATATGAACGAATTCTTATTGGCGCCTGTTAGATAAAGTAGATAAAACTTATGATACGATTTTTATATTTGTACTGTGTTTTTAAGAAGTTATTTCATGTGAGTACGGGGAAAATTGAGAGGTACAAATATTTTGTCGTATCATGTATTTAAGACTTACAAACGCAGCAAATATATATTTCATTTTTGCGCAACTTGTAGAAATTATTTTTACATGATTTTGTTACATAAGGAAATATGGGCACATTTTCAATAAAATTCATGAAACAGTTGAACGCGGATAAATAACAGAATCTGGAGATCGTTAAAAGCTATTCCAAATGAGAAACATTTAAAATAAGTATATAAATAAACAAATAGTAATTGTTTCAATTACCATTACTAATTAATTAGCCTTTTAAATAAAACGGTAATCCATTGTTGCCTGGCGTCTTCAATTTGAGGACAGCTAATAAAATAGTGCTTAGAGTCGTTACGGTTTCATGGAATGATTTCTTCCTTTTAGTGATAGTTGATGGCATCATTATAAACATAGCTGCCAACATTTAAAAAATTTTAAATAAGATTTATCACCATTATTTTTTTAAAATATATGTCATATCTATTATCGAATTATGAAATAAACTAAAAACAATTAGTATTAAAAAGAAAAAAAAAATCTAGATTAAAGCCTTTCTTAGAAAACTTGGCACCTTTGCTATAAAAATAAACGACCCTAAAAAAGTTTATGATTCTGCTGTTATTTATAATTTCGCAATTAAAATGGCCGTTTTATAATTTTTCATTCATCTTTTTTTTTTTTTTTTTTTTTTTTTTAAACGCAGTTATACCAACTAAAGTCAAGTTAAATAGTAATATATATACTTCACTTAGGACTTTATTAATATATGACAGGAAATTTATTTATTATCTTTTTTTTTTTTTTCACTGGAACTCCGAGTCTTCAAATGAGGACGAGCTTTCAACAGTTGTTTGATTTTAATACATTCCACTTTCAAAAGTTCATATTAATGTATATTTGCCAACACTCTAATTAATATTGTAGTACTTGCCTTTTTTCACATCAAGTTTTTCCTTCTTATTTAACTGTGTAATTTCATTTGGAGAAAATTACTCTATTCTTTTTTCTTTTTTTATTTTATTTTATTTTTTAAGAGTACTTACAATGCTACAGAATAGTAATTAGATACTGGCAGATACGTTAATTTATGTTTGAAATATTTATGAAAGTGTATTTAGTAGAATTAATTCGTTCTTTAAAAAGTTTAATTGCACGCATTTTTGAAGGAAAGTCCGAATTTTTAGCCACCAGCGAAAATTGACCAGGCCAGTATACTAACCTAGGATTTAGTGCACAACGTGCCAATGCCCAATCAAATTAGCTCTCTGGTCGATCTCTGATCTGCAACGCTATCCAGAAATAAATTTTTGGAAAAAAAAAAATGCATTTTAATAAAATTATGAAAGCTATATCAAATATGTACTGAAATCTTAGTAAGTAAAGTTCGTTGTATAATTTCTTTGTTAAGAAACAGAATAAACAAATATATATATATATATATATATAAAGTACTATTACGAGACAATAAAATATTAATATACATTTAAAAACAAAATATAGACGGTTCGTATCCGTTCTACATTGTTTTTAAATGTATATTTTAATTGATATTTTACTGCCTCGTAATAAAAAAGTTTGTTTTTATGTATATAATTGAGATGGTGTGATGTTTGCGTACGTTAGATATAAATTAAAGATTTTTTTTTTTTTTTTTTTTTTTTTTTTTTAAGGATGGGTAACGTTGTAATTTCTTCTTTTCCACATAAAAGAATCAATAAAAGTTATAATAACGTATGACATCGGCAGTGATGATTGTAGCAATAGAGCCACTGCACATAGTCTTTTTTCTTTCAAATTCGCATGAAGACGCACATTGAATTTTTAATTATATTTTTTTATACTACCTCAATTACTTCATTTTTTTATTATTTTTTATTATACCCGATCAACTGAAAAACGTGTACTAAAAATACGATTACATGTTTTAATATCATAAATAAACTTACCCTTCAGTTATGTAAATCCAAGGGTGATCGTAAAACAATATGAGATGGGACACGACTTTCTATGTATACAACTCACAACACGCGCGAGTCTATCCATGGTAAAAATGGAGAGAAAAAATCGTCTGTCATGTATGTGGATGCCAGAAAAAAGTTATAAAAAATGAGAAGGAAGCACCAAAACGCTCTTACACACGCAGCTTGCTAGAAATAGTGAAGGGGGAGGGGCGCAGACACACCGTATGAGGTAGTGGGGAAGGCTGAATTGTGTTGCCTTCAGGCAAGGTCGCTTTGAACCAAACGACACTGGAAAAAAATTGTTATATTCTTGATTTTTTTTTTTTTATACGCGGAAGTGGTTGGTGAAAAAAAGACGCGAATAGTTTGGGTTAGTGACGGGTTGTGCCGAGTCGTATATCTTTAAAAATATTTCACTAATAAGCGAGGGAACAATATTATCCGATGCGGAAAAAGAATATGCAAATATGTATTTATTATACGAATAACTTGACAGGAAGATCAAATATAATAAAATAAAAAAATTATGAAATAAAAGTTTTACTCCGCAAAACTAAGAATAGATAAAATAAAATTATTCTCACAACAATTATTTTAACATATGAATATTACCTCTTAATTTAAGTACAATAAACTAATTTCTTTATATTTGAACTCTAAGTATGAATTTTGATTATACTGCATTTTGTATTAATAGTATCATTGCATTTCACCGTCATTAACCTTATCACAGGATTTCGTAAGTTTCGTTTTGTTGCATGAAAGCAAACAAACAATCTCGCATCAACGGGCACTTTTATGCATTATATGCCCTGTCGAGGTACGCTGCTCAGTATGTATTGTTGTAACGGATGAAATCTCTTTACTGCCTCAATTTGGCTGTTGCAGTGAAAGTAGATTTACAGTAAAACTGGTATGTTGGTGTTTGAGAAAAAGGCCGATTGACTGCTTTAGGGTCCTAGGCCGGAGGGGAGTGCCCACCGCGGGGGTCTTTTTTAAGGGGTCCTAGTCCGTATTTATGTAAGTTTTTGAGTAAACCATGGAAAACGAATGGCTAGGCCGACGAGCGTGACCTGGGATTTAACACGACACCTCACGCCTAGCAACTTTGAGAGCAGAACCTCTCAACCACAGGTCAGTAAAATTTGAAATAAAGGGACAGTTCATTTACTTCCAAAAATGTCAATGATGGCGATAAGCTTAGCGATGAATATGGAGAAAAAATGATAGTTTAGGATTTCCGAAGTTTCGAAATTCTACGTTGAATAGGGGCTGAGATCTCTGTCTCGTTGCTAAGTTTATCGACAAGGCCGATCTTACTGGAATGAACTGCCACTTTACTTCTATTCTGACTGTAAATCTACTTTCACTGCAAAAGTCCAAATGAGGAAGGAAAGAAGCTTAATCTGTTGCAACATTATTGTGTGATGCTAGTGTACGCATTACAATAAAAAATACCACACAAAGATTATTGAAGCAACGATTGTCGTTCCTATAATATAGTGGAATTTTATAAGTGTCCCTGTAAAAGAACAAAATTTAACACGATGACGACTTTCAAAAGAAACATTACTTTGGTCTGCGTCAAAAAACATTTCAATTTTAAAGTAATCTCAAACGCTTATTAATATTTTTTTTAACTTTATTTAAAAGGGACTCTACTCATCGTCTCCCATTTTTTCCTTCAGTGTTAATTAATCTAAACTTTTGGCAGAACAACTTTACGTTCAGCGTCGTCTGTTACATATATTTCTATATTAAAAAAAAAAAAAAAAAAAACACGACTTTTTTTTTTCTTTTATAAATGTAAGATGCTCGAAAAGCATTTCCTTATTGATCTTAGACGTATAAAAAAACTATACAAACATTTGAAAAAAAAATAGCGCAGAATTTGATAAAATCAAAAAGATTCAGGAAATTCAATTTCCAGAATTACAAAATTTAAATTGTTATAAGAGACACACAGGAAAAACTTTCAGTATGTAAAATGTGCTTTATACCTTAATTGCATCACTTATAAAATTTCCACATTGCGTCTTAAAAAATATCCGATACCAGTGACAACAAAGTTGTTGAAAGATGCTCCCAAATGAAAATATAAATGTTTTTTTTTTTTTTTTTTTTTTTTTTGCTTCATCAATGTTTCCATTCATAATTTGCGACTGAGGACTAATATGTCGAAGCATTGATCAAGTGTTTAACTTCAAAAGGATTTTCATATTTTTTAATTTTTCTAAATCAAAACTGTTTGAAAACAATAATACCGACGTTAAATAGAGATATAGTTTTTTACGAGACTAGTAAAAAAAAAAAAAAACAGAAATGTAATGTACCTTCGTTAACGAGTAGTAAGTTACGCTTCGAATGTTTTATGCAATGTAATTTTGGCAGCCACTTTCCCCCTCCCCTCCCCTAGACTGCAAATAAACGACTAGATAGAATCGGCAGTAATCGCTTTCAGTGTAAAAAAAAAAAATCAAGAATATATATATATATATTTTAATATTTCTTTACTTAAAAAAAAGCTATGAGTAGATATTATAATTATACTTACACATCATATAAATAAATTAATCAAAATCATGCGTTCATATAAAAACTTTAATAGGGCTCCCTTATTATGAAATTCAAAAATAAAAGCAATTCTGTAAACACACAGTAATTTTCGGCGCTCAAAGCGCCATCTATAAGCGTTCGAAGTATCAGATGCCATTCTTAGCCAATCACTAAACATTGCGGGATGAATTATAAATGTTGATTTCTGCCTTTTATAATATATTGTATCTTTTATGATAACGTCATTATAATAGCTTTCGTTTATCAAGGGGTGAAAAAAAAAATGAAGGAGGAAGATGAGAAAATATCTTGAAACATCGTCTTCATATTGAAATCCGATAAAACAGAAAATTTCTTAGTTATGTGAACCCGAAAATAAAATTTGAATACTTAGACAGGATCCACGTTTGCCTTTCATATTGTAGAATTTCACCCCAACCTCACTTATACAAATCTGGGATAGAATACAATTTTCCAAATTTGATGTTGAATTTAAACAGAAATTCAGGTGATTTGTAAATTGCATGATGAAAGAAAATAACCAAGTATTATTTTGATTATTTAATTTACTTGTGCATCATTAAGAAATTTGTATACTTGAAAACTTAATGTGCATGACTTATCATGTGCTATATTATTCAAAACACGTACTAACAACAAAAATTAGTAAAATCATACCGCCATCGAAGGATTGGCGCTGTATAATGAATCTAGAGAAAATTCCGAATACCGACCAGGAATTTTATTAAATTTCGATCTCCTAAAGCACTTATATTTTTTCCGTTAACAATAACATCCAAGGTCGCTTGAATGCATCCAATCTATTCAATTTTCGTGCAATAAACATATTCCAAAAAGAAATAACAAAACGATGTCTTTAAAATGCCAATGTAAATCACATTTAACACCTTTTTTTTTTTTTGGTAATCAATCAAAGTTTTTCTTTTTATTATTTTCAAAATCAGCCTAATTTATTAAAATCGAGTAAAAATTTAAATGCAAACGACTTAAAGAGAATTACAATTTTAAAGAATAGAATAAATTTAAAACTAAATAAACGCATAAATAATAATTTATTTGTTAACCAAATTAAAATTAATAATTCATTTAAAATTTCGGAACCCATAAATAATTTTAATTATATGGAATGAGAAGATAACATGTATTTTTAAAAATAATTTTTAATTTCATATACATCAGAATAAATTGAGTTGTTAGTAAGATACTGGATATATTTAATACCGAAAGTGCACATTTACGGTCAATTAACAAAGACAGAATGTAATTAGCCATTATGAAATCATTTAAAACAGTTCTTTAACCCTTTAACGTTCACTACTTAATTGATTTTTAAAATTACTGAACTAATTTTAAAAATGGCTTTTAGACGCATAGTTGATCATAAATATTTAAAAAATAAAAAATTAGCATTGTTCCTTTTCGAGAAATTTTCGGTTAGAAACATCTGTAAATAAACCTTATTAAATTCAAATAATATTTAATAAATAAATCACTTTATAAGTAAACATTATCGACAACTAAAACTCGTAAAAGTTGCATAGATCCCAACATTTATATTTATTCCGGAATATTTTAACCCTTTGCGGTGCAAGGTAATTCGGATCATTTAAATTACACTGCCACCGGAATTTACGAACATAATTAAAATGGAATTTTTAATTTTCACGTTAAAAAAAGGGCATTCTCTGCTATGTTATAAATGTAAATTTTTGCTAAAAAATTTCCAGGATGAGTTTTTGCACTTGAGAATTAAAATTAGGTGTTCCATCAGCGGGAACACTGCGACTGAAAGGGATAAGCATTCGCACAATATTGTTACGTCTAGATCCGCGCCTCCTAATTCCAGAAAATATGCTATATAAATTATGTGCCTGGATAGAATGCGCTACATGGGAAACTTGTTGGATATTCTAGTCCCGTATTCACATATGTTTCGGCGAAAAACCGCAGAAAGCCCGAACGACTCGGCGTATCTGAATAACTTAGGTATAAATCTGGCATTCCCAGTCTCTAGCCATCTTCGCGAGTAAAAGTTATTTAAGAATGATTGGCAGAAATAAAGTCTCATTTACAAAAAATATTACAACCTTATGAAAATATTGAAACTGATTCATACATTAAATATTGATTCATACTTCCTAATTCTAGTAAAATGCCATATTATAGACTATGCCTGGATACAATGCCCTCCGTAAGATGTATTTTTAAGAGATCTTAGTCCATATTAAGAGAAAAATCCCAGAAAACTCCGAATTATTCTGCATAATTGAATGATTTCGGTACAAACGTGGCACTACCCATCTGTCAGCTTCGTGAGCAGAAAGTATATACGAATGATAAGCAAGGTATTCATTTTATAGAAACGTTCAGATTCATACTTCCGAATTCCAGTAATGATGCTATATTATAGTGTATGCCTGGATAAAGCACTTTCCTTGAGGTGTCTTTCTACGAGATCTTAGCCCGTATTCGTGAAAGTTTCGGAGTAAACCACGGAAAACTAACGATTTGATCGACAAGCGTGATTTGGTTTGGAACTTTGAAACTTCCGTCCAGCAACTTTGACAGCAAAGCAAAGCAAAGATGGTTATCAGAAACAAGGTAGTCACAAAATTTATTAAAACCTTTTGGAAATATTGAAACGTTCATATTCACATCTCTTAATTTTTTTAACGGAAAGGGAGTAATCACCGACAACATTTATTTAAACACTTTAAAAACATCGAAGTGTTCAAATTCGCACCTTTTAATTTTAGTAAAGATGCTATAAGAGTAACAATGATTACCAGAAAGAGTACAATTTTATTTTTAAATTTCGATACATGCGTATATTTTCTGTTACATTCAATGACTGAAAATATATTTATATCTTAAACAGACACTTTTTATATTTTCTCCTTCTCTTTGTTATGTAGCCAGAATTCAATAAGTTAAAAAAAAAAAAAAAAAAAAAAAAAAATTACCGTTAATATATTTCAACACTAGATGTCGCCTCTAGAAGAAATTTTTAAGAATGAATTCCAGACTTTACAATCATATTTAAATTTTTTTTTAATATGCATCATTAAAAAATAATCATAAAAAAGCCTAATAAAATGTTTAACAATCAACTTTTTGAAAGCAATATAACAACTTTTAATTTCATGCATCACTTCATTTGCTCTAAATTATTTTTGGAAGATTTCTTTTTTAGAATTACGGATTTTTAACAGCATGAAAGATAACCCTTCGTAAATCGGAAAAAAGACTTATGAAAACTATTAGCGCACGCATAAACATATTCAAATGAAAACGAAAGTTACATCAGAAGTTCAACAGAGGTACGGACAACATTATTTAAATGGAAAACTCAAAGAACCGGTTTTCCTGATGAGAAGCAATAAATATTTTGAACTATAAACACTAGATGGCAGCATTGTGTAATATTTCAGACTTCAGTAATGCTCCTAAAGAATTCCTATTCTTCTATTTTGAATGATTCAAGTCTACAAAGAAGACTTACAAAAAAATATTTTTTTCTTGTGTTAGAGAGGTTTTTGTTCTTGTGAAAGCCTCTTAACTGAGATTCCCATTTCAATTCCCATTTTTTTTTTTTTTTTTTTTGAAGAAAAAAAGGGGTAATTGAAAATTTCAGAATTTCTAAAAATAATTCTAATTACTATTAAAATATCTTTAAAAAATATGTATATATATATATATATATATATATATATATATATATATATATATATGCAAAATATGTTAACCCCACTGAAATTACAAAATATTTCCAGGTTTTTGAAGTATTGCTAACACAAATTAATAACTGCCTTTAGTTATTTTTAACGATAATTTGCTCTAATATTATTAAAATTAGATTATTTTCTTTCCATTGAAAAGGAGAGGGTGTATGTATGTGTGTATGGAGGGGGGGGGGGAGAGGATGCGTTACTTATTCAGCAGATTTTTTGCCATTAGCTTCAGACAATAGGCATATCAGAAAAAATAAAACCTAAATGAAAATAAAACTTCTCTGTCGACAACAGTGGGATATTTATACATTTTTAACAGGATTTGCATGTTTTTTAAAAAAATATTTTTCTGCTTATTTATAATATTGATTAATTTAATAGTTTTGGATTTTCTTCATAGCAAATATCTTATTCCTTAAGTAATAACAAAAACAAAAATTTATACAAATTTTATTACAGTATAAAACAATTTTCCAACTTCCTGTTAATCGTTTAACTTTCAATGTATTCCAGCATTCGTGAGTAACGCTTAAAATATACTTTAACCCTTTAAGGTTCACTACTTAATTTAAAAATTACTAAACTAATTTTTAAAATGGCTTTTAAACACATAGCTGTTCATAAATATTTAAAAAATAAAAAATTAGCATTGTTCCTTTTCGAGAAATTTTCGGTTTGAAGTAACCTTAAGTAAGAAGGTTCTGTAAGTAAACCTTATTAAGTTCAAATAATATTTAATGTAATAAATATATATCTTTATAAGTAAACATTATCCACAACAAAAACTCGTAAAAGTTGCATAGATCCCAACATTTCAATTTATTCCGGAGTATTTTAATCCTTTGCGACGCAACGTAATTCGGATCATTTAAATTACGCTGCCACCGGAATTTACGAACATAATTAAAATAGAAAAAAATTTAAATTTTCAAGTTAAAAAACGGGCTTTTTCTGCTGTTATAAATGTAAATTTTTACTAAAAAATTTCCGGGATGAGTTTTTGCACTTGAGAATTAAAATCAGGTGTTCCATCAGCGGGAGCACTGCGAATGAAATGGTTAAACTATCTTCATAGCTTTACTTTATAATATATATATATATATAATGGGTAATTCTATATAATTATCTAAAAATTGCATACATTTTAATATATTAAAAAGTATAACTTGTTTAGTCTACAACTCGTACCATATGTTTTTTGTTGAAAAACACCGTAGCACTGGAGTGAAAACAAGTTAATAAAATAACACAAATTTCAAAAACATACAACAGCTGTAACCGGTGAAATAAATTTAGAACGAATTTTCACCAGAAGAAAATGAAAACGAAAGATCATGCTGTTCGCCTCTTTCCAAGTCTACTTACAAGTTGTATAGTTTAACATTCAATGTACTTTGCCTATGCGACCACACAGCGGACAAACAAAACGGCAGAAAGATGGACAGATTACACGGTTTCACACTTACTCTTAAATATTATTGGAAAATGTCAAAAATGCTTAATACAATTTAAATACAATTCCAGCAATTTCCAGCTTTAGTCCTTAGTGTACCTCAATATTTTAGTGCAGCTCTATAAATAGTAACGTTAAATGTACTAAACTCTCTCTATATACATTTTTTCATATGATGAAACATGTCTGTATGAATAATAAATGTCAGATTAGTTACGATTTATGCAAAATAAAGACATTAAAATATGGTTTATAGAAATACCTCTCACAAAACGCAATGCATTGGAATTCATTTAGATGTCTTTGTACACAAACCAGTGGTAATATTTTCTCTGTATCGGGAACATCACATAATAAACCCGAATAAAACATTATTTTGAAGAAATTCTGAAAAAATTTAAGAAATCTAGAGAGGGGTAAACATATATATATAGGCAGACGGACAGTCAGATGGGCAGAAATACAGACAGACTAATACAAACTATAATCATTCTTAAATATTTTTAGAAAGTGTTAAAAAAGCTTACTGAAAAGGAGCAATTTTCAATTATAGCTCTTTATGTAACTGAATATTTGTGTACCCTGTAGATATTAATGCTAATCATATTCAACAGAAAACTTTTTTTTAAATATATGAATGACAAATGTCGATTTCACTATGATTTGGGCCAAATAAAGATATTAAAATATGTTTTATAGAAATGCATTACATAGAAAGCAATGCCTTGTAATTACTTCGGGTGTTCCTGCACACAAAACAATGGTGGTATTTACTCCATTTTCAATAGGGAACAACCTATAGTGAACTTTAATAATATATATCAGTTTCAAGGAATTTCATGAATATTTACGGGAGTTATTACAGGAATGCGAGAAGACAGACAAACCGAAGTCAAACACTTTTAGTGTTAAATATAGTGTAAGCACGTTTCTCGTGTCTAGAATCGACGACAATTCCAAAGGCTTGGATATTCCTAGAGCTAATAAAGAAATATTGCACAGATGTTTTGTTTACATGGGTCCTAAAGGTTTTAATATGTTACCGCTGTATATTCAAGTGAATTAAGATTAAACTTATGCTACCGTTTTTGCACTACGCTGTCCACAGTATACATAATATACTATATAAAGATTAGTGTCTCGTGTACAGGGACACCCAAAAATCGCTGCTTTGCGATTTGCATTAATTTTAAGTGCATTTAAATATCGTTACACTGCATTTGATACACATTAACTAGATGCTTGAAATATTTTCTCTGTAGAAAATTGTGTGTATAGAATTATCAGTTTAGACGGCTACACAAAAAGTAATTCTATGCGTAATATATGCCATCTCATAACGTATGCTATGTATTAGGAGTGGCAGTTACTGTATATGAGTAATTATTAATCTCCCATACAGAAGTCTCCTTATTATCCTATTGCCGCATACTTTTAATTTTAAAATAGTATTAAGAAACGCCTTTTTTTTATTAATTTTTTTTTTATCGTTTGTTATGTTTTTTCAGTACTCACAACAACTATGACCGCCGCAAAGTCTATAGCCGGTATTTGCTTAACAGTTCAATAATTGCTCCCATATAAACAAACGACGGTTACAGCCGTTGGAAGGTTTAATGTGAATTATTTCCCCAGACGTTGTAAATGTTTATAAGATCTTTATTATACTACTGGCCATTAAAATTGCTACACCAAGAAGGAATAATAATAACGGAATGAAATTTGTTGGACACATACATTATAGTAGGAAGAACAATTGATTAAAATTTCAGAAAATTTGGAGTAATATGTACTAATAAAAGAGTACATAAAGCAGCGACCTCTGTGAGCAATAACAGCACATATCTGCCTAGGCATTGAATCGAACAGCGATTGGATGACATGTACGGGTAGAGCACTTCATGAAGTTTTAACACGATGCCACAATTCATCGAGGAAGCACTTCATGAAGTGCTCTACCCGTACATGTCATCCAATCGCTGTTCGATTCTATGCCTAAGCAGATAAGTGCTGTTATTGCTCACAGAGGTCACTGTTTTATGCACTGTTTTCTCAGTACATATTACTCCAAATTTCCTGAAATTTTAATCAATTGTTCTTCCTACTATAATGTATGTGTCCAACAAATTTCATTCCGTTATTATTATTCCTTTTTGGTGTAGCAATTTTAATGGCCAGTAGTGTATTTTTTAAATGTTAAAATTTAACATAATTTACTTTCAAACAAAATTCATCACATTATTTATTTTATTCATCACATTAGAAACGTATTAGTATATGTAATTTATTTTGCTTATTTAAAATAATAATAATAATATTAATAAAAATAATTCGTAAAATATATAACATAAGAAAATCGTACACAAAAGCAACTTACAATCTAAAATCTTATTTTTTTTCTTCAATGTATTATTGAAGAATAAATACATTAGTGCAGTTCGTACTACTAATATTTTATTATTATTATTATTATTAATGAAAGTATGCCGGACGACTATAGCATTTGCCTACATATTTCCAAAAAAGGAAAAGTTATAGCCATAGTTTTCAGCAATGGTTTAATAATGTAGAATAAATAAAATAGGTCAGTAATTAACAGGTCAGTAATTATAGAAATTAACAGGTCAGCAATGAGTATTATAACTGGGACGTTGAGGATGTTGAAGGAACGTTGAGCCGTCCTGATTTTTATATTTACTAGTATGTGAACACCTGCTAATTGCATTTTAAAGCGATTGAAACTACACCTCACAAGTTATTCATCACTAAAAATCACACACACTATATATATATATATATTTTTTTTTTTTTTTTTTGAAAAACAATTATGGTAAAATGAAATGAATGTCAATTCTGCTGTTTACTTTTCAGTAATGCAATTTTAAGTGGCAAAACAACACTGTACTGTATTTTATTTTCGTGATACTAACGAAGATGACTAAATAAATAATAGCGAATCTAGTCATATGTAGTAATATCTTCAACAAAAAATCTTATAGTTTTGGATAAGGATTACATAGTTTAAAGACAGAAGAATACGATTAAAGCTATCTCTTTTAGAATAAAAGCTGTCAAAAAATATGAGACTTTCCTCAGACATTAATTAAGTTATAAATTGTGTTGGTGTATAAGTTAAAGCCTATTGAATTTACCTATTTTGGGTTCAAAGGGGTTCTACGTGGAATTTTTAGTCCATATTCGCGAGAATTTCGATGAAAACCACGGAAAAAACTTCAAACGGCCAGGACAACCAGCGATACAAGTGCTCGGACCTGACACCTATCCAACAGCTTTGAGAGTAGATGGTGTTATGGCCAATTGATTGCGAGATGGTCTTAAGATTGGGCGAGTACACTCTCCTTGGGGCTCTTTTTAAGGCCTTGTGTAGCCTATATTTAACGAATTTTGGAAAAAATTATGGAAAACTGATTGACTATGCCAATGAGCGTGGCTTGAGTTTGACCCCGGCACCTCCTGTCTTACCAGCAATCAGTGCAGACTTTCTCGGCCATTGGGAGGGGGTTCTTAATTACATTAATTACATAAAATGTTAGAAGTTGAAATAAATATTTGTTTACGTGAATGGAAAGCACAGAAATACGGTTCGAATGGAACAAAATATTACCTATGTAATGCTTCTCGGACGATTGTTGTATAAAAATTAAATATGTATTGCAGGTGAACCGAACAAAAATCTGTAGTAGATAAATTTCGATTTTTTTAATTATTTATTTTTTAAACTACATGAAGCATTTCAAATGTGAAACTTGTGAATATGGAGGACGCACTTTTTATTTATTTTGACTTACTGCAAGTACCGATTAAAAACGTTCCATTCTGAAAAAACATAAATTTGCGAACTGTTAAGTTGAATTGTGTGATAAATTCTTTTATAGAAGTTTCCGTAGTAAATATCTACATCAGACAGCTTAGCAGATACTATATCTTACTGCACTTTGACACATTTCACTGCAAACAATTAACCAATGCTGTAAGAGAAAATATTACAGAGAATCAACAAAAATCCTCCCGCTGAGATTAATCGACTCTGTAATAATCAAAATCTGAATAGGGAAACATTAAAATCGCATGATAAATCAGCTCTCTCTTCCAAACAGCAAGGGACATTTTATCATTTTAACGAGTTCCATGCGCATTTAATTGCTCGGTTTCTGGGCTCAAACATCACTCCACCGCAGGAAATGACAATAAATCATAAGCTAGTTTATGCCGAGCAGGTGGCAATATTCATAGATCTAAATGCGGCCATTCTGCGAGAAGTCTTCGCTTGGTAAAGTGACTGAACTAGAGATATCAGACGATAAATGCATAGTTGAAGTTGAAATGTCAAGAGCAGAAAAACAAAGAGTATATCACTATGGGGGGAAAAAAAGTTATTGATGCTTCCAATGATATTTTTTTTTAAGTACCAGTCATTCTACTAAACTCAATCCAGAGCTCTGCATGTACAGAAATTTCGGAATCAAGTATCAATATTAAATTTTAGCGATTTAACCGCTCATTTATTGAAAATGCAGTTTTTAAGGGGTTACATGGGTTTCGAAAGATTAAAAAGCTCATTTCTTCTCTCTTTTTTAATAAAAAATTTTTATTCAAAAATTTGAGCATATAAAAGAGCAATATTTAAGCAATATTTTATAAAAATTTTGATCGAAAAATTTCGAATAGAACATATAGAACTTAACCATGTTCCAAGTTATTCATTCCACTTAATACATCTCGTTTTATATAGAAATAGTGCTTTAATGGTTTTGTGACGCTATTTTATAATTTTTCAGTTATTTTTTATAAGCACAGGTAATGTAGGGAATCTAAGTTTACTTGTAAAATATCCATTAATCGCGCATTCCCGGGAAGTATTCTAAAGTGTTTTCTTGCCTCTTCTGAAATTGCCTTTGTGTTCACGATGTTAGTGTTCATTAAATGTAAATTTTCCCATGCAAATTCAGTGTTTTTTAAACCACATATTGTAATTATCTTTTTTCATGTTGGAACAAAATTTATTAGTTAAATTCTGCATTATATGTAATGGAATGTAATGAGTCGCAATGACTGGACTGAATATCCATCACAATAGGCCTTTTGCAACATGCCAAGAAAGAACTTTGAGAAATTTATCAATGATTTAATATCTTTGTGAGAAGATATAGATAAACAAATTAAATTAAAAATGGTTCCATGTAGATCCTAAAATGTAGATCCATGTTCCATGTAGATCCCATATTGATCCTAAAATATCGGATACAAAGTGGTTTCATTCATCTGAAACCATTTTCACATAGATTCAAGTTAAAATTACGTAAACGTTTACAGTTAGATATGAAGTCGATTGACAGTACTAAGTCCTTCGCCTTGTATAAATTCTGAAAATATTTAAGAATGCTGGATGCAGCCAGAGAGAGAGAAAGGTAGATATAATTCAAATTATAACCGCTCTTAAACATTTTTAGAAAGTGTTAAAAAGAAAAAAAGAAAATGCAATTTCAGCAATTTACAATTATATATATTCCTCAATGAATCTAAACATTCTTGTACGTCCATAATGCTAATCATGCTATGTTCTATAGAAAAGTCTTTCTTTTTCTTTCTTTCTTTCTTTTTTTTTTTTTTTTTTTTTTTTTTGGTGCATGTGAATGATAAATGCAATTTTCATTATGATTTGTACTTAATAAAGTTATTATAATGTGGCTTATAGAAATACTTCACTTAAAACGCAATGCTTTGGAATTCTTTGAGTGTTTTCTGTACACAAACCAGTCGACTCCACTTTCAACAGGGAAAATCCCAGAGTAAACTTGAATAGCACAAATCAGTTTTAATAAAGTCTATGAATATTTACGGGAGTTAGAGTGCAGACAGACAAACCAAAGTCAAACACTTCTCAACCTTGTTTGAAAGTGTTAAATAGATGGCAATAGTTTTAGAAACAGTGTTGTTTGGCATGCATTTCTGTGCGAATTCCCTTAGTGCTTCTTTTGAATATTTCAACTGCGTTCATGGAATATTTGCTCACACTACACTTTGAAACTTATTAGACTAATGGGCAGTTCTATATATTGATTATACACATTTAAATTTAGTACAGTATCAAAAACACCTAACAAGATTTAATATGCAGTTCAAGTAATTTCCAACTATAGTTCTAGTACATTCAAATTCTTTTATGCGACCCTGAGATCTATTTCAGATTATATTCTACACGAAGCATGCTTTTGTGCACATAAAAATATACTTTTTTAATATTATCATTTTTAGAGCAGTCTAACAATTTTAAAATGTAACACTGAGAAGTTCTGCCCATACACGTCCTGAATTCGAGTTCTTTTGTATGTCACTGTACCCGAACCATTTGTTTGATCTCAAAAAAAAAAAAAAAAAAAAAAAAAAAAAAATCATGTAGTATTTCCTATGACACAAATTTAGTATACCAAATTTGAACTTTCTGCTAATATATATATATATATATATATGAGTTAACGCTGATGATAACAGACATACAAATCACTTGCTAAAACCCTGATTTTCGTAGATCTTAAAACATATCATTTATATATAATTCATAATCACTCTTAAACATTGTTGGAAAATGCTAAAAGTGCTTAATGCAAAAAAAAAAAAAATAAAAATAAAAATAAATAAATAAATAAATAAAATAATATATATATACAGCTTTTAGATTCTAATTGCAGCCATTAACGTATCTGATATTTTAGTGTAGCCCTGTAAATCTGAAAATTAACCATACCATACTGTAAACAAAGCATTTTAATATATTAAAAATAAATGTCAACAATTTTATGCTTTTTACAGTAAAAAGATATTTAAATGTGATTTATAAAAACGTTTGTACTAAAACGCAATGCTTTGCCTTTTTTTTTTTTTTTTTTTTTTTTTTTTTTTTGTGGGGTGAGGGGGGGTGAGGAGTACAGTGAGTCTCTGTACATAAACCAGCTGTACAGAACCTATTAATGCCATTTTAACTAGGGAACATTCCATAGTGAACTTGAATAACATATATACTTTTTTCAAAAAATCTGAAAATATTTACGGACGCTGGGGGAAGGGGAGACGGATAGATAGATAGTCGGACAGACATATATACAAATTAAAATGAAATTCACACTTAAAAATTGTTAGAAAGTGTTAAAAACGCTTAATGTAAACAAAAATGCAATTCCAGCAAATTTCCAGTAATAACCCTCAATATAACTGAACATTTTTGTGTGGCCCTGTAAATTTAATGTTAATCATACTACATTCCACAGAAAGCATTTTTTTTTGCATATAAATAACATTTTAATTTCATTAAGATTTGTGCAAAGTTCTTAAAATTTGGTTTATAGAATACCTCTCGTAGAACGCAATGCTTTGGAATACTTTCGGGTGTCCCTGTAGACAAACCTGTGGTGGTATTTACTCCATTTGCTATTTAAAAAAAAAATCCGATAACGGATTTAAATGACATATTTCAATTTCATTAAGATTTGTATAAAATAAAGGAATTAAAATATAGTTCATAAAAATACCTCTCATAGAACTCAATGCTTTGGAATACTTTTGGGTGTCCCTGTACACAAACCAGTAGAGGTATTCACTCCATTTTCAATAGGGAACATCGATAGTAAACTTGAATGACATATTTCACTTTCAAGAAATTCCATGAATATTTACTGTAGTTAGAGCGCGGACAGAGAGATAGACAAACCGAAGTCATTAACAATTTTCTATCTTGTTGGGAAGTGTTAAAAAAACCCTTTTGAAAAACTTGAAGAACCTTCAATTCATCAGGTACCTGAATATGTCATAAAATTTATGGCGAAAAGCTAAGTATTTTTAATAGTAATTAAAAGAAAAAAAATTAATCTTTATTTGTGTTAAAGCGTATTTTATAAGTATATGTGTTACGGTAAAAGTGATTAATCCGGAGATTATGCATAATTACCGGTGATTACGCATAATCCCCACTATATTTTGGGGAATGTGATAAATTATTCAATATTTACCACATTTACCAGTTATTTTATAAAATACACAACACGTAATGAAGAATGTGATAAATTTTGATTCATGCATTTTAAAATAGAAGTATTCAGTATATATATATTTTTTCATGTACGCGAAGCGTACAGACGTGCGCATTATTGGCCGCTGCAGTACAAAATTTTACATATTTTTTTCTGATTCATGCATTTTGAGATAGGGGTATCAAGTGATTTTTTTTTCATGTACGCAAAGCGTACTGACGTGCATGTTACAGCCTGCTGCAGTACAAAATTGTGCATGTTTTACAGATTCATGCATTTTGAGATAGTGGTATCCAGTGATTTTTTTTTTTTTCATGTACGCAAAGCGTACAGACGTGCGTAATACTACCTGCTGCAGTACAAAATTGTGCATGTTTTTCAGGTTCATGCATTTGGAGATATAGTCCAGTCAATAAATACATTGTACCTTGCAAAAGGTGGGGCAGAAGATTTTATTTTTTTAATTTGTACATATTAGTACTAATATGCAAAAAACGAGTTATCCAACATGGTCGATCCCGGGAGAATTTTTGTCGGCTGAAAAACCTCGAAAATTTACTTGTTTTTTGGCTTTTTTCGAAATATCTCAGAAATGGCTGAATTTAGCGATATTTTTCTATTGTAATGTTTAAAGAGGATTAAATTTCCTACAATTTCTTTCATTACACCTTTTTTGTAGTACTAATAGCAAGCGCGTAACAGCTCCTTGAAAATAAACAGTTTTCTCAACTTCGTAAAAAAAGCGCATTACTCCTTATAAATAATGTATAGTAATTATGAGAATTAGAAGCTTTATTTACAGTAAGCTTAACAACTTTTAATGGTATAGCTCTGATATCTGTCGTCCTTGGGATTTTTGGATTCGGTGATCAAAAACGTAATGTGGAAATACACACGCCAGATGTATTTTTTTACAATACATATTGTAAGAAATACTGTTTTATATTCTTGATTGTTGTCTTAACATATACCTTATTAAAATAATCGTGATTTTTGAAAAGAATTAAATATGTTCGCCTGATAAATTGGCGATTGGCGATCATTTCTTTTTTTTTCACTAAGGACGACAGATAACAAATCTGCTCCCTTTTAATTTTTCCCTTCCCCTTTTTACTAACCCCCCCTCCCGGCCATGCACTGACAATTCTGGCCTAACAACAGTAGTCATCATCAGACTCCAATAACTGCCGATGTATAGTATTCTATCACTGCAACACATAATACACACTCAAACACATACAAAGAAAAAAAAATAAAAAAAAAAATATTTGTATATAAATGTAAATGAATAAACATTAGGGTGCTAATAAGCAAAAACTCAATGCATTGAAACATAAATATTTTAATTTTACTATTTATTAAATTATAAAACATTAATGATATTTAGATATAATACATAATGTTGTAATAAACATTAATTCCTGCTATATTAGTATTGATGATAATAACAATATACAATCTTAATTTTAAATGAACTTCATAAATAGGCAAACTTGTTTGAAGAACAATAGCAAATAATTACAAAAGTAAATTGTAGAAATTTAACTTTATATATAAATTATAGGGAGATTAATTTAGCCTTGAAACAAATAAAGAAACGTACATTAATGTATAATATACATGTTCATTTTCTTCGTGGTTGTTTTGAAAGCCCGGGTTCTTAAATTTCAATAGTCATCAGAAGTAGAAGGAAGGTGTGTCGTCCTCAAATTGTTCCTCTCCGTCTTGCAGTAATTATATAAGCTCTTAGAATAGCTTATCATCTTCTTCAGCCTCGTCCAATGATGAAATTAGTACAACATTTTCCTGTTGAGGATAAGAGTCCTTTTACTATACCAGTTTCACTGAGTATTTTATAGCCAACATTTTGGAAGCAAACTGCTTTCTTGTTGGCAGCGTCGGCTATTAAAACATCTTCACCATATTTTTTGCAAAGGCGATATGTAACCGTTCTGATGCCAAGACGAAAACCACCCTCTATTTTATTCATCAAATACTTTATAAGACTGGCACTCCTCCGAGTCGTTTTCAGGGTAGGTGTAAATTGATCCCATTGCCTCATCAGTGTTACTAGCAGGGTAGTATCCTCGTTTCATCTCACTTTTAGGCCTCCAGTGCAGTTTTTGATGACAAAACCTGTGATACCCAACATTTATAGCAACTAAACCTTTTACATTTCCGATGCATTCAAGTACTTTCTTTCTTCTCTCATTCCCACGATTTTCGGCACCATTTACAATTGTTTCTTTCACACCCAGTTTCATAGCATGGTGTATAAAATTTCTTTCATGCTCAGGAAGTCGTTCCTATTTTTGAAAGAAATCTTCAAGTATCCCCTCTCCACACAAGAAACACTGATCTTTAAAACTGAAACCTTCAGTTCTTGATGGAAGATATGGAGCCGCACTGTTTGGACCAGCTCCATCACCAGTTGTATGACGCCGTACATATGCTGCAATCCTTCGCTCATTTATGTATCGTTTGTAACAGACATTGTGAATTCTTACTTGTTTTAGGTTCTTCAAAGAACACTAATGTTCTTCATTTTGACGTTTTGCATTGCACTTTTACAGATTTTTTGTATACCTTTCTCCTTCAGAATCTTTACATCACCTTTATTCAAACTGATTTCGAAAATAAAACAAACACTCCGGTTATTGTAATAGGAAACTCTCACGGGTTGAAACAGTACGTTCGCACGTTCGAATTGAACTGAATAACATAGATAGATGTTCAGGTTCAGCCGAGACAGCGTACTACAGGATGAGAAGAGGCGGGAGGAAAGGGAGAGCTTTTTAATTGAAAGGGGGGGGGGGTAGTTTTTTTTTTTTTTTTTTTTTTTTTTTATATTTTCTTTGCTACGAAGCAGATGTCATTTCCTAAGGTCAGACAGCTGAATATGCCTCTTCCTATCTTTCCGTTTTCTAATAAACGTTTATGCACCGACCCATTTCTTTGAGTTGTATTTTATTACCTTGAGAAAAAATGCCGACTTTCAAGAGGCTGTAACATGCTTGCTATTAGTACTACAAAAAAGTTGTAATGAAGAAAATTGTAGGAAATTTAATCTTCTTTAAACTTTATAATAGAAAAATATCGCTAAATAGATATTTCAAAAAAAGCCAAAAAAGTAGTAAATTTTCGAGGTTTTTCAGCCGACAAAAATTCTCCCGGGGTCTTTCATGTTGGATAACTCGTTTTTTTCATACTGACACTAATATGTACGAATTAAAAAAGAAAAATCTTCTACCCCACCTTTTGCTAGGTAAGCCCTTTTTTACGTACCTATTGACTGGACTAATAGGGTATCCAGTGATGATTTTTTTTCATGTACGCAAAGCGTACAGACGTGTGTGATACTGGCTGCTTCAGTACAAAATTTTGTATGTTTTTCAGATTCATGCATTTTGAGATAGGGTATCCAGTGATGTTATTTATTTATTTATTTATTTATTTATTTTTTTTTTGTTCTCATGTACGCATAAGGATAAAATTTTTTAGTATGTTGGATGCCTCTCTTCTTACCCCGGGGAATGTTATCTATAAAATAAATGGTTGAATCATATATCTATGTATGATAGTTTAAAATAAAGTTATATATAAATATATATATATATATATATATATATTAAAATAGACAAATAATTCTGAAAAAAGTCCTTCCCTAAAATGTTGTATACAGCAGCGGTCACCAACCTTTCCGAATTCACGGGCCACTAAATTCACAATTTAAAATAAGATATTTTTGATTAAGAAATGTAAATAAATTTCTAGATTAATAATTAGAGAATGCTCATTTTGAAAATATGAAATAAAATTATAAAATTTTAATTATCTCTTTAAAAGAAATATGAAAATTATATTCCTTATGAAACAAATCCTTATTTATTTTATTTTATTTACTATTATTACTATTTTTTAATGAAGAAAACGCAATCACTTATTTAATCATAAGAATAATGCTTAGTTTTTTTTCTTTTTTCTTTTTTATAATTAAACTGTTATAGACGAAGAATGAACATTTTTCTTATCGCTTCCTTATTTATAAGGAACTTAGACGAAAATTTCCACCACAGTAATAAATTGATATTTCAATATATGACTAACATTTTTGACGTACATTTTAAACCTTTGAAGAGTTGGAATATTCTGATTAATTTTGAACAATTTCTAGCTAAGTATCAAACGCAAATAAAATATTCAAAGCGATAACTAAGACTTACAATTCAAATTTTTGTTATAAAAGATTATCGTATGTATCCTCACTCTCATCTAGACTATTCTGAAGTATAACGTTGTGAGTATAACTGATTCAGAAAATCGTAAGATAAAATTAACACCAGTATACATTTTGGCAGAACATCATTAAAAAAATGCTTTTTTTTTTTTTTTTTTTTTTTTCAGACCACTGGTATACAGAGTGTAAACGTGATTTTCTTTCGATATTTAGACTTATACTTTTCTTGGATGAAAATCGTTTGCGTTTCATCATAGACTAATTACGATAAATAATAATTTTAATAAAAAATTTGCCCCGCGTGAATTTCTATAGGAAAGTATAAAAGAAAGTTAATTATGTTATTGATTGAAAAAAATTTTCTATCTGAAAGAAACAGTGAGGGTGGGAACGGAAATTTGAAGTTTCAAAATATCTAGAATGAAGGTATTCCATTACCATGATCGCTGGATACCTGAAAGTTTTTGTTTACGCTGTATGACTACTGACCAAATATCAAAAAGTTTTCTAGGTCAACACTTTCAACAAGTTTAAAACAAGCAAACTTGTCACAATAAAGCTTACAGATAATTATTTCCTTGGCAAACAAAAATCCTTGAAAAGGTTATGTAAATAACAATAATACTGAATTATTGAAAGGCATTTCTTTAAATACATACAGAATTAGTTTTAACTTTATCGAAAAATTTCAACATATGTGAAGGACTTTTTCCTCATTATGAAAGATAATTTCTAAATATTTAAATATATTCATCTTAAGTCTAAAAACTATTTCACTACGTAATTATACCCCCTCCACGATAAAAAAAAAAAAAAAAAAAAAAAAAAAAGAAATGTTCAAAATTCTGTTTTTAAAGTGTAATGAATTAAGTAATTTTGTTATTATTATTATTATTATTTTATTTATTTATTTATTTTGTCCAAGTAAGTAGCGACATTCTTTTTTTTTTCCTTCATCTTTTCCGCATTATTGTATCTGAATGTTCATAAATTATCATTTGCAAGAGAAAATTCATTGAAACGAGCTAAAAATTTCACCTCACCTATACATTAATTAACTAAATACGAAACCATACAAATGTGATGATTATAGCGTTGACATATAAGTCATGGACAATGTAAAAGGACAATTTAACAAATGTCAAATAATTTTTACTTTATATAACTTTATTACTTTTTAATATCTTTTGGAAAAATTAATGATGATAAGAACTGATAATAAATTTCTTGATTTAAATAGAGTAAAAAAAAACTATCAGTGTTAAAGAAGTAGTAAGGAAAAAAATTTACTAATTTTAAATTACAATATTTAATAATTTTGAGAATATTTAAATACTGTATAAATTATCAGATATTTTTTAAGTTCCATTAAATGACATTAAAAAAAAAAAATAAATAAATAATAATAATAATCTGGTGTGTCACTCACACGACTTTCTCTTACACTGAAATTTAATACTATAAGTACGGATTGGAGATTAAGGGTTAACATAACGAGTACTGTTATGTAAACCTATGTTCAAACAATTCAACTTAGGCTTCGGAAGAGTTCTATATGATAATTAGCTCTGTGTCCCCTGTTTCATTACTGCACCTATATTTATATAGAATTTAAATCTGTTACTAAAATTAAAAGTTTGCTTAAAATTATTCAGACAACTTTTACACGCAACATTACTTGAAACGTATTATTCTTGATCAAACTTTTCAAGTAATAAACTTATATTAATTTGAAATATAACTTTTGGATCTCCTGAAATTATTCGTTTTTAAGTTACTCTAAGAGACACAGACAAAGATCAAACGTTAAAAAACTTGACTTCGGTAATCAGGAAGCCTCCACACGTGTAAATAAACAAAAAACAAGCGATGAATATTTAGCTTAAAAACATGCATTATTTATCATATATCTATGAGGAATTCATTTACATTCCTAAGCAACTTTCCTGGACATGGGTAAAATAGTAAAGCACTTCCACTAACAATGAAAAAGAATGTTATCACTTAAATATTTGCAGCCCTATACATTTTTTGAAGATTATGTACAAACTACATTGTGCACCTAAATATAACGGAACAGCTTTATTTGACAAATAATTCTGTGTGAGGGGGGCTACCACCCCCTCAATCCCCCGTTTCATTATTGCACCTACATTTATATAGAATTTAGATCTGTTATTAAAATTAAAAGTTCACTTAAAATTATTCAGACAACTTTCAGAAGCATCATTCCTTGAAACTTATCAATCTTAAACAAACTTTACAAGTAAAAAAAAAATGTATTCACTTCAAAATACATCATTTGGACCGCTTGAAATTATTTGTTTTTAATTTACTCTAACAGACACAAGGAAAGATAAAACTAAACTTGACTTCGGTATTCAAGAAACTTCAAAACATGTAAATATACAAGAAATCAATCGATGAATATTTAGCTTAAAAAAAAAAAAATAAATAAATAAAAATAGATTATTTACCATATGGCTTTGAGAAATTAATTTCAGTTCCTGAGCACCTTTCCTCGATATGGTAAAATATTATATCATATAATATATTATAGTAAAGCATTAACAAATAAAAAAGAATATTATTGCTTAAATATTGGCAGAAGTTATGTACACACCACATGGTGCACATAAATAAAATCCTGTATTAATAACACACGGCATAACCTGAAATACACTTCGCCTCAATTTTCAAGTAGTGTCGCATTATAATCTAGTTCTTTTGTGTAGCCCTGTAAACGAACAGTGAATTATTCCTATACCATATTCTACATGAAGCATGGTTTTACGCATATAAAAAATATATATTCGTTTCATTTAGTGCAGTCTATAGATGTTAAACTCTATTTACCAGCAATTTTCCCCATAGACGCAATGTATTTGAATTCTCTTGAGTATCCCTGTACACGAACCATTTGCTTCATCTCAACGAAACGCTAAGTGTAGCATCCCTATATGATACTCATTTAGAATACCAAGTTTGAACTTTCTACAATATATATATTTATTTATTTAGATATGCTGATAACACACACACACACAGACAGACCAACTGCTAAAAACATGATTTTTAGATTCTGGGGACCTCAAAACGTGTAAATATAACAAAATCTCACTTTCGAAAATTTGACCCAAAAACAATACTTTATGGGTAAGAAAAAGTAAAAAAAGAAAAATGCAATATGATTACTTTTTTAGTGTAGGGGTGGCCAATCCCGGGCTAGTTTCCCGGGCTATATTCTGGACACCCTGTAAAGTTTTACGGCCCTCGACGAAATTTGCGGAATCGATAAATTGATATATTTTATCAACGCAGCAAAAACGTAGAAATTTCTTTTGACTCTTTGGAGTGTAAACAATATAGATCATACACAGACAATCAAAAGTAGCACGTTGGAACAGCGACGTCACGGCGTTTAATTATACTGCTGACTCTAGGCTATTTTGGGCAGCTTGCTCCACCCGACGTCCCTTTTAAACACATTATAGCACCCGTCAGCCCTTTATAAAACTATTTTAGCACCCAGCGGCCCATTTTAAAACCATTTCAGTACCAAGTGGAATTTTCTTACTTTTTAACCCTTACATTCCTGATTATTTTTAAATCAATTAAAAAATGTTTTACTTCTTTCGACTCTTAAATAAATCACGGGAAAAATACTTTAAAAAATCATACTTTATTTTAACTATGGTTTACAGCTAAAAAGCAATATACTGCCAATCGGCAAACATGAGGCATTAAGTGCTTCAATATTATTGTAATAATACTTTAGAAGACAAAATTGGGTATGTTGCCGATAGGCAACACATGGCATTTAGGGGTTAAATGTTCAGAGGCCTTCAGATACTTTGCTTCCTGATATGTAACACAACAATTTTTTAGTATTCCTGAAAGAACAAATTCGTTTAGCCTACATATATACACGTAAAAAAATTAATAATTTGCTTTTGTAATGTACAAATGTCACACATAGAACACCTCAAATTATACAAATAATGCCCTTTTTGAAAATAGGTTGCCTATTGAATTCCCCTCCCCCCTTCCCGGAAGCCCTTTTTTATTCCAGAGTCAGCCCTATAAATGTATGATTTATATGTATATATCTGTACTGATAAGTATAAAGGATTTAAGTCCAAAAATGTCGATTTTGACACAGTCAGACTGAGAAAAAAAATTCTCTATCGATTGGTATAAAGGAATTGAAATCCATGTCATTTAGTCTTTGAGAAAATCCATTGGTAAAAAAAGATTCAAGTCAGAAATTTAGCATTAATCTTTGGTATAAAATATTTAATTCAATTTTTTCCCTTTATTAAATGAAAGTTGACAATCACTGAACGGTATAAAGGGTATAAATCAACATAATCCCTTTTTCCTAATCGATTCTTCTGATTAGTTTTTAGTTAGTTTAACTTTATTTTTCGTCTCCTGAAAAATCAAGAATATGGACTTAAATCCTTTATACTTATCAGTACAGATATATATATATATATATTGTGTGTGTGTGAAAATCTTTTCAAACATTTTACAGGAATAAATGAAAAATATCACATGAATAAAAGGAACAATTAAAAAAGGGAAACAATTAAGTAAAAAGGTTATCAAAATCCAAATAATGAAAATATACGATATTCAATATTCATCAGGGGCATTAATTGAATAATTGTACATAAAAATAGGAGGATTTCTGAATATCTGTAAGTATAACGCCAAGAAATTATATATTAGTGCCTTATTCACTCATACAGATAGAAACCAAATAAAATAATCTGCTGTGTCACTCATAAGACTTTCTCTTAACCTGAAATGTAGTAATATAAACACATTGGAAATTAAGGGGTAACATAAGAAATACTGTTATGCAAACCTATGTTAAAACAATTTAAATTAGGCTTCAGAACAGCTCTATTTGACAAATAATTCTATGCGAGGGAGAACCACCCCCTCAACTCCCCCGTTTCATTATTGTACCTACATTTTTATACAATTTAAATCTGTTATTAAACTTAAAAATTCACTTAAAATTATTCAGATAACTTTCATATGCAACATTCCTTGAAACTTATCAATCTTGATCAAACTTTTTAGTAGAAAACTTATATTAATTTAAAAATACAACATTTGGATCGCCTGAAATTATTTGTTTTTCAGTTGCTCTAAGAGTACTAGACAAAGATCAAACGTTAAAAAACTGACTGCGGTATTCAAGAAACCCCAAAACCAGTAAATATACAAAAACAAGCGATCAATATTTAGCTTAAAAAATACAGCACTTGCCATATAGCTATGAGGAATCAATTTCGATTCCCGAGCAGCTTTCCTGGACATGGTAAAAATTATAGAAAAGCACTTCCACTAACAATAAAAAAGATTGTTATCGCTTAAATATTTGCAGACCTGGATATCTTTTGAATATTATGTACACATCACCTGAAGTACATAAATATAATCCTATATCAATAACACACGGCACAACCTGAAGTACACTTCCATCAATTTTCAAGTATTGTCGTACTATAATCTAGTTCTTTTATATAGCCCTGTAAATGAACAGTGAATGATTTCTCTGTCATATTCTACATGAAACATGTTTTTAGGCATATAAAAAATATATATTCGTTTCGTTTGGTATGGTTTAGTGTAGTCAAAAATGTTAAACTTTACTTACCTACAATATCCCCCATAGACGCATATTTCAATTTTCTTGCTTGTCCCTGTACACGAAACATTTGCTTGATCTCAACGAAAAGTTTGGTGTAACATCCCTATATCCTAGTTTGAACTTCCTGCTATTATTTGTTCTTGAGATATACTTTTAACAGACACACAGACAAATTGCTAATAACTTGATTTGGGGGACCTCAAAACGTGCAAATATAACAAAAAATCAATTTAAAAAATTTGACCACAAAAGAATATTTTCTCTACAATATACATTGGTAAATAAATAAACATATATATATTTGATCCAAAATTTTATAGAAATGTAAAATAAAACAAGAAAAATTACTAACAAAAAAAAATAAATAAATAAAAATAAATAAAATAAAATAAAATAAAATAAAATAAAATGGCACAAATTTTACCCATGTTTAGAAAAAAACAAATCTGAAGCCAATTTTTGTTTTCTAAGTAATACATATAAATCTTTTTTTAAAAATATACTTTAATTTAGTACAACAGGTTTTTTTTTTTTTTTTTTTTAATCTTTTCTTCCATATAAAAGCATGCGGTAACCGTTTCATTTCTTAGCAACGGTTACCTATAATTATTTCTTAAAATTTCTTTGGTACACCTTTAATATAGAACTCTTGGTGTTTTTTAAATTGTCATTTTCGACGAATTAAAATGTCTGTCCCAATTGCACTTGTAAAGATTTTGGCGAGAATCGTCCGATCCACTTCGGTGCCAAATTTCAAATTTCACCAAGGGGTTCTCCTTTAAAGCTGTTCCATTAATTCAGCACAAATTTTCTATTTTTTTTTTTTTTTTTAACTTTATGCAACAGGGATTTAAAAAAAAAAAAAATAATAATAATTGGTCTAAATATACAAAAATTCACCAGATAAAATATTATCTGTTTTTTCTTTTATTTCTTTATTATGAGAAAGAAAATGACTAAAGTAGTTTTTCGTAAATCAATGATCTCTCAATAAAATAAATTAACCTGATTTTTTTTTTTTTTTTCGATTTCTATACACGCACTTTTTATTTCTTAAAATCAATATTATCTAAATCAATATTATCTAATCAATATTATCTAAATCAATATATATATTTTCCCCTGCGTCAACTTTTTTTCCCCCTATTAAATAATTTTAAAGTTAAAATGGGGTCATTTTGAAACAATCGTCTGACTGAGAATAATAACAATAATACATCGCTATTTAGATTTTGCCCTGTTAATAAGTGTGCCGATTTTCGTAGCGATCGGTTGAACGGCGCAGTTAGTATAGCGAATAAAAACTTAACATATTTTATAAATATAATGCTTCATTCAAGGTAGCCTACTGTAATTTTTACAATGCCAAAATCGCAGTCTGTAAACAATAGTCCTGTCACACTAAAAAATAATAAATTAACTTAAGGTCCATTAACATAACAAGTTTAAAAAATTTCTTCATTAAAAATTGAAATTAAAGTTAATGCAATTTGTATAAGAAACTATTTTATTGATACAAACTTTAAAATAATATTTGTTTACAACTAATCAGTGCCCACCGTAATGAAGTATATTTAGAAAGTGACCCTAGATTATTTTTAATTTGGCATATTTCAAAAACGTGAAATTTCAAATTAGAAAACAAAACACATTTAATTAAAAAAGAAATTTGGCTTTTTAAAAACTTATTACTTTCAAATTTTAAAATAGCTAAATTACTTTTCACAATTGAGACAGCGCGACCTGCTATTAAACATTTCTTTAGTTACACCTAATACAACAGAACTGTGTGTGTTTTTAACACTTTCCAACAAGGTTGAAAAGTGTTTATGCATTGGGTTTGTCTGTCTGTCTGTCCGTCTGTCTGTCTGTCTGTCCGTCTGTCTGTCCGCGCTCTAACTCCCGTAAATATTAATGGATTTTCTTGAAACTGATATATGTTATTCAAGTTCACTATCGGATGTTCCCTATTGAAAATGGAGTTTATACCTCTACTGGTTTGTGTACAGGGACCCCCGAAAATATTTCAAAGCATTGTGTTCTATGCGAGGAATTTCTATAAACCATATTTTCATACCCTTACTGTACAAAAATCTTAATGAAATTGAAATATGATATACAAGTTCACTATCGGATGTTCCTTGTTAAAAATGGAGTTTATACCTCTACTGGTTTGTGTACAAGGACCCCCTAAAATATTTCAAAGCATTGTGTTCTATGAGAGGCATTTCTATAAACCATATTTCCATACCCTTACTGTACACAAATCTTAATGAAATTGAAATATGTTATTCAGGTTCACTATCGGATGTTTCCTGTATAAAATGGAGTAAATACCACCACTGATTTGTGTGCAGGGACACACGAAAGTATTACGAAAGCATTGTGTTCTATGAGAGGCTATAAACCATATTCCCATACCCTTACTGCACACAAATCTTAATGAAATTGAAATATGTTATTCAAGTTCACTATCGGATGTTTCCTGCATAAAATGGAGCAAATACCACCACTACAGGGACACACAAAAGTATTCCAAAGCATTGCATTTTATGAGAGATATTTCTATAAACTAAATTTTAATAACATTAGTTTGCACGAAGTTTTATGAAATTGAAATGTATTATTTATAAGCACAAAAAGAAAATGCTTTGCATAGAATACAGCATGATTAGCATTAGATTTACAGGGTGACACAAAAATATTCAGTTATATTAAGAGCTATTAATAAATATTTGCTAAAAGTGTACATTCGTTTACATTAAGCGTTTTTAACCCTTTCTAACATTTTTAACACTTTCCAACAAGGTTGAAAAGTGTTAATTACTTCGGTCGGTCTGTCTGTCTGTCCGTCTGTCTGTCGCTCTGTGCTCTAATTCCCGTCAATATTTGTGGAATTTCTTGAAACTGATATATGTTATTTAAGTTCACTATCGGATGTTCCCTGTTGAAAATGAAGTTTATACCTCTACTGGTTTGTGTACAGGGGCACCCGAAAGTATTTCAAAGCATTGTGTTATATGAGAGGTATTTCTATAAAACATATTTTCATACCTTTACTGTACACATATCTTAATGAAATTGAAATATGTTATTCAAGTTCACTATTGGATTTTTTCTTTATAAAATGGATTAAATACCAACTCTGTTTTATATACAAGGACACTCAAACGAGTTCTAAAGCATTGCGTTCTATGAGAGATATTTCTATAAATCAAATTTTAATAACCTTTACTTTCCACGCAGATTTGTAATATTGAAATATGTTATTTATATGCACAAAAGAATGCTTTACATAGAATATAGCATGATTAGCATTAGATTTACAGGGTGACACAAAAATATACTGTTATATTAAGAGCTATTATTAAAAGTTTGCTAGAATTCTACTTTCGTTTACATTAAGCGTTTTTAACTTTTTCAAGCATTTTTTTAATTGTGACTAGCAATTTGTGTATCTGTCCGTCTGTCTGTCTGCCCGAGCTCTAACTCCCGTAAATATTTATGGAATTTTTTTAAACTGATATATGTTATTCAAGTTCACTATGGAATGTTTCCTATTGAAAATGGAGTTTATACCTCTACCGGTTTGTGTACAGGGACACCTGAAAGTATTTCAAAGAATTGTGTTCTATGAGAGTATTTCTATAAACCATATTTTCATACCTTTACTGTACAATATCTTCATGAAATTGAAATATGTTATTCATGTCCACTATTGGATGTTTCCTATATAAAATAGTTTTCATACCACCACTACTTTATGTACAGGGACACTCAAAAGTACTCCAAAGCATTGCGTTCTTTGTGAGATATTTCAATAACTCACATTTTAATAACTTTACTTTCCACGAAGTTTTAGGAAATTGAAATACGTTATTTATATGGACAAAAGAATGCTTTGCAGAGAATATAGCATGGTTACCATTAGATTTACAGGGGGACACAAAAATATTCAGTTATATTCAGAGCTTTTAATAAAAAATTGCTAGAATTGTACTATCGTTTACATTAAGCGTTTTTGACACTTTCTATCATTTTTTTTTAGTGTAAATATAATTCCAATTTGTGTATATGTCTGACTGTTCTTCTGTCCGTCTGTTTGTCTCTCTGTCTGTTTTTCTGCGCTCTAATTCCCGTAAATATTTATGGAATTGCTTTAAACTGATATATTTTATTGAAGTTCACTATCGTATGTGCCCTATTGAAAATGGAATGGATACCTCTTCTGGTTTGTGTACATGGACACCCAAAAGTATTCGAAAGCATTGTGTTCTATGAGAGGAGTTTCTATAAATCATATTTTAATACCTTTAATGTACTGAAACTTTAATGAAATTTTAATATGTTATTCAATTCCCTATCGGATGTTTCCTATGTAAAATAGAGTACATTTCTAACTGGTTTGTGTACAGGGGCACTTGAAAGTACTTCAAAGCATTGTGTTGTATGAGAGTTATTTTTATAAACCAAATTTTTATAATTTTATTTTCCACAAAGATTAATGCAATTGAAATATATTATTCGTATGCACAAAATAGTGTGCCTTCTATGTAATATAGTATGGATAGCATTAGATTTACACAGCCACAGAACAATAATCAGTTACATTAAGAGGTATTAACAAAAATTTGCGGGAATTGCACTTTTGTTTACATGAGCGTTTTAACACTTTCTTATAATTTTAGTGGGAATATGATTTCAATTTGTGCATCTGCCTGTCCGATTGTCTACCTTTCAATCTGTTTGTCTCCGGCTCCTATCATCCGTGAATATTTTGAGAATTTTTTAAAAATGATACACTCAGGTTCCCTATGGAACGTTCCCTATTTAACATGTCATTAATAGGTCCTGTACAACTAGTTTGTTTACAGGAACAACAACAAAAAAAAAAAAAAAAAAAAAAAAAAAAAAAAAACAATGTATTACGTTTTAGGACAGAATTTTTTAAAAGTTTTATTTAAAAAACTTTCTACTACAAAAATCTTAAGAACATTGACAAGTATTATTAATATTCTAAAATGTTGTTTTGTATAGAATATGATATGAATAACTTTCAGATTTACAGGGCTACAGTAAAATATTCAGGGATTTTAAAAGCTGTAATTATAATCTAACGGCTGCATTTTCTTTTGCGTTAAGCCTTTTTAACACTTTCCAAAATGCCTAAGTGTAATTTTAAAATCAATTATTCTATCTGTATGTTTTTCAGTCCTTCTGTCTGTTGTGCGATAATGTAGGCAAAGAACATTAATAGTTATTCGATACAACAATTGTGTACAGTTGGAAAGTGTTGCTGATCAATGCGTACTGCATGATTTTTCTTTCTTGTTTTATAATTATTTTCAAACATTAAACTTTAGTGGGGAAAAAAAAAACTTTAGAGGTATAATGACGTCAATTTTACCCTGCAAGTTTAATTTTTCTCAAAGTTTTATATCAATTTTAATATTTACGAGTGCATTTCTTTTCATTTAAAAAAAAATTCAAAGTCATCTTTTAAACTTTTTTGGCAACAATTAAAAATTAAAATAAATTATGTATTTTTGTCTAAAAAAGAGCTCCTTCAACTTTTTCGATACTGTGCATTTTGATACTGATTATTATTAATTTTGTTTTCTTCTAAAAAAAAAAAAAAAAAAAAAAAAAGGTTTTGATGAAATTTTGGCAAAAGCAGAATTTAGTTTAGTACGGAGGACTATTAGTTTTTTTTTTTTTTTTTCCAAATTATAACATTGTTTCTAAATTATTCAATTATATTTTCGATAAATTTCCAAATTCGATAAATGTCCAACCATCGTAAAACTGGCGACAACGTTTTATCCGTAGATTGAGACTAATAATCCTCCGTCCCCCCCCTGCCCCCCCCCCCAAAAAAAAAAAAAAAAATGGTAAGCATTCAAAATAAATTTTTGCCAAATCAAAAAATCAAAAAATAAAAAATAAAAAAAATTAGATAAAATAAGTATAACTTTCTTTTTCTTTTTAAGTTTAAATTAATTCCTCATTAAATTATAGATATGGGAAACTTAGGTGCTCGCGACTTCGGTTTTCTAACATTTTTACACGTTTTGAGACCTGAAGAAACTGATGATCACAAAGTCGATATGGTGTCCATCAGTTGGTTTGTTAGTTCGTTAGCTTGTGCATACATTATATCAAGAACAAATTTCTTTAAATTAGTCAGACCAGTTTTAAAATACCACTTATACTTGTAAGAACAATATTTATTTTCAACATTCTAATTTGAAAACTTCATAAGTTATTTGAAATATAAGGTTTTCTTAATATAAGAGAATAGGATATATTTCGTTTTAACGTATAATATGAAAATTATTTTTATTCAGTTTTCTTAACATGGGATACTAGGGCAATTATTATTATTTTTTTTTTTTAATAAACGTGCATTTTAAAAATAATTTTTATGTCAAATAAGTCAGATAAGCTTTAAAATATCTGATATTGCTATGAACATTACTGAACATCAACTTTAAAAACTTCTTAATTTATTCGAAGTTAAAGATTATCGTATCATGACAAAATATTGTAACAGTTTACATAGATTTGAATTGTGGGGATTATTGCACTGGAAATAACATTGAATTGCATAAATACAAAAATACAAAACTGGCTCTAATAAAATTAAGGAATAAATTAGAATAAAGTGAATTTATTGAAGCAGAGAGGACATGTTTGTCTGCAACCGTGCCGGGTGAACAGCAGGACTCTGCTAATGAACAATGTCCTATAGAAGAAATTTACGAGAGCAAATGCATGACAGGGAAATGAATAAAGTCGATCTATGCCAACTAGTTGGTATAATACATTCTTAGTTTAAAAAAGCACGATAATTGAGCCAAATATATATACAGGTATTTACTTAATTTGTCTATCAAAATTGCACTCTTTGTAGAAATAAACATATTAAAAAATTAACCTATCATATGTAATTACTTTTTTTTTAATAGAAAGTTTCAACGACTTTAAAAGTTATTTAAATAATCTGGTGCGTCACTCACACAACTTTCTCTTACCCTAAAATTTAATACTATAAATACAGGTTGGAGATTAAGAGGTAAAATAGCGAGTACTGTTATGTAAACATATATTAAACAATTCAAATTAGGCTTCGGAAGAGTTTTATATGATAATTAGTTCCCTGTGAGGGGAGCGGTAGCCTCCCTCAATCCCCCGTTTCATTAATGCACCTACATTTACATAGAATTTAATTCTGTTATTAAAATTTAAAGATTACTTAAAATTATACAGACAAATTTCACACGCAACACTTATTGGAACTTATCAATCTTGATCAAAATTTTTCAGCAACAAACTTATATCAACTTCAAAATACAACATTTGGATCTCCTAACATTATTCGTTTTTAAGTTACTCTAAGAGACACAGACATAGATCAAACGTTAAAATTTTGACTATGGTAATCAGGAAGCCTCAAAACGTGTAAATATACAAAAAACAAGCGATGAATATTTAGTTTAAAACATACATTATTTACCATATCTCTATGAGGAATTTATTTCAATTCGCAAAAAGCTTTCCAGGAGATGGTAAAATATTATATAGTAAAGCACATCCACTAACAACAAATAACTAGTGTGTTGTGGCCCCAAAACGACTTTCTTCTATATTTTCCTATACAAATTCACTCAGTAAAAATAATTTTTTAAAATAATTTTTAAAAAATTATCTTCCATAATGCAGACGATTTCCATACTAGAGAAGTAGTATAACACTAAATATCAAAAAAAAAAAAAAAAAAAAAAAAAAAAAAAAAAAAAAAAAAATGTTGAATTTATTCTCAATATGACATTTAATTTTTTTTTTTAAATGAAAAAAATTGATAATTTTATTTTAAATTATCGCAGATTGATGGTTCAACCATTCGTTTTAAAGGTATTGGTGAGCTCTTTTGAAAGATACCCATCATGAAAATTTACTCCCCTCGAGGGGGGACTTATCCCCCAGGCGGGGAGGCGAGGCTCCTACATATACAAAAAAATTTTCCCAGTTGACTATCTCTATTACAAAAAACATATATTCGTTTCATTTGGTTTAGTGCAGTCTATAGATGTTAAACTCTACTTACCTGCAATTTCCCCATAGACGTAATGTATTTGAATTTTTTTGAGTATCCCTGTACACGAACCTTTTGCTTCATCTCAATGAAAAGCTTAGTGTAGCATCCCTATATGATACACATTTAGCATACCGAGTTTGGAATTTCTGCCATAATTTGTTCTTGAGATATGTTGATCACAGCACACAGACAGACCATTCGCTAAAAACATGATTTTCGTATTCAGGGTTCCTCAGAACATGTAAATATAGCAAAAACTCACGTTTGAAAATTTGACCCTAAAACAATACTTTCTCGACCTTATGGGTAAGAGAAAGCAAAAATGTTTTCAATAACTTCTTTTTTAAAATAAGTTAAAATATTCAAACTCTAAAACACCTAAATAAATTTTTATTTAAAACGTATACTCAAATACCTAAATAATTTTCAATTTAGAAATGGTTTCCTAAGACCTTTATTCAATTTGAGTCAAAGCGGCATGCTATTTAAATTTACGTAAGTTACACCCTGCACGAGTGAAGGGCGTTTGTTACAATTATCTTCAAACGTGAAACTTCCCCGAAAAAGAATAGTTTGACAAGCGAGGTCTTCATAAAACAGTTAGTTGCCTACAACCAAATTCCCAGCGGAATCTCATTAACACGCTTTTATCTAATTAAAAAGTTAATTAATCGCAGCAAAAGTGAGCATTCTTTAATTAAGCTTAATTACCCTTTTAATTAGTTATTCGTTAAGTAAGCTTTTTTCCTGTGAAAACCCTGTGATTTTTCATGTTGTGCGCAGTGTCTTGCATTAAGTCTCGACGTAGAAAAATGTTCAAACACTTGTTATGCAAGCTGGTTAACTAACATTTGATGTCAGTTTGATGTGCGTAATTATACAAATGTAAATAGTTATATAAATTTTTAGATTATATGAATGAATAATTTATAAATACTGCTCTCTAAAATGGAGACGAAGTTTAACTGTCATTAAAATTTAATAGCCATAACTGCATGAATTATGCAATTATAATTAAAAATAGCTCCTTTAACAGTTATATATAGAAAAGATTAAATATGACAAAATAACGAGACAAAAATTAATTTAAAAATGATGAAAAGATTGTAACTCTAAGTCGCGTGCATACACAACTATTTTAAGGATATGGCTTGTCGTTCTGCGGATATTTTTTGGATAATTACGGATAATTACACACACACACACGCACACACACACACACACATATATTATGAATAAGGCTATTGCACATTGAGGCTAAGTCGAGGTCTCCTAACAGCTTAAAGTGGATTCTGAACCCCTACGGACATCTATGCTTGAACCAGTATTCGAACCTGACATTTCGCAGCTAAATGTCAGAGCTCTAACTATTCCGCTATCAAATGGGATTATATTTTAAGAGATACTTAATGTCACACATTTTTGGAATGATACTTAACTTTTCTACCATTATAAAGCCTTGGCTAATAAATACTTTTAAGAATTTAAAATACATCATAAAAATCGCTGCATAGTATCCATTTTATGTGTGCTTATAATGTTCATATGTTACTAGATCTATAAAATGTCACTTCCTCCTAACTGTATTGCCACATTTTCTCTCGTTATATTTTTTGCATTCAATACTCAAATTACACCTGTTGTATTTGACATTAATTACATGTATTGTATAAGCAATACTAATTTCTTATATAAAAAGGAGTTATTGAAAATATTTAATCATGTGAATTATAATGATTTTATATACACAAACACACACATACTGAATAGTTTGGTGATTGAGTACACTACACGTGGAACTTAGGCTGCATGGAAAACTATTTACGGAATCCTAGCTTGTATTCACATGAGTTTCGGAGAAAACCACGAAGAGCCTAAACGACAGACCTGATACATACAGTAATATTTAACGAATTCTTAAAATCAAAGATATGAGGGAAAAAAGTCTAAAAACCATTTACTTCGAAATTAAAAGTTCCAGACTCAAATGCTAATCACAGTAAAAAAACCATCGTGTTCACACTAATGTCGGAATTTATTTAATGCATCTTTTATGTCTCTTTCTTTGCACGGTAAGAGGCATGTGAAGTGTAGAAAAATTAAGAAGATTTATAATTTTAGCTCTTCGGATATGATCTTATTTTTACTTCAACAGTGGCAATGCAGTATATTTCCGAATGTAAATAAGATTTTTCTTACTTTATGTTTAAAAATATCTACTAATTATAGCATCGCTTCGAGAGAACTAACTTTTTGTTAAGCAAATACAATCGTTACCAAAGTAAAATTTAAATGACTATGTATATGTTAATAACTTATACTTAATTTTTAAACTAATTTATCACATTTGGAACCCTAATCCAGAAAATAACTGATTCTTATGATAGTACCAATATTTGAATATTTAATATTAACACAATGCTAAATTTTTTTAGTAACTGAAGCAAAGTGATTCATAAAAAGTCAAGATGTTAGATTAATTTCAATACTTATGTTACAGTAAAATTCAACAAGACAGATTTTTTGAAATAATAATAATGTTAAAAGACTAAGTACGTAGCATGAACTTTTGTCTCTTAAAAACTAAAATACAGAAAACGTGTCAGCAATATGTCACACCTAAAACTAATAGTATTAGATGTATGGCCATTTATAAAATTAGAAACTAGAAACTGATCTTAAAGATTACAAATGTTATATAAATGTGCATATTAAAGAAAAAATCCGCTGAAATTCGATATGAATGCCACACAATTAATAAAATAGAAAGAAAAGTTACTTTAGTATTGACAGTTTTGAAGCTACTGAACTTTGAGCCCATAGATCATAAGGATAAAGAATTTTTCGTTGTGTCCCTGTAAAAACCTATAAATGCTAGATTCACCAAAATGCTTATTAGTGCAACACTGACTTATAATATTCATATAAATTTTCAGCTCAATTGAATGAGATGTTTAGACGTTATCGAACTTTTAAAAAATTTGGTCCCATAGACCATAATGATAAAGAATTTTTCTTTGTGTTCCTGTAAAAAAACTATAAGTGCTAGATTTACCAAAATGAATAGGGCTCGTGCTACAGTGACTTACAACACACGCACCAAATTTCAGCTCATTCGAGCAAAGCGCTTAAACGCTAACGTGTTCACTCCCACACATACACACACATGCATACATCATCGTAAACACAGTGAAAACGGACTCGGGACCTCAAAACATATAGAAATATCAAAATATCAAATTCGGATTTTTGACATGATTATAATACTTTACTTACCAAGTAAAAGTGTAAAATTTAAATTTTTCATGATTTTTTTTGCCCTGAGACTGAATTCAAGAGTTCCTAATAAAGATAATTATTAGGTACACGATTTTAAAATGAATTCCCAGTTTTGTGATAAATACACTGATTGACATCCACACATTTTTAAGAAGACTGGATAAAAATAAATTCGCAAGTAACTAATTATTCCGAAAATTTCGAACCCACAAAAAATAAATTTTAAATTTTGCAAAAAGCTTTTAAATAATGTTTGGGGAATTGTTTATTTTTTATAATAATTATCTAAATATTTTTAATTTAATCGATTTTGATAAATTTTAACATCACTTGTCCCCTTCTTATGTATAAATGCAACGAATTATATGTAATATATTTGTAAACTTTAAATAAAATGCTAGTATTAACAGTTATACCTTTAAACACACGTTGAAAAAAAAGAAAAAAAAAAAAACTGAAATGCATTTGCAAATTGTTTCAGAACTAAACAGTAGCAATTCGAAAACTCAAGTGCAATATCAAATTTTATTGACAGCATTAAGTAAGCTGATTATTATCTTTCCATTTCATATGTACTAATAGCACTGTGCTGCAATTTTTTTTTCGAGCACTAATACCATTTCTGCTGATTCTTATGTAAAATGACTTCCTGAATCCGAATATGACCCCATTTTGCCCCATCACCCACCGTTTTCTCGAGATGTCACCTCCTCGACCAATTTTTATCACTTCGGGAATTTTATGGCCATGAATTTGATTTGGAGAATGGAAAATAATTATTTTAACCTTTTAAAATAAAAAAATATATAACGTATAGTAAGTGATAATAATAATTGATTAATAAAATATAATAAATGTAACTTATAATTTCAGTGGCAAATCGCCCCCCCCCCTCCTAAATCTTCCCCTTGCTGCAAATGTTCATGTTATAGAATTTTACACTTCTTTAGGCCTTCAGAAGATATTTAACAGTTAAAATATTTCTTTTCTTCCCTATAAATCAAACTTACAGCCGTAAAATTACCGAAAAGTGGTAAAAATAGGGGACATATCCAAAAAACGGTGGGCGATATGGCAAAATGACCGTCATATTTGGATTCAGGAGGTCATTTTATATAAGAATTTGCAAAAAATGATGTTGTGGGTAATTTGCATGCCGAGCAGTGTAGTTAGCATACATGGTAAGGGAAAAATTACAACATTGTAACTAAAAATTCTTATCTTGTGGAAATTTATTCATTAAGAAATTCACAACCTGCGAAACAAAGAACTTTTAAGGAAATCAAAATATATTCAATTGGATTTATTTCAGTGGTTTTAGGATTAAGGCCGATTGACTGCACTAATGTACTAGTAATGAGGAAAGTTGCCCTCCTTGGAGATATTTCTATCTTAGCTGGTATTTACGCAAGTTTCAGATAAAACCATGGAAAACTCTGAACGGCTAAACCGACAGCGTGATCTGGGATCGAACCCGGCACCTCACGTCTGCCGCCTGCAAGGACAGAACCTCTCGGCCACTATTTCTTTCAATGATTTATCTAAATATTTAGTTCTTTGGTGGTAAACTTTAAAAAGTCAAAATTTTTCATTTCTTATATCCAGTAAATATCCACTCACACGCTGATTCATATATATATATATATATATTTTTTTTTTTTTCCCGAAAAGTCTTCGTCCAGATTTTTAATGATTGCTTGACTCAGCCAATAATATTTTAAGTCCATTTCGCTTAGTTTCTCTTTTTTCCCAGTGAAAATTACTTGGCTATAATAAGGGATGTACAAAGTAATTTCCTTTAGAATTTTTCTGCCCCAAAACAATTTCTCTCCATGGAAGAAAAATAGCTTTGGGGGAGTGAAATTTCTTTTGAAGTTAAGATTTTATTTACACATTTCGAGGCCTCTTGAATCAAAAATTCCCGTTTTAAGCAGTTGTTTTGTGCTCCGAATAACTCAAGAATTCTGCATAAATTAAGTGTTCTAAACATGTAATTTATGCTAACTGTAATTTTTATCGAAATCATACAAATAATTGGGGTACAGTATTCAAATACACCTTGCTCATAATTTTGAAACTAATGAACATATGAATCTAAAACCTTGATGGCATATTCGTTATCGAATTTTATACAACTTTAACATGAGTAATAATTTTAAACATATAACTTCCATTTTTCGCAAAAGTAAGTATCGGAAGAAATGAAAAGTGTAATCAATTTTAGAAGGAAAAAAAAAAAAAAAAAATCTGAATAAGAAAAGGTGTCGAAGATACGTTACAGATAGGTGAAGATGCACATGCATCCAAATGTTTGATTTAAACCAACTTCTTACTATATTCCAGTTTTTTTTTTCCCTTATGTAAATAACTCTTTAAAAAAAAAATATACATACTAACAAGAAAACTTTTCAAATATTTTAATGAATATTTTATAAAATATTGTTTAAGTGTAGCTCTATATACTAAAATTTTCGAATAATTTCTTTATTTATTATATTAAAAAAATACATTTTTTTTTTTTTTTTTTTTTTTTTTTAACACTTTAAAATTTTATAAGTTTAGCTAAAATTTCCAAACGAGAAGTTGAGGGGGATGGCAGCTACCGTCGCATAGAAATTTTTGCAAGATTGCCAAATAAAACTATTTTCAACTGCTTTTTAAAATGCGCTAGAAATGTTTAATACAGTAACTTAAGCTATTTGTGTAATACCTTAAGCCGTAATAGTATCTTTATAGTAATGTAGGGAGTAAAATAAAGTCGTGTGAATACCAGGCCAAATATTTTATTATTTTCTTTTTTGTATTTTACGTTCAAAACTTTTTTTTTTTTTTTCTAAGACTCAGTAGCTAAAATTTTACGAATAAATTAAGTACAATATTAGCTAATTTGAGTAATTGTTTTTAATTAATCGGAAATTTGAAAGAGTTTGAATAAGAAAAAAAAATATTTTGTAAATGTTTTAAAAGTTATTTTTAACTTAACTATTCTGTACACTATTGTGTTTCATTAACGTAGGGTGAATGATACTCGACAATCGTTTTCGGAGATAGAAAGCAATCACTTTAATTCTTCTTTTCATGCAAGGAAACTCTTTAAAGTCATGAACAATCACAACCAAAGGTTCTTGATTCACGAAAAGCAAAAAGTAATAAGTAATGTACACGTTTTATGTATATTTTAGTTTGATATAACGTAATCCGAAAAAGGAAGGGCAAAAAAGAAAGAAAGAAAGAAAATTAGTTAGCATAGGTGGACTCTGTTCAATTTCCCATATATAGTTATTCTGACGAATTTCTGCTACAGGTTACTATTTACCATAAAAGCAATGAACTCATCTAATAACAAGGCCCGGTCTTAGACATAGATGCCCCACTCATTAGGCTACCCCTTACCCCATATTGAAACATGCACCTTATCCTAAATTTGCTGAGCAATTTTACTGATGTCAAATTCAATTTAATGATATTTCCTCTGCATCAATCCTCATATTGCAAGTTTATGTGAAATTTACCCTATTCTTCCCTGTTATGAAAATTTTAAATTTTGAATAATGTATACAGTTTTTAAAGTAGAATGTTGATGTTTAATAGGTTTTGGCTAGTATCGTAAATATTATTTTGAAACTAGTTCTACTCTTTTACAAAAATTCTTTCTTGGGATATCTGCACAAACTAATAAACTACTAACCTACAGACCACATCACATCGATTTTGTAATTATCTTATTTCTTATACCACAAAACATGTAGGATCATCAAAAAACAATAAACTTTTACAAATGTTATAATTACCATACCTACAGATGGAGAACTAAAATATTTGTCAGTTATTTGTGCAATAGAATGGTTATAATTAAAGCAAATAAAAATATCCCCCCCCCTCTCTTCTTACACCTCTAACACACCAAAAAATTTGTCAAGATAAATTTTTATATTAAATTTTTGATAACTGAAATGCAAACAAAAAGTAAAACATTGGAAGTTTTTTTTTTTTTTTTTTTTTTTTACTAAATTAGCAGATTTAAAAAAAGTATTTTTAACCTAAACAGGTATATTTTTGAAATCTAATGCGTCGAAAAGAAAAATCTAAAAATATCAGTTTAGAATAAATGATAAACATGACTCAAAACCTCCCTAAGTTATGAGGAACTGTTATGTCGTAATACAGAGAAAGACTTTTTTTTTTAATAAATACTACGAATAAAAACTTTGACCATAATCCGCAGATCTCGGCTAGGGCCCAATACACATTCGGACCCACTACCTATAATTTTTCCCATATGGTCTTTACCATTATTTAAAGGGGGGGGGGGATTAAGTTTTTCCACTATTTTACCCAAAATGCATACATGAGTAAAATAGTAATGTTCCTTTCTAAAAATATTTTATTTTGTTTTCTGAAGTAATATTCTCATAAAGTGCTGTTTTAAGAGCATTTTCGTATATTTTTAATTACAAAATTTTAAAACTGAAAACGAAATTTCGACCCTCTCCCTCCCCTCGAGTCATGGCCCTGTCGGCTAGTGCGTTAATTAGGACCTGATAATCCGAAAGGAATAGCAGTCTGTTCTAAAACTAAGCCTTGAAGTTTTCCTTAAAACAACTGAAGGTTTGGTGTTTTTTTTTTTTTTTTTTTTTCCCCTTCTTATCTTCTGCCGAAAGATTAAAGTACTCTCACTGTCTCTTAAGAGGACAGTGGACTTTGAAATTACCAAAAAACAATCCATAAAATGTGTTAATATAAAAAAAAAAAAAAAATTAAAAGAAAAACATCTTTAAGATGTTCTGAACAAAATTAAATAAAAACTTTTAACTTCAGAAACATTGTAGGTAAGCTTTTTAAAGTGTAAAAACATCTTTAAAAAAAAAAGTGTTTACTCAAAGCGCGCACTTTCAGAATTCCATGCCTTTAAAATTTCTCCTGCATCTTAATTTTAGTCAGTGACTTCTTTAAAATTCTCCCGGATCTTAATTTTAGACAGACTGATTTAAAGAGTTCTGACTATAGGCAAAGCGCGATAGGGACCTCTTAATACGGAGGTTATTAAATTTGTTTCGGCAAAACTGATGGAAAAGAAAGACACATTATGGATGAATGTAACAATTCTCCAAGAGAAACATTATTATGAAGTATTACACTTTATTATGATACCATTTTACTATGAATTCACTTTGAGGAAGCACTATAATTGATATAAATTTATTCTAGATAGTCCCTTTAAAACAATCTAGAAATGAGTTTAGGAGAAATTTATGATATTTATTTAAAAATAATAATAATAATAATAAAATAAACTACAAAAGTTATCTTAAAAACAGATTAACCCAACAGCTCAAAGGACAAAATAGTTATCACGATCTTATAAATCCGTATCTGTTTTTCTTTCTTTCTTTCTTTCTTTTTTTTTTTTTTTTTTTTTTTCAATATCGGATATCATTCTCATTCTATCACTCGTTTTTAAGACTTCTTTTTTCCCTTCAAAGCTCAAAATCTGTAAACTAGAAAATGAATTACAAACATAAAAAATTTTGTCAATGTTATGAATATTTAAGCTTTTTGTGTACTTTTTTTTTTTTTTTACTAGGACCAGAATCTTATTTCTTTCCGATTTGAAAATAAATAAATAAATAAATAAAAATGAAAGAAAAGGAAGAATCGTCGCCTAACTTTATTGTAGACAACCTTAAACTTTTCATAATAAGAAGTAGTCTATTTCAAAATCTAAAGAGTTTAAGTAAAGAGGTAACCCTGAGTCAAAAATAGGTCTCATGTAGTACTTTTTTTTTTTTTTTTTTTTTTTTTTTATGAAAGATTTTTTTAGAAATTAAAGAATTTTTTAAAAATATCTTTTGTTTAAAACAGATTATACATAAATATAAAATACGTAAAATCATTAATATAGGTTGAAGCTGGATTGACTGCGCTTTGTTTCTAGGCCAGAGTGGAATCTCCTCCGTGGAGGTCTTTTTAAGGGTGTACACGTGTACATTCCTTGGAGAAGTGAATATTTACAGTAGGTAATGTTGCCTTAACAACTATCTTAAAACTTTTATTGTTACTCACACTACATTTGTGTTTCATTTGGATTTTTTAAATTATTTTATGTTTATTTCATTTATTTATTGTTACTTTATTTTTCTTCTATTTTGTTTAATAAAATACATTGCAACAGTACCTATTTTTTCAAATTTATCTTTCACCCATTCTACACCATAATAGTTTTATTTGGATAAAAATCACCTAGAGTTAATAACTATAGATTGAAATATAAAATTTACAAAAGGAAATTGAAATTTCCCGCCTTCCCTGTGAGCATTTATAAACTTTTATGTTTTAAAATGATTCCTTATTAATAAAATTGATGAAAAAAAAATGATTTGTTAGAATGTGTCTATGATTAGACAATAATTACTTTGTCTCTTATCATAAACATACAATTAAAGATCGTTTTTCTCCCCTAAGGGGGGGGGGGGGAATGTATATATTTGTGGAATTTTTTTCATAGAAATTTCGCAAATAATTTAAGATTTTTTCGATTACAAAACTGAAATATTATATGGATCCGGTTACATCTATCCGATCTTTTTAATAAGGTTAATAACCATGTCTATAAATTTTAATACTTTGCCATTTTTAAGTGATGCGTATCAAAATTATTAAGTAGAAATAGGCGTTGTCGAATTTATATTTTATTTTATAAAAGTTATGAAACTAATTTCAGATTCCTTCAACACAAAACTAAAATACTGCATGGATCAGAATACACCCATCCGATCTTTTTTAATAGAGATAAAATGTGTCTCAATATATATAAATTTAAGTATTATTTAAAAAACATCTATCAAATGGAGGTAAACAGTGATCGCGATCACTGTAGGCGCTCCAAGGAGCCCCATGATGACGATGATGAAAATAATTAAGAAGGAACATGCTTATTACTTTTAGGGAAAAATTAAATCTCTGCATGGAAGATAAAAAAATATATATATATCAGAGGTGTTTCAAAATAGGTGATCGTAGGTATTTTAAGGGGCATCGGTATAAACTCGATATAATAAAATACCTATTTTTTTAAATGAATGTATAAATGATCTTAATTAGCATTTAAGGAGGAATAAGTATTAAATGCCCTCATCTATTGTTAGTGAGGTTCATTGAGAGAGATCAAAAGTACCAGAGAAACAATTTTACTCAAAATATTTATTTTATATGAATAATAACGGGGAGACACATTTTCCTTTAAATTTTAAAAGAAATTTTTCATTTTTGTCACCTTCTACACTTTAAGAAATGATATTTATGATTAAAAAAAAAAAAAAGAAAAAGAAAAAGGAAGGAAGGAAGAAAGAGAAAGAAAGAAAAGAAAAAAGGAGGAAGAAATAAATCGGTGAACGATAAAAAAATAAAATAAAAATAAAAAAATAGATTCAATGTTAATAAATTCTCAAAAATCCTTTTTATTTTTCAGAAATTGCTAATTTTCGATGAATATTTCTCGGCATTACAATCTCAATCACTAATTTTTATTAAAAAAAAGAGTAAGAAATAATCTGGACAGAAATTTTAAAACAAGCTGAAAAAGAAAAAAAAAAAAAAAAAAAGAAAACACCAAGAAAAATGTATAGAAGAAATTTTTTATTTCCGTCACCCTTTAACATTTTACGAAATAGCCATCTCTATCCCTGTGTGATTCATAAAAAAATAAAAGTAAAAAAGTAAATCCTTCTTTTTAAATTATAAATAAATAAATGTATAAATAAATAAACATTACCCAAGAAAAACGTTTAGAATAATACATTTTAGAAACTCTCACAAATCCCTTTTCTTTCGCAAAACGTTTTCATTTTAGAAAAAAAATTAAACTTTTTTTTTTTTTTTTTTTTCTTAGGATAAAATAAATTAATGAAATGAAAAGAAATATTGAAAACTTTCTTACCTTCCCAACTTCTGTCACAAATATTCACAAAAAAAAAAAGTCAGTCCTTCAAAACATTACCTGTTGTGACGCACAGTCAAACACGTGTCTATGCGACAAAAACAATCACCTGTTATTTATCTAAAACATACTTGTGAAGCTAATTTTTTCTCAACTAAAAGAGTAAGAACTTAAAATTTTTAAAACAAATGGAAAACCACGAGTCCACTTAAATCAAACTTCAGATGAGCATGAAGAATCTCAGCTGTTGATATTTTGCTTCCGCCGCTTTTAAAGACTCCTCACATTTGTAAACATCTTTTGCTTTGGAGAATAAATTTTGATTCCTGTAATTAGCATCCCGGCGAAGTGCGACTCCCGACTGCGCTTGCGCGCGACACCATCTGGTGGATGACTGAGGCATTGTGGGTAGACGACTAGATAGCGGTGACAGATGGTTTGTTAGGAAAAAGCTGCTGTAATTTAATTGATACAATAATAATCCGTAATTTCTTCTTCTTGTAAAGATAATAAAAAAGTGAGTGCGTACGTTCGACACTTGTGATATAATGTAAGATCGTCATCGTTTATATAGAATTAGAGTTTATAGAAAATGACACTTTATATATTCAGGAAGCGGTTTGATATACGCTCTGGTTTATCTCTCGTGTATTCATAACCAAGTAAGATTTATTTGTCTTTTATTATTTACAACATTCTTCCGTTTGTTTCAATGATTAATTTAACTACGGTTTATAATTTTACATAAAAATATGTTTTTTTTTTTTTTTTTTTTTTTTTTCCCCTGTAAAACCTTTTTTTTTTTTTTTTTTTTTTTGTAAATTACCTGTTGTTCATTTTGGGGATCTTGAAATGCAAATCTTAAATTATTTACTTGTGATTCATCGCAGAAATTTGTGAATTAAATAAATAAAAGAAATATTTAAATAGTGTGTTTTTATATATATTAGCAATCTCATTATTTTAAGTAGATTTTGTTTTACTTTTTTTTTTTTTTTTTTTTTTTTTTTGTTTATAAACAACAGATTTTACAAAATAATAAAAACAAAAAGAGGGGAGGGTTTTTGTGTGCGTTTGCGAAAAAATCGAAAAGGTTATACAGTTTAAACGAATGCTACTTTTATTTTTAGATATCAGTTTTATTTATTTTATTAGTTTGTGGATAATATATAGATATTAAACGTGTGCCTTTCCTGATAAATCCAAAACAATTATTCTAATTTGGTGATTTTTTGTAAAGAATAAATTACATTAATGAAATTAGTGAATTGCATTAATGGAATTAATGAATCCATTAAAATAATAGTGAATAAATTTAAATGATTTTTTTTTTTAATGTAATTTATTCGTTAAAGTGTAATGTATGTCATATAGACTTATTCATATACACATATCTCACTTTTTAATGAATTGATTTACTTCTTGATGATTCTTGCAAAATTCGGAAAAGTTTTCATTTATATATATATATATATATATATATATATAAAATAAACTTCACCGAATAGCAGAAAATTTGTTTTGTGTGATTTTCTTTTTCTGCCTTATTTATTTATAAGTAAATAAAATTTATTAAGATTTATTTTTAATTACTTTTTTTTTTAATCAACTTCTTTTATATTTTTAATATTTATACTCCATTTTATATATATATATATATATATATATATATATATATATATATATATACACACACACACACACTTGTGTATTCTTTGGAATATATTCCATAAAATTATTCATGAACTTTTAGAGGCTTCTGTTTTTAAATTTAATATAATTCTTTTATTGTCATATATAATGTAAAACGAGAAAAAACTTAAAAATTCTAAATTATTAATATTATTATTATTATTTTAAATACTTTTAAATCCTAACAGTATTCTATCACAATTTTATCAAACACATAATCAAAAACCCGCACAAAAACTTTAAAACTTCTATCTTAATTAGAAAAAAGAAAAAGCCATAGAATTTTTAGTTTATCAAAGTGGGGGAAAATGAACATGGAGAAAAACTATTATAAAATTTCATTTTTGAAAATATCGATTTAAGAATATGCATGCGCTGTAAATTTAATTAATAGTCACATGCGATACATAAATGAAAGTATTTTTTTAAATATTTTGTGCAATTTCGTACTCAACGCAAATTATTTTATTCGTTTTAAGGTTTCACATTTCCAATACCAAATTAAGAAGTTTCAGTGAAAATAGTATTTTGATTTTTCACAATAGAGAAACTTTAGTAACTTCTTTAATAATGAAGATATAACTTTGAAATTTAGTCAGTATTTTTAGAAATGGTGTATAAGTAATTTAAGGCAAAAAAAAAAAAAAAAAAGGGGGGGGGGCGGTATTGTATCCCCTTAGCAGAATTTTGTCTGGGATGAACGTTTCTTAAATTTTTGATATTTATCGGAATAAAATAAATAAATAACAATTTTTCGAAACACATTTTCTTTTTTAAATTCTGAATTGACAATATATATATTATCTATTTGTTTTTCTTTTTATAAAAATTATTTTATTTTTTTTGGAATTAAACAGAATTTGGAAAAAATATTTATACATTAATTTACTTAAGTAAGAATTCATAAATTAATTTTAATTTTTTTAAATTAATTAAAATATACATATCTCGCATCTCGGCCTCTCAGGTGTATAACCCAAGGATAATCCATTTTAAGCATGGAAGGTGATAGACGATGAGTAACTAATAAACAAAAAAGATTGAAATGATTTATATTGAATCGAATACAATAGAAGACATATACAAAGCTAATTAGAATTTATTTAATTCATTATATCCATTTTTAAAAAATGTTATTTCTTGATTTGAAAAGTATTTGTGAAATTGTCGATTGAATAATTGCGGAAAAATATTTTGTAAGAAAAAATTAAATTGACTTTAAGACGTAAATTTCCTAGTATTGGGTTTTAAGCTACTTTTTTAATTTTATTTGTAACTCATTAAATAATGTATATATAAATATAATTAAAGCATTCAATATATTAATATATTGTTTTATTTGCTGAAAATGCAGTTAAAAAGTTAAAAGGTCAAGATATGTTTCGATAACATATCTTTTTTACCTAACCATACTTTCGGTAAATTAAATTGTTCCATAAAATTGTTCTTTAAATTTTTTTTTTTCTCTCTCTTATGATAGTCGGATAATAAAACTTAGACTGATAAATGAATTTACTTTCATTAAAATTTAATTTGAATATATTCTTTCTGGTTATTACTTGCAAGAGCTGTAGTATTCTTATTACATTTTATATCTATAACGTGCTCTTTTTTTTTTCTTCTTCTTCTTTTATGAATTGAATTTTCTGATTGTGATAAATGAAAAAGATACATGAAAAAAGATGTTAAAATTTTTACCTTTTAAACTGCACTTTTAGCAAATAAAACAGAGCATTCATTAAATAATGTCAATTGTAATAGGGTCCGGTAAAAATTATAAAGAATTTTTTCAAGTTTGCTATATAAATCCCCTTTTACATGTCTTTTCGTATGTATTACTCGGTTACTACAGGTGTCCTCTGAGATCTCGGAAATGGGTATTTGAAGAAAAGGACTCCACCGATATTTTTAAAACTCTCAATGTACTCCGTCCTTTATATGTCTTTAGGACGCGGACGTATGCATTAGTTAGAAAATAGTTAAGTGTCGGATTTTGTTTGTGTAGACAGAGGGGAAAAAAAAAAAAAAAAAAAAAAAAAAGCCTTTCTTCAAAAAGAGTATATATAATATGTATTAGTAGTGTATAATAAAAATCATATAGCTGTTACACACTATTTTTTTGCTTTTTATGAATTAATATTGAATATAAGTGGAATTAAACTTTGTCTTTAATTCTATAATTTTGTTTATTTTTTACTTCCTTATACAAAGTATAAGGAAGTATAGTAATCCCGATTTGCGAAATGGATTTTGCATTTCACATTGCTCGAAAACGAATGATCGCTGAATGTTGCCAATTTATACGTGTGACTGTCATGATGTCTAGTTGTACACCTGCAAGTGTCGTCTTAACACGAGCTCTCGTTTTTGAGATATAAGGGACTTTACATGATTTTTCGTGACGTCTGTATGTATGTGTGTCTGTGTGTGTGTGTGTGTGTGTGTGTGTATGTCGCATAACTCAAAAACGGTTGGACTTAGAAAGTTGCGAATTGGTACATATGTTTGTTATAACATCTAGTTGTGCACTCCCTTTTTGGATTTTGTATGATTTTCCGTTTTGGAGATATTTAGGAAAATTAGGTTCATAATGGCCAAAATGTATCAAAAAACGGTAATAACTCAAAAACAGTTTGGACAAATCTTGCAATTTAACTGACTTCTCGACTAGCTAGAGATTTAAAACTTTCAGAAGAGTTCAGAATGCAACAACAATGCCTTTTTTTAATACTTTTTGTCAACTGTTTCTAATACCTGCTGTCTTCAGCAGCGTTTATGTGATTCAACAGAAAATTTATTTAACTAACTTCTCGACTAGCTAGACATTTGGAACTTTCAGACTAGATCAGAACACGGTGAAAATGCATTTTTTTAAATACTTTTAGCCAACTGTTTAGGGTCCCTGCTGTCTTCGGCAGCGTTACCAGTGCAAATCTTGCAATCAATTTTTAACTAACTTCCCGACTAGCTAGACATTTAAAACTTCCGGGAAAACTCAGAACACGGTGACAATGCATTTTTTAAATATTTTTAGCCAATTGTTTTTAGGTCACTGCTGCCTTCGACAGCGTTTATATGGTTCAACAGAAAATTTATTTAACTAACTTCCCGACTAGCTAGACATTTGAAACTTTCAGAATAGTTCAGAATACGGTGAAACTGCATTTTTAAAATTACTTTTAGCCAATTTTTTCGGGTCCTTGCTGCCTTCGTCAGCGTTACCAGTACAAATCTTGCATCGGTTTTTAACTAACTTTCAGAAAAGCTCAGAATACGGTGATAATTCATTTTTTTAAATATTTTTAGCCAACTGTTTCGGGTCCAATGTCAATGTTTTTTAACATTATGTATATTTCTAAAAGTGTATAAGGAAGTCATGTGGTGCCTACTTCAGATTTTTTTTATTAATGAATTTAGTCATTTTTTAGTTTAACGTATAATTCACAATATTTTCATTAAAATGAAATCTGAAAATAATTATAAAAGGAAGTGTACATTATTTTTATTTTTATTTATTTATTTTAAGAAACATAACAAAAAAAAAAAAAAAAAAAAAAAAAAAAAAAAAAAATCCAATGTAAATATAGTTTTATTTCTTTTATTAAATAACTTTATGGATTGTATGAGGGGTAAAGAAGACTTTTGAATTTATTATAATTGATTTAAATTATATAACTTACCTAATAATATTTTTTCAAACCCATTAAATTGCTGAAACCATTCTTATGACCAAATCACCAACAGAAATTTACTGAAAAATAAATAAATAAATAATAATAATAATGATCATTGTTTCTAAATTGTAGATAATTTTTTCTGAAATTTAAGAAAAAGCCATTTTCCAAAATTTTGTTTTATGATATTTATACATTTATGAAAATTCTCCATTTCTGAAGTTTGTGTATAGTGGTATGTCAAATGACTGCCTGTACTTTGTTCAATGTAACACAATTCACTTGATTAATAATAATTTAAAAAATGACTGCTAAAAGGAAAATTTTTTATAGAATAATATTTGAATTAAAAAAAAAAAAAAAAAAAAAAAAAAAAAAAGAAAGAAAGACAAATGTACTCCCAAAAATTAAAATCTGAATTACTGACCTCCCCCCCCCCCCAGATTATCAAATCACTAAATTTATTTATGTATTTAAAAAAAAAAAAAAAAAATGTTGAATATCAGCCTTTCAGATATTTACTTTTCACATTTTCTCCACTCATTTATTGAAGTCACTTTTTACGTTGTTTCTTAACTCATTGTTAACATTTTATTAATTTTCTTAAAAATATATATGTATATTTATAGTATTGCTTTCATTAAAGAGTTTATGTATTCATGGTTTTTAATTAATAGTAATGTTTCGTTTTTAATTAAAACATATAGTTTTAAAACAATAGTGCCCAGTGTTCTCATTTGAGGACAGCTAATAAAATTGCAAGTATATTTTTTGTGGTTTCTTGGAATTATTTCTGCTTTTTGGGAACAGTTTATAACGTCACTGTAAATTATCCTTGAAAGTTTTATGTGCCTACTATTAATTATTATTTCATAATTTGGATAGTCATTTTATGTTTTTTTATTCGTCTAACATATATTTGCTTTTTGCGCAGGTATACTAACTTAAATCAGGTTGAATAATAATATATATTATAATAATTTTTATTAAAATCACACAACTGTGGAAGAAAATCATATTTATTGAAATTTTTATTTTTCCGACTGAGTGAAAATAATGCCTGGACCGGGAGTCGAACTCCGGATCTTTGACTTACAAGGTCAAGGCTCTACCAATTGAGCTATCCAGGCCGACACCCCGGTCAGCATTACTCACTCAGACAACCTTTAGGCAGAAGCATCTCTGGTCTATCATGTAGATAGCTTGACAGAAATCATGATAGACCAGAGATGTTTCTGTCTAAAGGTTGTCTGAGTGAGTAATGCCGACCGGGGTGTCGGCCTGGATAGCTCAATTGGTAGAGCCTTGACCTTGTAAGTCAAAGATCCGGAGTTCGACTCCCGGTCCAGGCATTATTTTCACTCAGTCGGAAAAATAAAATTTCAATTAATATATTATAATACTTTACTTTCGAGATCTTTGTCAACATATAATAGGAAATCAATCTGTTATCTCAAAGTTTTTCTATCTCGAAGTTTTCGCTAGGACACTAAACGTCAATAAATGACGATAGGCTTTAAATTGAAAACTATCAGAAGAATTGTTTAAGTTAATATATTTTACTGTGAGTTGTCTTTATTAATTTAGAAGTGAAATAATCGGCTAATAATATTTTGCAAAATTAATTCGGGCGTTAACGGGTTAATTATATGACAGCTTTTGAGACATAATAATATACATCTATCAGAAACACTTTAGTTCCTAGTGCCAATAAAATAGGGAAATTTTTAAGCTACCTAACAAAGAATATCACTAATAATCTGTTTATGTTTTAAATATTTTAAATTATTATTTTCTATTTATAAATCAATTTCATTATTATATCTTCAAACCGTCCCGTTCAGCTGCATACATACGCAGAAAATAGCAAAAAAAAAAAAAAAAAAAAAGCAAAATTAATATTTTACATTAATTAGAAAATACTATGTGAACTACAAATCACAACATTAGCTAAAGGAAACATTAAAAATAATTAAATTCGCTAATTCTGTCAAAGGATGGCCGCATATGTATTTATTTTATTATTTTATTTTTCCTGATGATTACATTATGCATATTATATATTCATATTTATTTATTTATTATATAGATTAAAATATGTGTGAATTAGTGTTTTAATGTTATTTATCATACCATAATAAATTGAGTCCATCTATTTTTAATCTAAGTGCTCCAACAAAAGAAAATCTAGGAACTAATTAATTAGAACGTAAGTTGTAAACATGGAGTTTTCTAGAAATTAAAGTTGCTTTTTAGTAAGATAAATTTAAATATGAGGAAAAACTTTCGGTGGGTTTACTTCACGTATCTTTTTTGTAGAAGTTATCAAATTATAATTATAAAAAATCAAAAATAAATTATGGAAGTGTTTTTTTTTTTTTTTTTTTTACTTACTTTTTCTTCTATGTTCAATCTAAGAAAGGATTAGAGTTCTGGTTTGCGATGGATTTACATGTTTTGAGAGGATCAGAATATGATTTAACCATTTTCAGAAAATGTCTGTCTGTGCTATGTGACAAAAATTTTGTGGTTACTGTGCACAGAATTGCATGTAAATTTATATGTAGGTGCACCTTGACCTAAATTAGCAGGGTTGTCTAGATTTTGCCCGATCCGAAAAAACCCGGGTGGGTTTTTCCAATAAAATCCACTTGAAAACGCCCAAGTGGGTTTTTTCAAAATTCTTGTTTAAAATTGTACTTTTGTATAACTTAACCCTGCTGTTCTGTTTGGGTCTGATTGACCTAAAACGTTTTTCAATTCTTTGTAAAGAAATGACAATTTAGAACTATTTTCTAGCCATTTTGTGACTTTGTTAGTTCGGGACATTTATTAATTTCCTAAAAATACTTTTATTTTATCTATATAGTTTTATATTTTTTAAAATGGTACAAATGTAACGTATAGTAAAAGGGAACAGAGCAGCAGAGTTAAAATAAACATGCAAATATAAAATGAATATTATATATACATTATGAACAAAGAATGAAACAAAGAACATGAACAAAGACTTTTCAGAAATATTAGAGGTGCTCAAACTGCTCTATAGAAAAAAAATCTTGAAAAATTCCCCATGAAAAAAAAATGCATGATTATCTTATTAAAACAGAATAAAAAATTATATTAAAAAAATAAAAGCAAGGGGAAAAAAAAAACAGTTATTTTCTAATATAAAGAAAATTGTAGGAATCGAGGAGTGTAAAATATAAGTAAATAAAAATAAAATTTAAAAAAAAATTCTGAAAAATTTAACAGTGCAACACTCTTTTGTAATATAGAGGGACAATAATCCAAATATTTTGTGAAAAATTATTGACTACGAAAAGTTGAATAAAGGAACAGGGAATAATTATTAAAATATAATTTTTTGTTGTAAAGGGCAGATACATTTTTTTGAAGATTTAAATTACAATTATTTAATTTTAAAATTTCTTTATAACTTAATCATAAAAATAATTTTTAATTAAAAAAAATTAATTAAACTTTTAAAATTTTGATTCTAATAAATAAATAATAATTTATTTTTTTAAATTATCTTATAATGAATGATATACTTAATGTTAAAAAAGAAAAGGGGGGGATGGAATTTTCCTGAAATTCTGAAAAAACCCACTGGGCTGGGCTTTTTCTGGGAAGAAAGAAAAAAAAAAAAAAAACGTGTTTTCTCTAACCCTGTAAATTAGTGCGTATAAACTTTTGGTGTCAATCGCTGATCAGGTGACGCTGCTGTACTAGAATTACGTAATTTAAGAGAAGACCATATCTCAGGAACTAGCGCACATAATTGCACATAAATGTAAATTTATATGTAGATGCACCTTGATACAAATCAGCGTCTATTAATTTTTGGTGCCAACCTCTCAACAAGTGGCTTTGCTATACCGTGATTTTTGGATGTTGAGGGAAGACGATATCTTAGGTTCTATTGCGTATGATTAAACAAAACGTGATATGTGAGAGGGTAATCATGAGACATTATGCTGATTCAATTTGAATGCATATGCTACTAGCTACAATATTTCCCGAGAACGGGAAGGCTGTATCTCGAATTCTATGGCATATAACTGTACAAAACTTGGTGTGTGCCTATAACCATTAAGAAAACTCATTTTTTAAAATGATATTTATAGAAAATAAAACTGTCCTTCTTTTGATATTTAGTGTTGGCTTTCTCTAAGATGAAAATCATCTACATTCAGCATGGCAGATAATGTTAATAAATAATAGTTTTGATGATTTATTTTTTCTGACATTGTGAAATAATTTGTATAAAAAAATATAGAATAAAGTCTAGTTTCGAAAAAGAATGAGAAATACAATAGTCTTTCCAAAAGTTAAGGAACAAAGAGTTTTTTTTTCTTTCTTTCTCTCTCTCTCTCTTTTTTTTTTTTTTTTTTTTTTTTTAGTTAACTTTTGAATCAATGCAGATAAATTCAAGAAAATTAAATCATTATCTCAATACATTTATTTAGTGAATATCATATTTGATAAGCTAAATAAATTACTTATAAATTAAATAACTAATTTAAAAAATCTGTTCTTTGGTAAAAAATTTAAAGTTAGTAATTTTAACATTTTCACAAAGATTTGGAATTTAAACCCATAAAGCACGACTTTTTTTTTCGGAAAAACTAGTGAAAAAAATGATCGAGCTTTTTTTTTTTTTTTTTTTTTTTTTTTGACATCCTAACAACCTTTAGCTAATCATCAAAATGCACTACGTGGTTTACTCAAGAAAAATGCTGCACAATGGTGCAATCTATGGTAACTAGGTTTAATTATAATCTAGCCTATCTATTTTTACAAGAGAGGATCTCAGACAGGCATTAGAAATAAAATAACGCAAGATACAAGATCGCCCGCATGTGCAAATTTTCCGGTAAATTTCGCCAGTGTCAGACACGAACAAATGCGTTAAGGGGTTAATAAGAGATATGTCCTCTCACAGCCCTAATGTTCGGTCGAACTCTGTTTTCTATTGATAAAATTAAATTGTCAGAGAGTCTTATGAGGAATTAATAAACATTCTGGAAGCTAATTAAAGTTTTGAGACCAATATTATAACTTTCAGACATTCTCACTAATAATTAAAAGTCCGTTTATTCTTAGAACAATAACTGTGAAAACAACATGCAGTCAAATTATGATATTCAAGTAAATAATCTCTTAAAAAAAAAAAAAAAAAAGTTAAACTGAACACGTCATTTGTTAATTATATTAAAAATACTTTAAACACACGTAAAATAAAATTTTATTTAAATGTTGTTAAAAAACTGTTCATTAGAAACAAATAATAAAAATCCCTGATGATGCTTTACTATTAAAGCGAAAAGCTTCGGAATTTTTTTTTAACATCATTTAAATCAAATTTAATTTTACGTGTGTTTAAAGTGTTTTTAATATAATTACGATATTCAAGATTAAAATCACTCGAATTTAATATTTTAACATTTTCCCAAACATAGTTAAAGACTCCAGGGAGTATTTTTAATCTGTCAAAAAACGAATTTTTAGAATTGAGTTAAATATATATATATATAAAATATTTTCATATAAAATTATATTATTGTATTTTACTTACAATTAATCTTTTTACTTTAATTCAAGATATTAAGTTAAATATATTATAAAAAGTAAAATAACTTTCTTTTTAAAAATTTAAGCATAGAAATAACTTTAATGTTCTTCTAAATATGTTAAAGTTAATAAAAATAACTCTTAATAAAAACTTCACTTTGCTTTGTAATGGAATGATTATGATCGTGAGATGACGTACCACTTCCATCTTTCTTTTGATAAACATTAAATGTGTTAAACTAAAATTATAATGTAAATCTGCGTAAATTATCATTAATGCTTTTCTTAGCTATTTTTAAATAATATTAATTTATATAACTTAATTTTCATATTAATTTGGGATGTGGTCGACCTTGTTACTTTCTTCAGCATGTTCAATTGTGTTCATTCGTATTTATAATTTTTTCTCCAAACCTTGGTAAATTGCCGATGGCAACTCGACTTCTTGTTGTTAATCAGGGATTTTAACTATGCATATGCAAGTTAAGTATGTTCTAAGCTTTATGTAACGATTTTTCTTAATTTTATTTATTTATATGTCTTTATTTCTTTTTAATATTGAGATTTGTAGCAAAATAGGGACGTGCACTATACATTTTTGGCTTAAAACAGCTCTACAGTCTTTGAAATCTTCCTATAATCTGCTCTACGAATTATGTACGTCCTCTGAGGAAACATTCGTTTAGTTTGGAGTATTTTACCACTTAATATTTGGCCCATCAGCGGTCGAGAGGCTCTGTCCTCGAAACTAGTAGACGTGAGGTGCCTGGTTCGATTCCAGGTCTCGCTCGTTAGGGTAGTCGTTCAGAGTTTTCCGTGGTTTTCTACGAAACCTGCGTAAACATGGGCTAGGATTCCTTAAAGTAACCCACGGATGGCATTCCCTTTCAGGCCTAGGGTCCTGGTACAGTAAATCGGCCTTAATCCTAATACCATATCATACCCACTTGATATTAAATTTGTTATGTTCACCTTATTTATTAAAGGATTGTGATTGTTGAATATATATATATATATATATATATATATATATACACAGTAGACTCCCGATTATCGGCGGTCGGATTATCCGCCTTGCGGATTATCCGCGGTCATCAAGGGCCTGAATTTAAAAGGGAATTCAAAAATACAGAACAAACTTATTACAAAAAAAAAAAAATGTCGAAGAGAGTAATGACCTTCAAGGCTTTTGGAGATAATACACGATTCTTGACAGCATTTATGTCATACACACTGCTTGGGAGGTAGTTAAGCAGTCTACATTGGTAAGATCTTGGAGAAAAATTTTACCAAACGTGGAAAATACTTTGGTAGAGTTTATAGAGGAGGAAGAAATTTCTGCTCATGATTCTGCAAATTTAGCTAAATCTGTTGTTGGAGAAGAAAAAGTCAATGAAGGAAACATTGAAGAGTGGATTGTGACGCCAATGATCCAGGTATTGAACACTTTACAGATAAACAAATTGTGGGCCAAGCATTAGACCCAGTTTCAGAAGATAGTGAAGAAGAAGAGGACTGTATCACTTTGTGATAAAATGCTGACAAAGAAACTGCAATCACAAATTAAGAAAAGGTGTTTTAGTACAAAAAAAAAAAAAAAAAAAAAAAATGCTTGACCGATTTTCTTGTTAAAAAATAGAGCAAAGTGTAAGTAAAAATGTTTATTAGTAGGTTAAATTGTACATGTAGTCCATGCTTAACTGTTAATTAAATCGTATTGCTCAAAAGGCTTTATGTGTTAATTTATATCCCCTTTATGACCATTTTGCGGATTATCCGCTGATTCGATTATTCGCGGTTGTCTATTCCCCGTTCACCGCGGATAATCGGGAGTTTACTGTATTGATATTGGTTCTATTTCAATTCATCATTAGCGTGAGTGGGTTCTATCTTTCATTATAGAGTGAGTATTATAATTCATCTTTAATTTAATCTACTGTTCATGGCTTTATATATATATAATTTTTTAGAAGAAATTGGCATTAAAAATGTACCTCGCGTATGCTAAATTTTATTACGTTTTACATTTTTTATTTAATTCGTGATATATATATATAATGTAAAAATTGAAAACGAATGCAGGAGAAAAATTTAAAAATAAAAACACACAGAAAATGTTAATTAATCCAAAAAATATTAATTAACCTAAGAAAATATTAATTAAACGCATGTTTTGGGATTAATTAATAATTTCTGTTTTCTTTCATTTTTAAGTTTTTCTCCTGCATTCATTTTCAATTTTTACATTATAATTAAGGTTACATATCTTCAATTTGTTTTCTTGATATTACTTATTTTATTAATTTTTGTTTTTTTAACCTTTTATATATTTTTTTCTTTGTAATATATATACACATATGAAAATATTACATGAAGAAATTGAAGATTTAATTAAAAAGATGATCAAATTCTAAGAATGAAAACAATCATTACCAAATATTTCTTCAGCAGTTGTGATTGAATAATGTATGCAAAAAAATAGGTGATTTTCTATGTGCTTTTGTATGAACAAATCTGAAATTTTTGACGCTTCATTCATGAAGAGTTTAATGGATGAACATGCCTTATGACAAATGCCTTATGACATTTGTGAAAATTAACAGCGAAGAGTTATTCGGATAGCTAAAAGCCATGTATATAGCATTTTTTTGTGTGCAATTGCATTATTAGAAGGTATTGAAGTAAAAGTAAATTTTGATATTTAAAAGAGACCATAAATTCTCCTCACAGATTTTTTTTTTTTTTTTTTTTTTTTTTGGGGGGGGGGGGGGGGGGGGTTCAAAAATTTCATTATATTTTCACCCGCTCAGCTCTTCTTATGCTTCTATGCCTGTTGGTTCAAATGTTATGAGCAAAACGGTAACTGATGTCAAGACCAAATTTTATTACATTTTCAAATTTTAACGCTTTTTTTCCTCGAAACTGCTTTATTACTACTACCTGAAAATTTTTGAAAAAACGTCCCCCCCGCCCTCTTTTTTTTTTTTCTATCTCTGCACATACATTTTTATAAAATATACCTATAAAACGAATTAATATTTAGTGAACTAATTTTATTTATTTAAAAAAAAATTACAAATTTATTTTTTTTAACTTTTTAATTTTACATTTAAAAAAAAAAAAATGTACATTTTAAAAAATATCTAAATTTTTAATTCATTTTTTGAAATAAGTTTGTAAGAATATCTTTAGACTATAAAAACGTAAATAGTTTAACTTTACGGTAAAACATGTTTAAAATAGTGTGGTATAATGAAAAATAAATATATATCCAATTATCATTTCATATACAGTGGCTTCCAAAAGTTAAGGTACAACCTGTTTTTCATTATCGTCTTTTGCGCATAATTTTGAAACAAATGAACATAAAATTTGAATGCCATATCCGTTATCAAATTATTAATTAAATTTTATACAACTTTAACATATAAAAAATAACTTTTATATTGATATAACTTCAGTTTTCAAAAATGAGCACTGAAAGATTTAGGTTATTTTAGCAACGAAACTTAAAGGAGAAAGAATGGCTGTCAAAGATGTATTACAGATAGGTGAAGGCACACATGCCTCTAAATATTAAATTAAAATCGGATTATTTTTCCTGTGTTTACTTTTTCCTTTCTTCCAGAAGGGACTTTTTCCGAAAAATATAATTATTAATTTGTAGACTTTAAGCATCTTCAAAATAATAAAAATGTCAATGAATAATTTTAAAACGAACATCTCATTTAATTTTCACGTTCATATGTATATTTTTTGAGAGTTATTCATACGTATTTTTTTTATTATTTTTTCACAAAAAGGAAAAAAAAAAAAAAAAAAAAAAAAACAGAAAAGTGAATGCAGGAAGAAAAATCGTGTTTAAATCACATTTGGATACGCGTGTGCATCATCACTAATCTGTAAATACACCTTCGACACCCTTTCTTCTTTAGTTCTTTCTTTCTTTCTTTCTTTTTTTTTTTTTATTATTAAAATTGTTTAATTTTTTCATTTCTTCCAATGCTTGCTTTCGAGAAAAATTGAAGTTGAAAATTATTATTTCAAAATTATTATTTATTTTAAAGTTGTACTTTACTATAAGTTGTATTTTCATCAAAAAATGACATTTAATCACTCCTCCCTCTCTCTAAACAACTTAATGCTTTTAACCTAAGTCGCCCCTTTACAGTCTTTCACGTTTTCTATCAAATTTATTAAAACCCCTCATTACTTCTTGTAATTACAGTTTAAATTCTGCCTTTCAGTTCTTAGATGATTTAAAATTAATTCAAGTCCCCTCTAGTTGTGTTGTGATATCATTAGATGTTGTATCTCTTTTTTTACTTTTTATGTTGTATCTATTCCTATATCATTTGCAATCCTAATTTCAATGTTGACACTAATTTAAATACTGTACTTGATCTTACCACTTTTTGTTTATCATCCAATTGTTTTCTTTTTAATGATTCTTACTATCCTCAAAATAACAGAACTGCTATGGGTGCTCCTATATCTGTCGTTATAGCCGAAATTGTAATGCAACACTTAGAAAACAAAATTAATTCCCAGTTACATGGTAAAAAAAAATTTCTGGAAAAGGTATGTGGATGACATTTTTATAATTACTAAGCAACATTTTGTTACTGATATTTTAGATTTTGCTAACTCTTTGTGTCCTGATATTCAGTTTACCCTTGAAATTGAAATGAATAATGAGCTACCCTTTCTAGCCATCCTTGTAATGCATAAAACAGTCAATGATTTTTTACATTTTCCTACTTCAGTTTATAGAAAACCTACCTTCTCTGGTCAATATCTTAATTTTAATTCTGCTAATCCTTTATCTGATAAACTTGCAGTCATTCGTACTCTTTTACATCGTGCAAAGCATTATTGTAGTAATTCTGAATTTTTAAATATTGAACTATCTAAAAATTTTTCTGATTTAAAAAATAATGGTTACCCCCTCATTTTATTAAAAGAATTTATAAAGAAGAGTTCTATTTTTCATCTAAATCAGTTTATCCTAAAGTTAAAAATTCTACTCACTGTACTACTATCCCTTATTATAAAGGTATTTCCGAAAATATCGCTAAATTGCTTAAAACAGTTAATATCTCTACTAGCTTTAAACCTCAACTCCGTATTAGCAACTTTCTCTCAAGCTTACCCTCTGTCCCCCTACTTAAACGTCTGGGTGTAATCTATTGTGTCCCCTGTTAAAATTGTGATTCTACACATATCGGTGAAACTGGCAGAACAGGTGAAATTAGATTAAAGGAACATAAACGCTCAAATAAAACAGGTGATTTAAGATCGAAACTCGTAATCCATTCCCTCAATAGTGATCATATTCCTGATTTTGATAACTTTAAAATTCTAGCCTCTAATGTAAATATCTATGAATTCCGTATTTTTCTAGAGGAACTTTTACTAAAATACAGCATTCTGCCTTGATCGAGGCTGAAGCTATTCCTCCTGAATATATAATCTTGTTATGATGTGTTATGAATTTTTTGTAAACGTTGTGCTTGTATGTTTGACACTGAGGAGGGCTAGCCGAAACGTCTGTCCTGTATTTTAATGTTTTAAATTAAAATGTATTTTTAAAGATTTAAAAATTTTTGTATTCATTATCTCATTTTAAAATGCTACATTGGTTTTAATATATTAGTGAGACGTGTAAATTATGTTTAATTTTATTAAAATAATGCTTTCACTTAATTATTTCATAGTCTTTTCGAAAATGTTTCTATTTGGTGAGGTGTTAAAGCAGCAAGGAACGGGAATAGATTATTTATTTAGATTTTAAGATGGCTTTCTGTTTAAAAATAATCCTCTGGTTTTTTTTTTGTTGTTGTTGTTTTTTTTCTTTTTCTTATTGAGTTTGAAATTCTTTACACGTCCTTTTAATGTTACTGAGCTTAGCATACTGTAAATTTTTAGCAAATTGCATATAGTATGACAGAAATAATACCTAATTTGCATGCAACATTTAATCTAAGCCTTTGAAAAAGTATTGATGTTGTATGTTTTCATCAAAAGGATGCTTAATTTTTCAGAAATCTTTATCCGTGTTCTATCTAGCTCTTCATGCGATACTTCATTTCATTTTTTGCAATGTTTGAAAAGGTTTTCAACGCATATATATATATATATATATATATATATATATAATACTTTCTTCTATATTCAATAGAAGAAAGTATTGGATTCGTAAAAATTTTCGACCTCGGGTTTTTCATGGATTTACACGTTTCAAGAGCAGTAGAACACGATTTGACCATTCTTAGAAAATGTCTGTCTGTCTGTCTGTGTGTGTGTGTGAGAGAGAGAGAGAGAGAGACAAAATTTTGTGGCAACTCTACCTCAGGAACTACTGCACAGAATTTTATACAAACCAGTTAAGGTAAACCTTGACATGAATTAATGCCTATCAACTTTTGGTAAAAATTCTTACAGGTTGCGTTGCCATCCCGCTTTTTCTAAATTTTTAACATGGTGATATAGGACAAAATTTTGTATAAATGTGCATGAAGAGAATTATTTTTTAGTAATCATTATGAAATTTACAAGAATTATTTATGATAGAGATAGTCATCTGGAAACATTTTTTTGTACGTGTAGGAGCCTCGTCAACCCCCGTGGGGGTGAAGTCCCCCCTTGAGGGGAGTAAATTTTCAAGATGGGTATCTTTCGAAAGGTCTCGTCAATACCTTTAAAACGAATGGTTGAACTATAAATCTGTGATAATTTAAAACAAAGTTATCGATTTTTTTTTTTTTTTTTTTTTTTTTTTTTTGGTAACGAAATTTAACCAAACTTGGTATTTAGTTGGCCCCTGAGATAAACTGGTGCTGATTAGATTTGGGGATCAATCGCTCAACAGGAGGAGCTGTGATCGTATTTTTTCTAAATTTTTAACATGGCACTATAGAACAAAATATCGGATAAATGTACATAATGAGAGTTATTCTTAACCTGTGATTGTAAAATTAATATGAATTATTGATAATAGTAGTAGTTAATTAAGAAAAAAAATTTGTGCATGTGGGGGCATCGGTTCCCCCCTTGTGGGGTAAATTTTCAAGATGGGTATCTTTCGAAAGATGTCGTCAATATCTTTAAAACGAATGGTTGAATTATAAATATGTGATAATTTAAAACAAAGTTATCGATTTTTTTTTTACTTTTAACAAAAAAAAAAAAAAAAAAAAAAAAAAAAAATGTTTTTTTTTTTTTTTTTTTTTTATTATTATTATTATTATTGTTACTGATTGAATTTGTATAGGAAAATATAGAAGAAAGTCTTGTGGTGGCCACAACATACTAGTTTATTTATGTATTTAGAAAAAAAAAAACATCTTTTTCCGATATCTCTTATACTGACATAAATGCAATATGTATTACAGGGATTGTTTTGACAAATAATCGAAATTTCGAATTTCCTTGGATTTTCCTATCAGTAATGCAATATTGTTTGAAAAATAAACTCTAAAATTAATTCTCTGGCAAGGATACAAAGTTTTTTCACATATTGTTAGACATGAAAGAAACTCTTAAATTATTTCTCAACACTTTTGAAAAAAGTCGAAAAACGTGCATTACTCCAATTTATCTGTTTGTCCATCTACTTGTCTGCGCTTTAGAATGCCTTGAAAGTGATAAATATACAATTCATTTGTATGCACTTTTATTTATTTGAATTATCTTTAATATTGTAGAAACCGATATATGTCATTCAAGTTCACTGTAACTTCTAATTGAAAGTAGTATATATAGCAGCACTGATTTTTCCATAATGATTCATTGTAGATATTGGTTTAAAGCATATTTTAATATTTGTATACTATAAGAAAATATGTCTAAATTAACATGTGTATTATTCAAAAGCACAAGCACGTTTCCTATAGAATGTGGTATGATTATCATTAATAATTAGTTTACAGGGCAATTTTTTTTATTTATTTTTAAACAATATATACATGTCTATAAAAAAGCTATTTATTTTCTAATCAATCTATAAAAGAAAAGCTATAAATATAGTTTTCAATGTATTTTATACTGCGTACAAGTGTACTTTAATGAACCCTACAATGTAAAAAAATACAGGGTGTCCCATAAGTCTGTAGGCATTTAAAAAATTCATAACAGTTGAATGAATCAATAGAATTGAACAAAAATCATTCTCGTGAAGGGGGATTTTTTTTTTTTTTTTTGTGTGTGTGTGTAAAAAAAATATAATAATTAAGCTGTTTGTCTACAGAGGGCACTGTGCTTGACCAGATCACACATTTTCATGAAAAACTGTACTTATTTGCATGCAAATGTTTACAGGCAGATAAATCCTATTCTATGTGTCCGTCGTCACCACAAATTACAGTTTTGCAAACGAGTTATGACAATGCTAACTGCGGGTTCAGTTGGAGTTTCTTTTCTGACGGAAAACATCTTCACCAATAACGCTTTATCCACCAAGTCAGCATCACGATTAAAACTTCATGCATGCACAAGTAGGAGGTAAAATAAGAAATAAACTGTTCTAATCGCAAAATTGTGCAATTTATAGGAGTTTCATTTGCATATTTTTCTTCCACATTTGTGCGAAAAATTTAACTGTTTGTCTAACTATCGTCGACAAAAAATTTCACTATATTCTTTTCTTTACCAAAAAAAAAAAAAAAAAAAAAAAAAAACCTCCTTTACGAGAATTTCGCGTTCAATTCTATCAATTCATTCAATAGTTAAGAATTTTAAAATGTCTACAGGCTTATGGGACCCTGTGTGTGTGTATATGTATAGATATTTGTGTGTGTGGGGGGGGGGGGGGGATCATTTTTATACGCATTCTCTGTAAAAGTGAGGCTAAAAAAAATAGTTTTTATGAAATAATCTTCTTCCATTATTAAAAACAATATATAATGTATGGTGGCATCAGGGCATAAAATACATTAAATGTTAATTGAAAGTGGTTCTTGTTTTGGCTTCTTTGCTAGAATCTCACTCTCGTAAATTAGAAATTTTGATCACATCAGTTATGTAAAATTATTCAGATTTAAAGTTTTAAACAGCAATATTATTTTACTAGCAAATCCGTGCGAAATTTTTGCACGGATTTCTTTCTTTCTTTCTTTCTTTTTTATTTACCATTAAAACTTAATGCTTAAACCGATTTCACCTCCAATTATAATTTTAATGCATCAGAAGCCAAATTATTGTTAGTTTTTGTTGGATGAAACGCTAATGATAGTTAAATGAAATCATTTAAAGAAAAGTTTCAAAATAAAATTCATGTTTGACAACCCAACTTTTATACTTTCCTAAACAGGACAGCATTATTATAGAACCCCTATGGCGACTTTTAATTTTTTTCCGCCATGCTGGTGATGTCTTTTAATTAATTTTTACTTCCTTCTACATTCAATAGAAGAAAGTATTGGATTCGTCAAAATTTTCGACCTCGGGGTTTTGATGGATTTCCACGTTTTGAGATCTGTAGAACACGATTTGACCATTTTTAGAAAATGTCTGTCTGTGTGTGTGTTGAGAGAGTGAAAATTTTGTGGCAACTGTATCTCAGGGACTATTGCACAGAATTGCATACAAATTGGTATGCAGTTACACATTGACATAAATTAGTGCCTATGAACTTTTGGTAACAATTGTCCAACAGCTTGCGTTGCCATCCCGCTTTTTCTAAATTTTTAACATGGTGGTACAGGACAAAATTTTGTATAAATTTGCATAAAGAGAATTATTTTTTAAGAATCATTATGAAATTTAAAAGAATTATTTATAATAGAGACAGTCAACTGGGAAAAAAAATTGTATATGTTGGCGCCTCGCCTCCCCCCCCCCCTTCCTGGGGAGAAGTCCTCCCTCGAAGGGGAGTACATTTTTATGATGGGTAGCTTTCAAAAGAGCTCACCAATACCGTTAAAACGAATGGTTGAACTATGGTCTTGCGTTAATTTCAAATAAAGTTATTGATTTTTTCATTTTTAACAAAAAAAAAAAAAAAAAAAAAAGTAATTCTGAGAATTAAATTGCCATTTTTTTTTCTTTTTCTTTTTTTAATGTTTAGTGTTATACTACTTCTCTAATATGGAAATCGTCTGCATTATCATGGAAGATAATTTTTTTAAATAATAATTTTAATAAATATATTTTTACTGAGTGAATTTGTATAAGAAAATATAGAAGAAAGTCATGTGGTGGCCCCAACATACTAGTTCATTTTGGCAAAATGTTTTATTTAAAAATTATAATAATTAAAAATTACTACCTATTTTTATTATACTTTTTATTATTGCGTTTGTAGTCAATTATGACAAAAGTTCATATTTTGTTTATGTTTTTAAAGTATTGTTCTAGGTTTAAAATGACACTTTGCAAATATTGTAAAGATGCAACTTTTAAAAATAGATTTTTCTTTAAAATAATCTCATCAGACAAATGCCGTAAATTTTTAAAAATTAGATCACGGAACTGAGTTCGTGTGCTTAAATATTGCTTATGTATTTAGTATCTATGTATTACTTTTTATCCTCTCGCATTTTACCTTTGTATTTAAGTTACTATCGTATCGTTTCTACAAGATTTAATTGTAACTGGTCCACGTTAGTGAAGTATTATATAGATTTAAAAAATTCGTATTTTTATGAGAACATTTCTTTTTCTTATTTCCTAATGTAGTTCCATAATAGTCAGCATGCATATTAACTAAAGTGAAAAAGAGAAAAAATAACAAGGTCATTAATATGTATAAAAAAAATTTCACTTATCCGTGTTTGTAACAAATCTTGGTTTCGCCTACAACGGCAACTTCATAAAACATATTACTGCATATTTCTCCCCCTTTTTTCCCCTCTCTTTAAAAAATAAAAATAAAAGACATTCATTCATTAACAGATACAGTTTCATTTCAACTCTATTTCTTATATTGAAGAATATTTCATAATCTACACGGGATATATAATTTCTCTCTTGCTCCCTTTCTTTTTTATAATGCAAATTTGTCTACGGAAATTATCATTTAAATATTTCATGTTTCATTTGTTAGTATTCCTTTTTTTTCATTAGAAAGACAATCCATTATAAGATCCATTCACAACTAGGTTATTTTTATGTCAATACTTTTCCTCAAGAATGAAATAAACTATTTTTGTCCAAAAATTTGTTGTCACTTTGTGACGTTAGAGAAATAATCTAAAGCCATAGAAGCACTCCCATAGATAGGAGCGATTGTCACATTCATTGAACTCAAGCCAATCCCTTCTTTTCCATATTTTCAGCTGAAACACTTTAATGACTTCAAATAAGATAATATGTGACGTCATGACGTAACATCAGTATTAAACAAATGTCGAGTTTAACAAATTTAGTTTAAAAAAATTGTTGGGTGTGCTTGCCACACAGAAAAAATTCTTTACGTTTAACGTATAGGTCAATACTGCTGTGACAAAACGAGTTTTTAAATCATAGATGACGGTAACTGATTTTCATAAATGTAGAAATTTAAGTACTTTGCGTAGATAGATTCTACTCAAGGGGTTAAACCACTTAAATTTATATCATCAGTTGTAAAAAAATAATCTGATGTGGCATTCACACAATTGCAATTTAAGGCATATTGCATACATATTATTGCATATATATTACCTTGCATTTTACATATATATTGCAATTAAGGTGGAGGATAAAAGTTACTATATATGAACATTTACGAAATATTTTAAGATAAGGGTGGCCAACCCACGACCCTAGGATCACATGTGGCCCGCCAAGCCTTTACGCGTGGCTCGCAGTTCTTTTTACAAAACTTAGAGAATACGTTTATTATTAAAGTTTCTGAAGGAAAAATATCCAAACGAACAAATATAAATATTTTATTCGCAACAAAATCACTTGGATCCTAAAACAATTTTTCCTTGATCATGGATGGATTTATAGTGAGAATTAATCATAATAGTGAAATGCCTATCTGCTTGGCACTCTGTATCAAGGTACTCTATACACTACTATTAATACGACACTGCATGAAAATCATTTGAAAGAGAACAAAAATTAAGTGGAATGTTGAAGATACTTACCGTAAGATATTCATGCACGGTCATTTCGAATATTTCGATTATATATACAAATTATAAAAGTAAAATAATGCAGATATAGTGTAACCACGTTTCCTACGCCTAGCAGTGAGGACGAGTCGAAAATCTTGCAGGGTTTCCAAGTTGACCAACAGGTTTGAACTTAGTAAACATACAGTCATTCAATATTCCCTTATCGCTTAGTTTCTCTCAACGAAAAGCTTGTCTCCCCTATTTTACTAATGGACTCGTTGAATCCGCACTTGCGCAGAGGCTTCCATGGTCGCAAGAAATGTAGTTAAAGAGTATCTGTATATATACATATACACTTACCTGCAGCTGACAAATCATTTTGCTTTATAAGATTTGGCCCGCCGTGATAAAAATTCAGCCACCTTTGCTTTAAATAACAGTCGAAAGATATTGTTGCGTACTTGAGGGTTCGTGAGTTGTCCGGGAATGAAAGGCCAAACTTACAAAAATTCAGTAATTTATTCACAGAAAGTTCCAGAAAAATACAGGTCAATAAACCAATTATCAGCTTTAATTCAAGCAGTAACCACAGCTTAAACAACAGCTGTCAATAGCAAATCTACAGTACAAACTGTATAGCAATAACACTTGAAGCAAGTCTCTCTCAAAGAGGCTCAAGAGCAATGCAAGCACTAGCGAAGCTGGCTGAGATCTGAACTGAACTGAACTGACTGCCTTGGCGAGGAAGCGCTCCTTATATGCTGTTCCATGGAACCCAGATTTTTCGAGAAAACTCTAGAAAGTGGTCAACCAATCAACTTACAGCTTCCATATTTGGTATATCCCATATAAGGATTTTCTCGCCAAGGTCGCCAAAAAAATCGCCAAGGTGGGAGAAAGTCGCCAAATTTGGCGCCAAATCCATTACCTGCATTACTGGGGCTTTTTAATGCATTTTTAAGGGAAAATAAGGCTATTTCAACGCTAAAACGACTAGAAATGCACAAAATTAGCCCTTTATCAACTTACTAAGCCTCTTTGAAAGAATTTATACAAAAATAAACACAATTATTTACAATTTCGTAACACTGCCCCCCTCCCAAGGACTACACGTCCCGGGGAGTGCAACCCTTGGTCAAGAGGCGAAACTAAACAAATTTACACAATCTAAAACACAAAAACTAAGTTGCATATAACGATAAAATAGAAATACAAATCAAGTGAGAAGTATTTACAAAATTCACAAATATGTTCAAATATTTATAAACAAATATTTACATTACGCATGCGCAAATTTTACCAGTATTTACATTTTTAATTTTTAATATTACCGTTACTTGTGGTACTTGGCTAGCCTATTATAGTGCACCACCTTCGGTTTTGATGAAGGTGTTTTAGTGATCCGCACCACTACATCATTCAGCCTTTTTAAGACTGTGTATGGTCCGTCCCAGTTGCACTGTAACTTGGGAGAGAGTCCTTTGCGTCGAACAGGATTCCACAACCAGACCTTCTCTCCTTCCTGGAACTCATGTTGTGTAGCCTTTAGATCGTACCTTGCCTTCATTTTCTCCGTTGCCATGTTAATCCGCTCCCGAGCAAAGTTGTGTACGTCCTCAAATCGTGCCTGGAGATCTTGGATGTACTCCTCGGGCGATGAAGGCGCATCGGGTGGACAACCAAACAGGAGATCACATGGGAGACGAAGTTCACGTCCAAAGAGCATCTGGGCGGGAGTATAGCCGGTGGTTTCATGGACAGCACTTCGATAAGCCAGCAGGAACAATGGCAACTTCAAGTCCCAATCTTGCTAGTTCCTTGATACTAGAAGTGAGAGGTTATTCAGGATGGTACGATTGAACCTCTCGACCATGCCGTCCGACTGGGGATGTAAGGGTGTTGTCCGGGTTTTGTCTATGCCGAGTAGTTGACACAGTCCTTTGAAAACATCAGAGGTAAAGTTCCTACCTTGGTCGGTATGAAGTTGTAGGGGCGTGCCGTACCTTGACACCCATTGCTGCACTAGGACCTCTGCGACTGTGCATGCCTCTTGATTGGGAATGGGATATGCCTCAGGCCACTTGGTGAAATAGTCCATCACGACGAGGATGTATTTATTTCCACTGGAGGTCCGTGGAAAAGGATCCAAGATGTCGATTGCAATCCGTTCAAATGGTGCTCCCACGTTATACCGTTGCAGTCTTCCTCGACTTCGTTTCTGCGGGCCTTTACGTGCCGCACAAGCATCACAGGATTTACACCATTTCTCCACATCCTCCTTTGCTTTGCACCAGTAGAAGCGTTCCCGAACTTTCTGCAGAGTCTTCATTACCCCAAAATGGCCTCCGGTAGAGCTACTATGCAGTTGTTCTAAAACAGCTGGAATTTTTGATCTTGGTAATAAAATCTGCCATCTGAAGCTTTTCCCATCATCAGATTCCCACTTTCTGTATAATACGCCGTTTCTGATATGAAAAGAGTCCCAAAGTGCCCAATAACTTTTCGTAATGGGACTGAATCTGGAAATGTCCTGCCAGGTAGGTTTGTTGCTGGTCGTCTCCTTCAGCTGTAATATAGGCTTTACGTCAGGATCTTCCATCTGGGCTTTTCTAAATTCTTCGTCACTCCATGGGTCGGGATCTTGATCTGATGGTGTTGCGACAGTAACTTGGCGAACAACTGGCTTTATTCTTTGGTGTTTATCCTCGGCTTTAGAGATGTATTTATGATCTTCAGATGGAGGATTCCGAAAGAAGGCATCTGGATTTTCTCGAAGAGCTCCTTCTGGGTAGCATACTTCAGAGACATTCTTGGTTGCTTCTCTAGGTGTTCTTACTGGGCAGCTTCGTTTGATATGCCCGTCTTTTCCACAGCCCCAGCATTTAGTTGTTGGAGTCTTCCCTTCTTTCTTCCTCTCAAGAATGCGTAGTCTTCGATTAATTTCTGCAATCATTTCCTGAATCTCTTTAAGATCATCTTGAGAGCCGTTCACTTTGTGTGCTGTGCTGTTCTGGCGATGTTTACAGGAGGCTTGTTGGGCAGTCTCGAGCTTTAGGGCATACACCAAGGCTGACTCCACATCCTTCACGCCGGAGAGTCTGAGGGCTTTTTGAATATCTGGATCTCAGACAGCATCAATGAAATATTCTAGAGCCAGATCATTGCGTGTTTCAGGATGACAGTCTGAGAAAGCCAAATGTGAAAGCCTCTGGATGTTTGATGCCAGTTCTTGTAAGCTTTCCCCTGGTCTCTGACGACGGGACCTTAGCTGGAGTCGACTATATTCTTTGGACCATTTCGCTCCAAAACGTAGCTCTAGTGCTCTGGTTACAGCTTCGAAGTCATATCGCTGTTCCTTCGAAAGGGTCTCCAGAATATCTGCGGCGTCGCCCCGCAACGGCCCTACCAGATGAGCCGTCTTTGCAACAGAGTCCCAGCCGTTTGCTTCAGCTACGATGGAAAACTGCGTCTTATATACATGCCAGGAGGAACTGCCATCGTAGGTAGATAGCTTAATAAATTCCTGATTCTGGATTCTTCTCTCTTTCTTTTCAGATTCCTGGGGCATGGATTCTAACTTTTCTTCCACTTTTCTCTCCAGATCTTCTTCTATTCTCTTCAATTTGCCTTCTATCTCTGAAAACCTGCCTTTCAGTTCCTGATCAAAATTTTCTTTAACTTTCTCCCCGAAACTCCGTTCTATCCTCGTAACACTCTCTTCAACCTTCATAACATTTTCTTCTATCTTCATAGCTTTCTCTTCAAAACTTTCTTCTATTTTCAAAACTTTCTCTTCAAAATTTTCTCCTATCTTTATAACTTTCTCTTTTATTCCATCCATTCTATTTTCCATCACCGTTAATTTACCCTCGATTGATTCTTTCACCGTTGAAAGCTCTCTCTTCATCTCATCTTGATTAGATTTAATTTCTTCCTGAACTTCACCCATAGTATCTTTCATTTCCTTCATTTCTTCAGTCAAGCCGTCTTTCATTTCTCTTTGCGATGTTTCCATTTTCTCTTGTGCTGCCTTCATTTCTTTCATCTCTTGACTCAGGCTATCTTTCATCTCTCTTTGCGATGCTTCCATACTTTCTTTCATCTCTCTTTGTCCTTCCTTCATTTCTCTTTGCCCTTCTTTCATTTCATTCATTTGGGTAGCTAAGCTTTCTAGAAGTTTCTTCATCTGTTCCTCCATAGCTCTAGTTATAACCATTCACAGACAATCCCACTTCTGACACCAGAAATGTTGCGTACTTGAGGGTTCGTGAGTTGTCCGGGAATGAAAGGCCAAACTTACAAAAATTCAGTAATTTATTCACAGAAAGTTCCAGAAAAATACAGGTCAATAAACCAATTATCAGCTTCAATTCAAGCAGTAACCACAGCTTAAACAACAGCTGTCAATAGCAAATCCATAGTACAAACTGTATAGCAATAACACTTGAAGCAAGTCTCTCTCAAAGAGGCTCAAGAGCAATGCAAGCACTAGCGAAGCTGGCTGAGATCTGAACTGAACTGACTGCCTTGGCGAGGAAGCGCTCCGTATATGCTGTTCCATGGAACCCAGATTTTTCGAGAAAACTCTAGAAAGTGGTCAACCAATCAACTTACAGCTTCCATATTTGGTATATCCCATATAAAGATTTTCTCGCCAAAGTCGCCAAAAAAATCGCCAAGGTGGGAGAAAGTCGCCAAATTTGGCGCCAAATCCATTACCTGCATTACTGGGGCTTTTTAATGCATTTTTAAGGGAAAATAAGGCTATTTCAACGCTAAAACGACTAGAAATGCACAAAATTAGCACTTTATCAACTTACTAAGCGTCTTTGAAAGAATTTATACCAAAATAAACACAATTATTTACAATTTCGTAACAATATTTTAGAAAATTATTTTAAAACAGTTGAAAATTATTTTTATTTGAAATAATAAATTTCTGTGTGAAGAGGATAACTGCCCCCCACCCCATCCCACGTTCCCTCCCCCAATTCTTCTGATTAAATACTGATCATATATTCATAAAATATTTAATGTTATTAAATTCAAAAATATATTTAAAAATTATTTAAGCTGTAGCATCAAAACCCCTCTATGAAGCTTATTTGATTAATTCTGAGTAGCCCTGTGTATTCTGTAAATTATATATGCACCAAACAGTGTATTCAAATTCAGCACAGAAACAAAAAAAAAAAAAAAATCAACATGGATTGCATTTATAGCCACTTCTAAATGTAAAATTTATATGTCAGAAATATGAAGGAGTTGGTCAAGTCACGCCATGCTGGCCAATGCGTCTTGCAAATGTCATTCATGTTTTGCTCCTACCAACACATGTGAAGAACAAGCTATTGAGAAATTCTATGAGGATGCTATGAAAGCCCTCAACGAAACCGGAAGGCACAATCTTAAAATCATTATAGGAGGTTTCAAGGCACGGATTCGTACCAAACATTCAACTGAATGTGGAAAAAAAAACATGTGCATGTGGAAAAAAAAAAAAAAAAACTTGAGATGAAAGAGCATATAGACTGATTGAATTTGCAGAATGTGAAAAATTTATGTCATGACTTTATTTTATAAAAATAACACAAAGGAGAAAGGATAGAAAAAACTCCCAATAGAATAACAAGTAAAATTGAGTACAACCTAACTGACTAGAAATGCACTTTTATTGAGTGTGCCGTGACAAATAGATTTAACTCTGGTAGTGATCACAGGCAAAGACTCATTTTGCAAAGTAAAGTTCCTGGTTACATTGAAGAGACAGAAACTGGTGCAAATTCGAAAAAAGGGAATTGAATTACAGCTTCTAAAAGCTAAAAAACAAGAGTTCCAGTTTGAACTAAAGAAACAGATTTCAGATTTCAGTTGCTTAACGACACTGAAGACGTCAGTGAATTCACAATGAATTCAATATTGTTCTAGAATTAGCAAAAAAATTTTATTAGTTTAGATAAATTACAAAAAAAAAAAAAAAGAATTTGGCTAGAGACACTGCAGCTTATGCATAAGAGAAGAAAAAGGAAATACAACAAGAAAAATATAATTGCAGAGGTTGATTTTTCGGAACTATATAAAACTCTGAGGAAAATTTTTCTAAAAAACATCAGGGAATTTAATTCTGATATGATTCAGAAAGTCATTGAAGAAAATAAAGATTTAATGACTACTAAAAGAAATTCGATGCTTGGTAGGAAAAGAATTCTAGTTTAGAAAACAAAAAGTGGAAATATCAATCGGAATCAAGAGCAAATTCTAAAGAAATTGTACAGTTCATCAGAGCAAATTAGTGATTCATCTTTCTCATCAAATACAAAAGACGCAATACCAGCGACATTAAATAACGAAGTAGCTATGGAAATAAAAGTAATAAAAATGGAAAAACTTCAGGAGAAGACAAAATGATTGTGGATATTTTACAAGACGCAGAGATTGAAGCCATTCAAATTCTTACTGAAGTATTCAACAAATGTGATGAAAATAGAAAAATGAAATTAGAACATCACATTACGTGATGTTCTAAATGACTGCAAAAATGCTATTATAACCTTGCTTTTAAGAAAGGAGGGGGGGGGGGGAAAGGACATTAGAAACTGTCATACAATCATCTTGCTCGCAATCCTATATAAAATTCTGATGAATGGTTTGACAAATCGCTTACAGAAATAATTAGATGCAGCACAACCTAGAGAACAAGCAGGATTTCGAACTTGTTTGAGTACCATCGACCATATTCATACAGTTAGAGAAATAATGAATACGAACTCCCTTTCTTGCGTGACTTTTATAGACTATGGAAAAGTTTTTGACTCTATATCAACAATAACAATTATGGTTGCACTAAAGCATAGCCTCCTAAACCAGATGCCTGTCGCGTGGCTCGGAAACTTTGCAACAGTTGAAGCGGTCGAAAGCGTCACCTGGTACAGATTGCGCGACTTTTTTATTCAACAGCCATCAAAAAATTTTAAAAGTTGGATATGATATACATAAAGGGCGAATAGAATCGAAGAAACGTCGATTATATGTATCATATATCACTTCTTAAGATTATTGGTGATAGTTGAATAAAAAACTCGCACAATCTGTACCAGGTGGCGCTGTCTACCATTTCAACTGTTGCAAAGTTTCCGAGCTACGCGACAGGCATCTAGTTTAGGAGGCTATGACTGAAGAGTACTAATATTAATTTAGGGTATATTTACTTTATTGGAAATATTTATGAAGAAGTAACAGCCAAATTAAAACTCCAGAAAACGAGTAAGGCATTCAAAATCAGATAGGGTGCAAGACAAGGCGACACAATTTCACCTAAACTATTCAGTACAGAACTTCAAGAAGTTTTTAAAAAACTAAATTGAGACGAGAAAGGCATAAGAATTGACGGGAAGTTTATAAATCATTTGAGATTCTTGAATGACACTGAACTGCTTTCTCTCTCCTTTGAGGATTTGCAAGAAGTGTTTCAAGAATTAAAGAAAGCAAGCCTGTTGGATTAAAAAGAAACCTCACTAAGGCAAAAATTCTGTAGGTTTCCTTTGTTTCTCCACTGAAGATTACTGTTGATATGGATAAATTAGAAGAGATGTGCAGGTATATTTATTTGGGCGAAGTCATTAAGATATACGGAAACGTCATTGAAGAAATTAATGTTAGGGTTAAACTTGCAGGGAGAACATTTGAAAGAAATAGCGCTATATTCAAAAATAACCTCCCACTTTGTTTGAAAAGAAGAGTTTTTGACAAGTCTATTTTGATTGTAGCAATTTGTTACCGAAACCTGGACATTAATGTGTAAAACTATATAAAACTTTAAACAACCCAGAGAAGCATGGAGAGATGAATGTTAGGATTTACCCAAAGAAAAACAGAAGCGAAACACATGGATAAGGGAACAAACCAAAGATTCTGATATCCTTTTTAAAGTAGAGAAGTTAAAATGGAGCTGGGCTGAGCAGCCTTTCCAGAAGAAACGATGATAGATGGATCACGAAAGTCCTAATTTGGATAGCGAGAAATAAGAAAAGACCGAGGAAATGACTACGGTGTCACTGGCGAGAGGAGGTTGTCGAGTTTCGACGAACAAAATACAGAAAAACTGCATAAAACAAGAAAAACAAGATAGATTATAATCATGTAGGAGAGGCCTCAATTACTGCAGTGGATTAATAAAGGCTGAAATTGATGATATCAGAAATTTTTTGTGTGGCGTTGTAAAAATAATTACTTTTCATACCATATTGCATATGAAATATGCTTTTGTGCGTAGAAATGATTATATTTCAATTTGATTTCGTTAGTGCATTCAAAAGGTGGAAAACTATACCTACTTTAAGATTCACTCATAGGCGTAATGTATTTGAACACTTTTGTATGTCCCTGTACATAAATCATTTGTCTAATCACGGCGTGAAATCTCAAGCAGCATTCATATGTGATACAGATTTAGAAAACCGAGTTTGGACTTCCTGCTAGTGTTTGTTCTGAGTTTAGCTGATAAAGCTCTCTCTCACACGCACACACACCAACCGCTTAAAGCATAATTTTCTGAATCAAGGGACCTAAGAGCGTATTTAAAAACTCGATTTCATAAATTCGACCTAAAAGCAATATTTAATGTACGATATAGATAATAGAAAGTTTAAAAAATAAAAAAATAAATAAAAGCTGCTACAAATTTTTCGAGTTGAAATAATTAAGTAACACCTTTTTATTAAGGCAATAAAAAATACTTTGCTGCCCTCGAGCGTACATTGTTTGTCTGACAAAGGATCCAGTCGTTTTATTTCGGTCAACTGTCGCACAACCTGCATAGATTTTGATGAACATAGGACTTATATTTCTTTTACAGAGACACACACACAATATATGTATATATATATATATATTAATGCGGTTTATGGACTCAAATTGTTTGAAGTACGCTAGCGTATAAAATCGAGATTTGTTTAAAATAAAATTGGATAGGCCATATACCAATTTCAGTCTTAAGGATCAAGAAAAAACATGCACATGAATCATTCATTTATTAAGATGAGGGGGCCCAATCTGTATTAAAGTTAAAGACAGGACACTCACCAGTGATGCGTGACGCCAGAACGTTGATACTTTTCTGTTGACTTACTCTACAATAAATTTGCCGACTATTTGAAAGTTTTGCAACTGAAGCATTATTTCATTGTTCTCGGCACGTCCCAATGCTCGAATAAATTTAGTTTCTATGGAAAATGATATTCTTACATTTTTAACATCTGCTGTTATCATTTACCCCCATGTTATTAGTTTTTAACTTAACACAATGCTATTTGTCCCACATAGTCTATCATTGAAAAAAAGGTACATGCGTAATCTACTTAGTATTTTACTTATTTGCCTGATTATATGAAATATGAACAATGATAGAATTGAATAAGAAATAAAGTGTATTGTGCACTATGTTCATTTTTTTTTTTTTTTTTTTAACTTTCTTTACCCATATATATGGTTGAGAAAGTATTGTTTTGGGTCAAATTAAAAAATTGAGTTTTTGTTATATTTACCCGTTTTGAGGTTCCCTGACCCCCCCCCCCCTTTTTTTTTTTATCGGACAGGTCAGGGTATTTATGTGAAGTGAAAATACTTTAGTTCTTAGCGTAGCCAAACTTTTGAATGCATCAGAAAGCAAAATTCGCTCATACAAAAGAAATACAAATATGACCGTTCATACAAAAACGTTCATGTGACCGTTCATACAAAAGATGTTCGATGGTTCAGCCAAATAATTTTATTTTATTTTTTACTTATTTATTTTTTATAACAACGAACTTGGATGACGTTCAACCAGCCAGAAACTAAAAACCTTAGCACAACTCCTCAGAACTTTTGCTGCTATACGCTGTTTTTATCAGTTTTAATAAATAAAAATAATAAATAAAAAACTTTTCACGAACATATATATTATTAACATTACACATCTGGATCTAGGGAATACAATTATACTCTTATGTTTTGATCAACTTTTTAAGTTAACCTTGAATTTGTTTAAGCGCGGGTTTTATGTATTTATTCTTTCCCTGTTAATATATATATTATATTTCAACTTAATAATCACCCATTGGTGATCACCATTGGCGATCAATGCTTAAAAGTTGAATAATCCTACGAATGTTACACTTACATATGTGCAATATTTTGTAAAAGGATTTTTCTAAGATATAATTTCAGTTTTCTAATTTGAATTTTTTGTAAACATGGTAACTATAAAAAGTCTTTTTTTTTTTTTTTTTTTTTTTTTTTTTTTTTAATATACGGTCCCTTACATAAGTATAAAATATATAAGCTATGTAAAGTACATTTAAAAAATATAAGTTACCAAACATTACTAAATACCATTAGAAAAAAAAAATTAATTGCAAGTATAATGCTAATGTCAATAGTTAAAAAAAAAAATAAGAAGAAGAAGAAGAAGAATCTACTACTCGAATGATTTGAAACACATTAGGTGTGGGAAAAAAAAAAAAAAGAGCATGGGCCTTATATATGTTTTTTACAAATTTATAGTTTGGACCACTCTCAATCATGACAAATTACGAGTTAAAACAACGATAACATAAAAAAATAAACACTTTTACATTTCAATTTGAGGCTAATCAATCAATTACTTTATTTCAACGTATCTCTTAGTTTGTATTTCGTGTTGTCTACGGTAATTTTTTGCACTATAAAGATATCTCTGAACTTTTTATGATACAATGTGGAAATTATCACGGTATCGGTCCCACACCCTACTAAATTGAATACTAATAATCCTACACTGGTTGCACCTAGTCGTTCGGCGTATTCTGTGGTTTTCTCCAAAACTAGAGTGAATACGGACTAGGATTCCTTAAAATGACCCCCCACCAGGGTCTCAGGCAGATAGTTGGCATTAATACACAGCACCCATACCTGCACAATTGGAAACTATTTTTGGTAGGTACTGCATAAAGATTTAAATTTTTTGATTTGTGAAACTAAATTCTCTAAAATGTTTCATCGATTTTATAAAACCTTTTTGGGGCATTTTTATAATATATTACATATTTTTAAGATCAGTTTTTAGAAATTAAAGCTGACGTTACGGTTTTTTCAACACCTTGTTTGTTCATAATGCTAGAATGTTTTCATAAACTGTGCATATCGCATTTTAATTCGTTCTTAAAATCTAAAAAGACATTATAACTCTAAAGTTTTTTTTTTTTTTTTTTTTTTTTTTTATTTATGATGTCATTTGTACCCTGCAAGTTTAATTTTTCACAAAGCTTTATATCATGTTTAATATTTACGCGTGAATTTCTTTTCATTAAAAAATTTTTTTTAATCAACTCGTAAACGTTTTTGGCAACAATTAAAAATTAAAATAAATTACAAATAATCTGGCATCGGCGGGAAATAGACAATACCGGATTCAGGATTACAGGTGTTCTGAAAATTTATATCGAAATCGTATATCAGTCACAGCATCTAAAGAAAACTTTTTTTTTTTTCTTTTAAATTAGTTTTAAAAAATGTATGAAAACCCTTATCAAAACCAAAAATAATTAAAATAACGCTTGAAATAAATTAAAAATTTTAAAATAACAATTATAAAACAGAAATACAGATCGTTTATTTTTGTACAAATAATAACAATAATAATAATAAATTATAGTAAAACTGGCTTAATAACAAATAAGATCAGGAATTTGGCAATGCTACATTCTATTAAATATGTCAGATAATTTCATTTGTTTCATTCTTTTTTGTATTTCAGTTTGTCCTTGGTTGATTGAAATGCATGTTCATTAGTTGGTTATCGCTGATTAAAATATGCACGTACATTAGTTGGTTATCGCTGATTAAAATATGCACGTTAATTAGTTGGTTATCGCTGATAAAATTATATTTTTCAAGTCCTTCTAAAAACTGTTGTCGAGATTTCGGGTGTTCTAACCACAACAATATATACGGTCGACCTTTACTAATAATATATACAATGGTTTTTAGAATACGAATCATTTACAAATCTGATTATAATGATAGAAACTTTACGAAGTACATTGTTAAAGCATCTGTAATTTAAAAACTTTAATTGAGAATAACTCGCGCTAGGGGCGCATTTGCCGATAAGATGGATATATTCGTTGTCAGCTCAGTAAGACCTTTCAGATGATATATAATATGTATAAATACCTTTTGAACTGTTGATGACCCTCCTTTTGTCAGTTGGGTGACAGGATGTGGGTGAAAATCCAATTCTTAGATTTGACCCACATTTATAAAAAAAACATACCAAGTTAAATAAAAAAGTGCAAATAAATAAATAAAATAAAATAAAAATACTACAAGCCAAAATAATTTTTTTTTTTACAGCACAAGTAGTCTGTGATCGTTCAAATTCGTCCACAAAATAAGTTTTATCACATATATTTAAAAAATTATAAAAAAAAAAAAAAAAAAAAAATCATATTTAAAAATTTAAATCTTCAAAATATTTTTTCTTTTTCTTTTTTCTTTTCTTTTCTTTCTTTTTTTTTCTTTTTTTTTTTTTTTTTTATAAATATTTTAAAGATATGATCTATAAAGTTCTGTTTAGGGGATAGTGGACGTTTATAAATATATATATATATATATATATTTATTTACATTTATATTACTTGTCGTAGATTTATAAAAATTTGCATATATGCGTAGTCTAATGTAATAATATTAAATTTTTAAAAGAATTCTCTTAAACTAAGAAAAAATAAATAAATAAATAAATTTTACCCTCTTAAAAATTTTTTATATTTTTTTACTTGGTTTTAATTTATTATAATTTATCGCTTGCCGGTCCAATTTAATTTCACTTCTTTGGTCAATGTTGCCAAATTTAAGGACTTTTTCTTCAATATCCACCACTAAATTTTAACTGTAACGGTTACCAAGTCACTTCGAAGGTTATTCGTCCATTATGTATATCAAGTATCACTCCTCAAAATTATTGGTGATAGCTGAATAAAAGAATCTCTAAATTTTGCAACATTGTTCAAACCGTTTTAGAGTGTTAGAGCCGGCAAAGGGTTAACAATACATTCCAAACATTTTAGTATTACGTTGAATGGCGACTCATTGGTAGGCTATTTGGCTATTTAAAAAAATGCATGTTTTTATGCATGAATGATGAAATCACTGAATGAATATAATATGCAAATTTAAACATCAGAATATAAAAAAGACTAAATATATATCAATAAACCCAAGCAGTAATACTTAAAATATGTTTAGATTATATTCTTAAACAATATTGATAAAAAATCGAGGGAGAAAATAAATTAGCAAGCAAGGAGCATTTAAAATTTTTAAAAATAAAATATTGAAATTTATTTTCTTAAACGAATTTTAGAAATTTTAATGTACTTAATATTATTTTTCAATGCATATGTAAACAAATGTTTTGCACACTAAAACTAAAAATTTGCCTTTGTATCTATGTGTTTCTTTTCATTTTATTTATTTCTACAAGCTACAGAAAAATAGACTTTTTTCGTTTTTCTTAGAATTTCAGCATGGACGAAAACAGTGACGATAACGAAGAGATTGGGAATAAAGAAGATGAATGTTTCAGTTTTCTCCAGCGAAACGGCGTGAGATCAGACCCCAAGAAAATACGAATTACTAGGTGTTACTCCAGAACTGGTGCAGCAAACACACAAGTTACGCGATGAAGTAAGTAGTTTATGAGCAATTAACAAAAAATTAGGATTTTTAAAAATAAATAACGGTAAAATTTATTCGAAATAATTTTCTGAAAGAAATGTTCGTGAAGTTTTAATCACCAACTAATGAGAATATTTTTGTCATACTACATGCATTTTTTTTTTTTTTTTTTTTTTTTCTTTTTCCTTATTCTGAAAGTTATACTTGTGTTCTTTGTAAGAACACGCGTGTGTTTATCGCAGGGTGCGAACAAAACTTTTATCATGTTCTTACGTGGAAACCTTTTTAAATTTACTTATCGTCGCCGGAAGAAAAAGTCAGTGTTATTCTATGGAGAATTTTGGCCCATTATAACTCATTAACTAATACATATTTTAAAAAAATATTCGCAACAGTTAAAATGCTTATCGTTTTCTAAAAATTTATTTTTAGTTCTTAATTTTAATTCTTAATATTTTATCTTGAAGTTGCAAAATGCGAATTTCCACAATGTGATATATTGCTCTTTTTTTTTTTTTTTTTTTTTTTTTTTTAATGCTTAAAAATGAAATATTACAAATATGAAAATCAATTTTTAGAAAACGATAAGCATTTTAACTGTTGTGAATTTTTTGAATGGGAAAACAGAATTAAAATATATGTATTAGTTAATGAGTTGTAATGGGGCAAAATTTTCCATAGAATAACACTGCCTTTAATTTTCGGAGACGATAAATAGAGAATCCTCTTAAGGGGTAAGGAGACCAGATTTTTTAAAAAACTGAATTTGAAGACAACTACCACGATGTCCTCAATTCAAAAATCCTTTGGGGACGAAGTAAAAAATCAGTCAAAAAGCAAAATATATATAACACTTTTGCATTAATAATCTCAAATCACTAACTTCAGTTTATTTAATATTTATTTTATTTATTTATTTATTGTCAAAACATGATAATTTGCTTCTTATTTGATGATAACTTCTTATAGCTATATTTAGTGACTCCTTTAAATGTCTTTGAATTCAGTTTTTGCATATTTACTTTTCCCCAAATATAAGAATGAGCTACCCCCTCCGTGGCTGATCAAAACTGTGATGGCATTTCTGCAGACCACTACTAGAAGTGAATCTGAGACCGTCGCTAATTGCCCATTGCATAGTTCTAGTACGACATAAAATACCCCGAACACTGAATTTTCACGTCTGTAATCACCAAATCTCATGTAAATCTATGGCGAAATTTGTTTATAGAATTATTCATTACTTAATTAGTATTTTTAAATTCCGTTTTCACATTCGGAAAATTCACAACCGTTACATTAGTACCAGTTTTCTAAAAATTGAATTATTTAAGTTTTAATATTTCATTTTACAGCTAAAGAGTGAGAAAAATGCATTTAGTGAAAATTTGCATTTTTAAACTCAAAATTTAATCGATACATATTTACAATCAGCGAAAACACTGTATTACCATTGGACATCGATTGAATCAAAATAAAAATGTGAGTAAAACCCCTTATAGTTCAGCTTTTATTTTGAGAGAACTTAAGTTCTGCTCATTCTATCTCTCTTAACGTTTTAAATTTACACGATATTTGTTTGGGGTTTTGATATAAGTTGCTCAATAATTTTGGCTATTTAATTATGGAAATGAAATTCTTATAAGCTTGCGCATGCGTAGTTAGAAATTATTTAGTAAAAGTGCTCGTATTTCGTAAGATATTTAACATTTTAGCATTCTGATTTCTGTATGCTGTAGTAGTATGCCAAATTTCTTAAAAAGGGCTTTGCACTGGGTCTAATACCCTAAGTGTTATAATTAAAGAAGGGAAAATTCTTTTTGCAATTTTTTAAATAAACCATTATCTCCATAAATATATGCGGTAACATCATAAAATTTTATACACATAATGAGAAAAAACCTTATAATCACGTGCTATAGCCAAAACGCATTTAAAGCAATACTTTTTACAGGATGATCCAAAGTATTTTTATTTCTGTTTAATTTTTTACTCATTTCTTTTTCCTTTTCAGGACACAACTTTTGCTGAAATATATGAAGCATACCATGTTCTTTACACTACCAAAGTTTCAAGATAATTCCTAGAGAACTTTTCTAGATATTTGACAAAATGTCTAAATTCGAAAGTGTCCAATTACTTATTGGTAGATAGTGTAGTTCTTTTAAAAATTATTCAAATATTCCCGAATCTCCACCTGAAAATTTATTTATAAAAGGTTTTTCTTAGACATACATATTTTTAATGTGAAAATGTCTTTTTTTTTTTTTTTTTTTTTTTTTTTTTCATTATTCAACCCAATTAATATTAGTTTAAATGAACATCAGCAGACAAAAAATGATATTGAATAATTTAAAACAAACTATTCGAATATTATACAAAAACGGTACAGATATTCGAAGAAGAATGAAAGAAAATAAAACATAGCAATTTTAATTTACATTGTAACTGCAGAAATAAACAAAAAAAATAAAAAATAAATAAATAAATAAAATAAATAAATAATTGAATAATTAAATAAGATTTACAACATTGCATCATAGGTACAGTTTATTTTAAAATTGCATTATTTAATAGCTTCTTAACTCTAAAACAAATCAAGGTGAAAGATTAATATTTATATCGTTTTTTATTTCCCGCTACATTATTTACGGAACTTAACCGTTTTTTCACAAAGTTTGCGCGCAATAAAAATATTTAAGCATCTATTACCAGTAAAAAGATCCAAGTAATTGCAAAATTTAGATTAGGAGGAGGGGGAGGGACGAATATATTCAAAATATCTTTCGCTTGCACTAGCTGGAAAGCACAAATAAAAAAGTTAATGAAGTCGAATCTAATTAAAGTTTCATTCAACTTAATTAAAGCGCCTTCACCTTGTTTGGCACTAATTAAGTCCCTAATTAATAGCCTGTTTATTAGTTTTATAATTTAAATTAGATTTAAGGTACCGTGTTCAAAGGGTGACACGATGTTTAGACCGATGGGATGAAATTAATTGCTTAGTTTTACATATTTAATGTTTTTTGAAAAATTGTGTTCACTTAACCTGCAAAATTTCTGATAACGTTCACAAAATAAGAAAAATTGTTTCTAAAATAATTAAAACTGGATATTCACAGGTTTACGAAAGATATATATGATTAAGCATGATAATTATATGTTGTAAATTAGGTTATCTAGAATCAGTTGTTTTATCTTTTTACACTCAAGACGAAAGGAAAAAATAATGAAGGTGAAAGTTAAAAAGCACGCTAGAAGCACATAGAAAACATTTTTGCTCAAAAATTACTTAATGTAGAAATTTAATCAATACACAGGTGAAAAAAAAAAATTGTCATTTTATATTATAAAAATTATACATTATATGGCAGATAATGTTTTGTTTATTAGCATTATACATTAAATAAGATTTCAAAGACTTTAAACATTATAATTTGTAGTAACTCAAGCATTTTCTAAAGTAATACGTACAGAGGCTGTTCGCACATTTTTCAGACGATTTTATTTCGCTGTAAGAAAAAATCGTCTGCATGGAAAACTTTATTTTCACAACAGTTGTATTTTTGGAAGTTTTATTTATCGTCTTACATTTAGAATATTTGTTTACATGCAAAATGGCGCTTTTAAAAAGGCAATGGATGGAAGGATATGATTCCACTCTTTCCGAAGAGGGTTATTCTTATTCAATAATTCAGAAACGCTGTAAAAGTCATGGTTTTTCGATATCTATTGCCACGATAGGGAATATTATGAATAAGAAAAGAAAAAATTGTCATAGTCTCAGTCTGGCATCTAAAGGGAAAATTCTTCCAAATACTTATCCAAAGAAAAAACACAGTTCTTCCAATATTGCAAAGATGAAATTTTTAATGCTGAAAGAAAATCCTCCAACACAAAGGTGTGTTGCAAAAACATTAAACTGCTCAATTTCAACTGTAAATAAAATTGTTAACTCTGATTTGAATCTTAAAAAGGCCAAAAAATATAATGTTCATCGTCATTCTCAGCGTCGTATCTATGAACGTAGAACACGCTGCAGAACTCTTTAGGAAAAATAGTGATCAGGAGAAAAATGGAAAAATGTCGTAACAATAGATAAAGCTTATTAGGTCTGTTTAAGTGATTGCTACAAAAAAGATAATTTATTATCATAAAAGAGGAGAAAAAAGTTTTGCTACATTGTTCAAAGAATCAAAAGAAAGTTTTTCTGAAGAATTTATGATTGTCACTGGTTTTTCATACAAAAGCAAAATAAAAAGAAGTAAAACACAGTTGATAAAAATGTCAACACCAACTCTAAATATTATCAAGAACATATTTTAGATCCAATTTTTAAATATGAAATTCCTTATTTTTTTGCACAATGCCATCAATTCATTGAACTGTATCAAGACAAAGCAAGCCGCCACACATCACAATCCAAAATTGCTTTTCTAGAAAAAATGGAACAAGAAACGGGAATAAAAACCATATCTTTCACTGATACTCCTGCTAAATCTCCTGTTGTATCACCGATGGAATTTTTGTGCTTTTGGAATCTTAAAATCTGCCTTATCCAAACACCAATCTACAACGCTTTGTGGATTTTGGAAAGCCGTTCAAGAGGAGTGGAACAAAATACCTCTTCCGATATTACAAAAAGCATTATCATCATGGAAATTACGATCTAGAATTATAGTTAAGAACAAGGGCTATCAAATTGAACATTTAAAACATGAAATAGGAGTGTAATTTTTGCAGTACACCCATCAAAATCGTCTAAAAAATGTGCGAACATCCTCTGTATAATTCAAAAAAAAAAAAAAAAATCTAAATTTAAAGGCATTCAGAGCAAAATTAATAAAATTAAACTCATTCAAAGCTTGACTGTCTCACGTTCAACTTTTGCATAATTTGTGTATTTATAATATATTTTATGAGTATTTTTATTGAAATTACCTGAAGTACAATTATACTGTTCATTTTTCATATAAGTATTATACTTAATAATAAGTAACCCCCATAATTTTGTTCTGCACAGAATAAATTATGAAAACAATGATTTCTATATATGGATTTAAAGATTGTTTTTTAAATTAGTTTTCCGGATTGTAGTAACTTTTTAAACAATTAATAATACTAGGGTACTCTGTCCACCAACTTGTTTCGCTTTTTAACTCCTGCGGGACTCCACCCTATTCACTGCTTTGCCTTTCACTGCATAGAAATATTAATAGTGCACAACACAAGGCAAAAGCAGAACAGTATTATAGAAACCCTCATATTCAATGTCAAATTAAAATACAGAATATTTATTACAACTTTTATTATTTATTTATTTATTTATATTTTTTAATAAAACATTATGCTAAAAATCAGCCCCCCGCCTTTTAGAAGGGAAATTCGTAATATCTAGACCATTTTGCGTTACATCATTAGTATATTATCCCTTGGGGATTTTAAAATTTTTGTCACTGTTTAGCGTTGAAATTTTTAATATAACTACTTGTTTAATATATATATATATATATATATATATAGTACCTAAATTTTCTAATGCTTGTACTTCTTATTACTGAATTTTTCAGTTCATTTAAGGCTATGTATATAAATAAAGCAAAGAGCTCGTCGGCGGTACACATCCGGGCGCACCACTCCTATTTTTGATAGGTCCAGATTTAACTACTTTGGTGATGAAAGTAAGCAATTTTTTTTTTTTTTGTAAAATCTGATGAATTGTTTTAAAAGATGCTGCATAGATGTTATACTTTTTTAAAAGAGCTCTAAAAACTGTTCATTTTTTGTGGGGACACTATATACATCAAGTTATTAGATTTAAAGATATTACGTTGCAAAGTTTCACAACGCGATATCATTCAATTGCTTTTGATGAAGGTCGGCCATTTTTTTAGTAAAAACTGATGAAGTTTTTTTAAGATACTGTATAGATGCTATACTTTTTTTAAAAGAGCTCTAAAAACTGTTAATTTTCTGTGAGGACACTATATACATCAAGTTATTAGATTTACAGATATTACGTTGCAAAGTTTCACAACGTGGTATCATTCGATTGCTTTTATCTCAAAATAAGAGTCTAATATTAAACAAAAAACAGTCTAATATTAAAGAATAATGAATAACTTTTTAAAAATTATCAGTTTTGAAGTTCTAAGAGCTGCAACTTTTAAATTACAGCGTACTTATTTCCCGTACATAGTCCATTAAACTTGTGAACATTGATTGAACTTGTTGATTCATTCTTGAGAATCATTCACATAAGACCTTAGAGTATTGTTCCAAAACGAGTGCAAAACGGAAGAAATATTTAATTTAATTTAATTTGTAATATGTTATTTTTTACTTTTTGACATGAAAAGGAATTTTTAATTATGCTACAAATCCCAAAATGTGATATAAAAAATAAATAGTGAATCAATTCTTTTGAAATTTCTCTTAAATTTAGTGACCAGCGAAGCGGGAGTAATCCTCTATATTTCTAATGTACAGCTAGGTGATAATTTTACACATTCAAAAATATCTGAATAGAAAAATAGTTTATTATTATTGCCGAAACATCAGTGGAGGCCCCCATGTGGAGACTCAATAAGCTTTTGGGTTCTGTCAGTGTGCCTGTCTGTCTCGCGACAGTGGTTGCAAAAATCAAGTTACTGACTTGTAAATTGGTACACGGTATCGTAAATATCTCTTGAAATATGAGCATTTTTACTAAAAACGTTTTCACTGCGCATGCACGAAAGATAGAAACATTTTTATTACATAGGTTGAAAGCTAGATATATTGGGCAATTTTTGTCAAAAATTCATATAAATAGACTAAATAATTACAAGATAAAAAGAACTTTTATATACCATGTTTTTAAATTTTCTGTTGAATCATATAAACGCTACTGAAGGCAGCGGGAACTCGAAGCAATTGGATAAAAGTATTAAAAAAATTCCTTGCTTTCGTGTTTTGAGCTATTATAAAAGTTTCAAATGGCTGTCTAGCCGGGAAGTTAGTTAAAAGTTGATTACAAGCTTTGTACTGGTAACGCTGCCGAAGGCAGCAGGGTCCAGAAGCAATTGGTTAAAAATATTTTTAAAATGCATTTTAACCGTATTCTGAACTATTTTGAAAGTCTCAAATGTCCAGCTACTCGGGAAGTTAGTAAAATAAATTTTCTGTTGAATCATATAAACACTTCCGAATACAGTAGGGACCTGAAACAGTTGACTAAAAGTATTTTCAAAAAATGTATTGTCCCGTGTTCTGAGCTATCCTGAAAGTTTCAAATATCTAGCTAGTCGGAAAGTTAGTGAAAAATCGATTGCAAGCTTTGTACTGGTAACGCTGCCGAAGGCTGCAGGAACCCGAAACAGTTTTCTAAAAGTATTTTTAAAAATGTATTTTCACCGTGTTCTGAACTATTGTGAAATTTTCAAATGTCTAGCTAGTCAAGAAGTTAGTTAAATAAATTTTCTGTTGAATCATATAAACGCTACCGAAGGCAGTAGGGACCTGAAGCAGTTGACTAAAAGTATTAAAAAAGTATTGTCACCGTGTTCTGAGCTATCCTGAAAGTTTCAAATGTCTAGCTAGTCGGGGAGTTAGTGAAAAATCGATTGCAAGTTTTGTACTGGTAATGCTGCCGAAGGCAGCAGGAACCCGAAGCAGTTGGTTAAAAATATTTAAAAAATGCATTTTCGCCATGTTCCGAACTATTCTGAAAGTTTCAAATGTCTAGCTAGTCGGGAAGTTAATTAAATAAATTTTCGGTAGAATCATATAAACGATGCCGAAGGCAGTAAGGACCTGAAACAGTTGACTAAAAGTATTAAAAAAATGTAGTCGGAAAGTTAGTGAAAAATCGATTGCAAGCTTTACACTGCTAACGCTGCCGGAGGCAGCAGGAACCCGAAACAGTTGGCTAAAGGTATTAAAAAAATTCATTTTCACCGTGTTCTAAACTATTCTGAAAGTTTCAAATGTCTAGCTAGTCGGGAAGTTAGTTAAATAAATTTCTGTCGAATCATATAAGTGCTGTCGAAGGCAGCGACATCTTAAATAGTTGACTAAAATTATTAGAAAAATGTATTTTCACCGTGTTATGAGCTGTCCTGAAAGTTTCAAATGTCTAGCTAGTCGGGAAGTTAGTTAAATAAATTTTCCGTCGAATCATATAAACGCTGTCGAAGGCAGCGACATCTTTAATAGTTGACTAAAATTATTAGAAAAATGTATTGACAACGTGTTGTGAGGTGTTCTGAAAATTTCAAATGTCTAGCCAGTCGAAAAGTTAGTAAAAAATCGGTTGCAAGCTTTGTACTGATAACGCTAACCCGAGACAGTTGACTAAAGGTATTAAAAAAATGCATTTTCACCGTGTTCTGAACCATTCTGAAAGTTTCAAATGTCTAGCTAGTCGGGAAGTTAGTGAAAAATCGATTGCAAGCTTTATACAGGTAACGCTGTCGAAGGCAGCAGGTACCCGAAACTGTCGGTTAAAAATATTTGAAAAATGCATTTTTACCGTGTTCTGAACTATTCTGAAAGTTTCAAATGTCTAGCTAGTCAGGAAGTTAGTTAAATAAATTTTCTGTTGAATCATATAAACGCTGCCGAAGGCAGTAGGGACCTGAAACAGTTGACTAAAAGTATTAATCACCGTGTTTTGAGCTATCCTAAAAGTTTGAAATGTCTAGCTAGTCAGAAAGTTACGGAAAAATCGATTGCAATCTTTGTACTGATAACGCTGCCGAAGGCAGCAGGAACCCGAAACATTTGGCTAAAGGTACTAAAAAAATGTATTTTAACCGTATTCAGAACTATTCTGAAAGTTTCAAATGTCTAGCTAGTCGGGAAGTTGGCTAAATAAATTTTCGCCCGAATCATATAAACGCTGCCGAAGGCAGCGGAACCTGAAACAGTTGACTAAAAGTATTAAAAAAATGTATTGTCACCATGTTTTGAGCTGTCCTGAAAGTTTCAAATATCTAGCGAATCGGGAAGTTAGTTAACAATCGATTGCAAGATTTGTACCTGACAGACAGACAGACAAACAAACATACATACAAACAAGAATCGAAGTTAATAAAAACATGGTAAAATAAAGTAAATTGTCGGAAACAGAATAAACTAGATTTTAGGTATTTTTCCAGAGTTGAACTTTTGGTAAAAATTATCTTACAGGTTGCGTTGCCATCCCACTTTTTCTAATTTTTTAACATGGTGATATATAACAAAATTTTGTATAAATGTGCATAAAGAGAATTATTTTTTAGTAATCATTATGAAATTTACAAGAATTATTTATAACAGACCTAGTCAACTGGGAAAAATTTTTTGCATGTGTAGGAGACTCATCAGAGTAAATTTTCAAGATGGGTATCTTTCGAAAGGTCTCGTCAATACCTTTAAAACGAATGGTTGAACTATAAATCTGTAATAATTTAAAACAAAGTTATCGATTTTTTTTTTCCTTTTTACGAAAAAAAAATCTACTAGTATGTTGTGGTCACCACAAGACTTTCTTCTATATTTTCCTATACAAATTCACGCAGTAACAAAAATAAAAATAAAAAAAAAGATTTTTTTCAGTTTTTTTTCGTTAAAAGTAAAAAAATTCGATAACTTTGTTTTAAATTATCAAATATTTACAGTTCAACCATTCGTTTTAAAGGTATTGACGAGACCTTTCGAAAGATACCCATCTTGAAAATTTACCCTCCCCGGGGGGTACTTCCCCCTAGGGGGGGGGGAAGCGATGCCCCAATTTTTTTTCCTAATTAACTACTACTATTATCAATAATTCATATTAATTTCACAATCACAGGTTAAGAATAACTCTCATTATGTATATTTTATACGAAATATTGTCCTATACTGCCATGTTAAAAATTTAGAAAAAATACGATATCACAGCGCCACCTGTTGAGCGATTGATCCCCAAATCTAATCAGCCCCAGTTTATGTCAGGGGCCAACTAAATACCAAGTCCAGTTAAATTTCGTTAAAAAAAAAAAAAAAAAAAAATAGTATGTTGTGGCCACCACAAGACTTTCTTCTATATTTACCTATACATATTCAATCAGTAACAATATTAAAAAAAAAAAAAAAAAAAAAAAAAGTACGATTTTTTTTTTCTAAGTTTTTTTTTTTTTTTTTTTTTTTTTTTGTTAAAAGTGAAAAAAATGGATAACTTTGTTTTAAATTATCACAGATTTATAGTTCAACCATTCGTTTTAAAGGTATTGACGAGACCTTTCGAAAGATACCCATCTTGAAAATTTATCCCCCACGGGGGGGTAAGCGATGCCCCCCCCCCCATGCAGAAAATTTTTTTCCTAGTTACATACTACTATTGTCAATAATTCATATTAATTTTACAATCACAAGTTTAAAACAACTCTAATTATGCACATTTATACGAATTTTTGTCCTATGCTGCCATGTAAAAAATTTAGATAAAATGCTATCACAGCGCCACTTGTTGAGCTATTGATCCCCAAACATAATCAGCACCAGTTTATGTCGGGGACCAACTAAATACCAAGTTTGGTTAAATTTCGTTAAAAAAAAAAAAAAAAAAAATTGCGATATTTTTCTAAGTTTTTTTTTGTTAAAAGTAAAAAAAATCGATAACTTTGGTTTAAATTATCACAGATTTATCGTTCAACCATTCGTTTTAAAGGTATTGACGAGATCTTTCGAAAGATACCCATCTTGAAACTTTGCCCCCCCGGTGGGGGGGAACCGATGCCCCCACATGCACAAAAATTTTTTCCTAGTTAACTACTACTATTATCAACCTGATCTTTCGAAAGATACCCAATGTGAAAATTTACCCCCCCCTGGGGGGGGGGTATTTCCCCCCTAGGGGGGGGAAGCGATGCCCCCCATGCAGAAAATTTTTTTCCTAGTTACATACTACTATTATCAATAATTCATATTAATTTTACAATCACAAGTTTAAAACAACTCTAATTATGCACATTTATACGAATTTTTGTCCTATGCTGCCATGTTAAAAATTTAGATAAAATGCTATCACAGCGCCACCTGTTGAGCTATTGATCCCCAAACATAATCAGCACCAGTTTATGTCGGGGACCAAGTATATACCAAGTTTGGTTAAATTTCGTTAAAAAAAAAAAAAAAAAAAAAAAAAAAAATTGCGATATTTTTCTGTTTTTTTTTGTTAAAAGTAAAAAAAATCGATAACTTTGGTTTAAATTATCACAGATTTATCGTTCAACCATTCGTTTTAAAGGTATTGACGAGATCTTTCGAAAGATACCCATCTTGAAATTTTGCCCCACCGGGTGGGAACTTCCCCCCCGGTGGGGGGGCAACCGATGCCCCCACATGCACAAAAATGTTTTCCAAGTTAACTATTACTAATATCAACGAGACCTTTCGAAAGATACCCATCTTGAAAATTTACTTCTCCGGGGAGGGATTTTCCCCCCAGGGGGGGAACCGATGCCCCCCCATGCACAAAATTTTTTTCCTAGCTAACTACTACTATTATCAATAATTCATATTAATTTTACAATCACAAGTGTAAAATAACTCTCTTTATGCCCATTTATACGGAATTTTGTCCTATGCTGCCATGTTAAAAATTTGCATAAAATGCGATCACAACGCCACCTATTGAGCGAGTGATCCCAAAATCTAATCAGCACCAGTTTATGTCAGGGTGCAACTAAATACCAAGTTTGGTTAAATTTCATTCATTGGTTCGTGAGATACAGCGTCCACAAAAAAATGATACAGACAGACAGACAGACATTTTCTAAAAACTATTAATTCGTGTTCTCCATATCCCAAAACATGTAAATCCATCAAAAAGTGGACTTCGAAAATTTTCGCGAATCCAATACTTTCTCTATATTACATATAGAAGAAAGTAAAAAAAAGGCTTTTTTTTTTTTTTCCCAAGTTTTTTTTTGTTAAAAGTAAAAAAAATCGATAACTTTGTTTTAAATTATCACAGATTTATAGTTCAACCATTCATTTTAAAGGTATTGATGAGACCTTTCGAAAGATACCCATCTTGAAAATTTACTCTCCTCGAGGGGGGACTTCCCCCCCATAGGGGGTGGCGAGGCTCCTACACATACAAAATTTTTTTCCCAGTTGACTATCTCTATTATAAATAATTCTTGTAAATTTCATAATGATTATTAAAAAATAATTCTCTTTATGCACATTTATACAAAATTTTGTCCTATATCACCATGTTAAAAATTTAGAAAAAGCGGGATGGCAACGCAACCTGTAAGACAATTTTTACCAAAAGTTGATAGGCACTAATTTATGTCAATGTGCAACTACATACCAATTTGTATGAAATTCTGTGCAGTAGTTTCTGAGATACAGTTGCCACAAAATTTTGTCACACACACACACACAGACAGACAGACAGACAGACAGACATTTTCTAAAAATAGTCAAATCGTGTTCTACAGCTCTCAAAACGTGTAAATCCATAAAAAACCCGAGGTCGAAAATTTTTACGAATCCAATACTTTCTTTATATTACATATAGAAGAAAGTAAAAATCGTAATTATTACTTTCTTCTATATGTAATATAGAGAAAGTATTGGATTCGCGAAAATTTTCGACCTCCGTTTTTTGACGGATCTACACGTTTTGGGATGTCCTGAACACGAATTGATAGTTTTTAGAAAATGTCTGTCTGTGTGTCTGTCTGTCTGTCTGTCTGTCTGTGTGTCTGTCTGTCTGTCTGTCTGTATCATTTTTTTGTGGACGCTGTATCTCACGAACATATGAATGAAATTTAACCAAACTTGGTATTTAGTTGCACCCCGACATGAACTGGTGCCCATTAGATTTGGGGATCAATAGCTCAACAGGTGGCGCTGTAATCGCATTTTATGCAAATTTTTAACATGGCAGCATAGGACAAAATTCCGTATAAATGGGCATAATGAGAGTTATTTTAAACTTGTGATTGTAAAATTAATTTGAATTATTGATGATAGTAGTAGTTAACTAGGAAAAAAAAATTGTGCATGGGGGGGCATCGGTTCCCCCCCTGGGGTGGAAGTACCCCCCCCGGGAGGGTTAAATTTTGAAGATGGGTATCATTCGAAAGATCTCGTCAATACCTTTAAAACGAATGGTTGAACCATAAATCTGTGATAATTTAAAACAAAGTTATCGATTTTTTTTACTTTTAACAAAAAAAAAAAAAAAAAAACTTAGAAAAAAAATTCGATTTTTTTTTTTTTTTTTTTTTTTTTTTTTTTTTTTAATTATTGTTAGTGATTGAATATGTATTAATTTTCACAAAAAAAAAAAAAAAAGAAAGAAAGAAAAAGAAAAAAAAAAATCTTTTTTTTTTTTTTTTTTTTTTTTAATATTGTTACTGATTGAATATGTATAGGAAAATATAGAAGAAAGTCTTGTGGTGGCCACAACATACTAGTTTTTTTTTTTTTTTTTTTTTTTTTTTTTTTTTTAATAAAATTTAACCAAACTCTGTATTTAGTTGGCCCCTGCCATAAACTGGTGCTGATTAAATTTGGGGATCAATCGCACAACAGGAGGCGCTGTGATCGTATTTTTTCTAAATTTTTAACATGGCAGTATAGGACAAAATTTCGTATAAATGTACATAATGAGAGTTATTCTTAACCTGTGATTGTAAAATTAATACGAATTATTAATAATAGTAGTAGTCAACTGGGGAAAAAATTTGTGCATTCGGGGGCATCGCTTTCCCCCCCCCACCCCCCTGGAGGGGAAGTACCCCACGGGATGGGGTAAACTTCAAAGATGGGTATCTTTCGAAAGGTCTCGTCAATACCTTTAAAACGAATGGTTGAACTATAAATATGTGATAATTTAAAACTAAGTTATCGATTTTTTTTACTTTTTACGAAGAGTGAATTTGTATAGGAAAATATAGAAGAAAGTCTTGTGTGGCCACAACATACTAGTTTTTTTTTTGTTTTGTTAAAAACCCCTTATAAGTTTGTAACTCTAACATAGGTTTGTTTATTTGCTAGGATTTGTGAGATCATTGGGTTTTAGTCAAAAAACAAAACAAAAAAAAAACTTATGCAAAGAAATTGAAATAGAATAAGTGGATATTGATGGATTTGAGATATGGCATTTAATTATTCATGCAGTTCATAGAAAATGAAAGTAATGAACTTCAAGAGTGGTCGTGTTCTGTATTTTTACTTTCTTCTATATGTAATATAGAGAAGGTATTGGATTCGCGAAAATTTTCGAAGTCCACTTTTTGATGGATTTACATGTTTTGGGATATGGAGAACACGAATTAATAGTTTTTAGAAAATGTCTGTCTGTCTGTCTGTCTGTCTGTATCATTTTTTTGTGGACGCTGTATCTAACGAACCAATGAATGAAATTTAACCAAACTTGGTATTTAGTTGCACCCTGACATAAACTGGTGCTGATTAGATTTTGGGATCAATCGCTCAATAGGTGGCGTTGTGATCGCATTTTATGCAAATTTTTAACATGGCAGAATAGGACAAAATTCCGTATAAATGGGCATAAAGAGAGTTATTTTGCACTTGTGGTTGTAAAATTAATATGAATTATTGATAATAGTAGTAGTTAGCTAGGAAAAAAATTTTGTGCATGGGGGGGCATCGGTTCCCCCCCTGGGGGGGAAATCCCCCCCGGGGAAGTAAATTTTCAAGATGGGTATCTTTCGAAAGGTCTCGTTGATAATAGTAATAGTTAACTTGGAAAAAATTTTCGTGCATGTGGGGGCATCGGTTCCCCCCCCCCACCGGGGGGGGGAAATTCCCACCCGGGGGACAAAGTTTCAAGATGGGTATCTTTCGAAAGATCTCGTCAATACCTTTAAAACGAATGGTTGAACGATAAATCTGTGATAATTTAAACTAAAGTTATCGATTTTTTTTACTTTTAACAAAAAAAAAAAAAACAGAAAAATATCGCAATTTTTTTTTTTTTTTTTTTTTTAACGAAATTTAACCAAACTTGGTATTTAGTTGGTCCCCGACAGAAACTGGTGCTGATTATGTTTGGGGATTAATAGCTCAACAGGTGGCGCTGTGATAGCATTTTATCTAAATTTTTAACATGGCAGCATAGGACAAAAATTCGTATAAATGTGCATAATTAGAGTTGTTTTAAACTTGTGATTGTAAAATTAATATGAATTATTAATAATAGTAGTATGTAACTAGGAAAAAAACTTTCTGCATGGGGGGGCATCGCTTCCCCCCCAGGGGGGGTAAATTTTCACATTGGGTATCTTTCGAAAGATCAGGTTGATAATAGTAGTAGTTAACTAGGAAAAAATTTTTGTGCATGTGGGGGCATCGGTTCCCCCCCCACCGGGGGGGAAGTTCCCACCCGGGGGGGCAAAGTTTCAAGATGGGTATCTTTCGAAAGATCTCGTCAATACCTTTAAAACGAATGGTTGAACTATAAATATGTGATAATTTAAAACTAAGTTATCGATTTTTTTTTACTTTTTACGAAGAGTGAATTTGTATAGGAAAATATAGAAGAAAGTCTTGTGTGGCCACAACATACTAGTTTTTTTTTTGTTTTGTTAAAAACCCCTTATAAGTTTGTAACTCTAACATAAGTTTGTTTATTTGCTAGGATTTGTGAGATCATTGGGTTTTAGTCAAAAAACAAAACAAAAAAAAAAACTTATGCAAAGAAATTGAAATAGAATAAGTGGATATTGATGGATTTGAGATATGGCATTTAATTATTCATGCAGTTCATAGAAAATGAAAGTAATGAATTTCAAGAGTGGTCGTGTTCTGTATTTTTACTTTCTTCTATATGTAATATAGAGAAAGTATTGGATTCGCGAAAATTTTCGAAGTCCACTTTTTGATGGATTTACATGTTTTGGGATATGGAGAACACGAATTAATAGTTTTTAGAAAATGTCTATCTGTCTGTCTGTCTGTATCATTTTTTTGTGGACGCTGTATCTCACGAACCAATGAATGAAATTTAACCAAACTTGATATTTACTTGCACCCTGACATAAACTGGTGCTGATTAGATTTTGGGATCAATCGCTCAATAGGTGGCGTTGTGATCGCATTTTATGCAAATTTTTAACATGGCAGAATAGGACAAAATTCCGTATAAATGGGCATAAAGAGAGTTATTTTGCACTTGTGATTGTAAAATTAATATGAATTATTGATAATAGTAGTAGTTAGCTAGGAAAAAAATTTTGTGCATGGGGGGGCATCGGTTCCCCCCCTGGGGGGAAAATCCCTCCCCGGAGAAGTAAATTTTCAAGATGGGTATCTTTCGAAAGGTCTCGTTGATATTAGTAATAGTTAACTTGGAAAACATTTTTGTGCATGTGGGGGCATCGGTTGCCCCCCCACCGGGGGGGAAGTTCCCACCCGGTGGGGCAAAATTTCAAGATGGGTATCTTTCGAAAGATCTCGTCAATACCTTTAAAACGAATGGTTGAACGATAAATCTGTGATAATTTAAACCAAAGTTATCGATTTTTTTTTACTTTTAACAAAAAAAAACTTAGAAAAATATCGCAATTTTTTTTTTTTTTTTTTTTTTTTAAATCGAAATTTAACCAAACTTGGTATTTAGTTGGTCCCCGACATAAACTGGTGCTGATTATGTTTGGGGATCAATAGCTCAAAAGGTGGCGCTGTGATAGCATTTTATCTAAATTTTTAACATGGCAGCATAGGACAAAAATTCGTATAAATGTGCATAATAAGAGTTGTTTTAAACTTGTGATTGTAAAATTAATATGAATTATTGATAATAGTAGTATGTAACTAGGAAAAAAAATTTCTGCATGGGGGGGGCATCGCTTCCTCCCCTTAGGGGCGAAATACCCCCCCAGGGGGGGGTAAATTTTCACATTGGGTATCTTTCGAAAGATCAGGCTGATAATAGTAGTATGTAACTAGGAAAAAAATTTTCTGCATGGGGGGCATCGCTTCCCCCCCTGAGGGGGAAGTACCCTCCCGGGGGGGATAAATTTTCAAGATGGGTATCTTTAGAAAGGTCTCGTCAATACCTTTAAAACGAATGGTTGAACTATAAATCTGTGATAATTTAAAACAAAGTTATCGATTTTTTTCACTTTTAACAAAAAAAAAAAAAAAAAAAATCGTACTTTTTTTTTTTTTTTTTTTAAATATTGTTACTGATTGAATATGTATAGGTAAATATAGAAGAAAGTCTTGTGGTGGCCACAACATATTAGTTTTTACTTTCTTCTATATGTAATATAGAGAAAGTATTGGATTCGCGAAAATTTTCGACCTCCGTTTTTTGACGGATCTACACGTTTTGGGATGTCCTGAACACGAATTGATAGTTTTTAAAAAATGTCTGTCTGTCTGTCTGTGTGTCTGTCTGTATCATTTTTTTGTGGACGCTGTATCTCACGAACATATGAATGAAATTTAACCAAACTTGGTATTTAGTTGCACCCTGACATGAACTGGTGCCCATTAGATTTGGGGATCAATAGCTCAACAGGTGGCGCTGTAATCGCATTTTATGCAAATTTTTAACATGGCAGCATAGGACAAAATTCCGTATAAATGGGCATAATGAGAGTTATTTTAAACTTGTGATTGTAAAATTAATTTGAATTATTGATGATAGTAGTAGTTAACTAGGAAAAAAAATTTGTGCATGGGGGGGGGCATCGGTTCCCCCCCTGGGGGGGGAAGTACCCCCCCGGGGGGGTTAAATTTTGAAGATGGGTATCATTCGAAAGATCTCGTCAATACCTTTAAAACGAATGGTTGAACCATAAATCTGTGATAATTTAAAACAAAGTTATCGATATTTTTTACTTTTAACAAAAAAAAAAAAAAAAAGAAAAAAATTCGATTTTTTTTTTTTTTTTTTTAATTATTGTTAGTGATTGAATATGTATTAATTTTCACAAAAAAAAAAAGGAAAAAAAAAATATCTTTTTTTTTTTTTTTTTTTTTTTTTTTAATATTGTTACTGATTGAATATGTATAGGAAAATATAGAAGAAAGTCTTGTGGTGGCCACAACATACTAGTTTTTTTTTTTACTTTCTTCTATATGTAATATAGAGAAAGTATTGGATTCGCGAAAATTTTCGAAGTCCACTTTTTGATTGATTTACATGTTTTGGGATATGGAGAACACGAATTAATAGTTTTTAGAAAATGTCTGTCTGTCTGTATCATTTTTTTGTGGACGCTGTATCTCACGAACCAATGAATGAAATATAACCAAACTTGGTATTTAGTTGCACCCTGACATAAACTGGTGCTGATTAGATTTTGGGATCAATCGCTCAATAGGTGGCGTTGTGATCGCATTTTATGCAAATTTTTAACATGGCAGCATAGGACAAAATTCCGTATAAATGGGCATAAAGGGAGTTATTTTGCACTTGTGATTGTAAAATTAATATGAATTATTGATAATAGTAGTAGTTAGCTAGGAAAAAAATTTTGTGCATGTGGGGGCATCGGTTCCCCCCTGGGGGGGAAAATCCCCCCGGGGAAGTAAATTTTCAAGATGGGTATCTTTCGAAAGGTCTCGTCAATACCTTTAAAACGAATGGTTGAACGATAAATCTGTGATAATTTAAACCAAAGTTATTGATTTTTTTTACTTTTAACAAAAAAAAAACAGAAAAATATCGCATTTTTTTTTTTTTTTTTAACGAAATTTAACCGAACTTGGTATTTAGTTGGTCCCCGACATAAACTGGTGCTGATTATGTTTGGGGATCAATAGCTCAACAGGTGGCGCTGTGATAGCATTTTATCTAAATTTTTAACATGGCAGCATAGGACAAAAATTCGTATAAATGTGCATAATTAGAGTTGTTTTAAACTTGTGATTGTAAAATTAATATGAATTATTGATAATAGTAGTATGTAACTAGGAAAAAAATTTTCTGCATGGGGGGCATCGCTTCCCCCCCCCAGGGGGGTAAATTTTCACATTGGGTATCTTTCGAAAGATCAGGTTGATAATAGTAGTAGTTAACTAGGAAAAAAATTTTGTGCATGTGGCGGCATCGGTTCCCCCCCCCCACCGGGGGGGAAGTTCCCACCGGGGGGGCAAAGTTTCAAGATGAGTATCTTTCGAAAGATCTCGTCAATACCTTTAAAACGAATGGTTGAACGATAAATCTGTGATAATTTAAACCAAAGTTATCGATTTTTTTTTACTTTTAACAAAAAAAAACTTGGGGGGGGGAGAAAAAAAAGCCTTTTTTTTTTTTTTTTTAACGAGATTTAACCAAACTTGGTATTTAGTTTGTCCCCGACATTAACTGGTGCTGATTATGTTTGGGGATCAATAGCTCAACAGCTGGCGCTGTGATAGCATTTTATCTAAATTTTTAACATGGCAGCATTGGACAAAAATTCGTATAAATGTGCATAATAAGAGTTGTTTTAAACTTGTGATTGTAAAATTAATATGAATTATTGATAATAGTAGTATGTAACTAGGAAAAAAATTTTCTGCATGGGGGGGCATCGCTTTCCCCCCCAGGGGGGAAATACCCCCCCCCCCCAGGGGGGATAAATTTTCACATTGGGTATCTCTCGAAAGATCAGGTTGATAATAGTAGTAGTTAACTAGGAAAAAATTTTTGTGGATGTGGGGGCATCGGTTCCCCCCCCCACCGGGGGGGCAAAGTTTCAAGATGGGTATCTTTCGAAAGATCTCGTCAATACCTTTAAAACGAATGGTTGAACGATAAATCTGTGATAATTTAAACTAAAGTTATCGATTTTTTTTACTTTCAACAAAAAAAAAAACAGAAAAATATCGCAATTTTTTTTTTTTTTTAACGAAATTTAACCAAACTTGGTATTTAGTTGGTCCCCGACATAAACTGGTGCTGATTATGTTTGGGGATCAATAGCTCAACAGGTGGCGCTGTGATAGCATTTTATCTAAATTTTTAACATGGCAGCATAGGACAAAAATTCGTATAAATGTGCATAATTAGAGTTGTTTTAAACTTGTGATTGTAAAATTAATATGAATTATTGATAATAGTAGTATGTAACTAGGAGAAAAATTTTCTGCATGGGGGGGCATCGCTTCCCCCCCAGGGGGGGTAAATTTTCACATTGGGTATCTTTCGAAAGATCAGGTTGATAATAGTAGTAGTTAACTAGGAAAAAATTTTTGTGCATGTGGGGGCATCGGTTCCCCCCCTCCCACCGGGGGGGAAGTTCCCACCGGGGGGGCAAAGTTTCAAGATGAGTATCTTTCGAAAGATCTCGTCAATACCTTTAAAACGAATGGTTGAACGATAAATCTGTGATAATTTAAACCAAAGTTATCGAATTTTTTTACTTTTAACAAAAAAAAACTTGGGGGGGGAAGCTTTTTTTTTTTTTTTTAACGAAATTTAACCAAACTTGGTATTTAGTTGGTCCCCGACATAAACTGGTGCTGATTATGCTTGGGGATCAATAGCTCGACAGGTGGCGCTGTGATAGCATTTTATCTAAATTTTTAACATGGCAGCATAGGACAAAAATTCGTATAAATGTGCATAATTAGAGTTGTTTTAAACTTGTGATTGTAAAATTAATATGAATTATTGATAATAGTAGTATGTAACTAGGAAAAAAAATTTCTGCATGGGGGGGCATCGCTTCCCCCCCCACAGGGGGGGGGGTAAATTTTCACATTGGGTATCTTTCGAAAGATCAGTTTGATAATAGTAGTAGTTAACTAGGAAAAAATTTTTGTGCATGTGGGGGCATCGGTTCCCCCCCACCGGTGGGGCAAAATTTCAAGATGGGTATCTTTCGAAAGATCTCGTCAATACCTTTAAAACGAATGGTTGAACGATAAATCTGTGATAATTTAAACCAAAGTTATCGATTTTTTTTACTTTTAACAAAAAAAAACTTGGGGGGGGGGAAAAAAAAGCCTTTTTTTTTTTTTTTTAACGAGATTTAACCAAACTTGGTATTTAGTTTGTCCCCGACATTAACTGGTGCTGATTATGTTTGGGGATCAATAGCTCAACAGCTGGCGCTGTGATAGCATTTTATCTAAATTTTTAACATGGCAGCATTGGACAAAAATTCGTATAAATGTGCATAATAAGAGTTGTTTTAAACTTGTGATTGTAAAATTAATATGAATTATTGATAATAGTAGTATGTAACTAGGAAAAAAATTTTCTGCATGGGGGGGCATCGCTTTCCCCCCCAGGGGGGAAATACCCCCCCCCCAGGGGGGATAAATTTTCACATTGGGTATCTCTCGAAAGATCAGGTTGATAATAGTAGTAGTTAACTAGGAAAAAATTTTTGTGGATGTGGGGGCATCGGTTCCCCCCCCCACCGGGGGGGCAAAGTTTCAAGATGGGTATCTTTCGAAAGATCTCGTCAATACCTTTAAAACGAATGGTTGAACGATAAATCTGTGATAATTTAAACTAAAGTTATCGATTTTTTTTACTTTCAACAAAAAAAAAAACAGAAAAATATCGCAATTTTTTTTTTTTTTTAACGAAATTTAACCAAACTTGGTATTTAGTTGGTCCCCGACATAAACTGGTGCTGATTATGTTTGGGGATCAATAGCTCAACAGGTGGCGCTGTGATAGCATTTTATCTAAATTTTTAACATGGCAGCATAGGACAAAAATTCGTATAAATGTGCATAATTAGAGTTGTTTTAAACTTGTGATTGTAAAATTAATATGAATTATTGATAATAGTAGTATGTAACTAGGAAAAAAATTTTCTGCATGGGGGGGCATCGCTTCCCCCCCAGGGGGGGTAAATTTTCACATTGGGTATCTTTCGAAAGATCAGGTTGATAATAGTAGTAGTTAACTAGGAAAAAATTTTTGTGCATGTGGGGGCATCGGTTCCCCCCCTCCCACCGGGGGGGAAGTTCCCACCGGGGGGGCAAAGTTTCAAGATGAGTATCTTTCGAAAGATCTCGTCAATACCTTTAAAACGAATGGTTGAACGATAAATCTGTGATAATTTAAACCAAAGTTATCGAATTTTTTTACTTTTAACAAAAAAAAACTTGGGGGGGGAAGCTTTTTTTTTTTTTTTTAACGAAATTTAACCAAACTTGGTATTTAGTTGGTCCCCGACATAAACTGGTGCTGATTATGCTTGGGGATCAATAGCTCGACAGGTGGCGCTGTGATAGCATTTTATCTAAATTTTTAACATGGCAGCATAGGACAAAAATTCGTATAAATGTGCATAATTAGAGTTGTTTTAAACTTGTGATTGTAAAATTAATATGAATTATTGATAATAGTAGTATGTAACTAGGAAAAAAAATTTCTGCATGGGGGGGCATCGCTTCCCCCCCCACAGGGGGGGGGGTAAATTTTCACATTGGGTATCTTTCGAAAGATCAGGTTGATAATAGTAGTAGTTAACTAGGAAAAAATTTTTGTGCATGTGGGGGCATCGGTTCCCCCCCACCGGTGGGGCAAAATTTCAAGATGGGTATCTTTCGAAAGATCTCGTCAATACCTTTAAAACGAATGGTTGAACGATAAATCTGTGATAATTTAAACCAAAGTTATCGATTTTTTTTACTTTTAACAAAAAAAAACTTAGAAAAATATCGCAATTTTTTTTTTTTTTTTTTTTAACGAAATTTAACCAAACTTGGTATTTAGTTGGCCCCTGACATAAACTGAGGCTGACTAGATTTGGGGATCAATCGCTCAACAGATGGCGCTGTGATCGTATTTTTTCTAAATTTTTAACATGGCAGTATAGGAAAAAATTTCGTATAAATGTACATAATGAGAGTTATTCTAAACCTGTGATTGTGAAATTAATATGAATTATTGATAATAGTAGTAGTTAATTAGGAAAAAAATTTGGGGCATCTGGTTAAATTTCGTTAAAAAAAAAAAAAAAAAAACTTTCGTTAAAAGTAAAAAAAATCGATAACTTTGTTTTAAATTATCACAGATTTATAGTTCAACCATTCGTTTTAAAGGTATTGACGAGATCTTTCGAAAGATACCCATCTTGAAAATTTACTCCCCTCGTGGTGGGACTTCCCCCCCCCCCCAGGGGGGTGGCGAGGCTCCTACGCATACAAAATTTTTTTCTCAGTTGACTATCTCTATTATAAATAATTCTTGTAAATTTCATAATGATTACTAAAAAATAATTCTCTTTATGCACATTTATACAAAATTTTGTCCTATATCACCATGTTAAAAATTTAGAAAAAGCGGGATGGCAACGCAACCTGTAAGACAATTTTTACCAAAAGTTGATAGGCACTAATTTATGTCAAGGTGCAACTACATACCAATTTGTATGAAATTCTGTGCAGTAGTTCTTGAGATACAGTTGCCACAAAATTTTGTCACACACACACACACAGACAGACAGACATTTTCTAAAAATGGTCAAATCGTGTTCTACAGCTCTCAAAACGTGTAAATTCATCAAAAACCCGAGGTCGAAAATTTTTACGAATCCAATACTTTCTCTATATTACATATAGAAGAAAGTAAAAAATAGAAATAGCCATTGTGGGCAAAATGACTAAAATCTGTAAGAGACAGACTTCGATTTTACTTGCATGCGTGCACACGTATGTTGTAAAACCGTGCTTCGCTCATGAGTTGTGGGGCACACTTACGCATATTTGTTAAAAAAAAAAAAAAAAAAAAAATGAAAAAGTCATTATGAGCAAATTTACTAAAATCTGTAGGACACAGATTTCGATAAAATCTGAAACAAATAAAAAAAAAAAAAAAAAAAAAAAGGAAGAAATAAAGGAACAGCCACTATGAGCAAAATTACTAAAATCTGTAGGACACCGATTTCGATCTTACTTAGATACGTGCACAGGTATGCAGTAAAATCGTGCTTCACTCATAAGTTATGGGGCACACTTTCCTATGTTTAAATAATCTGGTGTGTCACTCACACGACTTTTTCTTACCCTGCATTTCATAACAGCATAAGATAATATATTTCAATGCACTTTTAAAATAATCAAAAATAGTTTTAGGTACAGTTTTGTTTGGTATATAATTCTGTGTGAAGGGGCTACCGCCCCCGTGAAACCCCCGTTAAATCATAGGGCATACAATTATTAAGAAAAAAAAAATAGATGTTATTAATTTGCCTTCAAACGTAAGTGGACACCTAGTACGGACTTCAAAATACCAAATTTGAATTTACTGCAGATATTTGTTTTTAAGTTATACTGATAACAGATTTACATACAGATCGACTGCTGAAAAATGGACTTTCGTAATCACGGCACATCAAAATTTAATTTTATACAAAAATCCAAATTTGAAAAGTCAAAAATACTTTGTTTACAGTATGCGCAGGAAAAATTAATTTTGCTACTTGAGCAGTGTTCGTCGACATAATAAATTGTAGAAAAGCATTTCCATCAATTACGTTCAACAGAAAAGAAAGTTTAACTTAATTTTGGGTAGCCTTTATATTCTCTATAATCAATATGCACTATAAACAATATTGTGTACTTAAATTTAGTCTTACTTGAAAAACATATTACACAAAAGGAATTATATAATTCTAAAATTTTCAAGTATACCCGCAATATATCCAAATACTTTGGGTATCCCTGTAAATGAATGATGAGTGATTTCCATATCACAATCAAAACAAAAAGTACTTTTATGCATATAATGAATTTAGTTGTTTCCGTTTTGTTTAAGTCAGCCTATAGATGTTGCACTGTACTTATCTGCAATTTAGCCCATAGATGCAATGTATTTAAATTATCCTGGGTTTCCCTGTACACAAACCAATTGCTTGATCTCAACGAAAAGTTTAGAGTAGCATCCCTATATGATACATATTTAGAATACCGAATTTGGAGTTTCTGCTGCTATTTTTTCTTGAGATATGCTGTTAACAGACAAACACACACAGACCAGTGTTGCCAGATTGCGCGACTTTTTTATTTAATAGTCACCAATAATTTTGAGAAGTGATGTTTGATGTAACATAATAGACGATTAATCGTCGATTATGCACATTAAATATCACTTCTCAAAATTATTGGTGACTGTTGAATAAATAAAAAAGTCGCGCAATCTGGCAACACAGACACAGACACGCAGATCAACCGCTAAAAACGTGATTTTCGTATTCAGGGAACCTCAAAACGTGTAAATATAACAAAAACTCGCTTTCGAAAATTTTACCCGAAAACAATACTTTTTCTATTAAAACCCGAAAAAACTACTACGTCAGAAACGCCAGTAGTTTTTTCGGGTTTTAAGTCTCCTGTTATTAATACTTTCTTATATATGGGTAAGAGAAAGTAAAAACCAGAGTTGAAAATGGAACTTCAAAAATTACTTTGTTTACAGTATGGGTATAAAAAATTAATTTTCCTTCTTGTGCAGTGTTTGTCGACGTAGTCAAATGTAGCAAAGTCTTCGATTAATTATAATCAATAGAAAAGAACGTTTGGCTCAATTTTGGGTAGCCCTGTATATTGTCTGTAAACAACATGCACTTTAAAAATTGTGTACTTAAATGTAGTCTTGCATGAAAAATATCTAACACAAGGTGAATTGCAATTCCAGCAAATTCTAAGTATAGCCCCCAGTATATCTAAATTATTTGGGTAGCCTTGTAAACAAATGATGAATGATTTCCATATCAAAATCGACGCAAAACATGCTTTTATGCATATATATATATAAATTGTTCATTCTGTTTTGTTTAAGGCAGACTATAGATGTTAAAACTGTACTTCCCTGCAATTTCCCCCATAGACATAATGTATTTGAATTGTCCTGGGTAGGCCCTGTACACGAACTGTTTTTGCTTGATCTCAACGAAACGTTTAATGTAGCATCCCTATATGACACACATTTAAAAAACTAAATTTGGACTGTCTGCTGCAACTTTTTCTTGAGATATACTGGTAACAGAGATACACACACAGATAGTCACACAGACATACACACACACACACCAACCACTAGAAACGTGATTTTCGGATTCAGAGGACCTCAAAACATGTAAATATAACATACACTCCCTTTTGAAAATTTGACCCAAAAACAACACTTTCTCTACCATACATATGGGTAATAGAAAAGAAAGAAAGAAAGAAATAGACATTGTGGGCAAAATTACTAAAATATTTAGGACAGTGATTTCGATCTTACTTAGATGTGTGCAGAGGTATGCAGTAAAATCTTGCTTCACTCATAAGTTATGGGGCACACTTTCCTATGTTTAAAAAAAGAGAGAGTGAAAGAAAGAAATAGCCATTATGGACAAAATTATTAATATCTGTAGGACACAGATTTCGATTTTACTTAGATGCGTGCACACATATGCAGTAAAATAGTGTTTCATTCATAAATTTTTGCATTTTACCATATTTGTTTAAATTTGTAGAAAACTGATTTCAAGTTTACTTTCCAATAGATTTTTTTTTTTTTTACTTTATTTATTTAGTTTTAATTGCGATGTTTTGAAAATATTCACATGATATTTTAATCCGCAACTCTTTACCATTATGAGTAAGAAAATTATCTAATATTTAACACTCTATTAATTTTTATATTAAAAAAAAATAATAATAATAATAAATCCGGTCATCGTAACACGAACGTATTTTAATTTCTAAAAACATCCTGGCTCTCAAACAAAGCGACCTTTGCGCATAGAATTCGTTTTTCTCCATGGTTATTCACTGCAAATTTAAAGTGAATAATAGGGAACATTAAAAATAATAATAGTAAAAAAAGGTCTTCCGAGTTATTTTATCAGGGCAGGAAACGAGCCTATTCCTGCTCCCCGTAGCTTATTTTTGTCATTCCGTTATTAAGAACATAACAAAGGCAACTTGTTATCGTCGTGTCATTTTCCTTTGTGAAGCATTTTACGAAACACAAAAAGAACACGCAAGCTGAAACACAGGCTATCGCTTTAGTGCGATTCGCCAAACATTTTTAAATGAGACCCATTAACAGCGCAACAAGTGATTAAATTATAGGCTCGTAAAAAATATTTTGGTACGTGATTTATGAGGTTATTTAAAAATTATTTGTTCCAGGTTTTGTTTTGGAGGTGGGAGTTGTAAATTTATACAGTATTAAAATGACTCAAATATAGTCATTTTTTTTTTTTTTTTTTGCTCGATATTCCTGCTTACTTTCGATGAACTATGAAATAATTAACTAATAGTAATAATAGTAAATTTTGTTGCGTTTTCTGACATATGTCCATCGATGCCAATATTTTAATTTATTTTTTAGCCCTGCCTTTATTTCGCACCACTATATTAAAAGAAAAATTTCTCCAATATATAACTTCGATAAAATAAAAATTATCCTTAAAAAATAAGTGGTATGTAAAAAAGGCGGAGCTAAAAATACTCTGGAATAAATTAAAATATTGGCATCTATGATCTGTTCCATAATGCTTCTATTTCTGTACAATTACAAAAAATATGCATTATTTTAAATTACAAAATATTTACTAAATATTACTAAATATTTACTAAATAATTACTAAATATTTTGATGTATTCCATTATTACTCTGTCGGCTCGAACGCATAAAAGCGTTGTTTTTCTCTTGGAGAAATAAATTTCAGTTCTAAGAGTTCCATTTATGCATGCACTTAAAATCGCTGTAATTAATTACAAATTTGGATTTTTAATTTGAAAATTTTCATTAAAAATATTGAATAAAGGAAATATTCCATTTTACCACAAGATAAAAAATACTCGATATTTTTAATACTTTACAATTCCGTAAGGCAAATAAGCTGAAGTACAATAAGTTTGATATATATATTTAAAATAATTAACGATGTGTTTCGACCTCTTTATAACTCCAAATTATTATATTAGTATACTTATACATACTTTACTTGTATTAAGTTAAATTCAAAAATTGTAAATAGATTTTGAATATTATTTTAATAATAAATAATATATCACTCCTTTCGTCACTAGAATATTAATAAATCCTATTTCAAAATGGTCCAACTATAAGGATGATATTATATTACATTTCATGTATCAATTTTTAATGTATTTTCTATTAAAATTTCAAATAAAACTTAAACATTTGATAAATTATTAATATTCATTTTACATCAATTTTTACTTAGGTACGTATAATTATTAGCAAATAAAAATTATATGTGAAATTATTTTTAATTTTAATTCCAATCTTTCTAACAATATTTTATTAATTTATTATTAATACGAATAAAAATAATTAACTTTTAATAATTTTTATTTATTTACAAAAATATAATAGAATATTTTTATGTACAAATATAAAGAAGACACTATTATTTTATTTGTTTAAAACTAAATAGAATGTATTATAACTGTGTTACTCCTTATAGGCTTGTAACTCGAACATATTTTTATTTATTCATTAAGATTTGTGAGTTCACAAGGGGTTTTTCACAAAAAGGACTTTTGCAATGTAGTTGAAATAATTGGATCTTCAAATTAAAATGCAGCACGTGAAAAACTCTTTATATGAAATTTCAACTCGGGAAAATACTTAAAATCTGGCTCGTTCTTTTGCTGGCAATTTACTTAGTTTTTGCTCTATTCAAAGGACTTTTGACAAAAGTTACCCATCTAGCTTTCAACCTATGTAATAAATTTTTTCTGCGTTTCGCGCATGAGCAGTAAAATACTATTTCGTAATATAAAATATAAATGCTCATATCTCAGCGAATATTACACAGGTAAAATTTATGTTTCAGAATAGTGTTTCTTCAATATTTTGTCATTTTTTCTGCAAGTTTTGTAAATTTTTATGGAAATCCGTTATAATTATATTAAAAAAAAAAAAAAAAAAAAAAAAAAACTTTCCAAAAAATTAATAATTAAAAAAAAAAAAAAAAGTATCTCCTTAAATAATTGCGCAATTCCCGTAACAAAACATACAAATATAGTACATACTATGTGCAACAATGTGTTAAAGTTACAAGTCATTTATAGTTTTTCATGTTACAGGGTGATCCAAAGTATTTGCGCTCTTCTTCAATTTGTGGTTGGTCCTCTAACTGCACTCTGAACTAAATTGATAGTGGAAAATGTGAGTTTTTAAATGTCCTTTGCATGTCTGAAGTCCAGGGCCATTTTTTCCAGTACTTTTCTAGAAAATCGAAAAAGTGCGAAAACAAAGATAAAAAATTTCTAATAATTTATTCACCCACTGTATACATAATTATTTTAAATGATATGTAATAAATAAAAATTATCTAATGAGTAATACATATAGGACGTTGAGATGTTTAGGATTTATAAGGATTTACGCATATGGCTATTAGTGACAAGGAAATAACTATACACATATATACAGAACAGATACATTAATTGGGGAGTTTGAGTGGGGGGAGGGGGGGGTACTCTCCTCAGAAACGCATCTGATTAAGTAGCGAATTAATTTTATATATTTTTTTATTTATTTTATATGATGTGGAATAAATAAAAATGATTTGATGAGTAATGAATGATGCAAATAAGACGTTTAGGCTTCTGATCTGCAGATCCACTAGTGAATAAAAATGGGGATTATTTTTCCATGGATTAAAATTGGTTTTGATGAACATGACGCTCAGTGATAGGGAGCCTTAATACATAATAGCGAAAAAAGTTGTCTTTAATATTAAAGAATACCCTTCAATAGATTAATATATGCAATTGCGGGGAAAATATTTTTTTTAGTATTAAACAATTCACCTCTAAAATATTTTTTCAACCGATCAATATTATACGTTTTCACTCTAAAGAGTGAGTGTAGAATATAAAAAGTAAAATAAATTCACCAAAAATACGTTTTTTTTTTTTTTTTTTTTTAGTTTTTTAATAAGTAATAGCGAGAATAAAAATGTCTTTAAGGTAAATAAAACATTATATATCAATAAGATCTTCGATCTTATTTAATGTACTTAAAAAAAAAAAAAAAAAAAGTTTTGATGCTTTTTTCCCCTTGGTAGGAGGCACGAAAAATCGAGTGCTGAATAAACTAAAAATGTGTGTAAAATGGGTAGTATAAAGGCAACTTTTTCCGCTCTATTACTATTTAAATTTTGTAGTGGGGGGGGGGGGGAGCTATTTCGTAGATACGCAACTATTTTGATAAAATAATAATAATGCTATTAAGAATGATTAAGACGAAATAATCATGATTTACACCAGTGGATCTGTAGATTAGCGCCCTACTTGCATCACTCAAAAATAAGTAGATCATTTTTATTTATTCATTATTATTATTTTCTTCATATTTATTCCATATTTTTACAAATATCATACCCTGCACCATGGAATGGTCCATATACAGTAGTTACTACGCACAATAACTTTTTTTTTTCCCTTCCAAATAAATAAATAAATAAATAAATAATAATCCTCTATAATATTTCTCTAATGTGGACCTGTTACGATTAAATTTTGCCTAAACTATACGATAGTGACGTAAGGTATTATCTGATTGGTCAGCCCAGTTCAGATTCATGAAATCATAAATTTGGTCGCTACAAATTTCAGTTACAAAAATTTAATCTAATACACTTGAAAAGCACATTTTCTTAAAGAAATAAAAATAAATAAATAAATAAATTTTGTGCTGAAACATATGTTTAAAACCTCATGTTTAGAAATATATTTAGAAGAATTTAAAGCCAGTTAAATCTTGCATTTCATTATTGGCTATTTGACAGGACTGTAGTGGCGCGATCTATTTATTAAAATCAAAATCATCGTATTAAGATACAATTTCAGTATAACAATAATTTAATTCTACGATCTTTTAACTTAATAGCGTAAAAAAGTTTCTTAAAATTGAATTTATAATGCAAATACCTCTTTTATTTAAAAAAAAAAAAAAAGTAGTAGTAGTAAAGAAAAGGAATAAGAAAATTCAGTGAGGATTTTATGAGATTTTTCTGAAAATCATATATATGTTGGTACTATTACGCAGATATTTTGCTTGGGAAAGGCTAGTAAGTTTTTAATCCTTCTTATTTTTTTTTTTTTTTTTTTTTTCAACCTAGCATCGAAATCTTTTAATTGATTAAGCAAATTTCTTTATTATATCGGCAAATTCAATTATTAAATTCATCAAAAATTTCAGAAAATTGAATTTTAAAAATTACAAAATTTAAATTTTGTACACCCTATACAAAAAAAAAAAAAAAAAAAAAAAAAAATCAATGAGTAATTTGTACAGCATACGCTAATAAAGGCATGTACAAAAATTCAGCATTACTGTATTATAAACATTCCTAATGGTGTTTAAACAAAGTTAGAGAGGGATTATTCGCAAGCTGAAATGTAAAACGGGTGTATTTGTTTATGTTATCGTTGTTTTCACTGGTACTGTGCGTATGGCAGCGGCGGCTCGTACACCGAAAATAGGTGAAAAGGCACACTGTATTTTACACTGTATTCATTTATAGAATATAAATTTACATTTAAATAAGTATTTTTAGTTAATTTTAGTTAAGATCCTGCTTAATAAAAAAAAAATTATGCATTAAAAATACTTCAATATTATTTTTGAGCTCTTCACCTATTTTCGGTTCACGAGCCGCCACTGGCTTATTTCAGGTGCTTATTCACTGGTTTCAGGTTCTGAAACCTGATCTGTTGTACGTTTTTTTCCGATCGTTTCATGTCAGCATTTATTTCAGAAACTTTTTATGATACTATTGTAAAACTTTGTATCATACATATTATTAGCTCTCTGACGTTTAGTAGTTTTAGTAGTTTCGCTCTGAAAACAAACATTTAACATTTTTTTATGAAACAATTTATCAATATTTTTTTTCCTTGTTTTAATCGATTTTTAAACTTCTGCTCCTTTTCTGTTTGATAGATCACAGCACTACTCCAAAATTAAACAAGCGATGTTTCAGAGAAGGCCATATAAAGAAGTCACGTTAAATTTCTTAGCAGGCGTGAATGCACCTTGCTGCTTTGAAGATGTACTCGTGCCTAGTTTTTCTTTCTTCTTGGTGAAAGGCCGTGCTATTATTCAGACCTGAAATAATTGTTGTGAGTTTTTTCCATAATTTTTTAATATTTTTTCCTTGATTTTTTCGATTTTTTAAACTTCTGTTCCTTCACTGTTCGGTAGATGCATAGCAGCACTATTCCGAAATATAACAAATCATGTTTCAGAGGAAGTCAAATGCAGAAGTCACTTTAAATTTCTTGGAAGGAGTGAGTGCACCTTGCTGCTTTAATGATGCACTCGCGCCTAGTTGTTTGTTTTACCTGATTTAGAGCGGTGCTGTCATGTTTTCCTAAAACAACTGTTGTGAGATTTAGTTGTTTATAATTCTTATTTATGAAGTTATTTATCAAATTAATTATTGTTTGAACTTTTTCAGTTTAACATATGGATGTTTCAAACTAAAATGTCTTGAAAATTAAAACTATTGATTTTTTCTTTTAACATATTTACGACCAACTATGTGTCTCTAATAGCCACTTTTTAAATTAATTTAACATTTTTCAAAAGAAAATGTGGTGTTAACGTGGAAAGGTTAAGGCACATTTAACTCATTATTATTATTTTGTACGATATACGTGTAAAAATTTGAATTTTCTAATTCGTGAAATTCAATCCCCTTAAATTTTGAAAGAATTTTATAAATTTTTTAATCCTTTTTTTTTTTTTTTTTAATGCAACATTTCAGTTTATATTATATATTTCAGATCAGTATTTAAGAACTTATAGCTGAGGTCAAGGTTTTCTTTACACACTTTATATATAAATTTAATACTTATAAAATTTCATTCTTTTTTTTTGTTGCAGGCAGGTCATCATCTTGTACTATGATATAAAGCCCCTACAAACACACTTATCCACAATTCATCCACTTTCATCCACATTACATCCTAAAGATGTCTATTTCATCCTCAAGATGTCCTATAAATGTCCTGAAAAGAAGATGTGTATGTAATGCAACAGTTGAAGAAACGGACGATGCATGCGTTTATTGGTGTTATAGTATTCAAATATAAATGTGTTTTCATCTCAAGATGTTGATGAATAAGTTCAGTCTTTGTGTTACCGATGCCATTTTTTTATAACCTATTTTAGTTCTAATGAATTCTGTTAAATATATGGCTGAATCGGAATTTTTAAGTCAATTTGAAAATATTTTGTCTTAAAGAATTTAAATAAAGTTTATTAAAATTTCTTAATAAAAATATAAAATAAAAAGATTAATTTTGGATTTTTTTTTTTCTTTTTTCGGTAAGATTATTTAAAAATATAAGAGAAAATTAAATGTATTCTAGAGTTTTTTTAGTATATTCAATGAAATTTAAATGATTAAATCTACAAAAAGTTTGTTGTTACTTAACTTATATGCACCGACGTACGTATTTGTTCGGAACTTTCAATATTTGAAAAATAAATAAACAAACAAATAGTAGATATGAAAGTATGTTGCAAATACTTAATGTCTGAAAATTTTTTAAAGAAGATATATATTATTTTCATTTATTTGCTGAAACATTTCTTTTTTAAACATTTTTTAACACCAACTAAGTGAAATACTTATTTCTCTAAGCAGCCGTATGCTAAATTAAATTATTCATGAATTGTTTTGAATTTTAAAAGAAATATTACTTATTTAGGTTTGGAGAAACAGGTTTAATAATTAGGAAACTAAATTAAATTAATTGAAACTTTTATCAGAGTGTGCAAAAATAACAGAGATTTCACAAAACCATTGCATCTGAACTGAACCTGTTTCGCATTTAAACGTAACAGCAAACATACCACAGGATTAATGAAATCCTCTTTAACAGGAGAGTATGGAGAAATACGCTAATATTTTTAATTCGTCACGTTTAATAAAATATCTACTAATACTCCCAGAACAATATCTGTCGCCCGTATTTCTATCATAATCGCAAGAAACTGTCTAGGGCAATACACGTACCGCCATTCAGTTCAACATTCCATAAGAAATGTCTGTAAACTGGAAGAATTCCACTACCCACCTGTATGCATTATGCATAGGTACATCTGTGGTGCTTATTTCATTTCAGTTGTGACCCGGATTATATCATGATTAAATACTGCTTTATAAATCTTGTCGGTGCGAGGGGCGAGAGGTCCATGTTGTGAGCGAGTAATGAACAATGATTGCTGTGGAGGGGGTAGTGCGCCCCTACAGGGAATGTAATAGTCCGAATTAACACCCTGCTCAGTAGGGACTTCTGATACATCTCGGAAATATCTCATCGTGTTCTTCATTTTTGCAGGTTTGCCAATTGTTGCACAAAGGTTACATGAATCTAGTTGTGCAATAGAAGATTAACAGATATGTTCTAATGAAGAAAATGATTACTTAAGTTTTATTTAAACGACTGGTTTTTATTGCACATAAATCGTTTTTAAGGATGCTCTGAAGGAAAATATATAGATAATAACAACAACAACAACAATAATAATAAAAAGTAACAGATATTAATTTAGTGTTTCTATTAATTTAACACACCATTTCTTTTCCCTATTTCTTTTTTCGTTTTTCTTTTTTTTTTTTAAATCTAAATCTGAAAATTTAGGTTAATGAAAGTTCTTTTTATCCTTGTGTCTAATTTAAATCTAAAATAATTTTAAAAGTTTGATTTATTATTTATTATCCTCGAAATGTTTAAAGCTATTTCCTTTCTTTCATATTTTCTTTACTAGCAATGACAGAGTTAGTAATAGAAACTAGTTTTTTTTTTTTTTTTATTTTTTTTATTTTTTTTTTTAGATTTATAATCTGTTAGATCAATTTCTAATCCTTATAAATTGTCGAAAATGATATTTGGCCGAAAATAAAAAAGTGTGCATTGATTTTAACAAAACTTCGTAATCCTTGTATTAAAGTTTAATCAAATAAAAACTCATTTTTAAAAACTTGGTTTAGTAATAGAACTTTAGGCCACAATTATTCAAAAATTTCTATAGCAATAAAATGTATATATATTCATATTACAACTGCAGATGGTTGCAGCATTCAAGTTACTATACTGATAGTCTCAATCCTAAATTGAGGATTTCACTTGAATCTGTTTGCGATATCTCTATTTTTACTCCATGTTTCTTTGCTAACATTGTAATGTCATTAACTGTACTTTTAACGGCTATATGGGTATTTAACTTTACATGTGACATACATTTCATACGTTTTTATGTTGCTTATTTCTTGATTATTTCATTTGTGATTACAAATTTTATTGGTGTTTTATCACTCATAATTTTTTAACTAATTTATGGTTTTTCATATGTTGTGGTGAGTTTATTTTGATATACTTTTTTCTTATTTTATTTCAAATGGATGTTTCGGGCCTGTGCACAAAAAAATACTTAGCTTTTGCTATCTCTGTGACAGAACATTCATTAGTTAGCATTCTACCAGGCCCTTGATAACGTTAGAATGCAAATAATGCTGTTTTCTTATTCCAACATGCTTTAATTCATTTAGATTTGACTTTATTTCTTTTTTGGTTTGATTTGTGTGGTCTTTGATTTTTGATCATATTAATTGTTTAAATACTGATATTAAATCCTCTTTAAATTCCAAATGTATGTGCTGATAATAATATATTTCTACTGTACGTTCTGATTATCTATCTATCTATCTATCTATCTATCTATCTATCTATCTATCTATATATATATATATAACGTTAGGTCGTGATAATAACATTCTTTGTATTGTCCAGAAAATTATGTAATTTAAAATAATAATAATATTTAAAAAAAAAAAATGAAAATTTTTGATAAACATTTTGGAAAATTTAATTTACAAACTTCCTAAGGTTTAAAATAATACATTTTTTAAATTTTCAAATTTATACATAAATATTTCTTGACAAATATCAGTTAATAATAAATAAATAACTATGTAGTTTTGCCCCGCTTAAAGAATACTGCAAAATAACATTGAAAGAAAGTTAAAGCTATTTAAAACTAAAAGCGATATTTGTCTCCTACGAATTTTAGTAGTTTAACCCAAATTGCTTATATTTTTCTTCGAAAATATAGAAATGTGTTTCATAATTTATGAATGATGTATGATTTTCCTTTCTTGTATTTTTTTTATAACACAGATTTGACTTTCGTACGAATAAAAATCCATAATGTGAAGGAAATTCATCCTTGTTCACACTCGCACACCTCTGTCGGCAACAGCCTACTAATAAAAACAATGGATAAGTACCCTAGGTACATACTATCATAAACTTAGAAAGACCCCCAACAGAGAGCATACCATACAAACTTCGGATTCTCAGGTAATTAGTCGGTCTTAACACAATGAAAAAACTGGTATATTCTGGCCACCATGAATCTTTCTTTTATATTTTCCCTATGCAAATTATTTATTAAAATTATCTTCTCTGATAAATGCAAAGTCATTTCTTTAATCACGTATAATATAACACTAAATGTCCAAAGAAAATAAATTTTATGCAATTCAAAAAATATCCCAAGAAATGCGTTTTTTTTTTTTTTTTTTTTTTTTTGTTAAAAATTAAAAAAGTCGATAACTGTTATTCAGATTATCACAGATCTATGGAGATCCCTGGTTCAAGTATTTGTTCTAAAGGTACTGACGAGTGTTCTTTTGAAAGCTACCCATATTGAAAATTCCCTCCTCTCCCCTCACCGGGGGAACTTCACAGCCCAGGGTGAAAAACTATTCTCTAACATATATACATTTTTTTTTTTTCTAGTTTATTATTATCAATAATTTACATTAATTTCACAACCATTCATTAAAAATAAGTCCCATTATGTGCATTTATACGAAATTTTGCCCGTTACTGCCATGTTAAGAATTTTGAAGGAAATGGGATGACGGCTCCACCTGTTGAACGATATATCCTCGAACGTAATCTGCACCAGTTTAGGTCAAAGCCTAATTAAATACTAAGTTTGGTTGAATTTTAATTATTGGCTTGTGAGATACAGCGTCCACACACGCTCACAGACAGACATTTCCTAGAAACAGTAAAATCGTGTTCATGTAAATCCATCAAAAACAGGAGGTTAAAAATTTGTCAACGCTTTCTTACTTATAGAAGAAAATGAATAAACTTTTTTTTATTATTATAATTAAAACAAATTTTATTAAAATATATTAAGATTATTTTTAAAAGATAATAATCGCATGAAGTATTTTATATCGCGCTTATTTTCTTGTCATCGTTCGACCTAACAATGTGGACATTTGCTTATATTAAACGTATAGAAAATCAATACATATTTTATTAATAAAACTATAGCAAAAATAATTAAAAATTCTTCTCTATATATGACAATTTTTCTTCTATAATACTTTTTTCCACTTTTTTCGTTTCCTTTTCCTTCTTCTTTTTTTTTAATTGCTTTAAATCTCTTTTAATTGGATTACATATTAAATATTATTCTATTTCAGTTACCTCATCAATTACTAAATTTCTTTGAATGTCAATTGCCGCTCTGGGCCAGACAAATGGTTGAGTTCATCATCTTATACATAATCGTGCCTCTTGAAATTTCCCAATCAGAACTAAAAATCCCCGCTGTTTCAGAATAATTCACCCTGTATCATTTGACATGTCTATGAAAACCGATTTCTGATAAGTTATTCAATAATTTCGTCCATCCATTAATAACCTCTATCCTCCTGGTCTGACAGATATCGTCATCAAAATAGATTAAGACTTTAAAAAGTGTTTCGCGAACAAATGTTTCATAGGCAATCGCTGCGCAATCGTTCAGAATTAGACAACTGGGTGGGGTTCATGCACGTTCCAAGGTATGAGTAGGTCATATCCTTCTGAAACAAATGTATAAAGTAGCAGCTGTTGAATTAAAAACATGAAAATTCATATGCAATTAAGGAACAGTATTAATCGAATCGCTTAGATGTATACAGACACATAACATTATTGAAACTTTCGACAACTAGTTGCATATTTTCCTACATTAATTTGTTATTTATTAAGGTCTATGCGTAGTTTCAGAAAGATTATGATATTTAATATTGACAGGCATATGTACTGCAAACAAATCTACTTAGGTCATAAACGTTTTAAAAAAATTATATTAATTTATTAATTATAATTAATAATTATATTAATTTTTAACGAAGTCTATTTGACCTCTTTACTATTTATAAAGATTTAATTACCAACAAAACCTCAATCTTTTGCCCCACCCCCTTCGACAAATCGTGAAATTTTGCAAAATTCCTTTATAGTGTGGGTTGGATACACATAACCAACTCGCACATTAAAAAATCACTTTCCTGAAATAATTTAAATCAAAGTTACAATTGGAAACGTACTTTTTGCCCTCCCCCCCCCGATCCTAAATGGGGGGAAGGGGGCATTATGCAAGATCTTTTTATAACACGTGTTGGGTACACATATCACACCCACATACCAAAAAACTGCCTTTCTCAGATGATTTTGAATAGAGTTAAGCTTGGAAATATTTTTTCCCCTCCTCCCCTCCAAAAAAAGGGGCGGAAAGCTGGTATTTTGCAAAATCACTTTAACACATATAACCAACCTACACACCAATAGTCTTCTTAAAATAATATAAAACAGAATTTCATTTGGAAAAGTGTATTTTTCCCCCGACCCCAAAGGTAGGTAGGAGGACACTGCGCAAAAATCCCTGTATAGTGTATGCTGGGTACACACATCACACCCAAATATAAAAAAGTTGTCGTCTGACATAATTTGGAACAGAGTTACGCTTGGAAAAGTGTTTTTGCCTCCACCCTCCTATTGGGGCAAAAAGTGAGGAATTACGTAAAATCCCATCACAGTTGGTGTTTGATGCAAATAACCAACCCACACGTTAAAATTCGTGAACGCAGCTCCCATATGTGTTTAGGACAAATTTAACGTAAAGAAGGGTTGGAGGTCCCTTTCATAAAATTATACCCCCCCCCCAAAAAAAAAAAAAAAAAAAAAAAAATCTGAAATCCAAAAATACCTGAAATGGGTTTTAGAAATATACTCCAGAAAATGCATGGCCAATTTCGATTTCTAATGGGACATTTTTGGTTGTTGAGTTCCTTTGGAGAATCCAGGTTTTAAGGTACTTCCCTCCTAAAATAAATAAATAAATAAAAATAAAATAAAAATAAAAAAAATTCCTTCTTTCCCACTTTAAAATCAGAAATTCAAAAATCGACTTTTTTTTTTTTTTTTTTTTTTTTGTACTTGAGTCTAATCTCGCCATGTGCAATTTCTTAACCAAAAGATAATTTGGAGCCGAGTTATGCTCGCAAATGTGTTTTTGCCGCTTGTTCTCCTGGGGTGAAAGAGGGAAATTTTGCAAAACCCCGTCTTAGTGGGTGTCAGGAGTCTAGAACTAACCTTCATAACAAACTTCGTGACCCACGGCTGTGTTGACTCAGTGGGTGGTTGTACTCTTTTTTTATGTATATGAAGGGTTATGTGAGGAGAAGGGCAAAACGTAAACATTTCTGGAATTTCGGAAATTCCACCTCCTTGAGGGGCAATTTTCAAAAATTTCAAAAAATGGTTTTTAGGTATTTTTGTTAGCTATACTTTCAAGGAAAAATTTTATTAACGTCTATTTTTTTTTTTTTTTTTTTTTTTTTTTAAGATATAATTTTTTTGTAAAATCAAGTTCTGCCCCTTCCCGGTGCGGGTGGGGCAATTTTTTAAAATCGCTTCTTAGTTGAGTCTACTACGTCACAGAAGGAACGATTTCAGCAAGTTTCATGCCTCCAGTTGTAGGTTTGGGCTAGGCGATGATGGATCTGTCAGTCAGGACAAAATATATACGGATAACAAATAACCGATAAATCAAAATTAAAATATTGATATTAAAAATATATATATATATATTAGTATGCTGCCACAATCACTGCTATAACAATCCACATACCTTTTATATGTGTGTGTGTGAGAAAATATTTTTTGAATTTTTTAAAGGCTTTGTCATCTCATTTTTGCCATAAAACTCAATTATTTAAACAATGTCTATAACTGATATTGAATGAACATATTTATACATTTTTTCAAAGAACGAGCCTCGAAATTTAAGTATAAAATTTAATATCGCAAAAAAGTATTAACAACCGAAAAATCAAAATATGTTAAATTTAAACTGTTTAAAAATCCTAAGAGGATGGTGAACATTTTAAATCTTTTCTATAAATTACTATCATAGAGCAAAATTTGTATGTCCATGCACTGAAATATAACAATAGGGGAAGGTGGGGGTACCTCGGACCTATTTTGACATTTCCAATTTTAATTTTGTAATTATTAGCCAAAACTAAATACAAATAGCTTTCTTAAATACTGTATGGTGTTATATATACAACATATATTTATTCCAATATTTTATTAAAATTATGTCAATTATATTTAAAAAAAAAATAATATAAAAAAGTGCAATTAGGTCCAAGGTACACCCCTGGTAGTATACCTTGGATCATTTATTAAAAGATACAGAAAAACTCAATTTTAAGTAAAAAAATCTATTTCTTAATCAATTACACACATATGAATTCAAATAAACTTTTTTTTTTTTTTTTTTCAAAATCATTAATCTGTCCCAATCGTATTGTTATTAAGTCTAATTTGAGTCTAAAAAGTGGAAAATATTAAATATTAACATTAAAATGTCTACATTAAGTCATATTGTGATTATTCGTAAAAATCTTCACACTTATTTATATAAGCAAGATTATAATTGGATAGGTCAATTAAAAATTTTAACGTTTGGTGCTGCATTTCTGATCTACCACAATATTTACCAGTCCAAGATACACTACTTGTATTGGGTTCAAGGTATACGACTCTGTTACTAAAAACGAAATTGCTAATCATGATGTTAAGGTTGGGCTTAACTTGATTACAAGCATATGGGGTTATAGCTAGAATGCTACTTCATGGTGCATAACGCTCATTTCAGAATATACAAGTATGTGTGGGTGTAGAAATACATGAACGTATCTGAGAAAAATTTAATTTTGCAAGATGAATTTACTTTTTCAAGAACTCTTCAAAAAGCTGAGCGTCCAAGCAAACATAGATTACTTCACTGAGACCCCTAACAGTAAATGTTTTAACTGCATGTGATATTGTTTATATATCTAAATATTTATATTCAGCAAATCAAAACCATGGCGTAATACCGTGATATACAGCCTTTAATGAAACGTAAATGACATTTCTATACTTCGGAAGTAAAGAATACCATGTTACAAAAATGATATTTTTAAGGAGAGCAACTTTTTTATTTGTTTTTAATACTTTAAATGCATGTTTAAATGCACTTCTTTGCAACTAGCAATAATCGCTTACTGATACTTTAACACATTATTAATAACATAATGTACTAATGCAATAAAGCAAAAAATACGAAATTCTGCACAAAACAAAATTTAATGTAGTACAACAGGACTTATTTTAATCTATTCTTCTACATAAAGACACGCATTAACTGTGTTTTATTCCCTAGCATCCGCTACTATATTCCTTTCTTAAAATTTCTTTGGTATAGCTTTAGCATAAGAGTCCCTTGGCGGCTTTTAAATTTTTGTTGTCATTTTGGAAATGAATTAAAAGGGTTATCACAATTGCGTAAGTATCAGATCTTGGCGAGAAACGTCCGAGCTACTTCGGTGCCAAATTAAAAATTTCGCCAAGAGGTTCTATACTAAAGCTGTTCCATTTCTTTAGCACATTTTTTCTTAATTTTATTTTAATTATTAAAAAAAATGTTTGTTACAAACTTTTTTAATTTTTATTGAGTAGTTTTGAAGTTGTGAGAGTTATATTATCTTTCGAAGTCAAATTTATGTCACAAAGTTTATTTTTTGAAATTTCCATTTCTGTTATTCAATTGAAGCCTTTTCCATTTATTTCAACTTATTAGAAATTACCATCATTATTTTAGGAATTTATTTTTATTTTCAGTAATTTTAAAAATGTTAATTATAAATATATTCAAATAAATTTTTTAATTAACTAATGATGTCATATTCGTCTGAAATCATCATAAATACATGCAAATTAACTTTACTTTTTTTTTTTTTCAGTATATATATAAATAATAGTAATACATATTATGCACCATTCGCTGCAGAAGCTGTTGCGTTTCTTTAAAGTAATTTTTCTTACTTTTCTTTTAGTCATTTAAATATATATATATAATTGCACGTTCATTATCACGTTCATTATTTTTTTTCGACAAAAAAATAAATATGTTTGCTTATTTATCTTATATATTAAAAGAATTTATGAAAACTAAAGGCAGTCCGTCTGGCCGTTCTATCCGGGCGATTTCCTTCATTTTTTTTTTTAAATGAAAGGTATTTAGACACAGATATGTCATCAATCATTGAAATTTACTCAACTCCCACCTTACTCAAGTTATACTCAAACGCGATTCTTCCCTGTACATTTCCTATGGGACACATTCACTCAAACAATTCGAATTCTCATAGCTCCTCTTCTATTGAATGGATCTTGATCGTTTCACTCTCAGAACACTCAGTGAATCAAGCTCTTTCTTTTGAGCTATTAACTGCTTAAATTCGTTGAGTCTGAGGAAAGTTATGCGTGCAGAATCAACTTTACATTCAATTTTTTCAAGATTTTCCTTTACTCAAACCTCTATAACTAGAGTTCTAATTAATGTAGGCTGTTGACACAAGTCTAAGAACACTCAGTGGATCAAGCTCTTTCTTTTGAGCTATTAACTGCTTAAATTCGTTGAGTTTGAGGAAAGTTATGCGTGCAGAATCAACTTTACATTCAATTTTTTCAAGATTTTCCTTCACTCAAACCTCTATAACTAGATTTCTAATTAATGTAGGCTGTTGACACAAGTCTAAGAACACTCAGTGGATCAAGCTCTTTCTTTTGAGCTATTAACTGCTTAAATTCGTTGAGTTTGAGGAAAGTTATGCGTGCAGAATCAACTTTAATCAGTTTCCCCCCGGGGGAAACGGGTGGGAAACCATTTCCCACCCGTTTCGGGTTAAAAACACGTTTACGAGCTTAACTAAGCTTCAAATTGCTTCACGGTGAAGAAATTCTACATATGGGGACTAGAGTCGAATACTAAAAAATCAATATCTGCGAATTTGGAATTTTCGATTTTAAAGGGGGAAAAAGGGGGAAAGTAGATTTGGAGGAGAGGGGAAAGGGGGGAAATTAGTTTGAGAGGGAAATCCGTTCTAGACCCACACATGTAGCACCTCATTTTAAAGGTCTTGAAATTTCATGTCGATTGGGGATGTTTGTATACAGTATAATGCGACCCCTGGTGGTAAAAAATGGAACTAAGTGATTTTGGAACTAAGTGAAATGGAACTAAGTGATCTTGGTATTTCCTCACCGTTGGTGATGTTCGTACAGAACAAACTGCGCCCCCTGGCGGTGGAAAGTGCAACTAAAGGACTTTACAGTTGACACCACCATGTGACACCTTATTTGAAAGGTCTTGGAAATTCAAGGTGATTGGTGATTTTCGTATAGAACATACTGTGCTCCCTGTTGGAGGAAAGTGGATTTTGCAGTGCGTAAGTAGCATGCCTGCTATACGGTGCCGCAGCCACAGGCAGCGGTAACACGAGTCAGAGGTTCGTTCGGTTCAAGGTTAATTTTTGAGAATTTTTTCATGTTAATAGCTGTCTGCATATACGTGCCACAGGCACTGGGATACGAACCCGAGTTCCGTTCTGTTTGAAGTAATTTTTATTTGTTACAGATAATGATTATTATTATTATTATTATTATTTTCTTTTTTTTTTTTTTTGTGATCTTTTCATTTAAAAATAGAAATTCAAACAAAATCGAGTTAAAGATATAAAACCATACAAATTTAAGGTGCATTTAAGGTTATTATCATGGGCCCGGGCAACACCGGGTGGGTTCTTTCGGTTGCAGGTTAATTTTTGGGAATTTTTTTTTACGTTATTAGCGGCTCACGTATGTGCTGCCACAGACACCGGTGTCACAAGACTGAGTTTCGTTCGGTTCGAGGTAATTTTTTTGTTACAGCTGATTATTTTTTCGCGTTGCCTTTATTTAAAAATAGAAATTCAAACAAAATCGAGTTAAAGATATAAAATCATACAAATTTAAGGTTCAATTAAGGTTATTATCATGGGTACAGGCAACGCCGGGTTGGTCAGCTAACATGTAGCCTTAGTATTAAAAGAAACAGAAAATAAAAGATAGCAACTGTTTTATTTGGAGTCAGTTTGACGTCACATTGACAGTACTTTGTAGAAAGTGATGTCATACATAGTATTTTAATTTATAACCATTTTTCCGAATTTCTTTTTTTTAAGTGAAATGTTGTAAATTAAATTAGATGTTTTAACTTGAAATACATTTAAATAATGATTTAATAAATAATTTAATGATATAATTAATAAACGATTTTTGAAACATTACGGTCAATAAAGTGACCGTCGAAGTCGACGGGGTCCAGCTAGTTTATTTTAAATAATTTTTAAAGTTAAAATGTTGTTTTCATTTAATATCTTTTGAACCAATTATCCGATTGCACTAAAAAAAAAAAAAAAAAAAAAAAAAAAAAAATACGGCGTAAACTAAATTTTGTCCTGATTACTAAGTGTACCAATTTTTGATGAAATCTAATAACCCAGACTAGAAATACCGACAAATACAATGACAAACTTTCAGTTTTATATACTAAGACAAAAACAAAAATGTCTGCACGTTCATTCAAGATGATGGATAAAAATTGTTAGCGACAAAAAGAATCGCTGTCTGAAGTAATACGAAGCTGTCGTACTAATAAACTAAATATGCATTCACTTTAGAATACAGCTTTAGTATAAAATCCCCTTGATGAAATTTGAAATTTGGTACCGAAGTAGCTCGGATGCATCTCGCTAAGGTCTTTACTTACACAAATGCAATAGTCAATTTAATTCAGCATTAAAATGCCCCCCCCCCCCCCAAAAAAAAAAAAAAAAAAAAAAAAAAAAAAAAAAAAGGTGGCTAAACATGTCCTATTATTAAAGCTGTACCCGGATTACTTTGCGGACGATAAAATCAAGCGGAGGGGGAGGAAACATATAAATCTATTTGATTAAACGAAATTAATATTTTAAATAATTATAAGATAAAAAGAACTTTTTATATACCATGTTTTTAAAATCATAGCTATAGAACTACAATAGCACTTTATCAATATGTATAAAATTTTTAAAATAATAATGACGTCAATTTTTGTGAGGTGCATAGTTTAACTTTTTATAATTTTTTAACCTTCACGTTTAATTAAATGTATTTATTTTTATGTCGAAATAAAATGAACTCGTATATATATATATATATATTGGCAACAATTAAATTATAGCTAATATTTAATGGCTGTTTTTTAAGCTATTTGGAGGTTATTATTTTCACACCTTAATTAAAAGAAAACTAATCAAAAATTTGAAAATAGGGCTTCGAAGTATTGTGCTGTCATCAGGTTCTGAGCTATTCTGAAAGTTTCAAATGTCTAGCTAGTAAGGAAGTTAGTTAAAAATCGATTGTAAGATATGTACCGGACAAACAAGAATAGAAGTTAATAAAAACATGATAAAATAAGTAAAATAAATAAAAATTAGATCTATTATGAAATTTTTGATGATACAGGTTTATTCACATTTATTATAAGGCTTATTTATTTATTTACATTATTATTCGAGTATAAAGAAATATTTCTTTTTATTAAAAAATAAAATAAATAAAAAATAAATAAATAAATAAAACAAAAAGTTGTAAGCATTTAATTTTATTGTCAACACTTGAAATTGCAACTCAAAGAAAAATATCGGGGAAAATGCAAAATATTGAATAAAACATAAAATTTTTAATTAATACCCATTAAAACCTAGAAAATTAGACTTCGAGGTGCTCACAAGAGGCATTCTAGATTATGTATGTGCCAAATGTCACGTCTGTAAGTGATGTATATTTTTTATGCAGGCAGCTGATAGATGGAAAGAAAGACATCCGTCATTTCGCTTTTATTTATTAGATATATATTGCTGCAACGGATTAATTCTTTTCCCCTGCCGAAGTTGTGCTGTTGTAGTAAAAGTAGATTTACAGTCAAGGCAAAAATAAACGGCATCCCATTAAAGTTGGGCATAGCGAGAAACTTGGTGACTTGCAAACGGATTTTTTAATTTGGCGACTAAATTTTTCAAAAAATGGTAGTTTGAATTCTTGAAGTTTCCGAGATATGTATCTTAAATAGGAAACCTAGCTCTAGAAATTTCGTTAGATTTTAACACAAAATTCCCAAACACCGCACCAAATTCCTTGTTACATATAGTTTCCATTTCTTATATATATATATATATATATATAATCTCGTTTTTAGAGTAATATATATTACGAGCGAAAACAACTATAATATAAACTAGTATGTTGTGGCCACCACATGACCTTCTTCTATATTTTCCTATACAAATTCACTCAGTAAAAATAATTTATTAAAACTATTATTTAAAATTATTATTTAAAATTATTATCTAAAAAAATTATGTTCCATGATAATGTAGACGATTTCCATATTAGAGAAGTAGTATAATATCCAAAAAAAGTCAATTTTACTGTCAATATTACATTTAAAAAAAAATCGATAATTTTATTTTAAATTATCGCAGATCAATGGTTCAACCATTCGTTTTAAAGATACTGGCGAGCTCTTTTGAAAGATACCCATCATGAAAATTCACTCCCCTCCAGGGGGGACTTCTTCCCCCCCCCTTGGGGGGGGGGCGAGTCTCCTACACATACAAAAAAAATTTTCCCAGTTGACTATCTATATTATAAATAATTCTTGTAAATTACATAATGATTACTAAAAAATAAATCTCTTTATGCACATTTATACAAAATTCTGTCCTATATCACCATGTTAAAAATTTAGAAAAAGCGGAATGGCAACGTAACCTGTAAGATAACTTTTTGCCAAAAGTTGATAGGCACTAATTTATGTCAAGGTGCAACTACATACCAATTTGTATGAAATTCTGTGTGGTAGTTCCTGAGACACAGTAGCCACAAAATTTTGTCACACACACAGAGACAGACAGACAGACATTTTCTAAAAATGGTCAAATCGTGTTCTACAGCTCTCAAAACGTGCAAATCTATCACAAACCCGAGGTCAAAAATTTTTACCAATCCAATACTTTCTTCTATTGAATATAGAAGGAAGTAATAAATAAGAAAATTTTAATTTTAATTTTCAATTAACCCATTAACTCTCTTTAAGCTTCTTGTCTCTAAGACTTTTTATGAAGCAATGGTGAAATTTTGTACTAGGCCATGAGGCCATACGAGGTACTACGCCATACGAGGCCACATCTTTCTCATTACAAATGTTTTTGAATAGAGGATATATAGAGAATGAATTTTATTATTTTTAATTGATTATCTTGAAAATTTTGATCAATTCTTATAAAAATGTTTACTCTTCTTTTGTAACTATTTCTATTTAGTTATGTATAGTCTAGTTCAGTATTTATGGATTTTATTCTAAGATCAAAGTTCTTCAAAAATTATGAATAAAACACTTTAAATAATCAGTTAAAGGTTATATTAATATTAATTTAGCTGCGTATCTATTCGATGAAACACTGGCTTGAATGATGTGGAATGAAACTTGGGTGAAACTTTGTTTTAACTTTTGCTTATAGTTTCATCCTTCAGTTCTTTTATAAACTATGCAAATTATTAGAATGATTTTTTTCCCCCTCAATATAGATCGCTTATACACAACCTTTCCATAAATGACCGGACGCTTTCGATTTCAGACGTATTTTCAAATATCTGAAAAAGTATTTGACAAATCATCTTGAAGCTTCAGGCGTGTAAATAACATGTTACATCTCATATATTTCGGAGAAAAATTTTCCCTGAAAATAAAAAGAGAACCTGTAAAAAATTTAATAAAAATCGAAATGTTTGGGATCCTCCTGTAAAAAGTATTGCTTGAAATGCAGTGTGTTGTTATGAGGCTCATTCTTATTTTCTTTATAAATTTTTATGAAGTCACCACATATATTCATAGAGAAATAACGGTTCCTTTAAAAAATTACAAAAAAAATTGTCACTTTTTTAACTATAATGCGCAAGGTATTAAATCCAGTGCATAGCCATTTTCAGGAAACTTGACACACAACATTAGACACAGCATACTGTAACCAGAATGCAAAAATATTAAATATCTAATGAAATAAGAGCAGCTTTACTGACTATTTTTTTAACTGTGCATGCGCAAGCTTTAGTAAAATTTCATGTGCAGAATTTAATAGCCAAATTTTTGAGCTACCTATATATATATAAAAAAAAAGCAAGTATCGTGTAAATTTGTACGCGATAGAATGAACTGCTTTTCAGTTCCTTAAAAAAAAAACAGATAAACTTTAAGGGGTTTTATTCACATTTTTATTTTGATTCAGTCAATGGTAATACAATGTTCATTGATTGAAAATAAATATTGAGAAAACCCCTTATCTTTTTCCTTATTTTTGAGAAGAACTGAAATTCAGCTCATTCTATCACGTACAACTTTTTGAATTTACATGATATTTGTTTGGAGTTTTCATATAAGTCGCTTAATACTGTCAGCTGTTACATAACGCATATAATTTTTTGCTAAAGCTTGCGCATGCGCAGTTAAAATTATTTAGTAAAACTACTCATATTTCATTAGATATTTAATATTTTTGCATTCTGATTGCGTCTAATGTTGTGGATAAAGTTTCCTCAAAATGGCTTTGAACTGGATCTAATACCTTGCATGTTATAGTAAAAAAATCTGGAGTGACTCCACTCGACTTTCCGAACATTAAGTAATTAAATGCTGTATAAATAAAGTAACAGATGTCATTAAATAAACAAAATAGAAAATTACAATAAGGTATATAAGTATTTTTCTCTACGTGATATGTTCTTTAAATTAAAGCCATTGCCCTTCAAATATTTTGAGCATAGATCATAATGATAAAGAAATTTTCGTTGTGTCCCTGTAAAAATCTGTAAGTACTATACTCACTAAAATCTATACAGTTCGTGCGACGGTCGCCTACAACAATTATATAAATTTTCAGCTTAATCGAATGAGGCGTTCAGACACTACCGCACTTCAAATAATTTGAGCCCATAAACCACAATGATAAAGAATTTTCATTTGTGTCAGTTTAAAAAGACTATAAGTACTAGATTCTACAAAACTGATACAGCTTGTTTGAAGGTGATCAATAACATGCATATAAATTTTCAGCTTAATCCAATGTAACGTTTAGACGCTATCGAACTTTAACAAATTTGACTCCGTAGGGCATAATGATAAAAAAAAAATTTCGTTGTGTCCCGGTTAAAAAAAAACAAAAATCGTGCTAGATTCACCAAAATCAATGTAGTTAATGCAACGGTGACCTATAACATGTGTATAAAGTTTCAGCTCAATCTAATAAGACCTTTAGACGCTATTGAACTTTTAAAAAGTTGGGCCCATAGACCATAATGATAAAGAACATTTCGTTGTATCCCTGTAAAAATCTATAAGTTCTAGACTTATTGAAATTTATACATCTTGTGTGACGGTGACCTGCAATATGTATGTAAATTTTTAACTCAATCGAATGAGGGGTTTAAACGCTATGGCATTTTAAATAATTTGAGCCCATTAAACACATGATAAATATTTTTTCTCTGTGTTCCTCTAAAAACACTATCAGTGCTACATGGTCCAAAATAAATATCGTTAGTGTGACGGTGATCTATAACCTGGATATAAATTCTCAACTCAATCAAATATGGCGTTTACACGTTTTCGCACTTTAAAGAATTTGATCCCAATAGGGCATAGTGATAAATAATTTTTTCGTTGTCTCCCTGTAAAAGAATTATGCGTGCTGGATTCACCAAAATGTATTCACTTCGTGCAACAGTGACTTACAACATGTGTATGAATTTTCAGCTCAATTGAATGAGGTGTTTAGACGCCATCGCAGTTTAAAGAATTTGGGCCCGTATAGACCATAACAATAAAGAATGTTTCTCTGTGCCCCTGTAAAAAACCTATAAACGCTAGATTCACCAGAATTAATACATTTTGTACGACGGCGACTCATAACATATATATAAATTTTCAGCTCAGTCGAATGAGGCATTTAGACGCTATCGCACTTTAAAAAATTTTGGCTCATAGACCCTAATGATAAAGAATTTTTCTTTGTGTCCCTGTAAAAATACTGTAAGTGCTAGATTCACCAAAATCAATAGGGTTTGTGCTATGGTGACCAATAACATATGTACAAACTTTCAGCTCATTCGATCAAAAGGTTTAGACGCTATTGTGTTCTCTCACATACATGTACACGTACACATCATCGTAAAAATAGTGAAAACGGACTCAGGGGACCTCAACACGTGTAGAAACAACAAAATCTTAAATTCGGATTTTTGACATGATTACAATACTTTCCTCGCTATAGTGTTCGGAAAGTAAAATATGACAAATTTATATGCAATTTTTTAAAGAAACCGTTATATCTCCATGAATATATGTGGCAGCTTCATAAAACTTTATACAGAGAATAAGAAAGAGCCTCATAATCACATACTACAGCCAGATTGCATTTCAAGCATTAATTTTTACAGGATGGTCCTAAAAAACTTTCATTTTTATTTAATTTTTTTCTGGTCTCCTTTTTATTTTCGGTACGAAACTTCCACTGAAATATGAGGTGTAACATGTTATTTACACGCCTGAAGTTTCAAGATGATTCGCGAAGTACTTTTTAAGATATTTAGAAAAAGTCTGAAATTGAAAGTGTCCGGTCATTTATGGAAAGGTATGTTTGTATGTATGTAGTCCACAAAACGCACAGATTTTGCCCATAGACGTAATGTATTTGAATTCTCTTGGATGTCCCGATACATGAACAGTTTCCTTGATTTCAAAGAAAAGTTTAGTGTATTACATTCCTGTACAACACTGATTCAGAATATCGAGTTCGAGTTGTAACTGTTATTTCTGTTATATTCTTGAGATATGCTAATAACAATTACACAGAAATTCCGACAGAAACACAGACCAACTGCTAAAAACCTGGGGAACAACTTTAGTATATCCCCACAACGATATTTGGCGATTTCTTATTGGCGGTTATGGCTAAATCATAAATCAAAAAATAATAAATGATAAAATCATAATCTAAATCATAAAACATAAATCCAAAATAAACAACATATAGGCTGCCATTTTACATCGCAAACAGTCCAGAACGACATCGTTATCGTTCAAAACGGCGCCAAAGAAAAATCGCCAAATTCAGCTGTGGGGATATACTAAAGTTATACCAAACGTGTTTTTCGGGTTCAGGTGGCATCAAAACTTGTGTAAATATAACAAAAACTTAATTTCGAATATCTGATCCTAAAACAAGGCCTTCTCTACCATTCATGGGTGGGTGAGAGAAAGTAAAAATAGCTATTAGACATCTGTACTGATAAGTATAAAGGATTTAAGTCGAAAAATGTCGATTTTGAGTTAAGTACATAGTCAGACCCAGAAAAAATTTCTCTATCAATTGGTATAAAGGATTGAAATCCATGTCATTTAGTCTTTGAGAAAATCCATTGCTAAAAAAAGATTCAAGTCAGAAATTTAGCATTAATCTTTGTATAAAATGTTTAATTCAATTTTTTCCCAGTATTAAATAAATATTGACAATCACTGAACGGTATAAAGGGTATAAATCAACATAATCCCTTTTTCCTAATCGATTCTTCTGATTAGTTTTTAGTTAGTTTAACTTTATTTTTCGTCTCCTGAAAAATCAAGAATATTGACTTAAATCCTTTATACTTATCAGTACAGACATAATTGAATGCATTATAAATATGTTACAAGAAAAATTAGCATTTTTAATGTACGAGAAACTTTTGGTTTCAAACATCGATATGTTAACCTAGTTAAATTCAGTTATTAATTTAATCAATAACTAACTTTGTAAGTGAACACAATAAATTACAAAAAACTCACAATTGTTTCAGGTCAACATGACCGCACGGCTAGTGAAAAACTAGGCATGAGGGCATCATCAAAGCAGCAAGGTGCACTCACACCTAGAAATTTCAAGTGACTTTTGCATGTAGCTTCCCCTAAAACAACAAATTTTAAATTTCGGCGTAGTTCTAGTATGTACCGAACAGAGAGGTTAAAAATTTAAGAAGGAAAAAATATTGAAAAATTGTTACATAAAGAAAAAAAAATCTGATGTGGGCACCACATGACTTCCTTATACACTTTTAGAAATATACATAATGTTAAAAAACATTGTCACTGGAGCCAAAACATTTGGCTAAAAATATTTTTAAAAAATGCATGCATACGTAAAAAAAATAAAAAATAAAATTGTGCCTTCAGGGGACTCATGTCAAAGTTGTGCCTTGGGGGGGACTCATGTCAAAGTTGTGCCTTGGGGGGAAACTCATGTCAAAGTTGTGCCTTGGGGGGACTCATGTCAAAGTTGTACCTTGGGGGGGACTCATGTCAAAGTTGTACCTTGGGGGGGATCATGTCAAAGTTGTGCCTTGGGGAGGGGACTCATGTCAAAGTTGTGCCTTGGGGGGGACTCATGTCAAAGCTGTGCCTTGGGGGGAATCATGTCAAAGTTGTACCTTGGGGGGGGACTCATGTCAAAGTTGTACCTTGGGGGGATCATGTCAAAGTTGTGCCTTGGGGAGGGGACTCATGTCAAAGTTGTGCCTTGGGGGGGACTCATGTCAAAGCTGTGCCTTGGGGGGACTCATGTCAAAGTTGTACCTTGTGGAGGGGACTCATGTCAAAGTTGTGCCTTGGGGGGACTCATGTCAAAGTTGTGTCTTAGGGGGGACTCATGTCAAAGTTGTGCATTGGGGACTCATGTCAAAGTTGTGCCTTGGAGAGGACTCATGTCAAAGTTGTGCCTTGGGGGGACTCATGTCAAAGTCGTACCTTGGGGGGGACTCATGTCAAAGTTGTGCATTGGGGGACTCATGTCAAAGTTGTACCTTGCGGGGAACTCATGTCAAAGTTGTGCCTTGGGGGGACTAATGTGCCTTGGGGGGACTCATGTCAAAGTTGTACCTTGGGGGGACTCATGTCAAAGCTGTGCCTTGGGGGGGACTCATGGCAAAGCTGTGCCTTGCGGGGGACTCATTTCAAAGTTGTACCTTGGGGACGGGACTCATGTCAAAGTTGTGCCTTGGGGGGGGACTCATGTCAAAACTGTGCCTTGGGGGGACTCATGTCAAAGTTGTACCTTGGGGAGGGGACTCATGTCAGAGTTGTGCTTTGGGGGGGACTCATGTCAAAGCTGTGCCTTGGGGGGACTCATGTCAAAGTTGTACCTTGGGGAGGGGACTCATGTCAAAGTTGTGCCTTGGGGGGGGACTCATGTCAAAGTTGTGCATTGGGGACTCATGTCAAAGTTGTGCCTTGGAGAGGACTCATGTCAAAGTTGTGCCTTGGGGGGACTCATGTCAAAGTTGTACCTTGGGGGGGACTCATGTCGAAGTTGTGCCTTGGGGGGACTCATGTGCCTTGGGGGAACTCATGTCAAAGTTGTACCTTGGGGGGACTCATGTCAAAGTTGTGCCTTGAGAGGGACTCGTGTGCCTTGGGGGGGACTCATGTCAAAGTTGTACCTTGGGGAGGGGACTCATGTCAAAGTTGTGCCTTGGGGGGACTCATGTCAAAGTTGTACCTTGGGGGGGACTCATGTCAAAGTCGTGCCTTGGAGAGGGGACACATGTCAAAATTGTGCCTTGGGGGGGGACTCATGTCAAAGTTGTGCCTTGGGGGGGACTCATGACAACGTGTTCTAAACTTTTCTGAAAGTTTCAAATGTCTAGCTAGTCGAGAAGTCAGTTAAATTGCAAGATTTGTCTAAACCGTTTTTGAGCTATTACCGATTTTTGATATATTTTGCCCATTATAAACCTAATTTTCCTAAATATCTCCAAAACGGAAAATCATAGAAAGTCCAAAAAGGGAGGTGCACAACTAGATGTTATAACAAACCTATGTACCAATTCGCAACTTTCTACGTCCAACCGTTTTTGAGTTATGCGACATACCCACACACAGACACACACACACACACACATACAGACGTCACGAAAAATCGTGTAAAATCCCTTATCTCTAAAACGAGAGCTCGTGTTAAGACGACACTTGCAGGTGTGCAACTAGACATCATGACAGTCACACATATAAATTGGCAACATTCAGCGATCATTCGTTTTCGAGCAATGTGAAATACAAAATCCATTTCGCAAATCGGGATTACTATACTTCCTTATACTTTGTATAAGGAAGTAAAAAATGTTAAAAGTTTAATTTCATTGCGAAACCAATGAACATTAAAACATTCAAACATTCAAACCAAAAGTTTTGAAAGATGGATTTTTCAATAATTATGAAACATAAAAAAGCAAAGCATGGTAAATACATATATGTAATATATATATATATATATGTATATATATATTAATAATAATAATAATAATCTAGCCAATCTAATTCTTGTTTTATCTGTATTAAGAGCGAACTATACCTAATCACGTTGAGAGCCAAGACCCATGTTAGTTTCTATTGGAAAATTTCTTTCTACTATCACTTATTACCTAATGTACTTTTTTAAATTCCGTCTTCACATTCAGAAAATCCACAGCCATTCAATTAGTACTCATTTTTTAAATTTACTTTTTATTAATATCAAATTTTTGGGCTTTAAAAGTAATTAAGTGCATTTTTCGCATTTTTTTTGCTAGAAATTAAAATATTAAAAATGTAAAAAATCAATTTTTCGAAAACGAGTACTAATTTAATGATTGTGGATATTCCTAATGTGAAAACGGAATTAAAAAAAAATAATAAATAAATAATAAATAATCAGTAATTGAGGAAACAAATTTTCCCAAAGAAAAACATGGGCCTTGGTTGCCGTTGAGATTAGGTATTGTCTGCTCTTAAAGAACCATATTTCTATTAATTTCTTAGACATAAAGATCGTGACTCGTAAAAGCAATTAGACACGGCTTATCATACGACGAACTTGGACTTTGTCAATACACCCACATCGGCATGGTCCAGCTAGGAAAGCCTTTCTCCTTAAACCGCCTTGCTGACAACATCCTTTTTTATACTTGAAGGCTGTACGGTCAATTAAAACCATTAATGAAGATAATATAGGAGGCAGATGTTTAATTAGGATAAACTGCATTTTAAATTGGTTCTTACAAAGGAGGGGGGGGGGGGGAGTGTAATATTCTCGTAACACTAATGCCATTGAATTATATAACTGCTTACGTGCAATCTGCTAGCTATAAACACAATTCTATTTAATCCGATCTGCGATAATTTGACAAAACGTTTGCTTTTGATCTACTTATTATTCAATGAAATCTATATTTAATATATCATTATTTATAATTAAAAGTTTATATTCAAAACCTGCTGTAATTCAAATTTTTACACTGGTTGTGTAGATAATAGGAAAATCTCGAGTTAGCCATGTGATTATGAGGATTTTTTTATTATTATTATCTGTATAAAGATTTATGAGGCTACCGCATATAAATAATAATAAAGCACCACAGAACTGGCGTTTTAAAGTAATAAATTACAGAACTTTGGATAAACACCATAAAATGCAATAAACTCGCAACAATTGTTTCGGGTCGCAACAATACACGACCCTTGACAGGTCCGAGTGCCGCTTTGACTGCGGCACTCGTGCCTGCTTTGTTTGCCTGGCGAAGGGTCGTGTGTTGTTTCGACACGAAACAATTATTGCGAATTTATTGCATTTTATGGTGTTTATCCAAAGTTCTGTAATTTATTACCGCATATATTAATAAAGACATAACGGCTTCTTTAAAAAATTGAAAAAAAAAAAAAAAAAAAAAAAAGCCTTTTTTAAAATTGTAACACCTAGGGTATTAGACGTAGCTCAAAGACATTTTTAGGAAACTTGGCATAGTACATTAGACACAGCATACTGCAATCTGAATGCAAAAATGTTAAATATCTCACGAAATATGGGCATTTTTATTAAGTAATTTTTACCTACGCATGCGCAAACTTTATAAAAATTTCATTTGCATAATTTAATACCGAGGAGTATTAAATTACTTATATGAAATTCTCAAACAAATATTGTGTCAATTAAAAAGATATTAGAGATAGAATGAACAAAAAAAAAATTCCTCTCAAAGAAAAAAAAAGGAAAATAATAGGGTTTTATCAATATTTATTTATAATCAGTGAGCCTTGTATTACCATTGATTGAATCAAAATAAAAATGCAATTAAGACCCTTTGTAGTTTAGCTTTTATTTTGAGAGATTCTGTTCATTCTATTTCTCATAACTTTTTGAATTTACACGATATTTTCTTAAAAGTAAATATCGTTTAAAGTAAAAGTCGTTTTTCATAAAAGTAGCTCAACACTTTTGGCTATTAAATTATGCATCTGAAATTTTAAAAAACATGCGCAAACGTAGTTAAAAATTATTTAGTAAAAATGCTCATATTCCGTAAGATATTAAAAAATTCTGATTGTTGTATACATTGTGTCTAATGTAGTACGCCAAGTTAAAAATGGCTTTGCACTGAGGTTTAATACTCTTCGTTTTATAATTAAAAATGTGGTAATTTTTTTTTAAACAATTTTTTAAAGGAACCGTTACGTCTCCACGAATATATGTGGTAGCCTCATAAAAATTTATACAGATAATTAGAAGAATCCGCATAATCACATGCTATAGCCAAAGCTACTTTTTACAGAGTGATACAAAACATTTTGATTTTTGTTTAATTTTTTACTGTTCCTTTTTTCCTCTTCAAGTCAAATCTTTTACTGAAATATATGAGGTATAACATGTTCTTTATACTCCCAAAGTTTCAGGATGATTTGTGAAGAATTTTTCTAGATATTTTGCAAAACGTCTAAATTCGAAAGTGTTAAACGTCAAATACATATTGGAAGATCGGGTAATTTTTTTAATTAATATTTTTATTGTGTTTGTTAATCTCGACACTTATAAGATTATTTGGTTTCTATTTATTATTTATTTATATTTATATTGAAAAGAAAAGAAAGAAAGAATCTGAAAGTTTTTTCCAACAAGTCTTAGAAGTTTTGGCCATAATGGTTGTTTATGTCCCTACAAATATCGAAAAGTGTTTCATAATTTATTAGTAATACATAATTGTTTTTTCAGATGTTAAACTAAATTAAATTCTTACTAGTTCATTTTCCATAATTCTGACTCGTAACATGAACATGTGTTTCAATCTACATCATTGGCCACTGCAAATTGTGCCTACACTTTTATCGCAGGTCGAAACCAAGAGCTTTTGTGGGCTAAGAGAGAGAGAAAAAGAGAGAGCTAAGCTGTTAAATGTATTTGCTATATAAATTTTGGAATCTATACATATGTTCATCTTTGTAGGTATGTCTTCGAATTGTTTATAGATGAAACCGTGTTTATGATTATGCGTTGAAGAAACCAGATTGATACGTAAGCTAGCTAACGATTAAAGGAAAAAGAATGCTTTTACTTTTTCTCTTGTTTTAGAAAATAGGGTAGGTGCTCCAGTAATTGGCATCTATCCCGAAATAATTAATAAATAAGAAAAATAATAAAATCATACATTTTACATATAAGAATTTTTACAGTTTATGTCAAGCACTGGAGCATAGGGTGCTAATAACTGGTAAAATGAATAACAAGCAGTGTCAAACATTGGGTGCTAATTACTAATAAAAGGAAAAACTGGCAGTGTCAATTACTGGAACATTGAGTGGGTGTCAAATAAAAATTCATAAATAAAAAATAATAATAATTGTTATCAAATGTATATTTTATAACATATATGTGGTTCTGAATGTCTTTCATGTCATATGTATTAACTTAAGATTTCTAAAAATATTTTATGATGACTAGAACATTAAAAACATCAGAGATTGCTCTGAAAGTGTCAATCACAGGTGCACTTACCCTACTAGTATAGATATTGATACAAAATAAAATTTAAAATATAAAATTTCCAGAATTGTAACATAATTTTTTTAAAGTTCCTTAATAACTAAATACTTTACAAACAAGTCCGTCTGATGTAATATTTTGTACTTTAACTTTATTATGTGCAGCTGCGACTTGCAACAAGATTTAATCTTAGGAGTGTGGAGGAGGTTGCATTCAGTTCATTACCAGTGATAATTTACCGAAAGAAAGTGTCTTAAAAGTTACTTAAACCTGTTCAATAAAATAGATTATATCTTGAGAGAGAAAAAAGAAAGATGCTAAATGTTTCGAAAAGAAAGCCGTGCAATCAAGATGGACCTCCCATACGAATCTCACGATTCATTCTTGACAGCTCGAGAAAACGATTCACGAGTTTTCACGAGAGGAGGTCAACCCGAGTTCACACCCAGAACCGGTAAATCACATCCACATCCATAAAAATGTGCGCTGAATTAGTTTGGGAGTTGCAGAGTTTTGCATTTCAGGATCTCAACACCTTTTAACGAACTCTGTTTTGAATGACGGGGCTATGATAGAATATATTCCCTTTTCAATTGAAAAAATTAAAATTCGATGATGATGTCATTCTAAGGTAAAGAAATTTTAATAAAAAGCAAAATGATTCGAATCCAAATACAGCTCCCCTAAACAAAGCAAACTTGACGAAACGTATGATGTAACATTAATATTTTGTTTGATAGAGCACTAATATTGAATTTACGTCATCGGGGCAAAGTAGAAAATACAATGTTTTCAAAATTATTTATATATTTCAAATTCGGCTTTAATTCTTTAAATATTGATGTTACATATATATCAGATTTTAAATTGTAAAAATGTATAGAATTTTATTAGATCGATTTAATATTTAAAAAGATATAATTACAAATTATAAATATTTATATGATCTCCATGGGAAAAAAAAAAAAAAATCCAGTATGTTAAATTTAGCCCACACACTCATAAAAAATTGTATTCAGAATTTCGGCATTATGCCAAATTTTTTTTTTATCAGATATGAGAATACAAAAATGTTGATTTAAACCCCAATTTAGTGCCTCAACATAATACTCTCCGTTGGTAAAAATGGATACCATTCGATTGTGTTTCACAGAATATACAGTTTACAAGTGAAAAACCATACTAAAGCAAGTAAACAAAAGCACTCCGTATTAGTTTGTGACTAATCCTTCAAATAAAAATTTTTCGTATGATTTTTGTTTGTAACATGCAAGGATTTTAAACTAATTCATTTTCATTTTTAGAAGACTTGACATACTACGATATAAACAACATACGTCAAACAGAATATAAGTACATACAATATCTAAGGAAGCATAAGTATTTTAACGCAGTTAATTACGCAGGCGCAAGCGGTAACAAAGTTTTTTTTTTTTTTTTTTTTTAATCATTATTTAGTAGTCAATTTTATATAATTACTGTGAAAAAAAAAAAAAAAAAAAAAAAAAGCAAATACTATGTAAATTTAGAATTATATAGGCGACATAATTAATTAGTTTACAAGTACTCTTAAAAAGAAGCAAAATTATAAACTTTATTTCGAATCAATGGATTTTTGTTTTAAATCATCGTACATGTAAATAACCCTACGTGGGGATACATGACTTTCTCTTACTCTGCATACCAATATTATAAAAACAGACAGTAAAAATAATCCAGTATGGTTAAAATAACAAGTACTGTATATAAACATACAACGAAAACAGTTCAAAATTTCTTTAAAAACAGTTTTATTTGACATATTTCTGTTTGAGTGTAGAGTTATCACCCTCTTCACCCCCAGAGAAAATTTAAGGCTATTATTAAATTTCAAAGTCTATTCTATGTTATTCATACAATATTAAGCCGCATCCCTCTTTGAAACGTAGCTATCTTGGTCAAACTTGGTCAAGTGGCAACCTAGTATGATTTTAAAAATACCAAATAAAAATTTTCATGCTTTTTTTATTTTATTTTTAGGAGGGAGAATTATTAGTTTGAATCTGGAGTTTTTGTAGGCCAGTTTTGTGTAACACCAAAATAAATTAGAAATATCAGTCCTATCGTTACAAATTCTGTACCAAATTAAAGGGGCGATTTTTTTTTTTTTTTAATCCAAGGTTGCAAACAGTTTTTCGACACGACAATAAGATTTTTTTTAATTAACTAAAGTATGAAATTTAAGTGGCAACACTTCATTTTAATTCATTTCAGTCATTTTAAAAAGTATGGGCCCCAATTTTACTGTTCAAAATTGAGATAAAAATTAAAAGTTAAAGTTAAAAAGTAAAAATAAAAATTTTACAGATTGAAATTAATAGTCTTCCGTACTAAACTAAATTCTGTCTTTAACAGAATTTTAATTATATATATATATATATATATATATATAAATGATAGATAACGTAATAAAATTTAATCTTAAAATTTAGCAATTAATAGAACTAAAACAATAACAACACACAAAAATATAGAACTGAATTTAACATAGAGGAAAGACTGACACAAAAAGTTGCCATATAGATTAAGAACCAATGAGTTACAATAATAACTTAAAATACTTACTCCGACATGAATGATAATAAAAAAGGACCATTAAACTAATGACAGAGAAAACAAATAATTAACCACAGAATTAATTGGATATAAATGCTTATAATTAGAAGTATACTCATCAGGCAGCGAGTACTTCATAAAGCTGTGGAAGCTGCATCGATTTCGTAAAACAATATTGCTAATCATAGCAATTTATATCATTTCACGCCCCAATCGAAGCAGCAGAACCTTATAGAATTAGAAATTAAGTGAAATATTAAGTTAAAACAAAGATTAAATAAAATCTTCATGGAAACCAAAGATAAAACGAGAAAGAAGCATTGTAACCACATGCAAAACAGTTAACACAAACTGGAGAAAAGGATGATGCCAAAACAAAAATTGAAATTAAAAATAAAAGCTTTACAGAAATCGATTAATCGAATGAACTTCAGAGCATTTTCATTAAACATGAAATACACAGAGTAAATATTAAATGAGAATGTTAAAATATATTTTAAAGTTAATTAAATTTTAAACTAGGAGTTATAATAAATCGTACATAAAACATTAATCCTTAAATCGTTTAAGGAAAGGACTAAAGAATGAATGCATAAGACAACAGTGAGCAAGTGCCATTTATCGGTTAGCTGTATAAACAATAAGTCAGTTAAATTATTTCAGGAGAAAAAGGCAATGCAATAAGGAGTGTAATTAAGAAGTATTTACTGCAAGATTAAGAGAATTTTTAGCACCAATCAAATAATAAGAGTTATGAATATTGGAACATGTTAAAGTTAAACCTAATATAATTAAGCTAAGAATTGAACTTATTAGTATTAACCCAAAATTAATTAAACTTGAAGGCAAAGTATTAAGAAGAATTAAACTCAAAGTGTTAAGAAGAATTAAATGTTATGTTGTAAAAAGACTCAATCACAAGCAATAATGCCAAAGAGCACACATATAAGGATAAGCATTATAAGGCAATCATCAATAATTAAAATTATAATTTTAAAGATGATTTTTTTTTTTGTTATTAATATGGATTGATTGTTCAAACTTAACAAGGGAAGCCTCTAGTAGCCAGATGCATACAATTAAATTTAACGATAAATGAGTTCAAATTTCATAGTATCAACCAGAAAAATAAGAAGAGTGTAACTTGCAGTAATCCTCCCATTTTTTTTTTTAATAATTTTATTCAACATCAAACCCTCCCAACCAACCAGCCAAACACACCACCCATCCTCCTTAATCAAACATCTGCCCACCCATCCACCTTTTTTTTTTTTTTTTTTTTTTTTTTTTTTTAACCTTAGTAGTCTTTTTTTTGTGTGTGTGTGTGTGTTAGACAGAGACCCTTAATGATAAACAATTCAATAAATAAATTTTTAGGATAACCCATTTTTGTAGCAGCATTGATTATGTGAGAGATATTTTTAAACCTATATGAACAAAGATTATGTATACGAAAGAGGTGATTGAGTATGATATTTCTGTAAACAGAGATATGAAGACAAGAAGTAAAATGTGTAAATAAATTTACTTTGAAACTAAAATCTTGTCTTTTGTCATACAGATCAGTATAAATTTTATTACCATCAAGTTTAAGTTTTAAATCTAAGAAACTAATACAGTTATTGTTGAGGAGATTATGAGTTAAGGTAAGGTGAGAAGGATATTCAAATTTGAATAAATTAGGGGGGAAATTATTGACATAAAAAATTATAATGTCTTCAATGTATCGGTAAAAATAGACATTTTCAATACATAATCCCTGTTCATAATGGTAAAGGTATAAGTCAGCTAACATACTCGAGCTACATCCTCCTTGTGGAATACCGACCTTTTGAATATAGATTTTATTACAGTGTAGAATGTAATTGTTATGAATAATAAAATTTAAAAGTGTCTTAAATGATGTTGCCGAAAAGCATTTTGGTAAAGAGATTTGACTTTTAAATTTTTCAAAAAGGTTAAAGATGATATATATATATATATATCATCATATAGATATCATCATATATATATCATCATATATATGTATATATATATAAATGCAACACGGTGTACAAACCTGAACGGGAATTATCTTTGGATGAATCCATGATACTTTATCGAGGAAGATTGTCCTTTCGTTTTTTTTTTTTTTTTTTTTTTTTTTTTTTTCCTTTAAATAAGTTATACTGATAATAGACATGCACACTGATTAATCGCTAAAAATTTGATTTTTGTATCCAAGAAGCCAAATCCATTTATTATATACTAAGATATTCAAGCAGCATTTTTTTCAATCACACGGGTATAAGAAAATAATTATCATTTCTATGTTTCCTGGACTTGGTAAAATTTAGCAAAGAACTTGCACCAGTTACGTTCTATAAATTTAGCACTGTATGAAAAATATATGGCACCCTGAAATGCACTTATCGCAATTCCTAAATATTTTCCTAATGTATCCGAATTCTTCGTATGGCCTAATAATAATAATAATATAAAAAAAGGTAAAAGATTTTCACACGGTATTCTATACGAAACATGCTTTTATGCATATAAAAAATGTGCGTTCTTTTCTTTTCTTTTTTTTAATACAGTCTGAAGATATTAAAAACTTTTAAACTTACAGATTTTAAACTGTACTTAGAGGAATTTTCGTTCATATGTCTGAACTCTCTTGGATGTCCCTGTACACGAACCATTTGACAGATTTCAATAATATGATTTAGAATACAAAGTTTGAACTTCCTGCTAAAATTTAATTTTGAGTTATGATGATAACACATTATAGCAAATCTGGTTGAAACCTTAATATGGAGTATGTATGTATCAAACTTTAAACAAATCGGTTCATAAATACTTTTTTTTTTTTTTTTCAGTTTAAATTTTCAAGTATCCCTCATTGAAAACAAGAAGGGCGGCTCAAGTTGACCAATGAGCTCATCCAAGATGTTTTTGAGATAATTCCACAGCCCAATACTGGTTCGAATTGATGGCCATAAGTCTATTTATAAAGAAACCAACCTGAAAGAATAAATATTACTGGACATAAAAATAAAAAATATCGAATGTTTCGACATGAACTTCTGAACACTTAGTAGACATCAAGCATTTAAACAAATTCGAATCCTCAAATAATTTAATACGAAATCAGAAGAAAAAAGTATAATAGTGTGTTTGTATATTTCTCTTCAAGTTCAAACAGTTGCGCCATGGTCGGTAATGTATGATTTCTTTTATGTGTCCCTTTAAAAGAATATACATTTCAAGAAAGAAATTTTTAGTAATGACCATTCTCAAACAAAATTCTAAAATACATACCAATTTTAGTCTCTTTTAAACAATGTATTGAACTTTACATAATTAACCTTAACAAGTCGTGATATGTGCATATTATTTCATATTTCTCCGTAAAAGAATTATAATTAGTACCCACATCATTTCCCATAACTAATATACATTAGCAAAACATTATCTCTATCTAACGTTTAAACAATTTAACTTTATTAAAACAAAATTCAGTTATTCAGAAATCATAAGTATATGAATTCTTTTCGTATCCCTGTAAAACAACTATAAGTCCTACACTCATATATGTTCTTGCGACGATGATCTATAACTTGTGTACCTAATTTCATCTTAATTCAATATAAAATTTATACGATAGCGCATTTCACATAATTTGACTTAACAGTCCGTATGATAAAGGAAATAGTTAATTTATCCAGTTTATTGATCTTCCAGTTCTCTAAATGTCGTAAAATTTCTTGGACTGAGAAAATCTTGTACCGAGTTAATATGTGTTACTAAAAACTTAAGTAGCAAGATCGGTATTCAAGACGATTAACTGGAATATACCAGAGAATTGGTGAGCATTGCGTCTCTGGGTGATCAGTCAAATGGAGCGAAAATGACGTACTTGACAAACATTCTAAGCAGCCTGTTTATCCCATAAGAATAAGAATATGATGTAAGTTTAATAATTCTTTTAAAAATTCATAAATGAATTTCTATGCATTATGCTCTATTGGTAAACATTATTAAAAATGAATTCTATGTGATCATAGATATGGAGGCATTGAACGTGTTTAGGTATTTTACAGGATAATACAAAAACGTGTACATTTGAGATTTACCCCTTAACGATCTCGTAAATTTCAAAAAAACGTTTTAAAAAGTACCTATTTTTTTAATTTAAGAAAATTATATGAAATTCACATAATTTTCATAATTATTATGTATTGTTATTTCTTATTTACATAATTATTTTTAAAAAATCATAAATGAATTTCTATGCATTATGCTCTATTGGCAGACATTATTAAAAATGAATTCTAGTGATCGTAGATATGGAGGCATTGAACGTGTTTAGGTATTTTACAGGACCATACAAAAACGTGTACATTCGAGATTAACCCCTTAACGATCTCGTAATTTTCAAGGAAACGTTTTAAAAAGTGCCTTTAATTTATTTTATTTAAGAAAATTATATAAAATAAAGTGTATAAACAATATATGCATTCATTTTAAATTTTTGGATTTTTTTTTTTAATCTTGAAATCAAGAAAATTTCATTTTGCAGAAAAACCAACCATTATGACTGAATGTTGGTTTTCCAGTGTTGCGTTTTCTATACTTCTCCCCAACACCAGTAAGCAGAAAAAATAAAAGATATGTGTTTTAAACATTAAAACAGAATTTTATAAAAAAAATTATACATACAATACAACACTATACGTATAATACACTGTTTTTAGATTCACAATCTGAATTCTTATAAATAATCACTTATTTCTGAATCACTCTCAGATGCAATTATACTAAAATTGAATTAAAGTCACTTTGTAATTCTGACTACATAATGTACACAATATAAAAAAAAAAAAAAAAAAAACACAGAGCACAAAACCACGTGTATTTAATAGCCTAACTGAGCTAAAATTACAAAACAAATATTACAAATATTATAATTGGATATACCTGATAGTTTAAAATAAACCTATTATCTTCAACTACTTTTTAAATAGTCTTCTATTTCCATCTAGAATGTAAAATAAGAAATAAAAAATTTTCCGGGTATCAAAAATGGTTTGTTTTTAAATTTTTTTAGTGCGTAACGTTTGAACACTTCAGCCCGGAAAAATCACGGGCACGAGAAACAAAGAACGAAAAATCACTCCGTCATTTTCGCCGGAAGCCGAAGCTAATGTTATTCTATGGGAAATTTTTTTTTTACAAATAACTGATTAACATATTTTTAAATTCTGTTTTCACGTTCTGAAAATTCTCAGCTGTTAAATTGAGGACCTTTTTTAAAAAATTATTTTTTTAATTTTTAATATTTTATTTTGAAGCTGCAAAATACGATTTTTCAATATGTGATTTTTTTTTTCATTTTGCAATTTCAAAATAAAATATTAAAAATTAAAAAAAAAATACATTTTTAAAAAAGTCCGTCAATTTAACAGTTAGGAATTTTCTGAATGCGAAAACCGAATTTAAAAATATGTATTAGTTAATAAGTTATTTGAAAACAAAATTTCCCCATAGAATAACATTGTCTCGGGCTTCCAGCGACGGTAAGTGAAGAGGGCCGTTAAGAAAGCTTTTTGTGCAAATCTCTGTGAATATATCATAATTTATTTAAGTTAAACCCGTCGCAAATTGTCCATAGTATAGCACTAGTACAATGCAAACACCACTCAAGGTAAAGGAATAAGGTGCAATTTAATGTGTGCCATCCCATTTCCTTTAACACATATTTATTGAACAATGTTTATATAGTTTTAAAAACAGGGACTTTTTTTATGCGTAAATTTTTTCAAGAAGTGCCGTTATATGATTCCGCATTCACACTAAATGTGTCTACAAAATGTTTATTTGTTATTTCCTACCTAAGCATGTTCAGCATAATTTGAATGCATCACTATTATCGCCTTGTTGAAAAGTGTTTCATAATTTATGATTATGGCTTCATTTTTCTTTCTAGTTTACTACAAAGATAAAGTCGATCCATAAAAAAATGGGGCCAGTGCATCAAATTGCTGGTTAGACCATGAATGGGAACATATGCAAATATATTGAGAGGAAGAATATATATATATATATATATATATATATATATATATATATATATATATATATATATATATTATCATTTAATATCTTATTTAATAATGTTGAAAAGTCCTCATTGGGTTTATTCACACACACACACACACAATATATATATATATATATATATATATATATATATATATATATATATATATATATATATATATATATATATTATATATATATATAATAAAAATAAATAAATAAATAATAAAATAAAATAAATAAATAAAAAATTGAAGTTTTTTTTTTCTAAGTTTATTAATTTAATTAAGACAGTTTTATTATTGTTCAAAATTTAAAATTGCTAATAATGTTATATCCTTTCTTTTTTCTTTACTTTTTCTTAAAATAAATAAATAAATAAATAAATAAATATAAATAAATAAATAAATAAAACGCATCCACATTCATAAATTTATAATCGAAGTTATATAATGTTTTTTTTTTTTTTTTTTTTATCGCAATATTTAGATCATAAAAAAATAGCAATCTGTATTATATGCCTCAGTATTTAGATCATAAGAAAATAACGAAGATATAAAAATAAATAAATAAGTAAACATTTAAAACTTACTGTGTTGCTACTTGTTAATTATTTATTTAATATTAAACAAATTTTACTAACCACGCATAATTTTTCTGTAAAAAAAAATAAAATAAAAATATTTTGCTAGCATTTTTAATTAGGTCCAATTCATATCTTTAAAAATAATTCCAATTTTATCAGATAAAAATTATTTTTTTATGCACTCCGTAAACGTAAATTCATTCAGCTCGATTATGCTCGTACAAAAAGACAAAAATATAAATATTAGCTGTTCGTGAAAATAAATTGAAAATGTTTTTAGGTGGGGGGAAAGAAGGAGGCAGAAAGAAGATTTTAAAAATAAATGTTTCAAATATGTTTCATTAAGAAAATAAAAATTCAACTGAAGCAAAAATTGAAATCAAAAGAAATTATATAATTTATCTTAGTTAAAAATATTTCACCAGTAAATATTAAATGTCACATATTCTGTTTCTTTCCTCTTTTTTTTACAAGCTCTTTATAATTCAGTCATCCTTCAAACACATGAACAACTTTTTTTTGCACATTTTGTATCAAAATTTCAATTGCTAAGTGGCAACACTGAAAAAAAAAAGTTGTCGTTTTATTAATTCTCCATCTTGTTTTTCAAATAAAAAAATAAAGCATTCTTTCGAAGACAGTTTTGAAAAATATATTTTCTTAAATAAATAATAAATGAAAACACCATTTTTTTTTATACATTGCCATTCAAGAATTAATTTTCATAGAAAAAAATAATTCAGATTTATTACTAATCGAACAAATTAATGGCAATTGGAGTTTTTATTTCTTTTTTTCTCTCTCTTGTGTGTAATTTTCACTTTCTTTTTGAGTGTTTCATCGTTAATTAATACTCGACATTTGAGTGCTCTTAACTTTTAAAGAAAAAAAAAATACTCTTTAATGTCTAGAAAGTAATTAATATATAAAAATTGTATTACTGAAGTTGGCAATACTTAATCTATATTTAAAGCGATGCCAATTGAAGCCTCTCTCCTTATTTCAAAGTCGGCAATACATTTTTTTGAAGATTTTTCTTTAATTTGTGTGTTAATTGGGCTTTTAGCTTAATGAGTAAAGGGTTTCTCTGCGTACGTGGGATTTGTAATTAACGGATGACTTTATAAGGAGAGTTAAAAAAAACTGAGAATTATTCATCACTTGTCGGACAATTGTGTTAAGCTCGACAGCAGTGACATCTGTCGGAGAGAAGTGGATAATGGACGTGATCAAGTATGCAATAAATCACAACTCGGGGATGTGAGCGGGAAAAGAAACTGAATAAAAATCGCTTTAAAAAATATGGATGATTAAACATTTTTTTTTTTTTTTTTTTTTTTTTTTTTTTTTAACGGCAGGCCGAAAAAAAAATGGAATATATTGTCTTTTTTTTAGCTCTGTAATTTATTTATATTATTGAAAATAATTTCTGATTAAAGCGGGTATAAAAGAGAAGATATATTTGATGAATATAATGTATTTTTAATTTAATACACCCAACACACAGCTTAAAAAAAATGATTCGGATAACCATACTTTATATTGCTTATATATTTAAAGTCATATAACTTTTAAATAGTTTTTTTCATCGACTAATAATTACTATTATAAATCAATTTTTCGCAATATTTTAAATAGTTTCTCAAGTATTTAAGATTTTATTAAACTGTTAATATTCATTAATTATAAAGAGGCTGTAAACCGTCAAAAATTATCAGTTTCAGATTCTTACATATTTAGGTAGATAATTTTATTCTGAATAAAGTGATACAGTTAAAAATTTTTAACTGTGTGATATATACACCAGTGTTACCAACTCGTAGATACTTTTATATTCAATTTCCACCACTAATTTTTATTTGTAACATTTGTCTAATTTTATGTTTGTGTAATAGACTATAATATGCACCAAAAATCATTCTTCAAAATTAGTGGTACTTATTCAATTAAAAAGTTCCTTCATGTTAGCAATACTGACATACACTGAAATATTAGATGAATATGTACAAGTCACTTCTTATTTGAAACGACTTTTTATTAAACTGAAGTTTTTTGCACCTTTGTTACAACAAAATTAACGACTGTTTTAAAATTGCATTAACTGAAACCTTTAAGGTTTCGATTTTTACTTTTACTTACCCATAAAGCAGAAAAAGTATTGTTTTTACGTTTAATTTTCGAAATTGAGATTTATGATATCGCTCATGGGCTGCAATAGTGGCACAACTCAAAAAATCACATTTTGAAATAAATGGCTTTAAAGGTTTTATTGCAATGGAAATACACACATTTAATCTTAATTTAAACATGCCTTACGGTGTACTTAGTGAATTATGAGATGTGCCAGTACTGTAGCTGAAGAGAACGTATATTTTCACACTGAGACTTGTACTTAGTCGAATAAATCTATTTTTTGAGTTTGCTAATATTGCAGCCCATTGCCATAAAGGTAATCTGAATAATATTAAAAATAAAATAATAATAATAATAATAAAATTAAAAATAAAAAACAAAATAAATTAAAGACTTTTTATATTAGCTTGAGTCTCATTAAAAAGTATGAAAAGTTTAAAATGAAGTGTTGCCACCAAAATTTCATACTTTAATTAATTTTAAAAAATATAATTGTCGTGTGGAAAAACTGTCTGCACCCCTAGTTTCAGAAATATTGCCCCTTTCATTTGATACCGAATTTGTAACGAGCCGCATACATTTAAAATGACTGAAAGGAATTAGAATGAAGTGTTGTCACTTAAATTTCATACTTTAGTTAATTAAAAAAAAAAATCTACTGATCGTGTCGAAAACTTGTTTGCACCTCTGGATTAAGAAAAATCGCTTCTTTCATTTGGTACCGAATTTGTAACGATAGGACTGATATTTCTAATTTATTTTCCCCTTTTTCCGTTTTTAACTCGGATTCGGCAGAAGGTTTATGACAGAGAATGTAAGCTAAAATAATTAAAAGATGAAAAGAACATTTTATATACCATGTTTTTAAATTTTCTGTTGAATCAAATAAACGCTACCGAAGGCAGTGGGAATCCGGAACAGTTGGCTAAAGGTATTAAAAAAACTCATTGTTATCGTGTGTTGAGCTATTATAAAAATTTCAAATGAAGCTAGTTAGCGGGGAAGTTAGTTAAAAATTAATTGCAAGCTTTGTACTGGTAACGATGCCGAAGGCAGCAGTGAGTCGAAACAATTGGTTAAAAGTATTTAAAAAATGCATTTTCACCGTATTCTGAACTATTCTGAAACTTTCAAATGTCTAGCTAGTCGGGAAGTTAGTTAAATAGATTTTCTGTTAAATGATATAAACGCTGCCGAAGGCAGTAGGGACTTGAAACAATTAACTAAAAGTATTAAAAAAAATATTTTTTCACCGTGTTCTGAGCTATATCCTGAAAGTTTCAAATGCCTAGCTAATCGGGAAGATAGTTAAAAATCGATTGCATGCTTTCTACTGGTAACGCTACCGAAGGCAGCAGGAACCAGAAACAGTTGACCAAAAGTATTAAAAAAATGCATCTCCACCGTGTTCTGAACTATTCTGAAAGTTTCAAATGTTTAGCTAGTCGGAAAGTTAGTTAAATAAATTTTCTGTTGAATGATATAAACGATGCCAAAGGCAGTATAGGGACCTGAAACAGTTGACTGAAAGTATTAAAAAAATGTGTTGCCACCGTGTTCTGAGCTATCCTGAAAGTTTCAAATGTCCAGCTAGTCGGGAAATTAGTTAAAAATCGATTGCACGATTTGTACTGGACAAACAAACAAACAAGAATCGAAGTTAATAAAATCATGGTAAAAAGTCTTTTTAAAAAATCTGGAGCGACTCCACTCGACTTTCCGAACATTAAGTAACTAACAGTTTTGTAGATAAAATAAAGAAAGAGGAGTTGCTAAACAAACAAAAAAGAGAAAACCATAACGTAGTGTTTGAGTATTTTTCTCGATATATCACACGAGGTTTTATTTAACGCTACTGAACTTTAAGCCCTTAGATCATAATGATAAAGAATTTTTCGTTGTATCCCTGTAAAAATCTATAAATGCTAGATTCACCAAAATGCTTATAGTTAGTGCAACAGTGATTTATAATATTCATACAAATTTTCAGCTTAATTGAATAAGGCGTTTAGATGCTATCGCTGGTCTCATAGGCCATAAAGATAAATAATTTTTCTTTGTGTCCCTGTAAAAAAACTGTAAGTGCTAGATTCACCAAAATCTATACAGTTTGTTCAAATGTGACCTATAACATGTGTACAAATTCTTTGCTGAGATTAATAAGGCGTTTAGACGCTATCACACTTTTAAAAATTTGGCAAAGAATTTTTCTTTGTGTCCCTGTAAAAAAACTATAAGTGCTAGATTCTCCAAAATGTATACAGATTGAGTATCTGTAACCTATAATATGTGTATAAAGTTTTTGCTCAATTGAATAAGGCGTTTAGATGCTATCGCACTTTTAAGATTTTGGTCCCTTGGCCATAATGATAAAGAATTTTTCTTTGTGTCCCTGTAAAAAAACTATAAGTGCTAGATTCACCAAAATCTATAGGGTTCGTACTATGGTGACTTACAATATACGTACCAACTTTCAGCTTATCCGAACAAAGCGTTTAGACGCTAGCGTGTTCACTCACAGACATACACACATACATACACACATACATACACACATACATACACACACACATACATACATCATCGTAAAAATAGTGAAAACGGACTCGTTGGACCTCGAAACATATAGAAACATCAAAATCTCGAATTCGGATTTTTGACATGATTACAATACTTTCCTCACTATAGTGTTCGGAAAGTAAAAATCCCGATTTTAGAGGTTGGTCTGTCTGTATTTCTTATCATCATATCCCAAAAACAAATTACAACATTATGGTCAAATTTGGTATTCTGAATCCATATTATATAGGAATGTTACTTGTAATTTTTTATTGAAATCAGGCAAATGGTTCATGTACAGGGACCTACAAAAGTGTTTAAACTCATCACATCTGTGGGCAAAATATCTGATAAGTACAGTTTAATATTTTTACTTTCTTCTATATGTAATATAGAGAAAGTATTGGATTCACGAAAATTTTCGACCTCCGTTTTTTGATGGATTTACATGTTTTGGGATGTCTAGATTACGAATTAATAGTTTTTAGAAAATGTCTGTCTGTCTGTCTGTCTGTCTGTCTGTCTGTCTGTCTGTCTGTCTGTATCATTTTTTGTGGACGCTGTATCTCACGAACCAATGAATGAATGTTAACCAAACTTGGTATTTAGTTGCACCCTGACATAAACTGGTGCTGATTAGATTTTGGGATCAATCGCTCAACAGTTGGCGTTGTGATCGCATTTTATGCAAATTTTTAACATGGCTGCATAGGACAAAATTCCGTATAAATGGGCATAAAGAGAGTTATTTTACACTTGTGATTGTAAAATTAATATGAATTATTCATAATAGTAGTAGTTAAAAAAATTTTGTGCATGTGGGGGCATCGGTTCCCCCCCCCCGGGGGGAGTACCCCCCCCCCCCCGGGGAAGTAAATTTTCAAGATGGGTATCTTTCGAAAGGTCTCGTTGATAATAGTAATAGTTAACTGGGAAAAAAATTTTGTGAATGTGGGGGCATCGGTTCCCCCCCCACCGGGGAAGGGGGGGAAGTACACACGCGGGGGGGGCAAAGTTTCAAGATGGGTATCTTTCGAAAGGTCTCGTCAATACCTTTAAAACGAATGGTTGAACCATAAATCTGTGATAATTTAAACCAAAGTTATCGATTTTTTTTTACTTTTAACAAAACAAAACAAAAAAATCGCAATTTTTTTTTTTTTTTTTTTTTTTAACGAAATTTAACCAAACTTGGTATTTAGTTGGTCCCCAACATAAACTGGTGCTGATTATGTTTGGGGATCAATAGCTCAACAGGTGGCGCTGTGATAGCATTTTATCTAAATTTTTAACATGGCAGCATACGACAAAAATTCGTATAAATGTACATAATGAGAGTTATTCTTAACCTGTGATTGTAAAATTAATACGAATTATTAATAATAGTAGTAGTCAACTGGAGAAAACTTTTGTGCATTCGGGGGCATCGCTTCCCCCCCCCTCCTCCCTGGGGGGGGGGGGGGGGGAAGTACCCCACGGGGTGGGGTAAACTTCAAAGATGGGTATCTTTCGAAAGGTCTCGTCAATACCTTTAAAACGAATGGTTGAAAACTTACAAAAAAAATCGCAATTTTTATTTTTTTTTTTTTTTAAACGAAATTTAACCAAACTTGGTATTTATTTGGTCCCCGACATTAACTGGTAAAAACTCGTATAAATGTGCATAATAAGAGTTGTTTTAAACTTGTGATTGTAAAATTAATATGAATTATTGATAATAGTTGTATGTAACTAGGAAAAAAATTTTCTGCATGGGGGGGCATCGCTTCCCCCCCCTGGGGGGGAAGTACCCCCCCGTGGAGGATAAATTTTCAAGATGGGTATCTTTCGAAAGGTCTCGTCAATACCTTTAAAACGAATAGTTGAACTATAAATCTGTGATAATTTAAAACAAAGTTATCGATTTTTTTTACTTTTAACAAAAAAAAAAAAAAAACTTAGATCGTACTTTTTTTTTTTTTTTTTTTTTTTTTTTTAATATTGTTACTGATTGAATATGTATAGGTAAATATAGAAGAAAGTCTTGTGGTGGCCACAACATACTAGTTTTAGACTGCACTAAACAAAATAAAAACGATATGAATTCTTTATGAGAACAAAAGCACGTTTCACATGGAATATGAAAAGTATTTATTTTCATTACAGGGTCATACAGAAGATTTCTAATAAATTAGGGCTACACTTAGAAGTTCAAGTTGAATCATGCATTTATCTATTTATTATTTTGTGATGTGTTAAGTACATTATCTTTAAAATATTTTTCATTATTAAGCACTCATATTTAGAGAAAAATATTTTTTATGTGCTTGATAATGTATTCTAACAAGTGGGAAAACATTTTTGGAATCAATGTCCTGGAAAGATAAAGGGTAAAGACTACTAACTCTTGACGTAATTAAACAATTATAATTATTTCAATTCAAATTACAGTCAAAAGTATTACGTTTAACTTAACGTAAATTTCTCAAAATCACTTGAAATTTGTAATAAAATTTTTGTGCACGGTAAAATGCTTATTATTCGAAGTAAAAAAAAAATTTATGCCACTTTAAAAATCTTCCTTTTTACTTTTTCTTACCCACAAGGTAGAGAAAGTATTGTTTTTGGGTCAAATTTTCGAACGCGAGTTTTTGTTATATTTACATGTTTTGAGGTCCCGTGAAGACGAAAATCATGTTTTTAGCAAATGGTCTGTGTGTCTGTCTCTTATCAGCATATCTCAAAAACAAATTATGGCAGAAAGATCAAACTTGGTATTCTAAATGTGTATGATATAGGGATGCTACAGTAAGCTTTTCGTTAAGATCAAGCAAATGCTTCGTGTACAGGGACAATCAAGAGAATTCTAATACATTATGTATATGGGGGAAATTGCAGTTAAGTAGAGTTTAACGTCTATAGACTGCACTAAACCAAATGAAACGTATATATTTTTTTTTGTAATAGAGATAGTCAACTGGGAAAAAAAAATTGTGTATGTAGGAGCCTCACCTGCTCCCCTGGGGGGGAAGTCCCCCTTCGAGGGGAGTAAATTTTCATGATGGGTATCTTTCAAAAGAGCTCGCCAATACCTTTAAAACGAATGGTTGAACCATCGATCTGCGATAATTTAAAACAAAGTTATCGATTTTTTTTTACTTTTAACGGAAAAAAAAAAAAAAAAAAAAAAAAAAACTTAAAAAGAATCGTATTTTTTTTTTTTTTTTTTATACTGAGAATAACATGGACTCTTTTTTTTTTTTTTTGGATATTTGGTGTTATATTACATATGTAAAATGGAAATCATCTGCATTATCATAAAAGATAATTTTTTAAAATTATTTTATTAAATTATTTTTTAAAAACAGAATTTTTTTTAATAAACGAATTAAATTCTATATAAATGTAGGTGCATTAATGAAACGGGGGGTTGAGGGGGGTACAGAATGAATTATCATATAAAACTCCCCCGAAGCCTAATTTGAATTGTTTAACATAGGTTTACATAACATCGTTATCTTACCTCTTTTTATCTCCAATCTGTATTTATAGTATTAAATTTCAGGGTAAGAGAAGAGAGAGATTCTCGTGTGAGTGACACACGACATTTTTTTTTTTTTTTTTTTTTTTGAGTGACACACGACATTTTTTTTTTTTTTTTTTTTTTTTTTTTTTTTTTAAGGACCAGGAGGATTATTAGTTTCAATATGGGTAAAAACGTTGCGTCGTCGCCAGTCACTGCAGACTAGTTTTGTATAACACCAAAATAAAATGAAAATATGAGTCCTATCGGTACCAAGTGAAAGGAGCGATTTTTACTTTCTCTTACCCATAAGGTAGAGAAAGTATTGTTTTTGGGTCAAATTTTCGAACGCGAGATTTTGTTATATTTACACGTTCTGAGGTCCCCTGAGTACGAAAATCATGTTTTTAGCAAATGGTCTGTGTGTATGTCTGTGTGTCTGTGAGTCTGTGTGTGTGTCTGTGTGTGTGTCTGTGTGTGTGTCTGTCTGTTATCAGCATATCTCAAAAACAAATTATGGCAGAAAGTTCAAACTTGGTATTCTAAATGTGTATCATATACGGATGGTACAGTAAGCTTTTCGTTCAGATCAAGCAAATGGTTCGTGTACAGGGACAATCAAGAGAATTCTAATACATTACGTCTATGGGGGAAATTGCAGGTAAGTAGAGTTTAACGTCCATAGACTGCATTAAACCAAATGAAACGAATATATATATATATATTGTAATAGAGATAGTCAACTGGGAAAAAAAATTTGTGTATGTAGGAGCCTCGCCTCCCCCCCTGGGGGGAAGTCCCCCCTCGAGGGGAGTAAATTTTCATGATGGGTATCTTTCAAAAGAGCTCGCCAATACCTTTAAAACGAATGGTTGAACTACCGATCTGCGATAATTTAAAACAAAGTTATCGATTTTTTTTACTTTTAAAGAAGAAAAAACTTAGAAAAAAAAAAATCGTATTTTTTTTTTTCTTTAATATTGAGATTAAAATGGACTTTTTCGGATATTTAGTGTTATACTACTTCTTTAATATGGAAATCGTCTGCATTATCATAAAACATAATTTTTTTAAATAATAATTTTAATAAATTATTTTTTAAAAACAGAAATATTTTTTAATAACCGAATTAAATTTTCTATAAATCTAAGTGCATTAATGAAACGGGGGGTTGAGGAGGGCGGTAGCCCCCCTCACACAGAATTAATTATCGTATAAGACTCTTTCGAAGCCTAATTTGAATTGTTTAACATAGGTTTACATAACATCGTTATCTTACCTCTTAATCTCCAACCTGTATTTATAGTATTAAATTTCAGGGTAAGAGTAAGTCGTGTGAGTAACACAACAGATTATTCTATATCCAGGGGTGCAAAGAGTTTTTCGACACGACAATTAGATTTTTAAAAATTAACTGTAGTATGAAATTTAGCTGGCATTTCAGCAGGCATTTAGCTTAATTTTAATTTATTTCAGTCACTTTAAAAAGTACGTGGCCCAGTTTTATGGTCAGAAAATAAGATAAATAATATGGTGTGTCACTCACACGACTTGCTCTTACCCTGAAATTTATTACTATAAATACAGGTTGCAGATTAAAAGGTAAGATAACGAGTACTGTTATGTAAACTTGTGTTAAACAATTCATATTAGGCTTCTGAAGAGTTTTATATGATAATTAGTTCTGTGTGAGGGGGGCTACCGCCCCCCTCAACCCCCCGTTTCATTAATGCACCTACATTTAATTCGGTTATTAAAAAATAATTCTGTTTTTAAAAAATAATTTATTAAAAATATTATTAAAAAAATTATCTTTTATGATAATGCAGACGATTTCCGTATTAGAGAAGTAGTATAACACCAAATATCCAAAAAAAAGTCCATTGTATTCTCAATATAAAAAGAAAAAAAAAAAAAAAAAACGATTTTATTTTCTAATTTTATTTTTATTTTATTTATTTATTTTTTTTTTTCGTTAAAAAAAAAAAAAAAAAAAAAAAAAAATCGATAACTTTGTTTTAAATTATCGCAGATCGATGGTTCAACCATTCGTTTTAAAGATGGGAGGCGAGGCTCCTAGATACACAATTTTTTTTTCCCAGTTAACTACTTCTATTACAAAACAAAATACATATTCGTTTCATTTGGTTTAGTGCAATCTATAGACGTTCAATAAACATCTTGGCGCAGCCCACGTGAACTTAGTTCTGGAAGCGCTCAACACCGCTCTTCGAGCGGTGAGCGGGGGCTGCGCCCTGTTCAATCCTGTTCAATCTATAGACGTTAAACTCTACTTACCTGCAATTTCCCCCATAGACGTAATGTATTAGAATTCTCTTGATTGTCCCTGTACACGAACCATTTGCTTGATCTTAACGAAAAGCTTACTGTAGCACCCCTATATGATACACATTTAGAATACCAAGTTTGAACTTTCTGCCATAATTTGTTTTTGAGATATGCTGATAACAGACAGACACACACACACACAGAGACATACACGCAGACCATTTACTAAAAACATGATTTTCGTATTCACGGGACCTCAAAACGTGTAAATATAACAAAAACTCACGTTCGAAAATTTGACCCAAAAACAATACTTTCTCTACCTTATGGGTAAGAGAAAGTAAAAAATAAATTACAATTAAAAAATAAGAAATAAAAATTTTACAGATTGAAATTAAGTCCTCCGTACTAAACTAAATTCTGTCTTTGACAGAATTTTTACTTTTATTATTATTATTATTATTTTATTTGAAAAATCTCCTAATTCTTTCCTACTTATTTCTTAAAATAACGAAGAATAAAATGTACTCGATTCTTTATAAAAAAAAATCTGGTGTGTAACAGCCACACGACTCCCATTACCCAATACTACACACATTATAAACATTTTATATATTTTTTTGATTTAAATAAGTAACAAAATTGCTCTATCCGTCAAATAAGTTATTTAAAATGATAATTGGAAAAATAATAATGGGCGGATCTGAAATTGAGCTATTTATACAGGACGCCTATCAATTTTCCTGAACTAACCAACTATATCATTCGAAAGGACATCTAATAGAGTGTTTATATAGCAAATTTGAAGAAAATCGTTAGAGCCGTTTTTGAGATACGGACTTACGATCCCACTTCCGGTTTCCGATGTCCCACTTCCGGTTAAACTCAATTATTGACAGGAAAACAATAATTACATACAAAAGCATATTTAAAAGTGAGTTAAAATGGCGAGTTTGAAAAAAAATCCGTACAACTGTTTTTAAAGGAATGCCTCTGCAAGGCCTGAAATTGAGCTATTTATACAGGACGCCTGTCAATTTTCCTGAACTAACCAACTATATCATTCGAAAGGACATCTAATAGAGTGTTTATATAGCAAATTTGAAGAAAATCGTTAGAGCCGTTTTTGAGATACGGACTTACGATCCCACTTCCGGTTTCCGATGTCCCACTTCCGGTTAAACTCAATTATTGACAGGAAAACAATAATTACATACAAAAGCATATTTAAAAGTGAGTTAAAATGGCGAGTTTGAAAAAAATCCGTACAACCGTTTTTAAAGGAACGCCTTTGCGAGGCCTGAAATTGAGCTATTTATACAGGACGCCTATCAATTTTCCTGAACTAACCAACTATATCATTTGAAAGGACATCTAATAGAGTGTTTATATAGCAAGTTTGAAGAAAATCGTTAGAGCCGTTTTTGAGATACGGCCCCACTTCCGGTTTCCGATGTCCCACTTCCAGTTTTTCAATTTTCACCAAAATATGGAAATTTCATATGTACACCAGACTTATTTCAATTCTAAAGTTTCGTAGCTCTATCTTTATTAGTTTCTGAGCTATAATAGCCAGAAGATTCTCCACACACACACACACACACACACACACACACACACACATATACACTGACCAATTGTCAAAAACCAGTTTTTTGGACTCAGGGTACCTTAAAACATGTAAATCATGTGAAAACCCGATATCGAATGTTCAGACCGAATACAATACTTCCATTACCTACGGTAGTAGGGTAATGGAAGTAATAATGAACGTTTTTCTTGCCATAATTAGAAATATGAAATATATCATAGAAATGTCTGATTCTGTAATGTTAAAAAATTATCAATGCGAAATTAGTTTATATATGAGTTATAATGAGTTATATGAGTATACATATATGAGTTATATGAGTCTTTTTTTTTTTTTTTTTTTTTTTTAACATTATTTTCAAATTTGACATTTTTAAAACAAAGTTAACTTTAAAACAAAGTTAAAAATTTAAAACGAAATAAATTTTTAAAACAAAGTAACTTAAAATACACTGAATTGTCCTTATTTCTAGTAGAGCTATTATACTTTGAGAACAATAAATAAATAAATAATAAAATAAATTTAATTAATTAATAAAATAAAATAAATACACACACACATATTATATATACAGGGTGATTATAAAAAAACTGCCCCGATATATGCGACCATAGCTATCATACCGTTCACAGTAACTGAATAAAATTTTAGTGAAAGGTATTTTGAGGTATGCGCTCAAGAATCATATAAAAATAACAGTTAAACTCTAACAATTACGCTTAAAGTGACAAAATTTCGAAAATTTCAAATGGCAACACCTACTTTTTACTCTCTCTTACCCATAGGGTCGAGAAAGTATTGTTCTAGGGTCAAATTTTCGAACGTGAGTTTTTGTTATATTTACATGTATTGAGGTCCCCTGAATACGAAAATCATGTTTTTAGCGAATGGTCTGTGTGTCTGTCTGTCTGTTATCAGAATATCTCAAGAACAAATAGTAGCAGAAATTCCAAACTCGGTATTCTAAATGTGTATCATATAGGGATGCTACAGTAAGCTTTTCGTTGAGATGAAGCAAATGGTTCGTGTACAGGGACACTCAAAAGTATTTAAATACATTACGTCTATGGGGGAAATTGCAGGTAAGTAGAGTTTAACACCTATAGACTGCACTAAACCAAATGAAAGTAATATATATTTTACGTAATAGAGATAGTCAACTGGGAAAACTTTTTTGTGTATGTAGGAGCCTCGACTCGCCTCCCCCCTGGGGGGGGGGGGGAAGTCCCCCCTCGAGGGGAGTAAATTTTCATGATGGGTATCTTTCAAAAGAGCTCACCAATATTTTTAAAACGAATGGTTGAACCATCGATCTGCGATAATTTAAAATGAAGTTATAGACTTTTTTCATTTTTAACCAAAAAAAAAAAAATAATAAAAAAAAAAAAATTAAATGTAATATTGAATATAAATTCAACTTCTTATATATATATATATATATATTTAGTGTTATACTACTTCTGTAATATGAAAATCGTCTGCATTATCATAAAAGGTAATTTTTTTAAATAATAATTTTAATAAATTATTTTTTAATAACCGAATTAAATTCTATATAAATGTAAGTGCATTAATGAAACGGGGGGGGGGGGGGGTTAAGGGGACGGTAGCCCCCCCTCACACAGAACTAATTATCATATAAAACTACCCCGAAGTCTAATTTGAATTGTTTAACACAGGTTCACATAACATCGTTATCTTACCTCTTAATCTCCTACCTGTATTTATAGTATTAAATTTAAGGGTAAGAGAAGGTCGTATGAGTGACACACCAGATTAATTTTATTGGAATGGGATCTCCATTCCAAAGAAAAAACATAAATAGCGTTGAAACGGTATCTGTAGCACGAAAATTGCCATCACTACAAAAAAAGAGAAAACAATTGTGATGTGCCTACCAGAGCCAGACTAATGACGTAACATTCCCCACTGAGTCTTAGGATTAGAGCTCCTATAAACGCAAGCCGACTTGTGGAGGCTGGCTTACAGCCTCAATGTATGGATTATCTCCCAGAAGTGTGTAAAGGAGTGAATTGAAGACAACAACTTAAAACTAATCTTTATTCAACCTGACACTTTCACCGAAACCATCGCCATCTAGCACTGAAATCAACTTTTGACCTTGGCACTTCAAATGCAACACTTCTATGCTCAACTCGACACTGTCAACAAAACTACCCCTATCTAACACTGGATCCGACAGGTGACCTTAAAACTTCCAACTCAACACATCTATGACGCTCGACACTGTCACTGAGTCTACTACTATTCAACACTAGATCCGACTGGTGACCTTCACTCTTCCAACGCAATACATGTCGTACCTTACAGACACACATCGAAAATGATGCCCAAACAAAAGTTTAAGAAATTACGTTTTGAGTCAGCTTTTTTTTTTTTTTAAGATGGTTGGATGGTTGAGTTTTACGTCGCACAAGTGCTGCGCAGATGGGCAATTGGCGATGGTCTGGGACACACCCCTAGAGGTGGTCCGGAGACATGCCATCACAATTGTGATCCTCCACTCTTTTTTTTTAGGAAGCGTTGCATTGAAAGTGTTAACGTCAAAAGTTGATTTCAGTGTTAGATGGCGATGGTTTCGTTGAAAGTGTCAGGTTGAATAAAGATTAGTTTTAAGTTGTCTTCAATTCACTCCTTTACACACTCCTTATTTAAGATGGGAGATAATCCACACGTTCAGGCTGTAAATCAGCCTCCACAAGTCGGCTTGCGTTTATAGGAGCTCTAAGCAGAAGACTCAGTGGGAAATGTGACGTCATTAGTCTTGCTCTGGTAGGCACATCACAGTTGTTTTCTCTTTTCTTCTAGCACTAGCAATTTTCGTGCTACAGGTGCCGTTTCAACGCTATTTATGGTTTTTTCGTATGGAGATCCCATTCCAATTAAAAAAAAAGTAGGTGTTGCTATTTGAAATTTTCGAAATTTTGTCACTACAACCGTAACTGTTAGAGTTTAACTGTTATTTTTTTATATGATTCTTGAGCGCATACCTCAAAATACCTTTCACCAAAATTTTATTCAGTTACTGTGAACGGTATGATGATAGCTATCGTCTCACATATCGGGGTAGATTTTTTATAATCACCGTGTACATATAAATGTTTAAAGCATAATCATTTTCGTTCTTTCTATGACTGTTAAAGGTGTACTGTACTGTCACCTTAATTAATTTTAGTATTTCTATTCATTTATCAAAATCAATAAAAAGAAAAAGTAGCTGAAATTTTTACATTGGAATCGTTTTCCTCATAGTGGGAATTATGATTATATACTAAATAAATGTATGCGCGTATATAAAGCTCATTTATGTATAGAATCACCTTATATAAATTAAGTTTATATTTAAACATCCGAATACGTTTCAAGTACTAGTATAGTAGTAACAAAAGTCTCCGAACACTAGCGAAAATTCCTGTATAAAAAAAGTACACTTAATAGAGTTTTGTTAAATAAATTATTGTCGAATCCTGTTTTTAGAGTGACTAAGAACAGGATTCGACAAGGATTTATTTAACGAAACTGTATTAAAGGTACTGTTTTCTTATAGGAATTTTTGCTAATGTTTGGAGACTTTTGTTACCGACTGTACGTTGCGGCCACCACAAAACTTTCTTCTATATTTTCCTATACAAATTCACTCCTACCATAAAATTTATTAAAATCATTATTTATTAAAATTATGTTCCATGATGAATACAGACGACTTCCATCCCAGAAAAGTATGACACTAAGCATTAAAAAAAAGTGAGATTTATTCTCTGTAAATGAAAAATATATATATACGTTTCTTCTTCAAAAGTTCTTTTTTTTTTTTTTTTATGAAAAAAAAATCGATAACTTTACTTTAAATTATCATATATGGATAGATTATTACTATTATTACTATTATTATTATTTAAATTGAAATTGGATTTTGTCATCGTGTCTTCGTGTCACGCTAAAAAACAAGGCGCCTCCACTTTAAAGTCAATGCAAGCAAACTCTATCAGTGCTCGTTGGCTCAGTTGGTTAAAGGATTATGTTTATAACGTGATGGTCGTGGGTTCATTTTTTGAAGGGGCAATGTATTGCTTTTTTTCAGATAATCAAGAAAAAAAAAGGTGTGAATTGATAAAAGAAAATTTTTTTATTGTCTACACAGCATCCTAAAAATTTTTAAAAAGTCTTTTGAGGAAGTTTTTTTTTAATTTTAATTTTTTTTTTTTTTTTTTTTTTGTTTACTAAAAAAGTTTTTTTTTAGATGCTTTTCATTGAAATATGTTTTTGTCATGTGTTTTCATGTCCCGCTAAAAGACAAGGCGCCTGCACTTTAAAGCAAATGTAAAAGAAACTTTGCGTCGTTCATTGGCTTAGTTGGTTAGAGCATCTTGTTGGTAACACGATGGTCGTGGGTTCGATCCTCGAAGACAGACGTGTTACTCTTTTGTAGATAATTAATAGAAAAGATGTGTCAATTGTTAAAAGAAAGTCTTTTATTGTGCACACAGTATCTTTTCTTTCTTTTTTTTTTTTTTTTTAAGTTAATAAAACGCACAAAATAGAAATTCAAGTTTAAAAAAAAACCTTGGAAGCTTTTTATTGTGCAGTTCTAAAAAGCATAAAATAAAAACTTATTCTTTCAGAAGTATGCTATAAAAAAACAAAAGTTTCAACATTTAGGAAATTTTAAAGAAAAATATAGATATTTCACTTTTGCAAGAGATGAAAAATTTTAAATATTCAAAATATTTAAAAAAGCATTCCAGAACAATGTTCTTTTTGTACATGTATTTATTATATATTTCTAGCATGTTCTATAAATTTTCTTGACCTTTGGTTAGAGCGTCGTGCTGATAACGCGATGGTTGTAGATTCGATCTTCGAAAACCGATGTATTATTTCGTTGTCTACACATTACCCCAAGAAATTTTTATTAGTTTTTTTAAGAAGCTTTTTTTTTTTTTTTTTAAAGAAAATTTTAGAGAAAAACATAGATATTTCACTTTTGCAAGAAATGAAGATTTTTAAATATTCAAAATATTTTGTAAAGCTTTCGAGACCTTTGAAATTAATGGCTTAACGAATAGTTAAACAAAAACTAATAACTAAGAATATTGGTCTCGAATGCTTTTTAAAATATTTTGAATATTTAAAAATCTTCATTTCTTGCAAAAGTGAAATATCGATATTTTTCTCTAAATATTTCCCAGATCACTGTTACTATTATACTTTTTTTTTTTTTTTTTTTTATTAAAATATTTCTCATCATGCACATTGATATGAAATTGTATCCTATAAAGCCACGTAAAAACAAAAAAAAAAAAAAAAAAAAAAAAAATGGCAACATCACTTTTTGACAACAACGGTTTTTATCAAAACTTGATAGGCAAAAATTTATTTCAAGGTCCATCTACATAATTTGTATGAATTTCTGTGTAATATTTCCTGAGACTTAGTTGCGATAAAATTTTGTCACACACACACATAGGGACAGACGAACAATCAGACATTTTGTAAAAATGGTCTACACCTCCCAAAATATGTAAATTCATCGGAAATTCGAGGTCGAAAAATTTTTAAGAAACTAATACTTTTTCTGTTGAGTATAGAAGAAAGTAAAAGTAGCTTTAATGAAATAAATAAATAATACCTATTTGAACCATAATTTGAAAGAACTTAATTTTAAATTAAATGTTTTACCGACTTTTTTTTTCTTATTAAAATACGTAATTGAAAAAAAAAAAAAGTCCTTTCTTTTTTTTATTATGAGTCAGAAAATAATTTAAAAGTTTATACATAAAGAAAGATTATTTTAAATATTTTTTTTTTAATTCTTTCCTTTTTATATTTTGTGGGGAGAAAAAGTAATCTATATATATAAAAGAGTAAACTCACTGATTCACTGACTGATTCACTGATTCACTGACTCAACACGGTTGTGGCGATCCTATGGGAGATAGAGTCGCAATTTTTGGTGAGCAGGTTGATTTTAGGACCCTGACGCTCACTAAGACGAGATTTTGCAAAATACCCCCCCGTTCCCCCCTGGGGGGCAGAAGGCAAAAATCACCTTTATAAGCATATCTCGGCTCCAAATTGCTTCACAGTGAAGAAATTGCAGATGGGGAGACTAGACTTGAATACAAAAAAATCATTTTCTGCGATTTTGGAATTTTGGATTTTTAAGGGGGGTAGGGGGTAAAAATGAGATTTTCGGGGGCGCATAAGGCAAAAACACATTTACAAGTACAACTCGGCACCAAATTACTTCTCAGGGAAGAAATTGCAGATGGGGAGACTAGGCTTGAATATGAAAAAATTATTTTCTGCGATTTTGGAATTTTTGATTTTTAAGGGGGGAAGGGGGTGAAAATGATTTTCGGAGTTGCTGAAGACAAAAACACCTTTATAAGCATAACTCGGCTCCAAATTGCTTCACGAGGAAGATATTGCAGATGGGGAGACTAGACTTGAATACAAAAAAATATTTTTCTGCGATTTTGGATTTTTGGATTTTTAAGGGGGAAAAGGGGTGAAAATGATTTTCGGAGGCGCAGGAGGCAAAAACACCTTTATAAGCATAACTCCGCTCCAAATTACTTCACGATGAAAAAATTGCAGATGAGGAGACTAGACTTAAGTACAAAAAAATCATTTTCTGCGATTTTGGAATTTTGGATTTTTAAGGGGGGGAGAGGGGCTGAAAATGATTTTCGAAGGTGCAGAAGGCAAAAACCACCTTTATAAGCACAACTCGGCTCCAAATTGCTTCACGGTGAAGAAATTGCAGAGGGAGAGACTAGACTTGAAAATAAAAAAATCGTTTTCTGCGATTTTGGAATTTTGGATTTTTAAGGGGGGAAGGGTGTATAAATGATTTTCGGAGGCGCATAAGGCAAAAACACATTTATAAGTATAACTCGGCTCCAAATAACTTCACAGCGAAGAAATTGCAGATGGGGAGACTAGACATGAATACGAAAAAATCATTTCCTGCGATTTTGGAATTTTGGATTTTTAACGGGAGAAGGGGGTATAAATGATTTAGAAAAATACGGATTTTCGAGTAAAAGTAATAGCTCAAAGATGTAAAAAAAAAAAAAAAAAAACCGCCAAGCATCTTCTTGAAAATATTTCCAAAAACTCATTTTTTGATTTTTTCCGATTTTTTTTTTTGGGGGGGGAGGGGGGGGCAAAAAAAATAAAAATAGTGTCAGATCGTTCAAAATTGGTACATAGAGTTTTTCGATACTTACAAATCGATTGAGGATATTTTCGAATTTGTAACATTATTAGAAGGGGTGGGAAGGGGGGGGCAGTATGGGGGGGGGCTATGGGCAAAAACAAATAGAAATACAGTTAGGCCGTTCAAAATTGGGACAGATATGTTTTAAAGGCCTGCAAGTCGAATGGGGATATTTTCGAAAGTGTAAAGTTATTAGGAGGGGCAAGAAGGGGGAGGGGAGAGGGGGGGGCAAAAAAATAAAAATAGAGTTAGATCGTCCAAAATTGGTATATAGAGGTTTTCCATACTTACAAATCGATTGCGGATATTTTCGAATTTCTAAAATTATTAGGAGGGGCGGGAAGGGGGGTGTGTGGGCAAAAAACAATTAGAAATACAATTAGGCCGTTCAAAATTAGTACAGATAGGTTTTAGAGGCCAGCAAGTCGAATGGGGATATTTTCGAAAGTGTAAAGCTATTAGGAGGGCCGGGAAGGGGGGGTGGAGGGGCAAAAAAAATAGAATAGAGTTAGAGCATTCAAAATTGGCATATAGAGGTTTTCGATACCTACAAATCGATTGCGGATATTTTCGAATTTTTAAAATTATTAGGATAGACGGAAAGGGGGGGGGCGAAGGGGGAAAATAATAGAAATAAGAGTTAGAGCATTTTGGGATTTTTTCCGAAGGCAGTGAGAACCCGGTGCGACATTTTTCCTAATAAGATTTTTTTTCTGTTTTTTTTCACGTGATAAAAATTAATGCAATTTTGAGAATTCAGTAATTATAGCGATTCATTTAAAAATAGGGACCAGCGAAGCAGGCGTTGCCTGCTAGTAATAATATATAATAAGTGATTTTTTTTTTTTTTTTTTTTTTTTTTTTTTTTTACCTTTAAGCATGTAGAAACTTTATTTATTTATATTTTCTTCATTTTTTTTTTTTTCCCAAACTAAAAAATTAAACAGTTACCGTTGTCTTTTATTTATTTATTTATTTATTGACTAAATGAAGGCTTAAATAAAACATAATAAGGCATTCCTTTTTAATTATTATTATTATTATTATTATTGTAATATGTCAAACCGATTGGAGTGACGGAAAGGAAGAACTTGTATGTAATTTTCTTTCTCTCTAATTGTGCTAAGAAATGAGTTTTAGTACCAAACCAAGTAAAAGTTTTTTTTTTTTTTTTTTTTTTTTTAATCGACTTTTTTAGGCGTATTATATATATTTCTTCCTTCAGAGCAAGTTCATCTGGCCTTTTTGCTAAAATAATTCTATATTTAGCGTAGTGTTTAATTATGTAATAAAACCCGTAAAAAAGATTGTGAATGATTAATAAAATTGAACAATTATTCATGTAATAAATAAAATAAATAGCAACAAAATATAAAAATATATTCCAGAATTATTTCTTGTTTATAATAAATGCAAAATTATAAAACACACTACCTCGTAAAAACACAAATGACAACGTATAACTTATGCTTGGTATCATTTGAAATTGATAACTCATAACGATATAATACAAAATAAAATTGTTGTAACGAAATTTTTTGAGGAAAAAAAAATCTGGTGTGTCACTTACACGACTTTCTCTTACCATGAAATTTAATACTATAAGTACAGACTGGAGATTAAGGAGTAAGATAACGAGTACTGTTATGCAAACCTATGTTAAGACAATTCAAATTAAGCTTCACAGTAGCTTTATTTCACAAGTAATTCTGTGTGAGGGAGGCTACCGTCCCCCTCAACCCACCGTTTCACTACTGTACCTACATTTATATAGAATTTGAATCTGCTATTAAATTCAAAAGTTCATTTAAAATAAATGAGACAGTTTTCACACCAGCATTCATTGAAACTTATCAATCTTGATCAAACTTTTCTAGTAACAAGCACATTAACTTCAAAATACACCATTTGGATTGCCTGAAATTATTTGTTTTTAATTTATTCTAACAGACACAGACAAAGGTCAAACGTTAAAAACATGACTTCGGTATTTAGGAAGCCTCAAAATGTCTAAATATACAAAAAAAAAAAAAAAAAAAAAAAAAAAAAACCAAGCGATGAATATTTAGCTTAAAAAAATACATTATTTACCACATGGCTATGAGGAATTAATTTCAATTTCTGAGCAGCTTTCCTGGACATGGTAAAATATTATAGTGAAGCACTTCCACTTACAAATAAAAAAAGAATATTATGGCTTAAATATTGGCAACTCTCTATATCTTCTGAAAGTTATGTACACATCACATGGTGCACATAAGTATAATCCTATATTTATAATACACGGCCCAACCTGAAGTACACTTCCATCAATATATTGTCGTACTCTAATCTAATTCTTTTGTGTAGCCCTGTAAATGAACAGTGAGTGATTTCTATACCATATTTTACGCGAAATATATTTTTACGTATATAATATATATATATATATATATATATATATATATATCCGTTTCATTTGGTTTAGTGCAGTCTATAGATGTTAAACTCTACTTACCTGCAATTTTCCAGATAAACGTAATGTATTTGAATTCTCTTGGGTGTCCCTCTACTCGAACCATTTGTTTCATCTCAACGAAAATAATGTATCATCCCTATATCATACACATGTAGAATACCAAGTTTGGACTTTCTGCTATAATTTGTTTTTGAGATATGCTGATAACAGACACACACACACACGCAGAGAGAGAGAGAGAGAGAGAGAGAGAGAGAGAGAGAGACCAACCGCTAAAAACATGATTTTTTGATTCAGGTAACCACAAAACGTGTAAATAAAACAAAAACTCAATTTTTAAAATTTGACCCAAAAAACAATACTTTTTATACCTTATGGATAAGAGGAAAAAAAAAAAAAAAAAAAAAAAACTGAGAGACGTTAAATACGGAATAGCTCGTATGAGATGTTATTTTTTCTTTCATTTTCTTTTCCTTTCTTCTTTTTCTTCATCTTTTTACTTTTTCTTACTTATAAGGTAGAGACAGTTTTGTTTTTGTGTCAAATTTTCGAACGCGAGATTTTGTTATATGTACACGTTTTGAGGTCCCCTGAATCCGAAAATCATGTTTTTAGCGGTTGGTCTGTGACTGTGTGTGTGTGTGTTATCAGCATATCTCAAGAATAAATGGAAGTAGAAAGTCAAAACTTGGTATTCTAAATGTGTATGACATAGAAATGCTACACTAAGCTTTTCGTTGAGATGAAACAATTGGGTCCTGTACAGGGACAGCCAAGAGAATTCAAATATATTACGTCTATGGAGGAAATTGCAGGTAAGTAGAGTTTAACAGCTATAGCCTGCACTAAAGCAAATGAAATTAATACACATTTTTTATATGCGTAAAAACATGTTCCATGTAAAATATGGTATAGAAATCATTCACAGTTCATTTACAGTACTACACAAAAAACTAGATTATAGTACGACAATAGTTGAAAATTGATGGAAGTGTATTTTAGGTTTTACCGTGTGTTATTACTATAGGATTATGTTTAGGTGCACCATGTAGTTTATACATAATCTTCAAATTCTATTTTATTGTTAGTGGAAGTGCTTTGCTATAATATTTTACCACGTCCAGTATAGCTGCTCAGGAATTGAAAATAATTCCTCATAGACATATGATAAATAATGTATATTTTTTAGCTAAATATTCATTGCTTGTTTTTTACATATTTACACGTTTTGAGGGTTTCTGGTTGTCAAGTTTTTAACGTTTGATCTTTGTCTGTGTGTCTTACAGTAATTTAAAAGCGACTAATTTCAGGAGATCCAAAAGTTGTATTTTCAAATGAATATAAGTTTGTTGCTGGAAAAGTTTGGTCAAAACTAATAAGTTCCAATGAATGTTGCGTGTGAAAGTCGTCCGAATAATTTTAAGTTAACTTTCAATTTTAATAACAGATTTAAATTCTATATAAATGCAGGTGCAGTAATGAAACGGAGGGTTGAGGGGGGTAGTAGCCCCCTTCATACAGAATTAGTTATCATATAAAACTCTTCCGAAGCTTAATTTAAAACATAGATTTATAGAACAGTACTCGTTATCTTACCTCTTAATCTCAAACCTGTATTTATAGTATTAAATTTCAAGGTAAGAGAAAGTCGTGTGGGTGACACACCAGATTATTTACTTTCTCTTACCCATAAGGTAGAGAAAGTATTGTTTTTGGGTCAAATTTTAGAAAGTGAGTTTTTGTTATATTAATACGTTTTGACGTCCCCTGAATCCGAAAATCATGTTTTTAGCGTTTGATCTCTCTGTGCGTGTGTGTGTCTGTCTGTTATCAGCATATCTCAATAACAAATCATAGAAGAAAGATCAAACGTGGTATTCTAAATGTGTATCATATAAGGATGCTACACTAAACTTTTCGTTAAGATCAAGCAAATGGTTCGTGTACAGGGACACTCAGGAGAATTCAAATACATTACGTCTATGGGGGAAGTTGCAGGTAAGTAGAGTTTAACATCTATAGACAGCACTAAACCATTTGAAACGAATACATGTTTTTTATATGCGTAAAAACATTTTTCATGTAGCACAGGGTATAGAAAGCATTCACTGTTCGTTTAGAGGGCTACACCAAAGAACTAGATCATAACGCGATAATACTTGAAAGTTGATGGAAGTGTACTACAAGTTGTGGCATGTGTTTTTAATATAGGATTATATTTATGCGCGCCATTTGATGTGTACATAACTTTCAGAAGATATACAGGGCTGTCAATATTTAACCCTTAGCATTCTTTTTTATTTGTTAGTGGAAGTGTTTTACTATAATATACTATATCATATAATATTTTACAATATCCAGGAAAGCTGCTCTGGAATTGAAAATAATTTCTCATAGCCATTTGGTAAATAACGTATTTTTTTAAGCTAAATATTCATCGATTGGTTTCTTGTATATTTACACGTTTTGAGGCTTCCTGAATACCGAAGTCAAGTTTTATAGTTTGATTTTTGCTTGTGTCTGTTAGAGTAAATTTAAAACAAATAACTTCTAGCGGTCCAAATGATGTATTTTGAAGTGAATACGTTTGTTAAAGAAAAGTTTGTTCACGATTGATAAGTTTCAAGGAATGATGCGTGTGTAAGTTGTCTAAATAATTTTAAATGAAATTTTGAACTTAATAACAGATTTGAATTCTCTATAAATGTAGGTACGATAATGAAACGGGGGGTGAGGGGGCGGTAGCCCCCCTCACATAGAATTATTTTCAAATAAAGCTGTTCCAAAGCCTAAGTTGAATTGTTTTAATATAGGTTTACATAACAGTACTCGTTATCTTAACCCTTAATCTCCAATCCGTGCTTATAGTTTTAAATTTCAGGGTAAGAGAAAGTCGTGTGAGTGGCACACCAGATTTTTTTTTTTTTTTTTTTTTTTTTTTTTTTTTTGTCAGCCAATGGGTTATTTTTATTTTTGAGTCGAACTTAAAAATAAATAAATAAAACGCATGCGTTAAAAAAGAAGAAAGGTAAAAAAATACTCTTTACAAAAATGAATAACCACACAAAAAAATAGTTGCAAAAATAAATAGTGGATGACTTTATCTCTAATAGGAATATTTCAATTCGACGGATGTACGCGAGCGCTTCACAGCACCAACACTGTCTAAGCGGAAAAGGTTATTTTACAGTAAAAATAAAAATAACCCAATATTTACACTTGTTATAAAAAGAGTTGTTGATACTTTTTAAAACTGAAATATATATATTTAAAAAGAAAAGTTTAGAGAGAAGAATATATATATATATATATATATATATATATATATATATATATATATTGCTAACGATAAGAATGAGAACCATGAATAAACTGATGAATATTTCTCCAGAGCTACACACAAAAGCCAATTTGGTAAACATTATATATATATATATATATATATATATATATAATTTAAAGAGGAAAAAAGAATACTTTAATTTCAATTATTGATATCAGGAACGTCAATGAAAGATTAGATATTTAACTGTTTAATTCTAACTGAAATCATATTCGCAGTTGTTGCTATTTTTAATATTTAATGTCACAATTTAATTTCTTTTTTGAACATAGCTGTGTTATATAACACATATACCGTGTTACGCCTTTTAATATTTATGCTGATAGATTACTAGCTTAAAGAAGTAATTTAGACATGCTTCATTTTAAGAAGAATAATAAAGAATTTTTGTGTCACTTAAATTGAAAATTCTTAGTTCTGTTAAACACACTACTTTATTTTCTAAGCTTAATGACAAATAAATAAAAACTAATATTTTGGGACTAACGCAAAGCTTTCTTACATATCATTGTACCTAACTGCGCCACCTACCGGTTAATATGAACAAATATTTAATCCTAGCTTTTTACAATAAAGATTTTACATATGCAGTTTTTTGTAATTTTAACCAAAAGGTGTTGACATGTACGCATATAGAAAATCACAGAAAGTGAATAACAGCAGCAGCATCTGTCAACTGGTATACAGCCACGTTAAATCAGCATTTTTTCTCATAATGGCCATCTCACCCATCGAATTTGGAGCATTTATATGCTGTCGAAACTAAGTCAAATATTGTGAAATTATACACAATAGTTGGTGAGATATAGTTTTATGGAAATGAAAGAAATCGAACACAGCAGTATCACCAGTTTAGCAATTTGTAAAAAAAAAAAAAAAAAAAAAAAAGGGAATTTAATTTACTTTTAAATTTGTTCATGAGTATATTTTTGTTGTCAGGGTCCCTACACGTCTTCAGACGGATCTGTTGATCAGAAGATCCATCAACAGATGATTTCAACAGAACCATCTGAAGACGTGTCGGGATCCCGACAACAAAAGATTCCTTATAAAAATGTTTAAAGCTAAGTTAATTTACTCTTATTAAATGTTAATTCGTCATCGAATTAAACAATTATTTAAATAAGAACTTTTATGAAATTTTGCGCATTAGTTCTTGAGCCAGAGCTGCCACAATTTTTTTATCACACACAGATAAAAAGACAGAGGAACAGACATACATGTTCTAAAAATGATTAAATCGTTTTCAGGATATATCATAAATTGCAAATTCATCGAAAACCAGAAATTTAAGCCAATACTTTCTTCTATGAATATGAAATAATATATATATATATATATATATATTTCTGTGTGTGTTTTGCCTTCTAATTTTTGAGTATTATAATGATGGGTTATTTATATATTTCAATTTTTAAACAGAAATCAGACGTTATAGATATAAATAAAAAGGTAGAGGTACAAAATACAGCTAATAAAAATAATACTAGAAGTACGAATACCCTCTTGTATAACGACCCCTAATGTTTATAAAATTCTAAGAAAAAAAATTCCAGAAGCAATATTGCGTGCCAATGTCATGCCTCTCAAACACTGATCGAAAAATTTAATTGTCGTATTCACGAGTAAAATTATTCAGACGAAGATCTATCAGTTAACGAGCTTTTAATTTTACTTTCATGATAAAGGTTTAAAAGTTAATGTTTATAATTTTTCATTGATATTTTAAAAGATATGAAGTTTTCTAAAATAATAAAAGCACAGCACCTTAGTATTCTAAATGTTTTTCGTAAATGTTCAAAGATTCAAAGAAGTTTAATGTCATTCAGCACTGGCATTATGTACCAGACCATCCTAAGCTGCAAAAACATCCAGAAAATATTATTCAGAAAATACTCTGAGCATAAGGTACCGCACTTAATCGTTTCTCGCCAGAGATGCTAAGGTTTTGAAAACAGTTCTTCATTCTATAATAGTTTTACAAACGTCCATTGTAAGTCCGAAAAAACATTTCTTCAAAATAAATGCAGCTGCTGAAATATGACTGATTTTACTTCTCTTTGTTTTCCATATATCTATATATATTTTTTTTTCTTAGAACCTTTCTCTCCAAAAATTTATCCATGCAGGACATCTGTTATGTATAGGGACGCCTCGTTTCATAATAGAATCTTAAAGTGGCTGCTACAAAAAAAAAAAAAAAAAAAAAATCTTAGTAAAAAAAAAGAAGAAAAAAAAAATAATAATGCAAAATAATAAAAAATTGTCTTTTCCTTCAGTATATGGATGGACATATTCCCCTCCTTCTGATTTTGTCTTTTTCAAACCGCTTAATCCAGAAGTGGATGAGGGGAGAAGGGAGCGGACATGAAATAACGTGGACGAAAACGATGTACGAAATTGAAAACATTTTCGTTTTGGATAAATCCGGAAGACATCTGCAATTGCACGGACTTCTTCACTTTTGGCGCAATATTGCCTTTTTGGGGAAATTTACCAATGCTTTTTGAAGCAGAAAAAGAAGAATATTACTAAATATTACGCGTGTTGCAAATAAAATAAGAAGTAAACAAATATTTCTTACACGAGTTTTTTTAAAAAAATAATTCATAATTAAATGGTCATACTATTCTAAGAGTTATATTATCATACGTCATAATTAAATTATGACAAGATGGTGTCGGTGTAGGGAATTAAGGCTGATTAACTACATGAGAGTCTTACTTCTGGATCTGGATGGATAACCCTCCGTGGGCGGTCCATCCCACAAAGATACCATGCGTAGGGGGTCGTTCTGGCGATATTCACGAAAACTTCAAATGACCAAGTCGACGAGCGTCACCAAGACTTGAACCCGGCATGTCATTTCTACCAGCTTTGAGATTAGAACCTCTCGACTATTGGTACGACCAATTGATCACAAGAAATCTGAATAAAAATAAATAAATTTTTGTTACTAATGCATCATCATAATCCGTATGTGATTTCTCAATTTCGTTATCGATAATTTCGAACTGAGTATATATACATAGACGAAAAAATATATAAACAAATAAATGAATCAAAAATAAAAATGTCAATCTGAAGTATTACTTTTTAATTTTTTAAATTTCTAAAGATGTTTTCTATTTTAATAAGAAGATTTTATTACATTTTCATAAGGCTGAGAACTATCATAATATTTTACGGCGAGGCGAATATCCGAAAATTAAAAAACGAATATTAGGGATTATATATATGCCGCTTTAAATACATTGCGATGCGATCTACTAGAAATTTATACATTATTAGTTTCGGCACAGTTTGATTGTGCATTGACTATTTTATATTAGACATATTCCTGTATGACTATCATTATATAGAGCAGGAAAATTTAAATCTTTTATGGTGTGTGTGTGGAGGGGGAGATGGGAGTTAACTCTTACGACAGATATCTTATGGATAAGAATTAAATTAAATCCTTATATATTACTATTGAGGTTTATAATATTTCGTTGATATGTTTTTACTTTCTTCTTTACTGAACAGAAGAAAGTACTGGATTAAAAATTTTTTCGATTTCCGGTTTCAGATGGAATTGTACGTTTTGAGATTTCCTGAACACAATTTCACCAGTTTCAGAAAATGTGCGCCTGTTTATAAATGACAAAAATATCTTCTAGCGACTCTTTCGAGAACTAACGCGCAGAATTTTCTTTAAAAAATATATTTAGTTTCACCTTGACATAAACTGATGCCTATCACTCAATAGGTGGCGCTGCCATCCTGTTTTATCATAATTTTTAATTTGGCAACATAGAACAAAATTTTGTACAAATGCACACGATGAGGATCATTTTGAACCATTCATAATGAAATTCAGTTGATATTTATACAACTATTTATGAACAGCTTAACCATAAAATGAATAATAAAACTAATAGAAACAAACGTGGATCCAAATCTACTGAATATATAATTTCACGAAAAGAAATGCTCAACAATATTTTAGAGGTGCAGTCTCAATATTTTATCAAGTATGATTGGGTTTATATATGAAAATTCATTTTTGCTGTTAAAAAAAGTATTTAATTAAGTATTTAAAAATGTTTCTCAGTCAATCTCTAAATCAGCATTTTTCTGATATTATCATGTTTAAAATCAAAATATTTAATTTAAAAATTAATAAAAATCATAACAATGTTCATACAAATTCTCAAAATTATTGTCAATTTTTCAAACCAGGTTTTTATTTACATTACTTCTATTATAAATGATAAAGATCGCCTTTTTTCGCTCAATGATATACATATCTCTTGTACTTTTAAATACCCTATTCCTCTTGGTAGAAAAATATTCAACTACAACTGTGTTTCAAAGTCCACGGCTAATTGTAATGATCTTACATTATGTAAATGCAGCGATCCTTCATTTAAAAAATGTGTTGACAGAGCACATGGTCATATAACACTGGTAACCTGCAAATAGTTAATGATAGTAATCTCCGAAAATTTGTGAAGTATGAAACTAAATTTCGACTGATCTGGATTTGTACATTTATAAAATCTCTGTTAAGTACAATAAAACTTTAGCATTTTTTAATCAATGGAAATGTATAGTTTTATTAAAATTAACTAACGAATTACAGCTTAATTACTGTAATATAGTACAATATAACAAACTTGACTTATTAACAAAAATAAAAGAATTAATAAATAATTATGTCATAACTTATGTAGATAAATCACCTAATAACTATGCTATTATATGTAAACAGTATTACAAATCTTTTCTAAACAGCTCAGTATCTAATAATTGTACATTTTCACTAACTCATAATAAGGTATCATTAACAATAGAAAAATTCACAGTTATTATAAATTATTAAAGCTTCCTTTTAATAATTTCAACTATCCTTATATTGTACTAATACCTAAGTTTCATAAATCTCCTATTAAATTTAGACCGGTTACTATTGGATGTAATACCTACAACAATAATGCTAATAAACTGCTTCTTGATATTCTGAAACAGGTTCATAACATCACTTGTAAAGATCAAAGCTTTCGATGCCTAAAAAACAGTTACCAACTTATTAACCATATCAAAAACCTTGATAATGTAGATAATATTGTTACTTATGATTTTCAGGATCTGTTTAATAATATTATTTTATCTGACCTTTGTCAAATTATCAGTCATATTTTCATTAAATACAAAAATCAGGTTAAATTATCTAATAAATTTAATGTTGAAAACTTTAAAACTCTTCTTAATTTCATCGTCTATATTAACTATATCTTACACAATAACCTCATTTATTTACAAAAAAGTGGACATCCCGCAAAGGTATGAAGCTCGAGTTTATTGGCTGATCTTTATCTTTATTATTATAAGTGCAAATTTACTTTTGATCATATCTTACTAAACCGATACATTGATGATGTAATCATTTTATTCATTAATAATAAGTCATCTGATTTAATTACTTTAGACTATCCTTCAAATTTAAAATTAACTCAGACTTTACATAAAGATAAAATCATAAACTTTCTGGATCTTAAAATTCATTTCAACGATAATAAAATGTATGTTGATATACAAGATTTCAACTTTAAAGTAAATTTGTTTCCTTATTTTAAATCATGCCTGCATCTCTCTGTTTTCAGAAATATCATTTTAAATCACTTATATCGAATACATAATCTAAGTTCTGCTGAATATAAAAATAAAAACATTTAACATTAACTTATTAAGGAAACTTTACATTTGGGCTTCACAAAAAGAAATATTGTTTATTCATTGATATATCAATAAAAGTATCTGTCAAAAAAAAAAAAAAAAAAAAAAAAAACAGTCTTATGTGTATAACAAAAAATAAAAAATAAATAATAATAATAATAATATAAAGACAATAAAAAAGGTGGTGGATGGGTGGGCAGATGTTTTATTAAGGAGGGTGGCGTTGTTGGCTGGTTGGGTGGGTGGGATGATGAATTAAAATATATATTTAAAAAAAAAAGAAGGAATGATTGCTGCATTTAATTTTATTCAAATATTCAATGCTTGTTTTTAGAAAAGTTAAAATTATGGATCAATTAAAATTAAAAAATAAATCTTACCTAGATTACATGCAAAATATCTGTATGAATTCAGTTAATAGGATTCTCAAAAAAAAAAAAAAAAAAAAAAAAAAACCTCTTAAAAAATTAAAATTAAGGTTAACATTAAAATTTAATTAGTTGAAAATTAATTTTAAATGAAAGACTTACAACAATACAACTCATCTTCTTACCAAGTCATTTTCACATACAATGATCTGTGTTTGTTCATGTTTGGATTTTATTTTTTATGGAAAATATTTCAAAAAATTAGCATATTCTGTCTTTATTACATCTAATTCAATTCAGGAATTTTTTTTTTTTTTTTTTTTTAAGGTTCATGTTTTTCTTGAAGGTTCAAGTTATGTTTTTATTTTTTCTGGAAAATATTTCAAAAATTCAGGATAAATTCTGTCTTTATTTCCTTTATTTTATTTCAAGGTAATTTTTTCTTGTAGGTTCGTGCTATCATTTGATATTTTGCTAAAATGCTTATCAAATACAGAAAACTTACATTTCTTTGCTCAATGCTATGGGAATAGCACTTGAAAACATCTTATAGCATTTTGAGCATTTAAGTTAAAATTCAATCTTATTTTGCTTTGGTCTTAAATTCTTTTGCACATCTCAAAATAAAAAGGTTCTTTTCATTAATAAAAGTTCTATTATTTCCCCTTAAAATACTATCCTAAAGTAATCTTTCTTTTCTTCAGCATCAAAATACACGGTCCTATATTATATTCATCAGGTATTGTAGTCTAATAAATTAAAATAAGTAATATTATTAAACTTAAAAAAAAAAAAACTGTATAAGTTTAAAATAACTAGTTACTTTGTTTGACCTGTGTATGTTTCTGTGGTGATTTATTTGACTGACTATTCTTCGTTTTCATTCTTTTCTATTATTATAAACTGGATTATATGTACATATATACACATATATATACATATATATATATATAAATAATTTTTGAACAAAATTCACTTTCTTTTGATGTTTAGAATTATATTTTTCTGGAATGAAAATCGTCTACATACATCATGAAAAAAAAAAAAAAAAATCGATAAATAATACTTTTATTACATAAATCGTGCTGCGTGAATTTGCATAGGGCAATACGGAAGAAAGTTTTGTGACTGTCACAGCAGACTGCATAGAAATGATATAGAAATTATATATATAGATATATATATAATTTTTGAACAAAATTCACTGTCTTTTGATGTTTAGAATTATATTTTTCTGGAATGAAAATCGTCTACATACATCATGAAAAAAAAAAAAAATCGATAAATAATACTTTTATTACATAAATCGTGCTGCGTGAATTTGCATAGGGCAATACGGAAGAAAGTTTTGTGACTGTCACAGCAGACTGCATTTTTTTATAGTTTCGCAGAAAAATGCGAACGAGATTATGAATATAATATCTGTAGTTTATTTTACAAATATACATAAGAAGTGTATTCGAAAATTTTTGACATTATCTTTACTTCCTTTCTTTCTAAGTAAATTATATATATTTCTTTTATTACATTTTAAGAATGGAAATCTTACTTCTTTATTCTCCTTCTCCCTACCTCCTCCTAAAATATATTGCACCCAATGTAATACTTTTTTTTTTTTTTTTTTTTTTTTATGTAAACAGTAAAAAATTCGCAAAGGAAAAAAAAAGAAAAAAAAAAAAGAACATTTATTCATTAAATCGTTTGGCGAAAAGCAACTATCGCCAAACCTCACCTTTTATTCGCTATCTTTCCGCGGCAACCCTTGTTGATTCTGCCAATACATCACAGTTTCTTTTGGTAAAAACTAACTCCTGAATAGTCAATGCTGACACAAAATTCAGCTTAAAACATTCCAAATACGGTAAGAACCCGTTCTTGCATTATGGATGCTTAGTCCAAGACTTGTTTTAACTTTGAAAAGCCTTTTTTACGGAATGCATTTTTTCCATCCAGAGCTGTATTTTTAATACATTTCCGATTCTTTCGGCATTTCTTAGACTAAACACGGGGAATACATGCAGTCCGAATTAATAAGACAGCCAGCTGATGCGGTAGTTTGGAAACTTAAGAGGAATCGAGCCACTTGAAAAAGCATGCTATAAAACATTTTACATCAGAATTAATAATACAGTGATTTAAACAAAATAAAGTTGAATATTTCTATACAGAATAAAATAATCCTTTAGTTGCATGAAAATCTTTTTTGATTTGTAATATTTCACGGATTAATAACATGCATGCCTCAAAAAGGTGTAATAAGGTCTCCAAGTATTAAAAGAATCAGCTTTTAAATAGAAATTTTGGCATACATATAATTCAAATCGCTCAGCTGCTATTTCTTTTCACATGAAAAATAAATAAATAAATAAAAATAAATAAATAAATATAAGGCTCCAAAATTTGCCTAACACTAAATGTAACCAGTAATAAATTTTTCTTTAAAATTATATGCGTGATATCACATAGAATCACCAGTAGCTGAGAGATACTTTTCTCAATGTCGGTAGTAGTAGGTTCTACTATCAAAGTTGGTTGACGGAAGGCCTGAGTCGAACCCAAGTCGCGCTCGTCGACTTTACCGTTCGGAGGTTTTTTTTTTTTTTTTTTTTTTTTTTTTTTTTAATCAGGTGAATGGGTGAATATGAACTAATACCCCTTAAGAAGACCCCCTTAGTACGTTCCACCCAGGCACAGGACACTTGCGTTGTCGATCAGCCTTAACTCCTGCAACAACACACGCACTCAAAGTTGTTAGACATGAAGCACCGGATTCGAATCTAAGCAGCATTCGTTCTCCTAACCGCTCTGAGTTTTTTTTTTTTTTCCTTCAATCTCACTTGATTACTATATAAGACTTCTCAAACAAACCCTCCCAATTTATACAGGTCTAAATCTCTTGCATAAACAATGTTTACGATATAGACTAATCAGCCAAAGTGAAATGACGTCATTTGAATGTTCCAGTAAATATTATTGAAAAATAGATGAGAAATTGTAAAATAAGAGGGAAAAATGAGAAACAAACAATATGAATAAATAAAATTTTTTAAATTAATCAGCTTAAAAAGCAAACAATATGCAACAATGGTTTCGGTTCGAAATAATTAAGAACGGCTCTTTATAAGGCCAGAAAAGTAGACACGAAACTAAAGTGAAAGCAACAATATACGTTGCCTACCTTTCCTCGCCTTGCTTCAGTATTTCGGTATTGGTGTTGGTGCACGGGTTAAAGCTAATTCCCTGCATGAGACTCCGAGGATTTGTCGGAATGCCCTCCTTGGGAGAAGGCTCTTTTTAAGGTGCATTTTATTACAATCTACCATAAGTTGTAGTGCCCTCCAAGTGGTTGAATATTTAACGCTCTAACCTTCAATTCTCAGGTGGCAGGTTCGAATCCCGTTTCAGGAATGAATGTTCATAATGAAAATGAATCAACTTTAAGCCGAAGATTCAGGTCTAATGAGCCTTAATGTGCAAATAATTATCCTAGATCTACACCCAAAACCAAACCAAACCAAACCATAGATTGTAACATTTATTTCAAATGTTCAGTTCAGTTTTCGGAAACATTTAGATTTTCATATTAAATCAAAAGGTTTGTTGAAAACAAAAACACGTATTTCAAGAAAGCTAAATCCGGTTAATATTGCGGCTGATACAATGCAATTGATACAATCACCCATAAATAATAAACTGTCGTTCATAAACTGACCCTTTAACATTACATTTTCTACTGTCAGGAAAATTTGAAATAAAGGACTCACGAACAAACTATATACCAAATTTATATAATTTAATAAATGAAATAAACTCAACTTAACTTAAAAGCTGAATTAAATTAATGTATATATTATTAAAATTTCCCTACTTACGATGAAATGAATCCGTTTGATATACGTAGTTCACGGTCGTCAAAGAAAAAAATTAATATTTAGCATTATAAATGACGTTGTGTAGGTATTGTATGTCAGCAAGTTTATTTTATTATAATTATTATAATTATTATTATTATTGTGGAAATATTCAATAAAAGTATGTAAATCATTGATAGTGCCTTAAAAACACAAATATATTTCTTTGAAATGCCGAAGAAATGCTTGTGTGTATATTTCTATAGTAAATCATTCGAATGCAATAGTTTTTCAGCTATTTCATAATCAATACGTCATGCGTGTTTTCTCTCTCTCTCTTTTTTTTTTTTAAGGGAAAAGAAATTGGTACACTCGCTGTTTTCAAAGACTAATTTTGAAATTTGTCGAATACAATTTTAAAGAACATTAATAAAGACGGTTTGAGTGATCTTTTTACTATATACATACTAAATGTTAACTGTTTTAGATTAAATTTATTACTGCAGACATTTTCAATAACATAAGTAAATTTCGACGAATTCCTGGTGAAAATGAAACTTACTTTCCTACAAAAGCAAAAAATGCGTCTGTCATTTATGTTGAGATTAAAGCAATAGCGACAAGAGCTTATTAGCGCGATTACTAGAACATTTGACTGTAAATCTGAAGATTGCTACTTCGGTCCTCAATAAAGTTAAGTGTAAGTTATTTTGAAATTAATTATTTTGTAATAAGCGTTTCTTAAACTGTGCTGAATTAATACGAATTATGTTTTCACATCTGTGATTAAAACGTGTAAACGCAATTCCACACCTTTTAAATCATTAAAATATAAATTTTAGCAATTACAAAGTTATTTTATATTTAGGGGGGAAAAAAAGGGGGGGGTACTTTTTTAAGTAAGTTTAACGATTATTTCCTTTTCGTATAATAAATATTCGATTTCTTTAAAGTGAAGGGGGAAAAAAACATTAAATGATTTTATTTATGGTCTTAATAACGACAGATGACGCCATATTTTCATATTGATCATGCTGCCGCTTTGTTGTTCATTTATTTATTTATTTATTTATTTATTTATTTATTATTATTATTATTATTTTTTTTTTTCACATGTTGTTAAAAAAAGACCATAACTTATTATTGAATGAAACGGAACAGTAACATAATTTAAAATATGAAGAAAGTACTGTTACGAAAACTGTACATTTTCTTGTATAAAGAAATTTGTTCATTAAGAAACGTTTTAGTCGAGAAATGCACCTTATTCGGCGTAACTTCTTGAATCAGCACAAAAAACTTTGATTTGAAAGAATATTCTCGAAACAGTTCAATAGTACTGTCAATTTAACAAGTATTTTGGAATAAATACAATAATGCTGTTCTTTGTATCACAAAAGTCACTATTCGTCAATTATTCTGGAAACAGTTCCATAAAACAGTTACTTGTTGCACAAGAATAAACTTGTTCACAAATCAGTAAAATCCCTCCTTTGCAGTCTTTGAAATATGGAACATTGCCGCGCTGATGTGTATTTTTTCGCTAATATCTTGAATATATATATATATATGAAATAACAATAATTCGTTACAATGATTCGTTACAATGTAAGCGAAAATGCAATTCCACCAAATTTCCAATACATTCCTTCAATGTAACTGAATATTTTTGTGTGGCCTTGTAAACCTAATGCTAATCACACTGCATTCTGTAGAAAACTTTCTTTTGTGCATATGAATAACACGTTTCAAATTCATTAATGTGTGTGCAAAGTAAAGTCATTAAAATTTGGTTTATAGAAATACCTCTCATTGCACACAGTACTTTCTAATACTTTCGGGTGTCCGTGAATACAAACCAAAGATTTGTGAGGTCGAGACTGTAGAAGGTCCCCACAGTTTGTTTAAAATTAAGCTGGATCCAGCAAAGTATTCAGTTGGGATGGTTAAATCGCTTCGGCGCCAGTGACTCGGCGAAATTTTGGGTCGGATTAGTTTTGTGTCGACATGGTGCTGCAACGAAGGAACTAAGTTGCGAGATGTAGACGAATAGGAAGTGATTCTAAAAGTTTGGTTGAAATGAAGAGAAGGGATGTTGGTGGAAAGTGGTATAAGATGGAAATGATTTTCGTAAAAGGTGTGTTGTAGTGGAGTCTTGTCCGACGTCTGTCTACGACAAAGTTTAAGGCTTAGAGCCTGGAGAAAGTTATATTTCGATAGAGGAGATTGAGAGTTGCATTTAGGTTAAGTAGTTTAATGAGTGTTGCTGTGTTTTAATGCGAGTATTCGGGAATGCAAAATTGATTCAGCCGGGAATCCGCTGATCTATTTGAAAGTCACGGCAGTTGAGTGAAGGAGTGCATCCGTCTATACAACTTCTACTACTTTCTGGGTGAGATATTTACCAAATTACCTAAATTAGTTATTATATTTATTTGCTAAAATATTTAATTCTGCTGACTGAGCTACATAATCCAGACCAATCCTCCCATTATTCTAGTTCAATAAACTCTTAGTTTTATTTTATATTTCTGAGTCTTTGTGCTTCTTATACCTAATACTTAAGTAATTAAGTTAATCTTTGAGGAATGGAGACCACTAATTCCTCACAGATTCACTCCATTTTCTATAGCAAACATCCGATAGTGAACTTGAAAAACATATTTCAATTCTATTAAAATTTGTGTAAAAAAAAGGAGTTAAATGTAATTCATAGAAATACGTCTCATAGAACAAAATGCTTTGAAATGCTTTCGGTTTTCCCTGTACACAAACCATTCGAGATACTCACTACATTTTTAGTAGGGAACATTCGATAGTGGACTTGAATAACTTATATCAGTTTCAAGAAATTCCAAGAATATTTACGGGAATTAGAGCGCGGACAGACATACGAATGGACGGACGGACAGACGGATAAACCGAAGTCACTAACACTTTTCAACCTTGTTTGAAAGCGTTAAAAACATTTAGAAAGTGTTAAAAACGTCTTATATTAACGAAAATGAAACGAAAAGGAAATTCCAGCAAATTTCCAATGATACCCTTTAGCGTAACGAAATATTTATGTGTAGCCCTGTAAATCTAATGCTAATCATACTGTATTCTATGGAAAGCATTTTTTTGTGCATATGACTAACATATTTTAATTAAAACTTTCCAACAAGATTGAAAAGTGTTCAACCTTGTCTGTCCGTCTGTCTGTTCGCGCTCTAACTGCCTTAAATATTTATGGAATTTCTTAAAAATTATATACGTTATTCAAGTTCACTATCAGATGTTCTCTATTTAAATGGAGTGAATACCTCTACTGGTTTGTGTACAGGGACACCCAAAAGTATTTCAAAGCATTGCGTTCTATGAGAGTTATTTCTATAAACCAAATTTTAATAACTTTACTTTGAACAAACCTTAATGAAATTAAAATATGTTATTCATAGTCAAAAAACAATGCTTTTTATAGTATATAGTATGATTGCCTTTAGATTCACAGAGCCACACAAAAATATTCAGGGGTTATTAAAATATTGGGGGTTATTCTTATAAATTAGCTGGAATTGCATTTTAATTTACATTAAGCATTTTTAATACTTTCTAACAATTTGAATTGTTAATATAATTTCAAATTGTGTATCTGTCTGTCCGATTGTCTATATGTCTATCTATTCGTCTGCCTGCCCCTAGCGTCCGAAAATATTTTCATAATTAAAAAAAAAAAAAAAATGATATATGTTATTGAAGTTTACCATGGAATGTTCCCTATTTAAAATGGCATGAAAAAGTCCAGTACAAATGGTATGTGTAAAGAGACACCCAAAATATTGCCAAAGCATTGCGTTTTGGGACAGACATTTTTATAAATCACATCTAAATAACTTTCTTCTGTTGACATCTTAAAGAAATTGACATTTAGTATTAATATGTTAATGTTTTGTATAGAATATGATAAGATTAACCTCAGATTTGCTGGCCTACACTAAAATATACGGATTCATTGAAGGCTGCAATTAGACTCTAAGGGCTGCATTTTCTTTTGCGTTAAGCATTTTTAACAATTTCTAACAATGCTTAAGCGTGATTATGAATTTAATTAGTCTATCTGTATGTCTTTCAGCCCTTCTGTCTGCCCGTTATGTGATAATATAAACAAAGAACAATGAAAGTTATATCATACAACGAATACATACAGTTGGAAAGTGTTAACAATCGATGCGTACCGCATGATTTTTCGTTCTTGTTTTATTAAGATTTGTGAAAAGTAAAGTTATTAAAATTTGGTTTAGATAAGTACCTCTCACAGAATGCAATGCTTTGGAATACTTTCGGGTGTCCCTGTATACATACCAGAGATGGTATTTGCTCTACTTTTTGTAGAAAAAACATCCCATACTGGACTTGAATAACATATTTCAATTTCATTAAGATTTGTTTAAATTAAGGTATTAAAATGCAGTTTATAGAAATGCCTCTCACAGAACACAATGCTTTGGAATACTTTCGGATGACCCTGCCCTGTACGCAAACCAATGGCGATATTAACTCCATTTTCAATAAGGAACAACTGATAGTGGACTTGAATAACATATATCACTTTCAAGAAATTCGATTAATGTTTACGGGAGTTAGAGCGCGCACAGACAGATAGACAAACCGAAGTCATTAACACTTTTCAACCTTGTTGGAAAACGTTAAAAGTGGACATTTTATCTGCAATTTTTTTTTTTTTTTTTTTTAAATATTATATCTCCATGATATATGTGGTATCCTCATAAGAATTTTTTTTTTTTTATTTACAGATAGTGAGAAAAATCCTCTTTATTATACGCTATAGTCAAGACGCATTTCAAGAAATGGTTTTTACAGAGTGATCCAAAACGTATTTTGATTTCCTTTTAATTTTTTACAGGTCCCATGTTTCTCTTCAGGACACAACTGTTGCTGAAATACATGAGGTATAAAATGTTCTTTACATTACCAAAGTTTCGAAATGATTACTAAAGAACTTTTTTAGCTATTTGACAAAATGTGTAAATACGAAAGTTTCCAAATACTTATTGGTAGATAGTGTAAACCTGTATCATATATAGGGATGCTACACTAAACTATTCGTTGAAATGAAGCAAATGGTTAGTGTACAGGACCATCCAACAAAATTCAAATAATTTACGCTTATGGGGGAATTTCTCTTAAGTACAGTGTAACATCCATAGACTGACTTAAACAAAACAGAATGAACAATTTATTTTATACATGCGTAAAAGTGTGTTTTGTGTGAAATTTAGTATGGAAATAATTCATCATTCGTTTACAGAGCCACAAAAGTATTTCGATATATTGGGGCTATACATGGCAATTCCTGGAATTGTAATTCATTTTGTGATAGATGTTGTTCAAATAAGACTAAAGTTAAGTACACAATATTGTTTAGAGTGCATATTTTTTATAGACCATATACAGGGCTAATAATAGCAGGAGACTCGGCGTTGGAATATTAAAACAGGAATAAACTATTACGTCAGAAACGCCAAAGAAAAATTGTTGAGGTGCATACAGCTGTTTCGGTAGCCTAAAGCGTACCGTCTTCAGTGCAAAAAGAATTCTGAATCTGGAGAAGTGCTTGTATATATAGGAGAGGTACCGGATTTAGTTCAACCAATAGGATTACGGAAAAGGTGGGGAGTGTGGCCAATAGGAATTAAGGAATGTGTAGCTGTGTAAACAGTAGAAAAATTAAGAAAATGTGGACTGAATGTAAAATTTCCAACAATCAGACAAATAGGGAACAGCGAAATCACAATTTACAAGGTTTTTAAAATTTTTATAAATATGAAAAGCTTCAAAGAAATCGAGTTCATGAATGGATTTAGGTCTGCAAATTATTTTAGCTGAATTAAATTTAAAATTATGATTTTCCTCCCAGCAATGTTTAGAAATAGCCGATTTATTGGTTTCTTGTTTGCGGACGTAATTCATATGTTCTTTTAGACGAAATTTAAGACTGCGTTTAGTTTGGCCAATATATGATAAACCACACTGACAGGAAATACTATAAATGCCCCAAGAATTATGCATATCAATAGGATCTTTTAACTGAGAAAAGGTGAGTTTATTGGAAGGCGAAAATATTATTTTAAAATCATATTGTTTGAGAATTTTAGCTATGGTTTGACTGTTTTTAGAAAAATTGGGTAAAACAATACTGATATTAGATGTGACTGATTTAGTAGACGAAATACGAGGGAGTTGTAATTTTTGGATAGCTTTGTCTATAATGGAAGGGTCATAACCTCTGTCAATTGCGATGGCTTTCAGGTATTTAATTTCAGATTTCAATAAAATAGGATTTGAACAAATATTAAGGGCACGGTTTACAAAAGTCTAGAAAGCAGCCATTTTTTGGTTAGGTGGGTGACATGAACGCGCATGGGGAGGAAGGGAGACTGCAAAATTTCTACGATAGACAATGGTTTAAAATTCATTTACAGTGCGAGAGACGAGGGTATCAAGAATTGGAAGGGAGCCATTATTTTCTATTTCATATGTAAACTGGATATTACTGTCAATTGAATTTAAGGTTTCTAAGACATGGTCAATATTGTGATGAGATATGTCGATAAGCGTGAAGGTGTCGTCAACGTAACGGGTCCAAAAAGGAAAAGATATTTTCTTAAAAAGCTTGCTTTCGAAATAGTGCATGTAAATGTCTGCGAGAATTGGGGAGAGAGGGGAACGCATGGCTAAACCTTCAGACTGATGTGGTTTGTGATAAACAAATGGGGGTAAGAGAAATTAATTCTTGTATTTCAAAAGAGTTGAAATGAAACTCTTTTAATCTATTTTCGAGACAGCAGAGGGCGCCACTTATTGGAACATTAGTGAAAAGAGATTTTAATCAAAAGAAACCATAGTGAGATTAGTGTGAGGGCAGTTTTGAATATTTTTTGCAAAATTTATGGAATTCTTAACAGTATAACTATTAGCAGCAAGAAGTGGAGCAAAAATTGTGGTGAGAAATTTAGCTAAAGCAGTACCGATATTAGAGACTATTGGACGAAATGGAATATTGGGTTTGTGAACTTTTGGTAAAGCAAAAAATCTGGCACAATTAGCAATAGAAGGGTTGGTTGGTTGGTTGTAGGATTTAAGGCCGATTGACTCCTGATGTGTCCTAGGCCTAGAGGGGGAATGCCCTCCGTGGGGGTCTTTCTAAGGGGTCCTAGCCCGTATTTACGCAAGTTTCGGAGGAAACCACGGAAAACTCCGAACGGCTAGGTCGATGAGCGCGACCTGGGATCGAACCCGCAATAGAAGGGATAAGATGGGATTCAACTGAAATGCAATATTTCTGGTTCCAGTTTTGTAAACAAAGCAGTACTCAGGTCTCATTTTAATATTCTCCGTGCAGTTATTAAGGAAATTCGTACCAACATCGTCAAAATTGAAAAGATTTATTCTTTCTCCACTTAAAGTTAGCTTTTGAACGTCCTAATTTTATGTTGATTGATCACAATTCCTGGATTCATTGTGACAACCGTTCTCGTAAACACTCAATTAAATTACATGATAAATTCACCCGGCTTCGTAATTCACAGAGTCCTATTCATTCGAACGACTTTTCTGTTGTCAATAAAAATGCAATCGTTAATCTTTCCAGTACTGATATTTCCAATAGTCAATATTCTGTTCTCAAACTCAATTCAAATTTTGCCATTTCTAAACCTCCTTCTTTTCCTCAGTTAATTTCACCGGTTGAAAAAGCTTTCAAAACTTCTCGACTAACTGACCAACAGAAAGGAAATCTTCGTCATTTAATCCTTAATAATGCCAATTTCAACTCTAAAAATTTTAAATCAAATCTCAACCCTGCAGAAAAAAACGCCTTGAAGGAATTAAAATCTAATGAAAATATCATCATTACTAAAGCTGGTAAAGGTGCTCAGATTGTTATTTTAGATAAAAAACAATACATCGAAAGTGTTACCGAACTAATTAATGATGGCCCATACGTTCCTCTACCCCGTGACCCCATCTCCTCAAGAATTAAATAAAATTAAATCTGCTATAAAATCTTGCCCCTTGTTATTGAACTCGACTGAATCCCATCTTATCCCTTCTATTGCTAATTGTGCCAGATTTTATGCTTTACCAAGAGTTCACAAACCCAATATTCCATTTCGTCCAATAGTCTCTAATATCGGTACTGCTTCCTATAATTTAGCTAAATTTCTCACCCCAATTTTTGCTCCACTTCTTGCTGCTAATAGTTATACTGTTAAGAATTCCATAAATTTTGCAAAAAGTATTCAAAACTGCCCTCACACTAATCTCACTATGGTTTCTTTTGATGTAAAATCTCTTTTCACAAATGTTCCAGTAAGTGGCGCCCTCTGCTGTCTCGAAAATAGATTAAAAGAGTTTCATTTCACATCTTTTGAAATACAAGAATTAATTTCTCTTACCCGCATTTGTTTATCACAAACCACTTTTTCTTTCCAAAATAAATTCTATCGTCAGTCTGAAGGTTTAGCCATGCGTTCCCCTCTCTCCCCAATTCTCGCAGACATTTACATGCACTATTTCGAAAGCAAGCTTTTTAAGAAAATATCTTTTCCTTTTTGGACCCGTTACGTTGACGACACCTTCACGCTTATCGACATATCTCATCACAATATTGACCATGTCTTAGAAACCTTAAATTCAATTGACAGTAATATCCAGTTTACATATGAAATAAAAAATAATGGCTCCCTTCCATTTCTTGATACCCTCGTCTCTCGCACTGTAAATGGATTTTCAACCACTGTCTATCGTAAAAATTTTGCAGTCTCCCTTCCTCCCCATGCGCGTTCATGTCACCCACCTAACCAAAAAATGGCTGCTTTCTAGACTTTTGTAAACCGTGCCCTTAATATTTGTTTAAATCCTATTTTATTGAAATCTGAAATTAAATACCTGAAAGCCATCGCAATTGACAGAGGTTATGACCCTTCCATTATAGACAAAGCTATCCAAAAATTACAACTCCCTCGTATTTCGTCTACTAAATCAGTCACGTCTAATATCAGTATTGTTTTACCCTATTTTTCTAAAACCAGTCAAACCATAGCTAAAATTCTCAAACAATATGATTTTAAAATAATATTTTCGCCTTCCAATAAACTCACCTTTTCTCAGTTAAAAGATTCTATTGATATGCATAATTCTTGGGGCATTTATAGTATTTCCTGTCAGTGTGGTTTATCATATATTGGCCAAACTAAACGCAGTCTTAAATTTCGTCTAAAAGAACATATGAATTACGTCCGCAAACAAGAAACCAATAAATCGGCTATTTCTAAACATTGCTGGGAGGAAAATCATAATTTTAAATTTAATTCAGCTAAAATAATTTGCAGACCTAAATCCATTCATGAACTCGATTTCTTTGAAGCTTTTCATATTTATAAAAATTTTAAAAACCTTGTAAATTGTGATTTCGCTGTTCCCTATTTGTCTGATTGTTGGAAATTTTACATTCAGTCCACATTTTCTTAATTTTTCTACTGTTTACACAGCTACACATTCCTTAATTCCTATTGGCCACACTCCCCACCTCTTCCGTAATCCTATTGGTTGAACTAAATCCGGTACCTCTCCTATATATACGAGCACTTCTCCAGATTCAGAATTCTTTTTGCACTGAAGACGGTACGCTTTAGGCTACCGAAACAGCTGTATGCACCTCGACAAATTTTCTTTGGCGTTTCTGACGTAGTAGTTTATTCCTGTTTCATATACAGGGCTACCCAAAATTAAGTTAAACGCTATTTTCCATTGAATGTAATTTATGGCCGTGCTTTGCTATATTTTACTATGTCGACGAACACTGCTCATGAATATTTCATACCCATAATGTAAATAAATAACTTTTTGAAGTTCCATTTTCAATTCTGTTTTTTGTATGACAATCACATTTTGAGGTTCCCTGATTATGAAATTCCGATTTTCAGCTATTGGTCTGCATATATATCTGTTATCAGCATAATTTAAAAACAATAAAGTACAGAAAATTCAAATGTGGTATTTTGAAGTTCGTATTACGTTACTACTTAAAAATTTGATCAAGATTGGGAAGTTTAAAAGCAAATTAATAACAGCCTTGAGTTTCTTTCTTTAATAATTTTAGGCACTATAGATGAACCGAGAGCAGTTTAGTTGTCAGTATAGTTCTGTCAGAGGGGGGGGTTACCGCCCCTCTCAGACAGAATTACATATTAAATAAAACTGTTCCTAAACAACCTATTTTAGATTATTTTTAAAGTATATATTAAATTTTATTATCTTACCTTATTGATTTTAAGATTTAATATGCAGTCTATCTTTAGATTATTGAATTGCAGGGTAAGAGAAAGTTGTGTGAGTGATACACTAGATTATTTTTTAGTAGTATATAATACATTGCTAATGTATGGTCATATTTTTTACAGTTCTTTTGCATGGAAATATGAAATACTTTACAGATCACATTATATCGTAGCTAATAACAAGAAATTCATCTAATTATTTAAAATAGACTAAAACTGATACATCAACATATACTAGCAGACGTTGCTCGCTTCGCAGGTCAATATATTTAAATTAATTATCAAAATAACATATAATTTATTAATATAAAAAACTCATAAAATCAAAAAAGTTAAAAAAAAAAAAAAAAAAAAAAAAAAAAAAGATTAATTGAAACCGTCAAAAACCTCAGTATTTTTGCGCCCCCACCGCTCTCCAAAGGGTAGGGAATTTACAAAATTTTCTTATAATGTGTTGGGTACACATAACCATCCCATATATCAAAAGCACATTCCTGAGATAATTTAGAGCACAGTTACTATTGGAAACGTGTTTTTTACCTCACCCCCCAAAGGGAGGAACGGGGTTATTTCGCAAAATCAATTTATAGTGCGTGTTGGGTAGGCATAGAACACCCACATAACAAAAAATTGTTTTCGTAAGATAGGCTGACCAGATCAAAATACCTTTATAATAGAGAAGCATTAAAAATTGCTACAATTATTAAATTATGGATGTATTTTTTCATTCCTAATAAATAAGGACTAAAAATAAAGTGTTTTGATTAATAATTAAGTTTCTACAATTTTTTAAAACTTAGAAAAATGCTTCAAAAAAGGGCGTCTCCATTTGTCCCCTTTTGTCCGCAGAAAATGGGGACGTTTGGTCAGTATATCGTACGATAAATTTATATATAGTTACGCTTAAAGACGTGTTTTCTGTTCCCCTCTCCCAAGGGAAAAGGGGGGAAATTTTACAAAACCATTTATAGAGTGTTTTAGGCACACATAACCAATCAATACACCGAAAAATCACTTTTCTGAGATAGATGAAAAGAAAGTTCCAATTGGAAACGTGCTCCGTACTCCCCCTACCCAACCACAATGGGGAGGGAGGGGGGGGGGAAGGATACTTGCAAATTTTCTTTATAATGCGTATTGGGCACACATAACACACATAGGTATTTTTTTTTTAAATGTTGTCTTTAGATAGTTTGGGACAGAGCAAAACTTGTTTCATGTAAATAACCAGCTTATACGCTAAAATTCGTGATTGCAACTCCTATAGATTCCCCTCGACAAACTTAACGTAAACTAGTATGTTATGGCCACCACAAGACTTTCTTCTATATTTACCTATACATATTCAATCAGTAACAATATAAAAAAAAAAAAAAAAAAAAAGTACGATTTTTTTTTTTTTTTTGTTAAAAGTGAAAAAAATCGATAACTTTGTTTTAAATTATCACAGATTTATAGTTCAACCATTCGTTTTAAAGGTATTGACGAGACCTTTCGAAATATACCCATCTTGAAAATTTATCCCCCCCGGGGGGGTACTTCCCCCCCAGGGGGGGAAGCGATGCCCCCCATGCAGAAAATTTTTTTCCTAGTTACATACTACTATTATCAATAATTCATATTAATTTTACAATCACAAGTTTAAAACAACTCTAATTATGCACATTTATACGAATTTTTGTCCTATGCTGCCATGTTAAAAATTTAGATAAAATGCTATCACAGCGCCACCTGTTGAGCTATTGATCCCCAAACATAATCAGCACCAGTTAATGTCGGGGACAAACTAAATACCAAGTTTGGTTAAATTTCGTTAAAAAAAAAAAAAAAAAATTGCGATATTTTTCTGTTTTTTTTTGTTAAAAGTAAAAAAAATCGATAACTTTGGTTTAAATTATCACAGATTTATCGTTCAACCATTCGTTTTAAAGGTATTGACGAGATCTTTCGAAAGATACCCATCTTGAAACTTTGCCCCCCCGGGTGGGAACTTCCCCTCCCGGTGGGGGGGGGAACCGATGCCCCCACATTCACAAAAATTTTTTCCTAGTTAACTACTACTATTATCAACCTGATATTTCGAAAGATACCCAATGTGAAAATTTACCCCCCCTGGGGGGTATTTCCCCCCTAGGGGGGGGAAGCGATGCCCCCCATGCAGAAATTTTTTTTCCTAGTTACATACTACTATTATCAATAATTCATATTAATTTTACAATCACAAGTTTAAAACAAATCTAATTATGCACATTTATACGAATTTTTGTCCTATGCTGCCATGTTAAAAATTTAGATAAAATGCTATCACAGCGCCACCTGTTGAGCTATTGATCCCCAAACATAATCAGCACCAGTTTATGTCGGGGACCAACTAAATACCAAGTTTGGTTAAATTTCGTTAAAAAAAAAAAAAAAAAAAAAAAAAAAAAATTGCGATATAAAAAAATCGATAACTTTGGTTTAAATTATGATAGATTTATGGTTCAACCATTCGTTTTAAAGGTATTGAAGAGATCTTTCGAAAGATACCCATCTTGAAACTTTGCCCCCCCGGTGGGGGGGGAACCGATGCCCCCACATGCACAAAAATTTTTTCCTAGTTAACTACTACTATTATCAACGAGACCTTTCGAAAGATACCCATCTTGAAAATTTGCTTCCCCGGGGGGGGGATTTCACCCCCCGGGGGGGGGGTAACCGATGCCCCCCCATGCACAAAATTTTTTTCCTAGCTAACTACTACTATTATCAATAATTCATATTAATTTTACAATCACAAGTGTAAAATAACTCTCTTTATGCCCATTTATACGGAATTTTGTCCCATGCTGCCATGTTAAAAATTTGCATAAAATGCGATCACAACGCCACCTATTGAGCGATTGATCCCAAAATCTAATCAGCACCAGTTTATGTCAGGGTGCAACTAAATACCAAGTTTGGTTAAATTTCATTCATTGGTTCGTGAGATACAGCGTCCACAAAAAAATGATACAGACAGACAGACAGACAGACAGACAGACAGACATTTTCTAAAAACTATTAATTCGTGTTCTCCATATCCCAAAACATGTAAATCCATCAAAAAGTGGACTTCGAAAATTTTCGCGAATCCAATACTTTCTCTATATTACATATAGAAGAAAGTAAAAATGTGCTTTCGAATCTGCCGTGTCGTAAATCCCCCCCCCCCAAAAAAAAAAAAAAAAAAAACTAGTATGTTGTGGCCACCACAAGACTTTCTTCTATATTTACCTATACATATTCAATCAGTAACAATATTAAAAAAAAAAAAAAAAAAAAAAAAAAAAGTACGATTTTTTTTTTTTAAGGTTTTTTTTTTTACTTTGTTCTATATGTAATATAGAGAAAGTATTGGATTCGCGAAAATTTTCGAAGTCCACTTTTTGATGGATTTACATGTTTTGGGATATGGAGAACACGAATTAATAGTTTTTAGAAAATGTCTGCCTGTCTGTCTGTCTGTCTGTCTGTCTGTATCATTTTTTTGTGGACGCTGTATCTCACGAACCAATGAATGAAATTTAACCAAACTTGGTATTTAGTTGCACCCTGACATAAACTGGTGCTGATTAGATTTTGGGATCACTCGCTCAGTAGGTGGCGTTGTGATCGCATTTTATGCAAATTTTTAACATGGCAGCATAGGACAAAATTCCGTATAAATGGGCATAAAGAGAGTTATTTTACACTTGTGATTGTAAAATTAATAGGAATTATTGATAATAGTAGTAGTTAGCTAGGAAAAAAATTTTGTGCATAGGGGGGCATCGGTTCCCCCCCTGGGGGGGAAAATCCCCCCCCGGGGTAGTAAATTTTCAAGATGGGTATCTTTCGAAAGGTCTCGTTGATAATAGTAATAGTTAACTTGGAAAAAATTTTTGTGCATGTGGGGGCATCGGTTGCCCCCCCACCGGGGGGGGGGAAGTTCCCACCCGGGGGGGCAAAATTTCAAGATGGGTATCTTTCGAAAGATCTCGTCAATACCTTTAAAACGAATGGTTGAACGATAAATCTGTGATAATTTAAACCAAAGTTATGGATTTTTTTTACTTTTAACAAAAAAAAAACAGAAAAATATCGCAATTTTTTTTTTTTTTTTTTTTTTTTAACGAAATTTAACCAAACTTGGTATTTAGTTGGTCCCCGACATAAACTGGTGCTGATTATGTTTGGGGATCAATAGCTCAACAGGTGGCGCTGTGATAGCATTTTATCTAAATTTTTAACATGGCAGCATAGGACAAAAATTCGTATAAATGTGCATAATTAGAGTTGTTTTAAACTTGTGATTGTAAAATTAATATGAATTATTGATAATAGTAGTAAGTAACTAGGAAAAAAAATTTCTGCATGGGGGGCATCGCTTCCCCCCCTGGGGGGGAAGTACCCCCCCGGGGGGGATAAATTTTCAAGATGGGTATCTTTCGAAAGGTCTCGTCAATACCTTTAAAACGAATGGTTGAACTATAAATCTGTGATAATTTAAAACAAAGTTATCGATTTTTTTCACTTTTAACAAAAAAAAAAAAAAAAAAAAAAAAAAAACTTCGAAAAAAAAAAAATCATACTTTTTTTTTTTTTTTTTTTTAATATTGTTACTGATTGAATATGTATAGGTAAATATAGAAGAAAGTCTTGTGGTGGCCACAACATACTAGTTTTTTTTTGTTAAAAGTGAAAAAAATCGATAACTTTGTTTTAAATTATCACAGATTTATAGTTCAACCATTCGTTTTAAAGGTATTGACGAGACCTTTCGAAAAATACCCATCTTGAAAATTTATCCCCGCAGGGGGGGAAGCGATGCCTCCCATGCAGAAAATTTTTTTCCTAGTTACATACTACTATTATCAATAATTCATATTAATTTTACAATCACAAGTTTAAAACAACTCTAATTGTGCACATTTATACGAATTTTTGTCCTATGCTGCCATGTTAAAAATATAGATAAAATGCTACCACAGCGCCACCTGTTGAGCTATTGATCCCCAAACATAATCAGCACCAGTTTATCTCGGGGACCAACTAAATACCAAGTTTGGTTAAATTTCGTTAAAAAAAAAAAAAAAAAAAAATTGCGATATTTTTCTGTTTTTTTTTGTTAAAAGTTAAAAAAATCGATAACTTTGGTTTAAATTATCACAGATTTATCGTTCAACCATTCGTTTTAAAGGTATTGACGAGATCTTTCGAAAGATACCCATCTTGAAACTTTGCCCCCCCGGGTGGGAACTTCCCTCCCCGGTGGGGGGGCAACCGATGCCCCCACATGCAGAAAAATTTTTTCCTAGTTAACTACTACTATTATCAACCTGATCTTTCGAAAGATACCCAATGTGAAAATTTACCCCCCCCTGGGGGGTATTTCCCCCCTAGGGGGGGGAAGCGATGCCCCCCCATGCAAAAAAATTTTTTCCTAGTTACATACTACTATTATCAATAATTCATATTAATTTTACAATCACAAGTTTAAAACAACTCTAATTATGCACATTTATGCGAATTTTTGTCCTATGCTGCCATGTTAAAAATTTAGATAAAATGCTATCACAGCGCCACCTGTTGAGCTATTGATCCCCAAACATAATCAGCACCAGTTTATGTCGGGGACCAACTAAATACCAAGTTTGGTTAAATTTCGTTAAAAAAAAAAAAAAAAAAAAAAAATTGCGATATTTTTCTGTTTTTTTTTTGTTAAAAGTAAAAAAAACCGATAACTTTGGTTTAAATTATCACAGATTTATCGTTCAACCATTCGTTTTAAAGGTATTGACGAGATCTTTCGAAAGATACCCATCTTGAAACTTTGCCCCCCGGGTGGGAACTTCCCCCCCCCCGGTGGGGGGGCAACCGATGCCCCCACATGCACAAAAATTTTTTCCAAGTTAACTATTACTATTATCAACGAGACCTTTCGAAAGATACCCATCTTTAAAATTTACTTCCCCGGGGGGGGAACCGATGCCCCCCCATGCACAAAATTTTTTTCCTAGCTAACTACTACTATTATCAATAATTCATATTAATTTTACAATCACAAGTGTAAAATAACTCTCTTTATGCCCATTTATACGGAATTTTGTCCTATGCAGCCATGTTAAAAATTTGCATAAAATGCGATCACAACGCCACCTATTGAGCGATTGATCCCAAAATCTAATCAGCACCAGTTTATGTCAGGGTGCAACTAAATACCAAGTTTGGTTAAATTTCATTCATTGGTTCGTGAGATACAGCGTCCACAAAAAAAATGATACAGACAGACAGACAGACAGACAGACATTTTCTAAAAACTATTGATTCGTGTTCTCCACATCCCAAAACATGTAAATCCATCAAAAAGTGGACTTCGAAAATTTTCGCGAATCCAATACTTTCTCTATATTACATATAGAAGAAAGTAAAAAATAAAAAAATCCCAAAACATCCTAAAATGTTTTTTGGAAATACGCTTCAGAAGACGCACAGCTAATTTCAACTTCTGTGTGCCATTTTTGGAAGAGTTCTACTGCAAAATCTGGATTTTGCTACATATTCACCTCACTCCCCCTCACGCACACACACGTCGACAAATTTGTTTTTATTTATTTATTCATTATTATTATTACTTTCTTCTATATGTAATATAGAGAAAGTATTGGATTCGCGAAAATTTTCGAAGTCCACTTTTTGATGGATTTACATGTTTTGGGATATGGAGAACACGAATTAATAGTTTTTAGAAAATGTCTGTCTGTCTGTCTGTCTGTCTGTCTGTATCATTTTTTTGTGGCCGCTGTATCTCACGAACCAATGAATGAAATTTAATCAAACTTGGTATTTAGTTGCACCCTGACATAAACTGGTGCTGATTAGATTTTGGGATCAATCGCTCAATAGGTGGCGTTGTGAGCGCATTTTATGCAAATTTTTAACATGGCAGCATAGGACAAAATTCCGTATAAATGGGCATAAAGAGAGTTATTTTACACTTGTGATTGTAAAATTAATATGAATTATTGATAATAGTAGTAGATAGCTAGGAAAAAAATTTTGTGCATGGGGGGGCATCGGTTCCCCCCCCGGGGGCTAAAATCCCCCCCCCCCGGGGAAGTAAATTTTCAAGATGGGTATCTTTCGAAAGGTCTCGTTGATAATAGTAATAGTTAACTTGGAAAAAAATTTTGTGCGTGTGGGGGCATCGGTTGCCCCCCCACCGGGGGGGGGAAGTTCCCACCCGGGGGGGCAAAGTTTCAAGATGGGTATCTTTAGAAAGATCTCGTGAATACCATTAAAACGAATGGTTGAACGATAAATCTGTGATAATTTAAACCAAAGTTATCGATTTTTTTTACTTTTAACAAAAAAAAACTTAGAAAAATATCGCAATTTTTTTTTTTTTTTTTTTTTTTTTTTTTTTTAACGAAATTTAACCAAACTTGGTATATAGTTGGTCCCCGACATAAACTGGTGCTGATTATGTTTGGGGATCAATAGCTCAACAGGTGGCGCTGTGATAGCATTTTATCTAAATTTTTAACATGGCAGCATAGGACAAAAATTCGTATAAATGTGCATAATTAGAGTTGTTTTAAACTTGTGATTGTAAAATTAATATGAATTATTGATAATAGTAGTATGTAACTAGGAAAAAAATTTTCTGCATGGGGGGGCATCGCTTCCCCCCCCGGAGGGGATAAATTTTCAAGATGGGTATCTTTCGAAAGGTCTCGTCAATACCTTTAAAACGAATGGTTGAACGATAAATCTGTGATAATTTAAACCAAAGTTATCGATTTTTTTTACTTTTAACAAAAGAAAAACAGAAAAATATTGCAATTTTTTTTTTTTTTTTTTTTTTTTTTTTTTTTAACGAAATTTAACCAAACTTGGTATTTAGTTGGTCCCCGACATAAACTGGTGCTGATTATGTTTGGGGATCAATAGCTCAACAGGTGGCGCTGTGATAGCATTTTATCTAAATTTTTAACATGGCAGCATAGGACAAAAATTCGTATAAATGTGCATAATTAGAGTTGTTTTAAACTTATGATTGTAAAATTAATATGAATTATTGATAATAGTAGTAAGTAACTAGGAAAAAAAATTTCTGCATGGGGGGCATCGCTTCCCCCCCTGGGGGGGAAGTACCCCCCCGGGGGGGATAAATTTTCAAGATGGGTATCTTTTGAAAGGTCTCCTCAATACCTTTAAAACGAATGGTTGAACTATAAATCTGTGATAATTTAAAACAAAGTTATCGATTTTTTTCACTTTTAACAAAAAAAAAAAAAAAAAAAAAAAAAAAAAACTTCGAAAAAAAAAAAATCGTACTTTTTTTTTTTTTTTTTTTTTAATATTGTTACTGATTGAATATGTATAGGTAAATATAGAACAAAGTCTTGTGGTGGCCACAACATACTAGTTTTTTTTTGTTAAAAGTGAAAAAAATCGATAACTTTGTTTTAAATTATCACAGATTTATAGTTCAACCATTCGTTTTAAAGGTATTGACGAGACCTTTCGAAAGATACCCATCTTGAAAATTTATCCCCCCCGGGGGTACTTCCCCCCCAGGGGGGGAAGCGATGCCCCCCATGCAGAAAATTTTTTTCCTAGTTACATACTACTATTATCAATAATTCATATTAATTTTACAATCACAAGTTTAAAACAACTCTAATTGTGCACATTTATACGAATTTTTGTCCTATGCTGCCATGTTAAAAATATAGATAAAATGCTATCACAGCGCCACCTGTTGAGCTATTGATCCCCAAACATAATCAGCACCAGTTTATGTCGGGGACCAACTAAATACCAAGTTTGGTTAAATTTCGTTAAAAAAAAAAAAAAAAAAAATTGCGATATTTTTCTGTTTTTTTTTGTTAAAAGTTAAAAAAATCGATAACTTTGGTTTAAATTATCACAGATTTATCGTTCAACCATTCGTTTTAAAGGTATTGACGAGATCTTTCGAAAGATACCCATCTTGAAACTTTGCCCCCCCGGGTGGGAACTTCCCTCCCCGGTGGGGGGGCAACCGATGCCCCCACATGCAGAAAAATTTTTTCCTAGTTAACTACTACTATTATCAACCTGATCTTTCGAAAGATACCCAATGTGAAAATTTACCCCCTCCCCCCTGGGGGGGTATTTCCCCCCTAGGGGGGGAAGCGATGCCCCCCCATGCAAAAAAATTTTTTCCTAGTTACATACTACTATTATCAATAATTCATATTAATTTTACAATCACAAGTTTAAAACAACTCTAATTATGCACATTTATACGAATTTTTGTCCTATGCTGCCATGTTAAAAATTTAGATAAAATGCTATCACAGCGCCACCTGTTGAGCTATTGATCCCCAAACATAATCAGCACCAGTTTATAACGGGGACCAACTAAATACCAAGTTTGGTTAAATTTCGTTAAAAAAAAAAAAAAAAAAAAAAAAAATGCGATATTTTTTTTTTTTTTTTTGTTAAAAGTAAAAAAAATCGATAACTTTGGTTTAAATTATCACAGATTTATCGTTCAACCATTCGTTTTAAAGGTATTGACGAGATCTTTCGAAAGATACCCATCTTGAAACTTTGCCCCCCCGGGTGGGAACTTCCCCCCCCCGGTGGGGGGGCAACCGATGCCCCCACATGCACAAAAATTTTTTCCAAGTTAACTATTACTATTATCAACGAGACCTTTCGAAAGATACCCATCTTTAAAATTTACTTCCCCGGGGGGGGAACCGATGCCCCCCCATGCACAAAATTTTTTTCCTAGCTAACTACTACTATTATCAATAATTCATATTAATTTTACAATCACAAGTGTAAAATAACTCTCTTTATGCCCATTTATACGGAATTTTGTCCTATGCTGCCATGTTAAAAATTTGCATAAAATGCGATCACAACGCCACCTATTGAGCGATTGATCCCAAAATCTAATCAGCACCCGTTTATGTCAGGGTGCAACTAAATACCAAGTTTGGTTAAATTTCATTCATTGGTTCGTGAGATACAGCGTCCACAAAAAAAATGATACAGACAGACAGACATTTTCTAAAAACTATTGATTCGTGTTCTCCACATCCCAAAACATGTAAATCCATCAAAAAGTGGACTTCGAAAATTTTCGCGAATCCAATACTTTCTCTATATTACATATAGAAGAAAGTAAAAAATAAAAAAATCCCAAAACATCCTAAAATGTTTTTTGGAAATACGCTTCAGAAGACGCACAGCTAATTTCAACTTCTGTGTGCCATTTTTGGAAGAGTTCTACTGCAAAATCTGGATTTTGCTACATATTCACCTCACTCCCCCTCACGCACACACACGTCGACAAATTTGTTTTTATTTATTTATTCATTATTATTATTACTTTCTTCTATATGTAATATAGAGAAAGTATTGGATTCGCGAAAATTTTCGAAGTCCACTTTTTGATGGATTTACATGTTTTGGGATATGGAGAACACGAATTAATAGTTTTTAGAAAATGTCTGTCTGTCTGTCTGTCTGTCTGTCTGTATCATTTTTTTGTGGCCGCTGTATCTCACGAACCAATGAATGAAATTTAATCAAACTTGGTATTTAGTTGCACCCTGACATAAACTGGTGCTGATTAGATTTTGGGATCAATCGCTCAATAGGTGGCGTTGTGAGCGCATTTTATGCAAATTTTTAACATGGCAGCATAGGACAAAATTCCGTATAAATGGGCATAAAGAGAGTTATTTTACACTTGTGATTGTAAAATTAATATGAATTATTGATAATAGTAGTAGATAGCTAGGAAAAAAATTTTGTGCATGGGGGGGCATCGGTTCCCCCCCCGGGGGCTAAAATCCCCCCCCCCGGGGAAGTAAATTTTCAAGATGGGTATCTTTCGAAAGGTCTCGTTGATAATAGTAATAGTTAACTTGGAAAAAAATTTTGTGCATGTGGGGGCATCGGTTGCCCCCCCACCGGGGGGGGGGAAGTTCCCACCCGGGGGGGCAAAGTTTCAAGATGGGTATCTTTAGAAAGATCTCGTGAATACCATTAAAACGAATGGTTGAACGATAAATCTGTGATAATTTAAACCAAAGTTATCGATTTTTTTTACTTTTAACAAAAAAAAACTTAGAAAAATATCGCAATTTTTTTTTTTTTTTTTTTTTTTTTTTTTTTTTTTTAACGAAATTTAACCAAACTTGGTATTTAGTTGGTCCCCGACATAAACTGGTGCTGATTATGTTTGGGGATCAATAGCTCAACAGGTGGCGCTGTGATAGCATTTTATCTAAATTTTTAACATGGCAGCATAGGACAAAAATTCGTATAAATGTGCATAATTAGAGTTGTTTTAAACTTGTGATTGTAAAATTAATATGAATTATTGATAATAGTAGTATGTAACTAGGAAAAAAATTTTCTGCATGGGGGGGCATCGCTTCCCCCCCCGGGGGGGATAAATTTTCAAGATGGGTATCTTTCGAAAGGTCTCGTCAATACCTTTAAAACGAATGGTTGAACTATAAATCTGTGATAATTTAAAACAAAGTTATCGATTTTTTTCACTTGAAAAAAAAAAAAAAAAAAAAAGTATTTTTTTTTTTTTTTTTTTTTTTTTTTTTTTTTTTAAATATTGTTACTGATTGAATATGTATAGGTAAATATAGAAGAAAGTCTTGTGGTGGCCACAACATACTAGTTATTATTATTACTTGAGTCTAGTCTCTCTATGCGCAGTTTCTTCACCTTCAAACAATTTGGGATCGAATGTATAAAAATTCCAAAAATTGGTTTTTAGGTATGTCTGTTAACTATATTTTAAAGCAAAAATCTCACGTATATCTTTTTTTTTTTTTTTTTTTTTTTTAGATTTAAAAGATTGTGTGAAATCCCAATTTGTGCATGTGAATTACGTTTTGTCCCTTCCTTCGCCTTGGGGACTGAATTTCTAAAATTTCAGAAATCAGTTTTTAGGTATTTTTGTTAGCTATACTTCAAAGTAAAAATTTTACGGATATCTGTTTCTTTTTTGAGATATGATGGTCTCTTTGAAATCACGTTTTGCCCCCTTCCTCCCTTGGTGGGGGAGGGCGATTTTTCTAAAATCACCTTTTATTGGATGTGTACACCAGAAGAAATGTTTTCACCAATTTTCGTGCTTCTTGGTGCAGAGATTTGGACTGGGCGATGATGAATCAGTCACTAACTCACTGATTCACTCAGAACAAGCGATTCAATAATTAAATCCTATTTCTGATTTCTTTTAATCCTTGTTATGGTGTTTACGTATTACACACACACACACACACAAAAGAAAAAATAGTTATTGCTTTATAGATTCTAAATTTAAATTCTAACAGTTAAATCTACAAATTCTAACTTCTAATAATTGTTAATACTTCATTATTAACTATCAAATTTGTTAATTTTTAAATTAGCAATAATTATCAAAAACTTAAAAAAAAAAAAAAAAAAATCAAATTTCTTTTAGTATGGTGAATTTAATTAGTCCGGCTTTCTAAAGAAATTTTCGCAGCTTTTGTATTTTAATTAATAAATTTTATTTAATAACTTTTAATGATATACTGCATGGTATTTTTTATTAAGTGTCCGATTCTCTAATAGGATAATATAAAAAGTTACCATTTGTTTAGGTTTTATTAAGCAATATTAAATATATATATATATATATATATATATATATATATATATATATATATATTATTAATTGCTAAATTTTAAGGTTAAATTTTATAACGATATCTATCATTTATGTATATATATACATATGTCATTACCTTTTTTCATTTCATTCTAACAGAGGGCGCTCTCATTCATCTCTATCTTATTCTTTTGCATCCATAGGAAACATCTCTACTTTCGTATGTTACTTATGAATTACGAATTTACGTATCTCAAATTAATGTAAGTTTTAAATTAAAATTTAATCAAAGAAATTTAATTTAATTTTAATTTTTTATTTTTTATTTTAAGGTTTATTAGTTAATTAAAATTAGCAGAAACAATTTAAACTAAATTTTATTTTTACTTGATGGATCAGTAGATAAATACGACTCTCTAAATAACTGTAAGTTTAACTATATTCAGCCTCATGACTGTTGTGGTGCGTTTAAGCTGTTTTCGACGTGTTTTTGCAATTGTAGAGTGAGTAATAATTCTGGTTTTATTATTTAATCTTACGATTAAATTTATTTATTAAGTAATATTGGTGATTGTAGCTATAAAAGTACGTTTCTCATTTGGTTCTTTCCTCTTTCTTTTTGAGTTTTAAATTTCATGTCCTCTGGGTTATATTGGGCATACCGTGCTGTAAATTTTTAGCAAATTACATACAGCACGACAGAAATATCACCCAAGTTGCATGCAACATTCATTCTATGCCCTTGAAAAAGTAATGATGTTGTATGTTTTAATATCAGGATGCTCAATTTTTTAGTAATCTTTATATATGTCTTTTTCTAGTTCTTCCTGTGATAATTTGTTTCATCTACTGCAATATTTGAAAACGCTTTCAATACATATATATATATATATATATATATATATATATATATATATATATATATATATATTAGAATTTGGCTTCAGAATGGTCTTTTTTTTCTGTCTTGTCTAAATAATAATGAAATGGTGATACATCAATTTGAATTTATTTAAAATAAATAAATAAATAAAAGTCCGAAATGTTTTGCTTTCAAAACCTGGGAGATGAAAGAGGTACAGGGTTTGAACCCAGGTAGCGCATCCGCGCATTAGCCAAGCTGTTAGCAGTTTTCTGCAAAATTCATGAAATAATGTAATTACGAGTTCGGACAATTCAGATCCCTCAACCCAACCTAATGAATGTCTAAATCATATAATACACATATTATTAAAAAAGAAAGAAGAAAGCATAATATTTTTTATTACTCTTCAAAATCTATTTATAAAATATTTAAATAGATTAATATATGTACAAAGAAAAATAAGAGAAGGAAACTGTTTTCAATAAACTCCAAATTAGAAGCATTTATATTTGTATTAAAGCGGAAGACATATTTTTATAAATAATTACTATTTAACGTAAAATTAAAAAAAATCATGAAAGAATTATATAAACATTATTCTTTCTCCAATTTTATATATATATATATTAATTATATATATATATATATATTGACAAGGAATTAGTTGTTTTCTTTACTCTTGAACCAATAAGAATTTTATTTCTATTTCTGTACAACTATGGCCATCTAGTGTAGACAGCCAATACTAATAATTCTCCCTCTGGAAACTTGTACAGGATTGCCGTAAAAATGAATGGATGGTAAATAAAAATAAATTAGAATAAACTAGAATTATTTTTCTTTTCTTTTGAAGCTAAAAAAAGAAGAAAGAAAAGATACGATAAATAAATAGATAAATAAATAAAAATAAATAAATAAAACAATTTCTTTACTTATTTTTTTATCAGTTATTTTAAAAATAAGTAATTAATTTGTTTGAACGGTTTTAAGGAAAGTAATAAGTGTTAGGGTGAAAAGTTAAATTATATATCATTTTACACTTTTGATGTCCAAATATTAATCATATGCTATATGCATTATTTGTTTCCATGAAGGTTGACGATTGTTCAACGAACTTCTAACAGAAAGAATAAAGAATAGAAAGAGACGTATCGAAAGATTTTTGGATTGGCTACACAAGGCTGCGAAGTTTGGCTAGAACGTGGTGGTCTTTCGAAGGGGTACTAACCCGTAATAACGCGAGTTTCGGAGAAAACTATGGAGAATTCCAATTGACTAGGACGATGAGTGTGACTTGGGGTCAAACTTGGCAATTTTTCTTTTGTTTTTGTATAGGAAAAGAGGTACTAAGTTTGTTTAAAAGCACTTATTTTGAAATTCTATTACATAGAAAAGAGTAAGACTCAAAATTATAGTAATAAAATGTAAAAAAGTAAAAAACTTAGAACTTCAAAGCTGATATTTTTTTAAAAGATATTCATTATTCTTTAATATTAGACTGTTTTAGTTCCCCATCATACTATAGGTATGGGGAACTTAGGTAATCGTGAAAATTTTCGACCTCTGTTTTTTTACTTTTCTACACGTTTTCAGGTGTGAGGAATCCGAAAATGACAAAATTTCTATGGTGTCTGTCTGTAGGGTGTCTGTTAGTCTGTAAATCTGTTAGTCTGTTAGTCTGTTAGTCTGTCAGTGGGTCAGTCCGTTAGTTTGTTAGTCTGTGTACACGATATCTAACGAACAAATTGTCGCAGAGAGGTCAGATTAGTTTTAAAATATTACTTTCGACACTGGCAAGAACCCTATTCTTTTGCAACATTCGAATTTAAAAACTTCGTAAGTTATTAGAAATTTACGATTTTCTTAACATGGGAGAATAGGACAAAAATTCACTTAAACGTGCATTAAATGAAAACTTTTTACTGTAAAAATGTCAGACCAGTTTTAAAATATCAGTTTTGATGCCGGAATGAACGTCAGTAACTACAAAAATGCTACTTTGAAAATTTCGCAAGTTACTGGAAATTTACGAATTTCTTAACATGGCAATATAGGGCAAAATTTCACATAAACGTCAATTTTGAGAGATATTTTCATCGTAAAGATGTCAGACTACTTTTGAAATATTATTTAGGACACTGGCGTGAATATTAATGACTATGAATTTTCCAATATAAAGATTTCGTAAGTTATTGGAAATTTACGAATTTCTTAACATGTCAGAATAGAGCAAAATTTCACATAAACGTCAATCTTGAGGGATATTTTCAGCGTAAAGATGTCAAACCACTTTCGAAATATTATTTAGGATACTGGCATGAATATCATAGACTATGATTTTTCCAATTAAAAAAAAATTCGTAAATTATTTGGAATTTACGATTTACTTAACATGTCAGAATAAGGCAAAATTGATCATAAACTTCCATTTTGAGGATCCTAAATACATTAGACAACTTCAAAATTAAGTTTATGATATTTGTTTGAGCATATTGAATACAAATATTCTACTAGGAAATTTTCGCAAATTATTCGTAATTTACGATTTTATCAACATAGCGAAATTGTAAATTTTTCATATAAATATGAATTTTGAGATTTATTGCATTGGAAATAGTAGCATGAAAACTAAACAACAGAATTGACCCCGATAAAATAAATTAATAAATTAGAATAAGATAATTATATCGAAGTGAACGGTGGATAGCCTATTAGGCGGGGATTTCATTCTGCCACTGTATCAAGCTTTGGTCAAATTCATTTCTTTTAACATGATTATAATATGTCTCGCACTAGAAATTTCTGAGAACATAAATATGATGGGGAACTGAGCAGAGTCCACCTATGCCAACTAGTTTTGTTTAACATTAGACTCTTATTTTAAGATAACAGCAATCGAAGGATATCGCGTTGTAAAACTTTGCAACGTAATATCTTTAAATCTAATAACTTGATGTATATAGTGTCCTCGCAAAAAATGAATAGTTTTTAGAGCTCTTTTAAAAAATTATAACATCTATGCATTACTTTAAAAAAAAAATTCATCAGTTTTTACTAAACAAATGGTCGATTTTCATAACCAAAATAGTTAAATCTAGACCAATCAAAAATAGGAGTGGTCCACCCGGATGCGTTCCGCCGATAAGCTCTTTGCTTTATTTATATAGATCATTTGTTGAATAAGTGACTAATTATTATTAAAGTTTCTTACCGAGTGAGTAAGAATTTTTTAATTTTCTTAACAAGCGTCATTTAAAATTTTAACTGTTGAGAAATCTCGCTCTGGAATTAGCGAGTATACAATTACTTGACATTTAAATTACTGTTTTCGGGCAATTTGCCATATTTTTCTCCTTGTGTGTATACATGCCATGGAAACTTTTTCAAACATTTCACGAAGCAATGAAAAATATCACATAAAGAAAAGGATGATTCAATAAAATAATAATAATAATGATAATAATAAATGAAAAAAAAAAAATAATAATAATACAAACTCAATACGTCATAAGGGGCGTTTTTTGAATACTGTATGTATAAATAAACGAATTTTTGTAAACCTGTAAGCATATAGTCAAAAAAAAAAAAAAAGAAGAAGAAGAAGAAGAAAAAAGAAAGAAAGAAAGAAAAAGAAACTTCTGCTTAATTCACCTACACAAGACGAAACCGTTAAAAAGGAATGCAAGATATATTTAATCCAAAAAATTATAAAAAGATAAAATATTCGTAAAACTTGGCTATATACGAAAAAAACTTACGAATGGCTTTACTTTTAAAAAGACTTTACTTAAAATAAAAAATAAAAATAAAAAAAATAAAAAAAAAAATACTTACCTATAGGAAAAAGAAATATCACTTACATGCAAAAATAATAAATGAATTAAGATACGTAATCATCACAATTTTGAAGAATTTCTACAGTAAAAGTAAAAGTTAAAGTTACTGCAAGTCGTAGCAACTATTTAATGAATATGCACTTTAAAATAATAATTAACTTAATAAATGAAAATAAGTAGTTTTATAACTATTTAGTGTGATAATAAACCAATTGTTAAAACTTACGTAATCGATAGTGAAACGAAATATTGCGAATTTGTATTTTGACAAAAAAAAAAAAAAAAAAATTAGTGCCATCTAATATGATTACAAATAAATAAATAAATAAAAGGTAATCCTCGCAAATCAAAATATTAATTAATTACTTGAAGCAAAATTGCAACTGAGATTGAAAACTAAAATTGGAGACACAATGACCCTTTTTTATTAAGAATTTATTGAAACTTTAATAAGTATTTGTTAAAAGAAATGAAGTGAAGCATTATAAACATATTCTAGCTATCAAAATTAACATTTTTTTTTTTTTTTTTTTTTGTGAAATAACCTCAAAATACAACATTTGGATCTCCTAAAATTATTCGTTTTTAAGTTACTCTAAGAGACACAGGCAGAGATCAAACGCTAAAAACTTGACTTCAGTAATCAGGAATCCTCAAAACCTGCAAATATACAAAAAACAAGAGATGAATATTTTGCTTAAAAACATACATTATTTGCCATATCTCTATGAGGAATTCATTTCAATTTCTGAACAGCTTTCCTGGAAATGGTAAAATATTATAGTGAAGCACATCCACTAACAACAAAAAAGAATGTTATCACTTAAATATTTGCAGCCCTGTATATCTTTTGAAGATTATGTACAGACCACATGGTGCACCTAAATATAATCCTATAGTAATAATACACTGCACGGCCTGAAATACACTTCCATCAATTTGTAACTATTGTCGCGCTTTTATCTAGTTATTTTGTGTAGCCCTGTAAACGAATAGTGAATGGTTTCCTTACCATATTCTACATGAGACGTGTTTTTACGCATATAAAAATACATATTCGTTTTATTTGGTTTAGTGCAGTCTATAAATGTTAAACTCTACATACCTCCGATTTCCCCCATAGACGTAATGTATTTGAAATTTCTTGGGTGTCCCTGTGCACAAACCATTAGCTTGATCTCAACGAAAAGTTTAGTGTAACATTCCTATATCATACACATTTAGAATACCAAGTTTGGATTTTCTGCTACCATTTGTTTTTGAGATATGCTGGTAAAAGACACATGCACAAACCAATCGCTAAAAACATGCTTTTTGGATTCAGGGGACCTCAGAACGTGTAAATATAACAAAAACCCACTTTCAAAAATATACTCAAAAACAATACTTTCTTTATCTTATGGTAGAAGAAAGTAATAATAAATAGGTATAAATATAGAAAATTAAGTGAACTATATTGTGAGCAATAACAATTTTTTTTAATTATTTATACATAACGTATATAATTCTAAATGTAAAATTTAAATGTAAAACGTAACAAAATTTAGCATACAAGATGTGCACTATTAATGCTAATTTCATCCAAAAACTTATACAAATAAAGCCCATGATTAGTAAATTAAAGATGAATTAAAATGCTCATGCTATAATGAAAGATAAAACCCACTTACGCCAATGATGAACTAATAGATCCAACGAAAGAAAGAAAAAAAAAAAAAAAGAAAGAAAGAAAAGAATAGAAGGAAATAGAATAGTATAGAAAATAAAAAAAAAAGCATTAAAAAAAAGAAATTTATCATTCAAATACCTTTAATATTTAACAAGAACCTAAAAAATTAAAAAAAAGTGAAACATAACAAATTTAATAAGAGGAAGTGGAAAAGGCTCAAAACTTGAAGAATTTATCATCGGGGGAAAATAATCCTTCGTAGAGCTTAATATTTCAACATTCAAAGACTGTATAGCTAATTAAGCCATAATAATAATAATAATAGTAATAGTAATAATAATAACAATAATAACAGTGTATGCATACACTGTTATTAAATCGCAAGATAGGACATGTCCTATCTTGCGAGAACACCCAACATGAAAAAGAAATAAAGAGATAAAAATGAACAGTTCATGGATAAATCATTTTAGAAAGCTAAAAGTATTGAATTTTCATACACATGAATACAAAGATTGGATACACACAATAATTGCCATTGGCAATTTAACAAGGTTAGTAGAAAAATTAATCTTTAAAATTAATACAAATGAACAAGCTAAAGAAAGCAACAGGGTGAAAAAAATAAAAAAATAAAAAAATAAATAAAAAATTAAGTATTATAAGTGAAGAACATTTAACATTAGTTATGAAAGGAATCAAGATTAATTTAGCAGATACAAATTATCATTTTAGTTATCGAATTAAATTTTCTGCGAGAGAAAGAGGGAAATAATATATGTACGCCATTCCTCAGAAAAAATTATAATCGGTGTATGACAAAGCATTGGGATTTTTTAAATAAAAGTTAGGTTTATCAATTTAAGCTTATTGATACGAACATTAAAATTACACACACACACACACACATATATATATATATGCAGAGAGAGAGTTAAAGAGGAAAAAATATCAAAAGTTTAAAAAGCCAAAAAATTAGCAAAATAAGCAATACTAAAACTGAATTTACATACTAAATGCGCAATAAAATGCAGCAATTAAATGATATGTAAACCTAAATAAAAAGTAGATAAGTCTAACCAATAATAATAATTATAATTATAATAACAATGAAATCAGACAGGTAATTAACCCCAAAAGCATTGAGGCTATCATCAGGGAGACCCTTCAAATGTAGAGTTCAGAAAGCTGTAAGTTGTTTCAAGAGATACTAGCAAAAGCAAAAAGTATCTTGGTTCCCTACATCTTACCAAGAGAAAAAATTCTTATCCACTGCAGCTCGAAATTCCGAATGAAAAACTAATTAAATTAAAGGAAAAATAAACAAAATTACACATCAATATATACAAATATAAATGCAAAAACTTATGAAAAGTTTGTAAAAATTACTTACCAGAAACCAAAAAAAAAAAAAAAAAAATTAAAAGATTAATAAGCACTAAGACACCTAACAGGAAAAAGACACCTAAAAGGAAAAACATTTACTTAATTTTAATAGTTTCGGATAGCAGTGAAAATATAAGAAGGATAACTATTCGATCTCACAATTTCCAATAAATTGTGTAATGGAACATGCAACTTCAATACTATCGCAATTGTTGTATATTCTTTTAATTCTAGCAATTTGCGAACACAAATTTTTGAAAAAAGTTTTGTTTTATATAAGAAAACTATACTATCATTAATGTACCTGAAGAGTATCAGATCATTACTTAAAGAGGAATTTCTTTCATACCTAGTATGATGTGGCCACCACCAGACTTTCTTCCATATAATTTTACACAAAATTCATTGAATACAAAATATTTATTAAATTATTAAATTATTTTCCATTATCAATGCAGACGATTTTTATCAGACAGAATTTTATATCACCAAATGCCGAAATAAAGTTGAATTTTTTGCAATTATCTGAAAAAATACATTTTTTTTTTTTTAAGTTTTTTTTTTTCCCCCGTTAAAAGATTAAAAAAAAAAAAAAAAAAAAAAAAAAAAATGATAACTTTATTTTAAACTTTATTTAAGCCATTCGCTTTAAAGGTATTGAAGAGATCTTTCGAAAGATACCCATATTGAAAATTTATCCCCCCCGGGGGGGGGGAAGCGATTCTTCCACATGCACAATTTTTTTCCCTACTTAACTACTATTATTATCAATAATTCATATTAATTTTACAATCACACGTTTAAAATAACTCTCATTATGTACATTTATACGAAATTTTGTCCTATACTGCCATGTTAAAAATTTAGAAAAAAAATGAGATCAGAGCTTCGTTCACCTATTGAGCAATTGTTCTACAAATCTAATCAGCACCAGTTTATGTCAAGGTCCAACTAAATACGAAGTTTGGTTAAATTTCGTTCATTGTTCGTGAGATACAGCGTCCACAAAATTTGTGATACATACACACAGACTGACAGACATTTTCTAAAAGCAGTCGAATCGTGTTCAGGATATCCCAAAACGTAATCCATCGAAAACTTGAGTTCGAAAATTTTCATGAATTCAATACTTTCTCTATATATACATATAGAAGAAAGTAAAACAATAAATAAAAGGCCACTAGCAAATCCACTTGTAGAAGTCCTTTAATACCTTGTATATATGATTTGTGTATATAATATAATAATTCGATACAAACTAAAATTTAGTAAATTAAAAAAAAAAAAAAAAAGAAAAAATCAGCAGAAATTTTTTCTTTTAAATTATTTTGATATTTTTTAAAAAGAATCAACATTGTATTATGAAAGTCATCAATTTTAATATTATAAATAAGTCATTAAAATAAAAAATATTAATATCTGTATTGTTTTTAAAGTTTTTTATGTGATTGAGGAGTTGAAAATTAGTTTTCTACCATGTTGATTTTTGATGTTTAAAGTTAAACTATAAATTTATTTAAGAAATTTTAAATGCATATTAAAAGCAACAATTTTATAAACATTACAACCAATTGGAACGATGCGAAATTTTATTGGAGTTTTATAAAATTTATTAATAATAATAATATAATGATTGTTGAAATTTTTATGTTTTAATTTTAATAATTTATGGAAACTTAAAATTCTTTTATTATTAATATCATATTTTATATAAGTTTGCTTAAAAATATTACCATAGCAGTATCTAAAATCTGTTTATAAAAAAAAAAAAAAAAAAAAAAAAAAAACCTCATTACAAATATATCACTTTATCTAAATTGTTGTTCGATTTTATTCTGTAAAGAATATGAGGAATTTTATTCATTACAAACAAATTATGATTAATCATGACAAATTATGATTTATTCATTACAAACAAATTATTCATTATGAACAAATTTTATTCATTTACATACAAAAATGATTCTAGAATTTGTCTGAAAGGTTGTAATTATTGAACGCTAAAAAAGTAAGTAATCATAAAAATTGGCTTTTGTTTGAATAAATAATTTTATTTATCTCCATTGTTAAAAGCACTGAGGCAATATGGTCAAAGATCTTTCAATATTCCTATTCTAAGTTCTTTGATGTGGTGCAGCGTAAATCAAATACATTGTTTATCAAATACATAATTTATCTTGATTATTTGTATAAAGTGGCTCAACTTATGAAAGATTCAGAAAAAGAGAAAAGAAGAAGAAGGAAAAAAAAAAAAAAAAAAAAAAAGGACAAAGAGAGGTTTATCGGCGCGTCAAGGGTATCAAGAAATCGCAATGAGCAAAACCCAACAATTAACGGCGTTCACCTTACAAGAGAGAGAAAAGGCCTGAATGAGAAATCACGGTTTTTCGAGGAGCCAGCAAAACGTGTAATTAATGAATAGACAGCAAATAACAGCCGTCAATGCGCGCTTTCTAATTGTTATATATTGCTGCCATTTTCGTGGTCAAACCACCTCTGTGGCATCGAAAAAAAGGGGCCGGAAAATACGCGCAGATTGTTCGTTAGCGATACCTTTTTTGAAGAAAGCAAGAAAATTTAAAATGACTTTTATTGTTCCTAATTTTTTGTTTGGTGTTTATTTATTTATTATTATTATTGTTGTAAGATGGAGAAAGGAGGACATAATATACAACAAGAACGAGTGAAATCTGTAACTACACCAGACAAAAATACTTTCCCTTCTCACGCCTTATGAATCACTTTTAGCCTTCGTAAGCTTTTTAACAGAACAGTATGTCTATTAAATAAAAAATTAAACTTTTAATTTCAAAAGGCGTTTAAAAACTGTACACACGAACAAATATACTATTATTATTTTTTTTTTCTTTTGAGAATGGGACCGAGTATTTATTTCATATTTCCATCTTTGCAATGTGAGCAATAGATGTCCTGTCACCCCTACTTCGGTATCTTGTTGATTCCCTTTTTAACAATATCACAACCTTTGCGTTAATTTGCATTTGTTACACTAATGATGTGGTTTTAATTGATGGAGTTAAGTCATGCTTCTCATTAGCTTACCTCCAAAAGCATTGTATAATGGGCTTAACTGTGTTGAAAGATGGTGTCATGCTAAAGGTTTTTCAACTAATCCACAGAATAGTTTCTTTCTGAAAAAAAGAAAACCTTAAAATAGAAAATATTAAGCTATTGGATCAGATACTTACCAATTCTGATAAGATTAAGTATCTTGGTGACTATTTTAACTCAAAGATGAATCAGAAAAGGCACTTTGATTATTGCTTTGATAAGTCAAAAAGGTTTTTTGAATGTGTAGAAGTGTTTTTGGTAGAACTTGTGTTTTAAATGTCAATACTATATTTCATGGATTTATAGAATGATTATTAGTCCTATTATCACTCAAGGTTCCATTGTCTTGTGGCCTAAAATCAAGGTAGAATATACTGAAAGGGAACTTAATGAACTTCAACGGATGATCTATATAGCAAAGGATGGCTGTGTCAGATTTACCACTACGGCTTCTCTTGTGTTTTTCGTTGGTTTACTTCCCCATCTATACGTATAGAAGCTGAGGCTTTGATTTGAATATGGAGGTTTGAGTATTTGGAACATTGGAAGGTTACTCAATCCCTGAAGGAATTTTTCATTTCGAGTTTCTTTAGGTGTCCTATTCTTAGCATGCCTAGAGATGGTATGCTTCTCAGGTAGCCTTTGTTAAACCCTATAAAGTTCTTCTGACAAGGGATGATTGGTATTATGTTCCTGTCTATGGTAGAAATTGTTCTATTTGGTACACTAGTGGGTTTAAAACGAACAAGATTATTGGTGCTGGTGTGACGAAAACATTAGTTATTCCTGTTCTCTTGGCATATTTTCCACGGTTTTTCAACCTGAAGTTTACGCTATTTTAATATGTTGTAAAATTTGTATAGGTAAGAGCCTTGTGAATAGATGTATTCGCATTTGTTCAAATAGTAAAGCTGCTTTATTGGTACTGTGTAAGCAAGCGCTCTATTTTTGCATTTTTCAGAAAGTCATTCATCTTTGCCAACTTACAGCTGGTAATAAAGTTTCTCTTTACTGGGTGTCTTTGCATTCTAGTATTTCTGGTAGTGAAATGACTAATCGTTTGTCAAGGAAAGTCTCTGATACTTCCTTTGTTGATCTATAGCCGGCGATTGGAATTTTTCACAATTCTTTGAAAAGTACTGTCTATGATTTATTCAGGCAAAGGCAGTACTTGAACTGGCATAATATTAAGAGCCAGAGGCAAGCAAAAGAACTTAGTAGTGGTAATCCTAGTGTTAAAAACAAAGAATATTTTAGGCTAAATAGAAATGGAATTAGAAAAGTTATTTGTCTTTTAACTGGCCATTGTGCTTTCAGGAGGTACCATATATTTATGGGTGTTGAATATGATGCATCTAGTAGATCCACTGCAAGTTGCGTCGTTATTAACACTACCTACTCATATTCTTTTTGAATGTGAGGCATATTCAGCCTATAGGTTTGAACACTTGGGTCGGCACTTACTTGAACCCTGGAAGAACTTTACTTCGCTTTACTTCAGCAACAGCGTCTCTTGTCTCTTTTAGGGATTTTTGAAAATATTACAATAGACCTCCGGTCTCAATGATAGATTCTTTTGAACTACCCTTTTTAAGTCTAAAAGCAATAGACTTAAACTTAAAATAATTTTTGACTTAAAGCGTAACTAAAATTACGACAAATGTAACGATTATCCCTTTTAAGAATTCTATAAAGTTTTCGCCGATAACATCTGTAAAGACTTAAAATAGGTGATAGATAATAAACATCTAAATCTTTTAGGATTGACAAATACTGTATAAGTGGCCGTACCACTGGGTACAGACTTTTCTCTTTAGCAAACTTTTTAAACTAAGGAACACAAATTTAATTTCCGGTTACATTAGGGGAATATTATTTTAAATTAGTAACTGGTAATCATTTATCGCCCATGTAAAACCCTAAACTCTTACTTTAAGAATTTCCTTAGATAATTCTCAATTTTATTATTTACAGAATTGTTTGATACTAAAAATGATTATGAGCAAATTCTTAAAATGAATTGTTGGTAAAATTCAATTGCACTGCAATTTTTAACGAGATACCAGGTGATTAAAATATAAATCGAAATTGATCTGATACAGGAGAAACTTAAAAGGACACAATGTCAGCAGAAAAAAGAAAAGAATTTCTATGTAAATGGAATGAATAATTTACTTCGTTTAATGGTCAAAAGATTATATGTGAGGAGAACTAAATTGTTCTTATGCTATTGATATTGAGTTTTAAAGCCGTTTGTCTTCTCGTAGGATATAGATTTGGATTGAATGCCCTCCGTGGTAGTGGTATTTACATGAGATTTTAGCTATTATTCACATAAGTTTCGGAGAAAACGATGAGTAACTTCAAGTGGCTAGGCCAACGAGTTCAACTTGGTTTTGAATCCTGTGCTACCTATCCACCAACTTGTAAAGCAGAACCTCTTGGCGTCTGGGCTACTGGAAGGCAAAATTATTCAAAGATTATTGATTCAAAATTATATGTGATTTTAATTTCACAATGAAAAAAACAAAGCATTATGGATATTATGAGTACTTTGTATTGCGAGAAAGACTCGCTTGATATCCTAGAATTGGGTCAAAAACCAAAATTGTAAAACTCACCTCTTGTGTTCGCATTTATTTGCAGAGATTTTTCAATAAGTTTTGCCATGATAATATAGGAAAACATTTTCGAAGTTTCTAGATCCCACTATCAAAAGGAACTAGAATTTATAAGGATGATATGGAACTATTTTTGCTAAAGCCACAATGTATTTCAACATGTCAGTAACAATTTTTTTTTTTTTTTTAACTGAAAGATGTTTTGTAGTGATAAAGTGTTTGATTGTTAAATATTTATCATAAAAACGGAACTTACCTTAAATAAAATCTTGCCAGAATTGCAAAATGTCGCTGTCAGTACGGAACATTCTCCACGCAAAACGATAGGTTTATGTTGAAAATATTTTAAAGATATTTATAAAAAGCTCAATTTTCTTTGTGTTGAATAGGAAATAACACGGGAATACTACAAGATGAAAGATGAAGAAGTCAAGTTTACCATCATTGGAAAATTAAATATCTTTATGCATGCATTTTATCATTTTATGAACTGAAGAGTATTTTTGCAACTATTCCTGATTTTGAATGTTTGTACTTGTGTTTTGTTTTTATTGATTATTGCGCTATTTAGGAAAAAAGAATAATTATACATGTTAATCAAATTAATGTGATTTCTCTGAGAATCCAAATCTTAAATAAAAAGTAGACTTCCCATTTGGAATTTCAAAGTTACTCCTCACCTATTCCCTTAGACCCATTACCATATTAAATTTATATAATATTATGTTATATTAATGAAAAATTATATTAATATGATCCATTACAAGGAAGGTCTCCTGAAAGCGTTTGTTCAGAATATTGGGAAAGAAATTACAGAGATACTACTTACATAGGTAATACAAGATCAGTCAAATTTATCGGCGGAATCCCAATAGATTGTCTGTAAAAAAAATAATATAGTATACAATATTTGACGCCAGAAGACAAAAAGTGCATGCGATTTGGTGAGCAACTTTCTTTCCCGTCAAATGAAGTAAATTTAAAGCGTTTAAGAATTGTTTGCAAAACAAATCTTTCTGAATAACGTTATAGTGAATAGAGTTTGACAATAATCGATGAAAGAGTTTCATGTTTCTCGTACAAGCTTGTATATGCATGTGGCCTTTTATTAAAAGTATTTCATTTTATATTTGAAAAATCTTTTTTTATTTGTTTTTTCTTGCGAATTGCAAATATAAAATTGCTGTCAAATCGACGTTTAAATTATACATATCTTTTATTTTTTATTCGGTAATTGACACATCTTCTGTATTTTGCAAGTTGCAAATATTTGTTTTTACTCTTAATTAACGTTTAAAAAGGAATTTTACAACTTAAAATGTTAAATTTACTTTATTTTTTTATTAAAGACAATGTCTTTGAAAATTAACACGTACAATATGATTTTGATGCTATATAAATAATACATGGAAAAAATGTTGCACTCACAAATGTTACACAAGAAGAAATTAAACTTAAAGACCAAATTGTTGAAATATTTAAAAAATATATGAGTGTATAAGTTAGGAAAAAATTGAAGGCCTTCCTGCTGATGCATATCCTTCGTCTGGCAAAATATAGCAAAATTCTGATAAAAATTAGTGCACTACCGAATTGCCTCTTAAAGATGTGAAACATCAAAATAAAAGAAATATATCATGGGACTATAAGAAAAATGCTGTAAATTACTGGCATAATGGGAATTCTGGAAATTCATGTCGCAGTTTTAAAAAGTGTCCAAACAAAGTTTAAATATGTAAAAAAAAAAAAAAAAAAAAAAAAAAAAAATCGTGAATTGTGTCATTGGGAGAAACAAACCTTAGAGAAAAAACAAACAGAGAATGTAACCGATTGTAGAGGAAATAGGAAAGAAATAAAAGCCTTTCTTCTTTGGGTGGGTGGTGGGTGGGGGTTAGATTTATCTTTCTAATTAAGCATATTTCAATATCAAAGGAATGCTCATACAAATAAATTTGTTTTTGTGCATTTTTCCTAATCTAAAGACCTGTTCTACTTCCCCTTCTAATATATGATAATTATTTAAATTCATTAAGAGCGTAAAAATTTCAATTCATTATAATTTTCCACTCAAATTTCGTTTCAGGTTTGAATAAATTTACAAAAGGTTCACGGTTCAAAAATTGCAGTTATACAAATGTATTTTTTTTAAGTTGAACTTATTTAAATTAAAGTAGGGTTAAAAAAGTCATTTGTTAAATTTTATCTAATCAGTGTAATTAAATGTAAATTATAATAAAAAAAAGCTGTGAATTTTTAATATTAATGTGTAATCTATACTGAAATTACTAATTTAAATTTAAGTTTCAAATAATTTCTATCAACTTAAATTTTCATCTAAATTACTGGTTGTGAAATCGGTATTCTTCGAAAACACAAAATAGCGCACTTATAAGCGATTGCCCTTTACCATTGTTTCATTTCCAAAGTGTTATGTAAGTTCTTTTTAATTTATTATGCAATATAAATAAATATGCGTGCTGTTTTACTTTAAACCACAAAGTTAATCTTAAGCTTAGTTTAGGTATTTCACACTAAACTAAAAGTTATATAATTTGATACTTATAAATATTTGGTTTACTAATAAATATTTTCACAAAATTGTAGTTATAAAAGTTTATTTATTTAAAGGAAACTTTCTTAAACTACACTGTTAAAAAAATGTAACTTTGCTGCCAGAAATTACAAAAAAAATACGTTTTGTCAACGTAATTTTCCCGTAATTTACGACCTTTTTCTCAAATTACAGAGAATTTCTGGCAGCAAAGTTCCATTTTTTTAACAGCGTAGTTTAGGATGAAGAGTATTTAAAAGTTTTTCTGTAATGAGTATTTATCAAAAAACCGTTTTGAATCAGTTTTCATTGTATCGCCAACAAGCGATAAATAGCCAAGAATCGGACTTTTTCAATATTTTTTACGGACGATATATAGTGATTCCGTTGGAATTATTTTTATAAACATACAGGAGGAGAGTATTCTGTAATTTTTTTTCAAAATTTTTTACGTATGCGCCTATGGAGTTCCTTGTTAGACATACAGACTAATTTAAATCATAATCACTCTCATAACCACTCTCAAATATTTATATAAAGCGTTGAAAATGCTTAATAAAAAAGAAAATGCAATTGCAGCAATTTCCGATTATAGCCCGTAATGTATCTGAATATTTTTGTGTGGCTTAGTAAATCTGTCTGACTGCTAATCACACTATATTCTACATAGAGAATTTTTTGTTTCTTTTTTTATGTGTGTGTGTGCACATAAATTTTGTTGAGTGCACCAATTTCATTATGATTTCTGCAAAATTAAGGTACTAAAATGCAGTTTATAGAAAAACCTCTCATGGAAATCAATACTGTTGAATTTTTTCATGCGCCTTTGTAAACAAACTGGTGGTGGTATGTAGTGCATTTTCAACAGTTAACATCCCATAGTGAGTTTAAATAACATATGTAAATTTCAAGAAATTCCATGAGTATTTACAGGAGTTAGAGCGTGGGAAAGCGCGGACAAACGGGCAAATCGAGGTCATAAACACTTTTCAACTTTGTTCGACTATGTTAAAAATAAGCTTCCTATTTGGAATTTCAAAGCTGCTCCGTGTCTACCTTTCTGAGAAGAACAGGAGGTTGTCTATTTTAGCATGTTAGGTTTTTTTTTTTAATAATGAAAAAATGCTTTGCTTTGTTCCTTTTCGATTTGAAGTATATTTCTCAAGATATCTAATGTGTATGAAAACTTTTCCGAACATAACACAGGAAGTAAAAAGTATTAAGTTTATGAAGTGAGAAATCCTATAACAATTAGCAATAAATAAAGCATATGTGGAAGGATAAATCATGAAATACCGTCATCAAAGAAGATTTTAAATAACCATATGGAATGAAAATTAAAAAAAAAAAAAAAAAAAAAAAAAAAAGTACAATGTAGAGAACGCTTGGGTTCTATATGAACTATATGAAAACTATACAAACTATATGAAAAAAAAATAATTTTTTGAGTAAAAAATGATTCAGTTAAAAATTTTCACAGTAAAGTCATATACTGAAAGAATCAATTAGATGAATCGAATACTCGTTATAGATGCATCCGCTAAAATTAAAAACAAACAGCCAGAAAATGTCCTTAAAGTATCCGCTACTGATGCAGTTACCCTACATGCATCCGAATATAATTTTATATTAAGCGTCCAGTGTATTTTCCCGAAAAAAGTTTTAAAATAAATTGAAAAACCACGAAACAAACAGAGAAAGAAAAGTCTCGTCTTAAACTAGCCACTTGAGAAGATTAGTAAAATTATCACTCGGTCCCCAGCCTCAACTCCAAAGCAAAGGAAAACGATACCTTTTTCTCATTCAACTTAAAACGTGTAATTAAGTATCGTAGAAAGCGGAGAATAATCACCAAGATTATCCGATTCACTTTAATTCCCATTGACTTTTATTTTTTTATTTTAGTTTTTTTAACTACCTTCAGAGGGGAGGAGTTTTTTTTAATTTTTTTCTTTTTCTTCCGAGCGTCGATTGTATTTTCTTTGATATTACAGCGTAAATCGTTCGAAATAAAACCTATTACAAACTATGTAGAGTAGAGGGATGCTGCTCTCTTTCCCATCATATGCTTTTTTTCATAAATTTCTACTCTTGGTCAGAGTACATAAATGATCAATGAACTTGACGGATCGTCTTTCACGATCGAGGATTTAAAAGTCCCACCCACTAGGCTGACCCCTTTCCCCGCTTCGATACATTTTCCTTATCTTAATATGGTACAGAATTATGCTGGTTTGGATTTTGCATTTTATTATTCTTCCCTGCAATAATCTTATCCAAATTTATGTAAAAAGGTTGCCACTATTGTGACATGTTATAAAAAAGTTTAATTTCGAATAATTTACAAAGTTTTAAAAATAGAATTAGGATATTCATTAAGTTCATGAAAATGTCATAAATGATATTTTAAGATTAGCCTAAGTTATTTACAAGGAAAAAAGTCCTCATAATGCACGTTTATGCGAAAAATTCTGCCATGTTAAAAAAAAAATTTTTTATTTGGAATAACTTACGAAATTTTCAAATTAGAATGTTGAAATTCAATCAAAATCTAAAATGTAATTTACAAATGAATAAAAAACGATTATTTGTAAGCGAGGAAATTTACTTATCTTACCAAAATTACGAAAATTCTCGGTGGTTTTATAATTGTTGTTCTTTCTTCAATGACTTTGGTAGGAGAGAAAAAAGTCGCGGCGATACATACTTGGCTGGAGTAAAAATGCTACCTGATGGAAAGTTTAGAAAATATTGAGGTAGGGTCAAAGTGCTCCTATGACTAACTAGCCCTGGTCTACCCTAATACTATATTTTACGTGAAATTGCTGTTATTTTATCATCGACAGAACAAAACAAATACAATGTTGCAAATATCATGATGATAAATAGTACGTATAATACATAATGTTCACAGTTCACTTATAATCATGATTTGAATATGGTGCTACTATAAGTTCTACTTCGATATTTTTTCTATATGGTCCGTTTCGAAACTATCGTCCTTAACCTAAATTGAAGTGCTTGGGTAGGACGTTGTCGCAGACAGTCAGGATACAAATCCAATGTATTGCGGACGAGAAAGACACTGAAGAAAGCTATATTCTACTTCTAGAAATTTCTACTATCTATCTTCTAGAAAATTCATTTAACTATAGTAACCAGAGAAGCGGACAAAGTCTGCTAGTAGTAAACATAAGTAATGAGACAAATAAAAATGTTTTGGTGTTGAAATGTTGCTCTATGACCCCCCCCCCCACTCCTTTTTTTTTAGCACATTAAGACACATTATATCGGGACCTTCAGCTTAAATTAGGCTCTGAACCACTACGAAACAGCAATACCTTAACCATGATTCAGACCTGAGAAACTGTAAGCCATTTTGGATACTGAAGACCATAGCGCTAACAGTTCCGATACCAAAATTGCCAAAATTGAAAAGGGAGAAAAATAAATTAATGATAGTAAGAGAAAAAGAAATTGGAGCCCTCAGTAAGTTTTGCTTGATTAAGTACATTGTAAACATCACAAAAAATTTCCCCACGTCATTATAATATGTTTGCCTGGAGTGCAAGTTAGCGCTCTGACACTTGTTCAACAGGTGGCGAGTTCAAGTCTCTGTTCAAGCATGGATGTTCGTATTAGTTCAGAATTCATTTTAAACTATAGGTTGTAGTCAAATGTGTATGTTGAGCTCCATGATACAAAAACAAATCATTATAATTAATTTATTTCAGTCAAGTTTAACCACAACAATTAAAATCACAAAGGTTAAGTTAAGTGGATTTAACACAACACTAGAGCTATGCAGTGGGGTAAATAATGGGCGAAGGTCTGGGATTCTCCCCATGGGGTGCTGCGGACTCATGGCATCACAATTTTGTTCCTCCACGGAGGGATAACCCCTACGCTTCGGTAACACCCACAGGTATTATTTTTACGGAACATTGAGGAAGTTGCACAGTCATGACGGATTTCACGTGCACCAGCCACCTTTAATTTACACGTCGATCTTTAGCCGGATAAACTAGTCCGACATCTTTATGATGATTTATTCTTGAAAAAATGTCTACATAGACTAAATAAATAGTATGCTCAATATCAGCACTATTCAATTTCCTCAAAAGTACAGTTCGTGCAATTATTTTTCATTACATATGACTTGTTTAATTGCATATAATATTAGGAGACGAAGTAAATGAACCTAATAACACTTCAAAAGAGAAAATGAAAGGTAATTAAAATAAAAAATTATTATATGAATAAAATGTATATAAATGAGCTTTCAAATAAAAGTACATATATAAAAATCATATGTTTTTCGAACTTTTGTTGCATTACAACAAAGCACAAAAATTCAGATAAGAAAATAAACTTTGTGTGTTCTATTGGGGGTAAAAATAATCATCGTGATAAGGACCGTAAAAGCTAATTAACAATAAAAATTTGAAACACAGAAAAGTAAATTATTAGAGAATTTCTTTACTATAAGAACATAACTCGACAAGGCGCTATTTAACAAAGCAGTATCAAGTGTACTTTTTTCATATAAGAATTATTGCTAGCGCTCGAATAATTTTGCTGCTGACTACATGCATATGTCTTGGTTTTTCAAATGAAAGAATCGATGACTTACGCAGGTACCCCGTAATAATTAGGTAATAAATAATCTAAAAGTGCTATTTCTTTCCAAGAACTCTGTTATGTTTTTTCTGTAGTTGAAAAAGTCTCTTCCCGAAAAGTGGCTGGATTCAGCACTGACCGAGAGAATGTATAATATTCTATGCATAGATATCACATTCTATGGGTAACATTTTATGTTCATTTTCTGTTCCATCTGGTGGCCAAATGTTTAGCGGTCTGTACTTCACTTGCCAGGTACCGGGTTCGAATCCCAGTTCAGACGTGGATGTTCATAGTAGTTCAGGATCCCCTTTAAACCGTATTTTATTTTCAAATTAGTCTTAACATATCTAAAACATTAGCCCTAGAAAAATTAACCGAACTAAAACTGAACGATCCATATTCACTCTATAACTTGGACTTTATTGTAAAATGTGTTTCAATTGATGATATAACGTATGATTTTCTTCCCATGTTTCTAAACTGCACAGTGCCTTGAATTGCAAAAATAATGTACAGTGTTCTTTCACAAACGAAATCCGATCTTTCTAATTTAAGAAAATCGGACCCCCATCACTACTTATCAGTTTCATTTATTTATTTATTTTTAATAAAAGGGCGTAACTGAAATGCAATGCGTGACTCGTACCCAGCAATTAAGCCAATCGACGTGATACTGGCGATTTTTCTCAAACCAAAATGGGAGGGGGGGTGAATCAGTGAATCAGAACAAAGAAAAATTGGGGTCAATCTTCTAATTACTCAGACACCCCCTAGATGCAGAGTTATAAATGATTGTAAATGCAAGCATAAGAAAAAAATAAAATAAAATAAAGAGTTTCTAGGACTGCGGGTATTCGAGGGTGGAGATTTCAGAAAAAGTTACAAAAATAAGACAGTTACCTTTTGATCGTTTTACAGGTGTGGAAGCCGGTTCTTCGATTAGATGTGTGGGGGAGAGGGGGTATGATTTATTAAAAATGTATGCGCAGCGGGCTCTCACGAGGAGCGGTCTCTGAACAAAACGAAAATTTCACGCTGTAATTAACGAAGATTTTACAACTAGAGGAGCACACCACGATTTCGAAGAAGTCGTCCGTCATCCGGCTCTACAGCGTAATTGCGACAATTAATCTGAATCTCCAACAGTTGCTGATCAAACGGATGTCTTCTGCGATTATTATTACTTGAAAAGGAAACTATGGCGAGAGTTTTAATCTTTTATTGTTCTCAATTAAATACCACAAACTGGTTTCGGAATGATGAAGAAATGACTCATATTTATCAAGTTCCACCATAAGTCTACCCACAAGAGAAATTTTATAAGAAATTGAATTCTATTAAAATTTTTAATACTCTCGTATATTATAATTGCTTACCGTTCTCTTTTCGATACTATTCAGCATAAATGGAAACGTTTATTAGTTCGGTTTGTGCTCGCGTACTAATTTCCTTGAATATTTTAAAAATACATTGAAAGTGAAGTATTTTATTTTGATTCACTTAACTTTGTTTCTTATCAGAATTACTATAAATTACTTTACCAGTTTGTGTACAGGGACTCACAAAAGATACATTATAATCTATGAGAGATATTTCTTTAAAACTTATTTTGCTATACTGCACGAAATAAAACGAAACTAATAGGCATTATTTATGTACACAAAAGTATGTTGCCTACAGATATGATTTGCATTAATGATTCATTCACAGGCTTACGCAAAATTATTCAGATACATTATGGTATGTACTTGAAAAGTGATCAAAGCACATTTTCAGTATTGTTATGAGATTTTCTTTTTTTCGCACTCTATAAGAAATTTTAGTTTTTTAACCGTACAGAGACGCATAAAAGATATCTATATTAAAATATACTTATACGTATAATTAGAATAACTCTAACATTTAGTACTCTCTTTAATATTTTTATACAAAATTCAAAAATGTTTACGTCTTCATTTCATTGTTTGTTAGTCCATCAGTCTGTCCACATTCTTATTTCCGTAAATATACTCAATAACGCAAAAAGGAACGCATCAAGAAGGAATAATGCAAAGTGGACACAAATTGACATACATACAGGTTTTGACGGGATCAAGCACCAATTCATCATTCTCGTCTATCCTACGTGCAACTGGAACTTCAGAGACTTCAAATACCATTAATAGGCGGCTCAGTGAAATGGAGTTGAGTTCAGTCCCCGGATCGCTCTTCCACTGAAGACGTTTGGAGCATCATAAAAAGGGTCCTACAACCAGCTCGGGATTTTACCAATCTAACGCAACAATTGGACAGAATTCGGCACGATACTGCACAGGAGCACATCTGCCAACTCTATCAATAAATACCAAGCCGAATAACTGCGTACATAAGGGCTAGAAATGTACTAACGCGTTATTGACTTGTTTACTTTGTGAGGCCATTTCTCTTGATTAAATCATTCAAATATTCTGAAACTGTAATCAATTATTTTTCTCCACATGTACATCACATCTACCAATTTTTGTCCCCACTTCTTTTTGGTGCGTCTTTTTTTTTTTTTGTTATAGAGTGTACTTTTAAATGCCTTAAATCTAACATATGTATTTTCGAGTTCGCTATGGTGTGTTAGGGTTAAAGCCAATTGACTACACGAAGGTCCTTGGCCTACCGAGTTCATTGTAATATATTTTTTATTATGATGTATGCCTTAATATCATACGAATATAATTCCTAATATGATAAAAAAAAAAAAAAAAAAAAAAGATACGGTGTGATTAGTTTTAAAAATTTCTTTACTGTGTCATACAAAAATATTCAGAAACACTGTAGGGATGTAAGTGGAACTGCTCATTGCTCGAAGAGCTTTTAAACTTTCTTGTAAATATAGAAGAAGAAAGTAATAGATTAATAAAAGTCTCCGACACCCGTTTTTCGATAGATTTATACGTTTTGAGATATTCGTAACACGATTTGGTTATTTTTAGAAAATGTCTCTCTCTGTGTGTGTTACTTTCTCTTACCCATGTAAGAGACATATATACTCGGATGTCTTCGGACGGGGCGAGTGAGAAGTTTCTTCTTACCCATGTAAATGGTAGAGAAACTATTCTTTTTGGATCAAATTTCAGAAATCGATTTTTTGTTATATTTACAGGTTTTGAGGTACTTTGAATCCAAAAATCATGTTTAAAGCGGTTGGTTTGTGTGTGTGTGTGTCTTTCTGCGTGTGTGCCTGTTATCAGCATATCTCAAGAACAAATAACAGCAGAAAGTCCAAACTTGGTATTCTAAATGTGTATCATATAGAGATGAACACTAAACTTTTTGTTGAGATCAAGCAAATGTTTCGTGTACAGGGACACCCAAAAGGATTCAAATACATTACGTCTGTGATGGAAATTGCAGGTAAGTAGAGTATAATATCTATAGACTGAACTAAACCAAATAAAACGAATATATATTTTTTATATCCATAAAAACATGTTTAATGTAGAATATTGTATGAAAATCATTCACTGTTCGTTTACAGAGCTACAGTTACACTAAAGAACTAGATTATAGTGCGACAATACTTGAAAATTGATGGAAGTGCATTTCAAGTTGTGCCGTGTGTTATTAATTGAAGATTGTACTTACGTGCACCATTTTGTGCGTACATAATCTTCAGAAGATATACAGGGATGCGAATATTTAAGCCATAACTTTTATTTATTTTTTTTTTTTTTGTGGAAGTGCTTTACTTTAATATTTTACCATGTCCAGGAAAGCTGCTCAGGAATTTAAATTAATTCCTTATGGCCACATGGTTAATAATCTATTTTTTTAAGCTAAATATTCATTGCTTGGTTTTTTGTATATTTACATGTTTTGACGCTTCCTGAATACCGAAGTCAAGTTTTTAACGCTTGATCTTTGTCTGTGTCACTTTGAGTAAATTAAAAACAAATAATTTTAGGCGATTCAAATGTTGTATTTTCCAGTTAATACGCTTGTTACTTGAAAACTTCGATCAATATTAATAAGTTTCAAGGAATGTTGCGTGTAAAAGCTTTCTGAATAATTTTAAATGATCCTTTGAATTAAATAATAGGATTGAATCCAATATAAATGTTGGTACAATAATGAAACAGGGGGTTGAGAGGGGCGGTAGCTCCCCTTACACAGAATCATTTGTCAATTAAAACTGTCCCTAAGCTTAATTTGAATTGTTTTAACGTAGGTTTACCTAACAGTGCTAGCTATCATCCCCTTATTCTCCAATCTGTATTTATAGTATTAAATTTTAGAGTAAGAGAAAGTTGTGTGAGTGCACATGATTTTTTTTTTTTTTTTTTTTTTTAATTCTCTGTATTGCGAGGTATTCATTAATTTTTTTTACACATAGATGGCGCTATTTCACAAGCTATACTGTACGCTCTTATACTCTACGAGCTATACTCTACGATCATGAATCAACCAATATTTCATATTATATTCCATGGAGTTAATGTTTGTGAAAAATGTAATATTATTATTAAGTAAATATTAATTCCAATTGTAGCCCTTAATGTAACTAAATAGTTTTATGTCGGCCTTTAAGTCTGAATCTGAATACCGATCGTTATTATATTTCATAGAAAGCCTTTTTTTTTTTTTTTTTTTTTTTTTTTGTGCATATGAAAGATAAATGACTATTTCATTGTTATTCAGTGAAACTATGATTATTTAAATGTGATTCATAGAAATAACTCTTAAAAAAAAAAAAAAAAAAAAAAAAAAAAAAACGCAACGCCATGGAATTTTTTTTATATTTCCTGTACATAAACCAGTGGTGGTATTTACCCCATTTTAAATAAGGAAAATCCTATAGTGAACTTAAAAAATATATGTCAGTTTCAAGGAATTTCGTGAATATTAGAAAGTATTAAATGAGATTAATGCAAACAAAAATGCAATTCCAGCAACTCCAATTGTCCTTAATACAACTGTTTTTTTTTTTTTTTCTTTTTTTTTTTTTTTTGTCGTGGACCAGCAATCCTTAGTGCTAACCATATTATATTCTATAGAAAGCATTTTCTTGTGCATGTATGTTATTAATACCAATTTCATTATGATTTGCGCAAAATAAAAGTATTAAAATATAAATTATAGAAATATTTCTTATAGAACGCAATGCTTTGGAATTCTTTCAGGTGGTTTTGTGGACAAACAAGTAATCATATTTTCCCATATTTTCATTAGGAACCATTCCATAGTGAACTTTAATAACACAGATTAGTTACAAGAAAATTCTGGAATATTTACGGGTGTTAGAGCACGGACAGACCGACAGATGGACAGACAGACAAACCGAAGTCATAAACACCTTTCAAACATGTTAGAAAGTATTAATAAAAATATATAAACGAGTGAATAATTTTTACGTTATTTTTCAAAACATTCTGGGTGACTCCACCCCACTTTCCGAACATTAATTAACCTTTTACACGTCGAATTCAGATCTGGGTGTAATTTAAATTAGTTTTTTACATATTTTGCCTTCTAATGCTTTAGTTTAAAGAACTCTATCATTAAAATGTGCAATATATATATATACATAATTTAAGATTATTATATTTAATATTATCGACTTAATGTTATTATATTCTAATATTATTACATTATATATATATATATATATATATATATTTATATATATATATATATATATATATATATATATATATATATTTAATAATGTAAGCTATTTTAAATATGCCAGCCCATTTTAGAAGCATTTGCTAATTTTTCTAAATTATGTGAATTTTCAAACTTTGAAGTAAAAGGGAAAATGGTAAAATAGGTCATTTTTATAATTTACTGTAGATTTCACTTTTTATCATTGATCTGTAATTTCTATTTCAAAAAATCAAGTCATCTTTCTATTATATCTGATAACTTTTTCAAGTCAGTATTCATGATATTTAATTTTTCAATGAATTTTTAATTCCATGTTTGATTTATGGAACATTGGCGTGTAAAAGGTTAATTAACGGTTGATTAAATAAACTGTGTTTGATCCTTCTCTGTCGTCGGTAATTTTCTATAAGTTTTATTATATATTTAAGTTGATCTTTTAAATTACTTTTATCAAAACGTTTAGTAAACTGACATGATTTTGAACAAAAAGGAGGAGCCTGTACTTTTCCTTTTTAACGTTTTATTTTCATTTCAACCTACTTATATAAATTTAACTTTAGGTATTATAAGACATTGTCCCTAAAAAAAAGACATTAGTTAAAACACGTGTAGTCTGGCCGATATAATAAAAGATATCGTTGTTCAGTTATTGGCCAGACTAAACGAACCCTCAGTAGAAGAATTCAGGAGGACATTCGTAATATTAAAGAAGAAAAATGTTCAGCTTCAGTTAATTTCATTTATGATAATACCTATCAGGGATAATGCAAAAATTATTTCAACACCACAAAAACTTCGAGAACTAATTATTTCCGAAGCTGTTACTATTATAAAATGTAGAAACGTAATTAATTATAAAGTTTCAGCAATTTCCCCAAAAATCTGGCATTATCTTATAGAACCAGATATTTAACTAAATTATTCTTGTTTTCTCAGTATACTTATTTAGAAGCCAAGAAGCTCTTTACAAGACTTTTTGAATCCATACCTGACACATTACAAGCTCTTTGCAAGATTTCTACATGACCCATTTAATTTAGATTATTGACTCTTCGGCATAGTTGCCAACTTACCCATTTTGACAATCGGAAAATTTTAACATAAATATTTATTTTATTTAATCAGCGAACTGCAGCAGTTTTCTCTGATTAAGTAAAATAAAAATTTTCTTTAAAACTTTCCGGTAGCCGAAAGGTGCTAAGTTGGCAACTACATTCTCCGATTTCTACTCTACAAGTTTTTCCACAGATGTGTCCACCTTCCAATCTAACCATTTTCCATCCACCAGCCTCCCCGAATCTCTATTCTGAGCAATCACATCAATGAATCCACACCTCAAGCACTGCAGGTTGCCTCCTTGTGATCTAACAAAGTTCCCATCAATCCAATCCTGTGATTCAATCAGAACTGACTTTTATGAATGCCGTTTTCAATCTTTCTCCATCTACATCAAGCTTAACTATAACTGTGTAAAATATTGTGATATATACTGAGCTGCACTTTATTAACACGACTGTAAAAAAATGTTTTTCCTGATGATGTGCTTTGATAGGCAAAGTGAAAGCTTCGAAACCAATGTATTTTAATTGTAAATAAGTTTTCAATTAAATATAATGTTTTATATCTACATGTTTTAATGTGTTATTTTAACAAAATAAATAAATAAATAAAATAAAATAAATTAATTAAAAAAAAAAGTATTAAAATAATAATAATAATAAAAAAGTTAAATTAAAGATTTGTATTAACCCTTATCGCTCGTATGTCCCTTCAGAGGGGACATTAAAAAATCGAGCCACGCCTTAAGGTATTCCTCTGCAAATGAAATGTTATTTTTCTAAAATGTGTAACTGTAGGTTACCTTTCAACTACCGGAAAATTTTAACAGAAAGATTTATTTTATTTAATGATGAAGTAAAATAAAAACAAATTATTACAATTTTTCGGTAGCCAGAAGGTAGTAAGTTGGAAACTATACGTGTGACGTTTTAAAGGAACGCCAAAAGGCGTGTCTTACAGTTCAAAATAGGAAAATATGCCGAGCGCAAAGGGTTAAAAGATAGTTATTAAACAAATTTTTAAAAAATATTGATTATTTTTCAATAATATTAAAAATTCTTTATTATATATTTCTCTCTCTAGTATTTTAGCATATTAATTACTTTATATAATGTTTTAAATAAAATCACATAAAGTTAATATGTAAGGTAAACTCCATAGATTTTGGTCATGATAGATATTAAGTTTTGTACGTAATTTTTGAATAACACTTCAAAATCGATCTATTTCTTTAACTTTTTAGTGTGTCACCTATCACAGTAATTCTGTGTGTCGGGCAAGTGAAACCAGGGTGTTTACGTTTATCTGAAACACCTCAACTGAATCACTTATATTTATTTACTTCGTTTTTCAGTTCTGTCTTTTAATTTGCAATGAAACTTAATATCATGATATTGTTTAGGATTACTGAAAGGATGTGAAGTGTTAGTTGGAGGCGTACGGAAAATTTCGCAACTTCGCAAGAAGTTGAGATGTGTCAAAAATTAAAAAGCTTCTAATTCATAAAGCATTTTACTATCTGGAATCAAATTACATATTTCTTAAAGCACTGTATATGGGTAGAGTAGGTTTAGGAAAGGTAATTAGGAAGCACAAAATTTTGAATTTTTTTTTTTTCTTCTTCTTTAAGTAACTATTAAATGATAAAGCTAATATATTTAAAAGCCAGTTGGTTGTAGTTTATGTTTATGCCTAAAAACTTTCAGAAATGTAAGTATAATATCAAATGAGCAAAATTAGGTCAAATTCAAACATACCAAAACGTTGTTACATTTATTCCCCTTCACCCGTTTTTTACTTTCTTCTATATTCAGTAGAAGAAAGTATTGATTCCGTAAAAATTTTTGAATTCCGGTTTTCAGTGGATTTATACGCTTTGAGAGGTCTAGAACACGATTTGACTATTTTTAGAAAATGTCTGTCTGTCCGTTTGTGTGTGTGTGACAAAAATTTTGTGGCAACTGTATCTTTTGAACTACTGCATAGAATTGCATATAATTTTATATGTAGATGCACCATGACCTAAATTAGTGTCTGTCAACTTTTGGTGTTAACCGCTCAACAGGTGGCACTGCTATGCAGCGATTTCCACGATTTGACGGAAGGCTATATCGCAGGAACTACTGCACACAAATGCATATAAAGTCATATATAGATGCAACTTAATACGAATTAGTACCTATCAACTTTTGGTGTCAACAGCTGAGTAGATGTTGCTGCTATGTGGTGATTTCCACAATTTAAGGTAAGGTTATACCTCAGGAATTACTGCACAAAAATACGTATAAATTCATATATAGATGCAACTTAATATATGTTAGTGCATATCAGCTTTTGGTGTCAAGCTCTCAACAGGTGGCGCTGCTATGCAGTGATTTCTACAGTTTAAGAAAAGGCTATATCTCAGGAACTACTGCATAAAAATTCATATATATTTATATGTTGATGCATCTTGACATATATTAGTGCTTACCAATTTTTGGGGTAACCTGCTCATTCCTGTGGAATGATTTTCATAATTTAAGTAACGGTTTTATCTCAGGAACTACTGCGCAAAATTGCATAAAATTTATACAAATAAACTAAACTCCAACTTGTATTTACAGTATTAAATTTCAGGGTAAGAGAAAGTCGTGTGAGTGACACACCAGATTAGTAATCATAAAACGTTAATACAAAGTCAATCTTTTACACTGAATTATTTTTTTTATTCCTTCGTTCACTGTTAAAAGTAAAATGGCATGATGCACTCAAGAATTATTCAGTTTTCAATTCCGGGCACCAATTAATTTAACTGAATTATTCAATTCAGGGTACCAATATTTTGGTGCCCTGTTTCCCCATTTTAGGAGTAAGTACTATTAAAATAGTGAAACGTAACATCAATTTTTCTGGAGAAACATGCCATTTTATTTTTAACAGTGTATTATATAATCAAGACTCTTTCTCTTTACTGATGTTTCTGAAATTTTTTTCTGGGAGAAGAAGCTTATTTTTTAACAACTACATCCTTTTTCACGATTTCTGAAATATATAACTTTTTAAAATAAAATATATGAAATGTTTCGTTTAAAAATAATTGTAAGAGATTATTCAGAAAAAAACAAAAAGCTTTTTTTCTAAATATAAACACTAAATATCAATGGTTGTTAAATATTTAGTGTAAATATTTCATTTTTAAATCAGGAAAATATTTAAAAGAGTACATAAACTTATCTCTTTAATAATGCCATTTATAAAAGATAAATAACCGTGTATAGTATAGATCAAGATAGATAATTGAAAAACTTCTTTAATCTTATTTCAGAAACAGATATTTGCTTTATTTATTTTTCATTTAACGTTTAATTCTCGGAATATTCTTAGCTATTAATTCCTATAATATTTTATATTTTGTAATGAGAATCTCGTTATCATAACTCTTACGTATGAACTTGCAAATGTCGGTAAGGACGCTTTAAAATTCGGTATTCTCCTTCAAATATAATCGCGACGTTTTACACCAAAGTTGATGAAACTTTTGACACTCAAAAGTTGTAGATTCTCTTGACCACTACCGAAATGCCCAACTACTATAGAGAAATATGAATCTTCTGAAAGATACACTATACGCTTAGAGAACACCCTACCTTGATTTCGCTCACCTACCTTTAATAATTCCATGGAAACTCTAAATCGTTTGCGGGAGCTCAACAAGTTTGATCTCCCACTTTCACTTCACTTCATTAATCCGCGCAGTGATTAAAATCGTCTACGTTCCCCCACCCTTCTGATGGTTACAGAACTTTATCGGTTTCTGTGAAGCAGCATGGAGTAACAAAGCATTAAAGATATTACCAAGTCTTGTAAAATTTATTTGGTGGCTTTCAGGCGATTAAATATTTATTGCTCTCGCCAGAAATTTATATTTTCCTGCCAGCTTTGAACGTTAATTTCGAAACGGGGAAAGTTTTGATCAAGATCTGCAAGCTTTTGAAATAAAGTGGATGAAAGATTATGAATATTAAAAGTGCGCTTGGGCTAGCTATGCTAAATAGCAATATCCCCAGTTAGTTGGCGACTTCTTAAGCAACAGGCAAAAATTTAGCCAATTTCAATCACTCGGAACAAGGATTATGATTATTAAAATTTTCCAAGAACGTGGTAAAATGAACAGATTCTTTTAATTTCAGAGAGCGCCAAAATTGCCGCCAAAAGAATATTGATTTTCTATTAATTGAAGTAGATTTTGTATTAGTTTAAAAGAATCATAAATATTAGTTAATAAAAAAGTTTATTTACAGAGGCGCAGCTGTAATTTCGCTAATGATAAACTTAATCCTAGGCCGAGAAATCTTATTTACACAATTTTCAAAGAAGTAACACTATAGAGAAAGCCACTGATGAAATCATGTTATAGAAATGTATTGCGTTAATATTTTTTACAGTTAAAATTTTATATACAAGCATGGGGAAAAAAGTAAGTGACCGTCGTTTAAGCAATTAACTGCATTACAGGGGTCGTACTCTCCGCCCTTTTTTCAGGACAGTCTCAAAGATAAGAAATGTCTGCTTTTTTTGCCATCACAAATTTTATGCAGAAATAATTATGGTGTATTTACGTTAATGTGCTATGATTATAAAGAGTAGAAATTATTTTATAAAGATAGTGGTGTCAATAAATTTGAAAATTTCTCATCTATGAGTCTGTCCTGAAAAAAGGGCGGAGAGTACGACCCCTGGCATTATGACTGCTGAGACAAATATAAAAGTTAATGTGCATAATTGAATTGCACGCTTCTGCACAGAAAACTTTAAATTTTTTAAAAACACGTTGATTATAAGCCAGAACAGACTTGTAAATGAATGATTGTTCATTCTGTTTTACAAACATATTTAATATTTTAATGCAGAGCACGAAATTTCTGCTCGCCAGCTCGCCATTGGCGAGTGAAGTTTTTACTGTGGCACGTAAAATTTGATATAGTTACAGATGGAACTTTAAAACTATATGGTGATACTAACACACACGCACACACACACAAAAAAAAAGGCAAAATCTTGTGATAGTAGGAAATAACCTTATGTTTAATCTTTCCTTTTCGCTTTGTGGTGTGCTGAGTCTCGGTGTACTTTGCTCGATAATTGTCCCAACCTCTTCCAACGGCACAGGGATAAATGTTTAGCGCATGCGTAAAAATTCTGATCTTTTCAGCTATTTGTTACTGAACCCCCCGAGAGAGGGGGTTTAGTAAAAAATTTTTACTACTTCCAGAGCTGCCAACCTAATCCGGCAAATTGTTAGTACCGCCCTTTTTTCTACACCACTTAATTTTTAGAGTAATTCTCTTCAAATTTATCTACAATGATTTATGAAGAAAAATACTCTAAAATTTAAGTGGTGTAGAAAAAGGGGCGGTACTAACAATTTGCCGGATTAGGTTGGCAGCTCTGTACTTCTAATGGCGTAGTAAGCATCTTAGTAAGTATCTTATCAAAAACAGTAGTTCGTAAATAGTCGTTTCAAATGACAGCAATAAAAAAATTGTACACATCAGCAGTTCGTTTAATTGAAAAAATAAGTTGGATGAAAAAGACATTTCCAATGTAAAAAGAAAAAAAAAAAAAAAAAAAAAAAAACGGAAGTTGAATTTCTTATGGGAAATGTTGTTTGACAAAGTATTTCTTTGGGTGATTCTTTACATTTACGCTCTTAAATATTTTAATCTTTTTGAAATCTCAACTGCAATACATTAACATGATGATATGGTATGCATGATAATAGGTACATTAATATGATGATGGGAATGATGATATATGAGATCAGTTTATTACATAAAATTTTATGCATAGTTGTAAAAACATTTCAAATGATTAAGAAAAAAATTTCCAAAATACGTATAAAATAACATATATCAACCATATTTTGGGTCGAGTTTCATTTTTATTTTTATTTTTATTTTTATTTTTATTTTTTTTTTTTTTAAGTGTAGTCTGAGTTGAAATTTCAGGCCCTGTTTTAATGATTACTATTCTTTCCACCTTAAATCATAAATTTAGGAACATAAATTCTTCATAGTCTTAACAAAGATTGCTTAGAGTCCTGATACCTAAAAATTTTTTTAAATGATTTATTAGGACGGTGTGGCTTGCTTGTTTCCTATAAAATAAACCAAATGAAAGCATCCTCAAAAAAGTTAAAACGATTTGCTGCCTGAGTTTTCATTTTATCCGGCGAGTTATGAGGTAAAATTAATTCTTCGGGCGTCTACAACCTATCAGATCGATTTTTATGCTAAAAACTCATTAACCATTTAATTTCATCAAAATTGTCATTATCGTTTCCTTTTTGAAATATGTGGTCTACAAAACTGCAACAACATTGCATGGTTTACAAAATGATAACTCGGCTAACTTATTATCCCTTTGCCAGTCCAATTTAATTTCACTCCTCTGGTCAAAGTTGCCAAATTTAGTGACATTTTTCTTCAATATTCACCACTAAATTTTAACTGTAACGGTTGCCTAATCACCTGGAAGGCTGTTTGTTCATTATGTATAGTAAATATCACACCTCAAATTTATTGGTGATAGTTGAATAAAAGACTCCCTAAATTTGACAAAATTGTTTAGAATGCTTTAGACTGTTAGGGCGGACAAAGGGTTAGAAATGTCCCTTAACATTCAAATTAAAAAATCAGTCTTCTGAGTAAATTAAATTTTATCAGTTGTCGCAATTTATGGGGGGGGGAGGGGGGGGGAGACTCAGTATTCTATAATTCTTGCATTAATTTAAAAAATAATTTTTTTAAATATCTCCTTTAATAATTTAAAGGCGCAAAATTAATTTAAGAATACTAGTTTATCGGCATAAATATGATTTAAATGAGCTAATAAGTTAGTGCATATTTATAATTACAGTAATCTTAATAATTTGTAATATTAATTCTTCCCATTTCTTATTTATTTTATATAATTATTGTATTTTTTAATACACTAGGGGGCACGCTTCTCTCATCAACCCCCGACTCGCTTCACTTATTAACCATGCGGCACTCTGCTCACCTATTCGCCGCTTTGCTTTTAATAGAGCATAACACACACAAAAAAAAAAGTAAAATAAAATAAAATAAACTGAAATACGTAATATTTAATACCATTTTTAACGAAATGTTATGCTAAAAATGAGTAATATTTTTCAGAATAGGAATACATTCGTAATAGCTAGACCATTTTGCGTTACAGCTTTAGTATATGATTCCCTTAGCGACTTTTAAATTTTGTCTCTGTTTGGCGATGAAGCATTTGGTATAATTACTTGCAAAAAAAAAAAAAAATCTAGTACCTATTTTTTCTAATACCTATTCTTTTTACTATTGAATTTTTAGTTACTTTAGGACAATATATAATACTCTCTTTATATTTTTAATGCACATCTTGATAATAATTTTACAAACATTCGAAAATATCTGAAAAGAAAAAAGTTTATTATTGTTGTTATTATTTTAATTTGGAAAAATCTCCTACAGCTTCAATTTTTAATTCTCTCTATCATACTTCTTAAAATAATGAAGGATAAAATCTGCTCGATTCTTTATAAGAGTTTTAGGGGATGGATTTTTTTCTTGCCATAATTAGAAGTAGGAAATGTGTCATTTAAGCGTCTACAATCCTAAATTCCTTTTTTTCATTGAAAATATCTAAGAGAACGCTTTTTATTATTTATTTGCAGATGACAAATGCCTTTGTTACCAATAGCAACATTCGCTTTTTTTTTAACACCTTTGATCACATTTTTTTATTTTGATTTTCTTGTGGAAAATGACGTCATAAGTATGAAAGAACAACGATTTGCACAAATTTTTTGCAAGATGGCAAATAGAATACAGTTATGAACCCGACGTTTTTAATTAATGATTTCGTTAATTAAGATGACAGAAATCTCTAGACACACCTCTAAAGATACGGAGGACTTTGCCGTCCGCGAGGAGATGCGGTCACAGAAAAAAAAAAAAAAAGACTCAGCGACAGTAACTTTTTTTTTTTTTTTAATATATATATATATATATATAAGTTACAAATACAGTAAAGCACAGTTTATCATAAAATCACTGCGACAGATTCTTTTAAAATATCTTCGTTCCAGACTGGAACTGGCATGAAATTCAAGAAAAAGAAACTTATCCCACGTTTCCTGAATTTTACAGTGTTACTTTATATAAAACTTGCGGCGCATTCTAAAATAAAACTTGCTTAATTAATTTAGTTCTGTTTCTAGTTTATAAGTACACTTCCAATCTATTTATTTCCAATCTATTTTTGGAATTACTGAACGAAACTATTAAAAAAAGAAAGTGAAGCTTTTATGAACAATTAACATTTTAGGATTTTACTGCCTGTACATCCTCGAGCTTGACGTCTGATTTATGTTTTGTTTTCTGTAAATGGATTAACATAAGGAAACTGGTCAATGAGCCATAACATAGATTTGCACAAATTTTTCTCTTTTGTTTCTTAATTATTTAACTGGTTTACAGAATATATATATATATATATATATATATATATATATATATATATATATATTAATTAAGATAAAAAAGTGATAAAAATATCATGATAAAAAGTTTTTGCCCAAGATTTTCAAGCGAAAATTTTATATACTTGTAAAGCCTAAAAAAAAGTAAGAAAAACCATCACTTATATGACCACAAGGACAATTATATGATAGGATAAGACTTACTTTTCACAGATAAATATGTACTAAACTAGTTGGCATAGGTGAACTCTGCTCAGTTCCCCATCATATGTATGTTCTCATAAATTTCTAGTACAAAACATATTATATTCATGTTAAGAGAAATGTATTTGACCAAACGCTTGACACAGTGACAGAACAAAATCCCCGCCTAATTGGCTACCCACCGTCCACTTCGATATATTTATCTTATTCTAATCTATTAACTTATTTTATTGGGGTCAATTTCATAGTTTATTTTCATGCTACTATTTCCAATGCAACAACCCTCCAAACGCATATTTATATGGAATTTCGCCCCTTTTGCTATGTTGATAAAATCTTAAATTTCGAATAACTTACGAAATCTTCCTATTAGGATATTTGTACGCAATCATGTTCAAAGGAGTATCCTAAATGTTATTTTGAAGTTGTCTGATTTATTTATGACCCTCAAAATGGACGTTTATGCTCAATTTTACCCTATTCTGCCACATTAAGTAAACTGTAAATTCCAAATATCTTACGAAATTTTTAAATTAAAAAAATCATAGTCAGGGATGTTCATATCATTATCTTAAATGACATTTTAAAAGTGTTCTGACAACTTTACGATGAAAATATCCCTCAAAGTGAACGTTTATGCGAAATTTTGCCCTATTCCGCCATATTAATTAAATTGTAAATTTCCAGTGACTTACGAAATTTATAAATTGGAAAAATCATAGTCAAGGATGTTTATACCAACATCTTATATAATATTTTATAAGTAGTCTGATATCTATACGATGAAAATAGCCTTCAAAAAGGACATTTATGCGACATTTTGCTGTATTCTGCCATGTTAAGAAATTCGTAAAGTTCGAATAGTTTGAAAATTTTCAAAGTAGCATGTTTATAGTTAATGATGTTCATCCCGGCATCAAAACTGATATTTAAAAACTGTTCATACATCTTTACGATAAAAATATTTCTTTTCATGCACGTTTAAGTGAAATTTTGCCTTATTCTCCCATGTTAAGAAAATCATAAATTTCGAATAACTTCTGAAGTTCTTTAATTAGAATGTTGCGAATGAATAGTGTTCTTTCCAGTGTCATAACTAATACTTTAAAACTTGTCCAATCTCTCTGCGATCATTTGTTCGGGAGATATCGTGTACACTGACTAACATACTAGCACACTAACGGACTAACAAACAAACAAATACCCTACAGACGGACACCATACACATTTCGATATTTTCCGATTCCTCACATTTGAAAACGTGTAAAAAAGTCAAAAAACAGAGGTCGAAAGTTTTCCGATTACCTAAGTTCCCCATACCTATAGTATGATGGGGAACTAATACTTATAAATGATACAAAAAGGAATTCTTATAGAAGCAATATTTTTCTTTTTAGTTCCCCATCATACTATAGGTATGGGGAACTTAGGTAATCAGGAAAATTTTCGACCTCGGTTTTTTGACGTTTCTACACGTTTTCATGTGTGAGGAATCCGAAAATGAGAAAATTTGTATGGTGTCCGTCTGTAGGGTGTCTGTTAGTGTGTTAGTCCGTTAGTTTGTTAGTCTGTTTATTCGATATCTCACGAACAAATGATCGCACATAGATCAGACCAGTTTTAAAATATTGCTTTTGACACTGGCAAGAACCCTATTTATTTGCAACATTCGAATTTAAAAACTTCGTAAGTTATTAGAAATTTACGATTTTCTTAAAATGGGAGAATAGGACAAAAATTCACTTAAACGTGCATTAAATGGAAACTTTTTACTGTAAAAATGTCAGACCAGTTTTAAAATATCAGTTTTGATGCCGGAATGAACATCAGTAACTATAAATATGCTACTTTGAAAATTTCGCAAGTTACTGGAAATTTACGAATTTCTTAACATGGCAGTATAGGGCAAAATTTCACATAAACGTCAATTTTGAGAGATATTTTCATCGTAAAGATTTCAGACTACTTTTGAAATATTATTTAGGACACTGGCAGGAATATTAATGACTATGAATTTTCCAATATAAAAATTTCGTAAGTTATTGGAAATTTACGAATTTCTTAACATGGCAGAATAGAGCAAAATTTCACATAAACGTCAATCTTGAGAGATATTTTCATCGTAAAGATGTCAAACCACTTTCGAAAAATTATTTAGGATACTGGCATGAATATCGTAGACTATGATTTTTCCAATTTAAAAAATTCGTAAGTTATTTAGAATTTACGATTTACTTAACATGTCAGAATAAGGCAAAATTGAGCATAAACTTCCATTTTGAGGATCATAAATACATTAGACAACTTCAAAATTACATTTATGATATTTGTTTGAACATGATTTAATACAAATATTCTAATAGGAAAATTTCGTAAATTATTCGTAATTTATGATTTTATTAACATAGCGAAATTGTAAATTTATCATATAAATATGAATTTTGAGGATTATTGCATTGGAAATAGTAGCATGAAAACTAAACAACGGAATTGACCTTGATAAAATAAATTAATAAATTAGAATAAGATAATTATATCGAAGTGAACGGTGGATAGCCTATTAGGCGGGGATTTCATTCTGCCACTGTATCAAGCTTTGGTCAAATTCATTTCTTTTAACATGATTAAATTTATATCTCGCACACGAAATTTATGAGAACATAAATATGATGCGGAACTGAGCAGAGTCCACCTATGCCAACTAGTTTATATGCTATTTAAACTTCGTTACAATTCCAGCTCCTATACGAAACTAGTTGGCATAGTTGGACTCTGCTCAGTTCCCCGTCATATTTATGTTTTCTTAAATTTCTAGTGTGAGACATATTATAATCATGTTACGAGAAATGAATTTGACCAAAGATTGCCACAGTGACAGAATGAAATCCCCGCCTAATAAACTATTCATCGTTCACTTGGATATAATTATCTTATTCTAATCAATTAATTTATTTTATCAGGGTCATTTCCATTGTTTTCATGTTGCTATTTCCAATGCAATAACCCTCAAAATTCCTATTTATATGAAAAATTTTCAATTTCGCTATGTTGATAAAATCTTAAATTACGAATAACTTATGAAAATTTTCTATTAGAATATTTGTAGCCAATCATGTTCAAACAAGTATCATAAATGTTATTTTGAAGTTGTCTGATATATTTATGATCCTCAAAATGGACGTTTATGCTCAATTTTGGCTTATTCTGCCATGTTAAGTAAATCGTAAATTCCAAATAACTTGCGAAACTTTCAAAGTAGCATGTTTATAGTTAATGCTGTTCATTCCGAATTCAAAACTGATATTTTAAAACTGTCCTGACATATTTGCAGTAAAAATTTTCTACTTAATGGACGTTTAAGTGAAATTTTGTCCTATTCTCCCATGTTAAGAAAATCGTAAATTTATAATAACTTATGAAGTTTTTTAATTCGAATGTTGCAAATGAATAGGCTTCTTGTCAGTGTCGAAAGTAATATTTTAAAACTGATCTGACCTTTCTGCGATCATTTGTTCGTGAGATATCGTGTACACAGACTAACAAACTAACTAAAGGACTAACAAACTAACCCTACAGACGGACACCATACAAATTTTGTCCTTTTCCGATTCCTTACACCTGAAAATGTGTAAAAAGTCAAAAAACCGAGGTCGAAAATTTTCGCGATTACCTATATTCCCGATACCTATAGTATGATGGGGAACTAAAAATAAAATAAGTAAACGAGCAAACCAAAATATTTTGTTTCGCACTCTTATTAATATGAAGCCCATAGAAACGAATTCACTAAATTAAAATTTGAAAAGCAGGCAAATCAATGCGTTTACCCTCGTATTATGCTAAAGTTATACGTGAAATGCATAAAAAATAATTTTTACATAGAAAATTGGAAATATCTGATTTTTGAAACCGATTAAAAGTAGTAATTGACTGAGAAAACCGCTGGTTTTCGACCAGCGTAAAACATGAATGCCTGAGGTTAGGAATATTCGTTATAAGTAATGTTATTCATTTCCGTTGATACGATAGTGGAATATATGCTACTTACTTTAGTTGAAAAAACAAATTTAGATGAATCTACAGGATGCCGATATGTTAATATATAAATTCAAAATTGTGCAAATTCACATAAGGTTTGTATAGATAAAGCTGAAAAGCAACATTTCGTAACTTTCCATCAATCTACGGTCCTTCTTTGCTATTAAATTAACCAGCAATTAAAGGAATGCTAAATCATGAACGACGAGACGAAATTCCAAACAAGCATTTTAAAAATAATTTTACGAATGCATAGCATCGCCTTCCATAGACGGCTGCTACTTACCTTCCATTGACTCAGAAAAGCTCCCTAGAATTTAACCCGCAGAAAGAATTATTAGGAAATAGAAACACCGCCTGAAGTTTACCCGCAGCCCTTTGTTAAATACCGAATCCCAACCACTCTACCGCGTTTAGTTCGAAAGCTCTCTTTGATGTGTTTCCCGGATAAATATGCCGGCCGCATATTCGTCTGCACAGTCCAGCTAACATCCCTTCCGCACAGTCGTGCAAGAATTCAGAAATCTGGGGACCCGCGGTCAAACGGTCAGAAAAATTAATCAGAATTTCTGGATGAGATTTCTAGGGAATGAATAATTAAAACGACCTTCTGATAATTTTCGGCTTCCGCAATCAGTAATTGAGTTCTGTGTATGTGTGTGAGGGGATCGTGTAGGTGGACTTCGGGATTTGTCCGAGATTGTTCGGCCAGGATAAGTTTTAAATATAACTGCTTTGTGGTGATAGTGGAATTCAAATTATTTATTTACCGTTATTAAAAATAAAGTGCTTTATTTATATTTGTAGGGAAAACTGTCCTAGAACCAAAATATTTTGGGATGTGATACGATATGAGATTTATCCATTCAAGTTTGGAGTATTTAGGTACCATTAACTTAACATTTTTATTCTGTACAAAATTAAAAAAAAAAAAAAAATCTCTAACAGCTATTAAACTTGAAATTAATATGCGAAAGATTAAGGTCAAAATACTAAAAAAAAAAATTACAGGAATTCAAGTGTATTATAAAATTCAAAATATACCAGTAAAAAAAAAAAAAAAAAAAAAAAAAAAACTTGCTTTAAATTTAATACTGTCTAAATTTCATGCATATAAAACTAGCATGGTGTAGCCACCACAAGACTTCCTTCTATATTTTCCTATACAAATTCACTCAGTAGAAATAATTTATTAAAATTATCTACCATTATGAATGCAATTTTCATCTTAGAGGAAACTAACACTAAATATTCAAAGAAAGACAGTTTTATTATCTATCAGTAACATGTTAAAAATGCATTCTCATAATAGTTATCTCACATATCAAGTTTCGTACAGTTATATGCCATAGAAGCTGAGATATAGCCTTCCCGTTCTCGGGGAAAATTAAAATAAAGCAACGCCACCTATTGGTCTATATGCGTCCAAATTTAATTAGCATAATGCCTCATAATGGTCTTCTCAGATATAAGTTTTGTTTGAATATATGGAAAATAACCGGAGATATAGCCATCCCTTAAATTGCGAAAATCACAGTATAGCAGCATCACCTGTTGAGCGATGGAAAGTGAAAGTTGATAGGCACTAATTTATGTCTAGGTGCATCTACATATAAATCTATAAACAATAAAGTGCAGAAGTTCTAGAGATATAGCCTTCCTTCAAATTGTGAAAATTGTTGTATAGCAGCGCCATCTGTTGAGCAGTTGAAGCCAAAAGTTGATAGGTACTAGTTTAGGTTAAGGTGCATCTATTTATAAGTTTACATGCAATTCTCTGCAGTAGTTCTTGAGATATAGTCACCACAAAATTTTGTCACACATACAGACAGACATTTTCTGAAAATGGTCAAATCATATTCTGGACATCTGAAAAGGTGTAAATCCATCGAAAACCGAAAGTCAAAAATTTTTCGAATCCAATACTTTCTTCTGTTGAATATAGGGGGGAAAAACTAGTGGGTGATTTTTCCATCGATTAACGGTTTGATGTCCTAGCTTTTCAATCTTAATTTCATATTGATAAATTTATTATTTTGACATTATTTTTAAACATGAAGCGGTGTATTATTTCACACTTAATTCAATGCATTCTTTAATTCTTTCTGAGTTCTGAAATAATAGTCTTTCTATTTATTGTTTTAGTTTGCTATAGTAACATAATTTATATACCAAATCTGTGTTTATATTTTTAGAAATTAAACTTTCATTGTTACCGTTGAACGTCTAAAAAATATTTTACACATGTTTTAACAAGCAATAACTTGTAGATTTTTAAAAAAATTCATTTTCATTTTTAAAAATCCGCAAGACATAGGGAAGAAAAATTAAAAACGCAATGCATTTTAACCAAAAAAAACTCATTTCTAATTTAGAAAGCATAATGGTTGTATTTGGTAATGATTGTCAAGCTCTGTAAAGTTTTACATGAGATTTTGGCACCAGAGAGAATAAACGAATATCACTCGCGTTGTCTTTAAAATGTTACAATAGCAGTAACTTATTTTATCACCTACACTGTCAAAAAAAAAGTCATGTTTGCTGCAGCTTTCTGAAATTTTCTGTAATTCAGAAAAATACGTTCTATCAACGGAAAAATTACGTTAATAGAACGTATTTTTCTGAATTACAGGAAATTTCTGGCAGCAAACTGCAGCAGATAGGACTTGTTTTCGACAGTGTAGCGACATATCGCTCAAAAAAGAGAGAAATCAACTGAAATAATATTACAGACGCCGTTTACACATCATGGAAACGATTTTGTAATTTATTTTTGTCTTTTGCAGTTTGAGATGAAAATTTCGCAAATTTAGAATAGTTGTTTGCTACTTTTATCTTTGGATTGGAATGTAAAAATAAAAGGTTTGTTTTGAAAATGGCTCCTAAAATTGATAGATGGCTGATGGCTCGAAGGTTACGTAACTGCATTTTTCCGTGGAGAAATATTCGTATCATCAAGAATACTCGTGTCATCATAAAACGGTGTAAAAATCGCTGTTATTGCATTTCTAAAAAAGTGATTTATAATATATTAAACTTAAAAGGGATGAAACGTCTAAGAGAAAATTAAACCATGACCGCGTAACATCCTTCTATGATTTTTCGAACGCAGGTGAATATCAAGAAAGTGAAGTCTTTGATCCTAAAACGAAATCCGCCGACTCAAAGATCCATTGCATTGGAACTAGGAATGACTTTTCGCACTGTAGGTAAAATGATGCATGAAGATTTGAAGTCAGAAAAGATGTTTAAATCTAAAGTTAATGGTAAATCTAATTCTAAAATTTAAATCTAAAGTAAATTTAATCTAAAGTAATATGGCTTTAGCCAAACCATATTACTGAAAGAAAAACAAAATGTAGAAAATTATATGAAAAATGCCTGGCTGTTAAAAAATTGGAAATTTGCAGTAACACTCGATGAGGCATGAGCATGATTACAATTCGGTTGCTATTAACTTTTATAAAAATTTCAAACTTAGCCTATGCGTCAGTGCATAGGTCGATACTGTAGACAGCAAATTGTGATGTCAATCGTGATATTTTGATTTCTAAAAGAATGATATGGAAAGAATTGTAAAATTTCCACAGATATAAAACATATAATTCAAAAAATTTCATTTTTGGAAAAATTTGATCACAATACCACTGATTTCCTACTATTTTTAATGCTACAAATTTGAATCAGGTATCAATTTCAAAGCATGTCTTTAATTAGACACGACTGATAAATTTGCGAGAACTATGCCTATATAATATTTTTACCGAATAAGCAGTGTAGAGCAAATTAATATTCTTGAAATAAGAAAAAGAAAACACTATGTGATTCTCTAACTGCAGGAAAACAAAAAAAAAAAAAAAAAAAAACCTCAAATTTCGGTTTTCTACTTAAATCTGGATAAATATCTTAATCTTACATGCTAGACAATGATCCAAATACAGTTAAATTGAATGAGTTTTATGTCTTACTATAGCTACACTATGGGCAATCGGCGACAGTCTAGGATTCACTCTTAGGGGTGGTCAAGAGACATTCCATCAAATTTTTGATCTTTTGCGGAGGGTAGCGCTCCTCCACCTTGGTAACCACCAGAAGAACATGGAGGACATGGATTTCGGAACATAGAGGACACTTGATGAATCTAAACAGTCCGTGAAATATTGTGTGAAAATTTCTCTACTTTTAGTTGATCTTCGAGTTTATTAACATAGCGATGTAATATGTATTTAAACTTTAAAAAATTTGCAATACTGTACATTGGCTAAAATAGCATACATATCCTATATTAACATTTCAGCAACCATTATAATTATTATAAATTTTCATAAGCTTGATATTTCATCACCAACCAACGTCCAAATGCCCATACACTTTGGTAGTTTTTTTTTCAACTTGGAAGCTATTTCTCATTAGGCAAAACTCCTGAATGTTGAGAAGGAATATTCCAACTTACCTAGTTTTAGTTGCAAGCTACAGGTTCCGAGTACCCGTTCAGATCGATATTGAAGTTGAATGGGCTATGCGTCAAACTAGAGCTACATAATGGCCAATTGGAGACGGCATGGGAGTCAACCCCCCAGAGGTGGTCCAGAGGCAGGTCAACACAATTTTGATTCTTCGTGAAAGGATGGTTCCACCTCTTCGGCAATCCCCAGACGTATTATATGGGAACATGGAGAATATTACGGCCACGACGGATTTTACGGGCATTAATTACCATTAATATATATTACAATGTTCAGCCGACTCGAGTATCGAACTCGCTATCTTCCAATTACCTTCTCGGTACTCTACCAACCAAGCTACTGCCGCCTGTATCGGCTCAAGTTATGGATGTTGGTAACGGTTCTGAATTCACTTTAACCCATGTGCCCGAGTTTAATCAGTCTTAATGGGCGAAAAGTGACAGCAGAGCAGCATAACAAATCCAATGAACTTGCTTAAACGAAAAATGGCCATAATTCTAGACAAGATTTAAATAAATAAATTGTCATTTTATCCCGGTAGATATAACTAAATATAAAATAGATTCCGGCCAAAAATATAAATGGAAAAAAAAAAAAAAAAACTTTTTAAATACATTTCTCTGTATATATTAAAAAAAAAAAAAAAAGTTACTGCCGCCGCTGTCCGACTATTTTTTTTTTTTTTCCTTTGCGACCGCACCTTTTCGCGAACAAGAAGGTCATCAGCGTTGTAAAAGGTACCGATATTTGCGGAATAACCCAAGGAATATGTTTATTTTGGTTAAAAATTTCTATCGCCTTAATTAAAAAAGTTATCAATTAAAAACCTTGTGTTAGTATTGATACTCTGTTTGCCAACTTACAAATACTAGTTTCTCTTATTACTTTTTTTTTTTTTTTTTATGTTTCTGACATTGTAGTCCCAAAATAAATAAATAAAATGTCATTGATCTTCTAAAATATTAATAATAATAATAATGTTGCTATCGATAAATGTCGATGTTGCTATTTGTAACAAAGAAATAAAGTCTGCAAATGAATAAAAAGCGTTATCTTAGATATTTTCGATGAGAAAATGAAAGATTGTAATTTATCATCTGCAGATATATTTTTCTGCTTTCAGAAAATTACATATTAAAAAAAAAAAAAAAAAAAAAAAAGAAAGAAAGAAAGAAAAAGAAAAGGAAAAAGAGAGAAAGATATGGTAAATTCGCATCCTCAAGATGCTCGAGCAGAGAAAAAAAAATATATTAGAATAGTGAAAACATTTAAAAATAATCAAAGAATTTTAAAATATTAACACTGTTATTATTTATTTATTTATTTATGTTGTGCTATATTATACAACAGTATTGAGGCAGCCTTCTTGCTATAACAATGCAGATAAAAGTTACCAGCTGTAGCCTTGTGTCCTTACATGTTATGTTCCGGTTACACAGGTACAACTGGTAACATTTCTATTCATAGTTGTGGTATTTCTCTGCATGGTAAGCTCAAGCTGCCTCAATATTGTTGTGTAATATTACACAACTTTTTTTACAATGAAGCAAAATTTAATCCAGATGATAATTATTAATACATAATTATTATTGCATATTATTAATATTAACATAATCATATTATGTTAAACATCTACTGTTATAGCATTTTATGTGAAACCCAGAAACTTTTAAAATGAAATTTGAGAGACAACAACTTGGATCAGTTTATATAAGGTTTTAGATTTCTTTTTTTTTTTCATTTTTTTTTTTTAACTCAAAACGTTTAAACGATTTTAACTCAAAACATTTAAATGGGACTATCTTTAGAATGACCAATTAAGCAGATTTTTAAAATTTAGAGCTGAAGTAGCTCGGAAGTTCTTCGCCAAAAACTTCATTTCATGGACCACAATAGACATTTTAGCTCTAGTCGTGCGTCAAATGTATCGATAAATTATGAAATGGAGCGAAAATAATAATAATAATAATAATAATAATAATAATAATGAAATGTTTGGAATATTTACATTACCCAAATAAGTCTTTTATTTTCAATATGCCTGACTAGATCATATTGTAGGGAAAAATGCACTTTAAAAGTTACATCTTTACTGCTGCAAGTGCCATTTTAAATCTAGCTGTACATTAGAAATATATAGCGTTAGATATTGACCTAAATTAAGTAAAGAATGCAATAATAAAAAATATAAGCATTAGAATAAACAAGTTCTAAACTTTTTTAAACAAGTAATTGTACCCAGAAAATCATCGCCAAATAGTGACAAAACTTCTGCAAGGAGGACATATACTAAAGCTGAACGCCATCTAAAAAAAAAAAGTTACTGCCGTCATTGTTCGTTTTGAGTATCTAGCATATGCTTCCGCCTAAAATGGTAGCAAATTATTATTAACTGGTTTTCAATGACAATTAATAAAAAAAAGTATTTTAAGCATATACCATAAAGTGTAACAATTCAAGACAGTTGTTTCGGATCAAAATAATAGACAGTTCATCAGGTGAAAGGAGTAGACACGAGGTCAGCATTGGTACGTTCCGCTTTCATGCAGCACTCGTGCCTACTTATATTAATTGAGGTTCATTTTATTACTTTTATATGAAACAATTGCTGTGTGTTTATGCAATTTATGGTGATTACTTATACTTTTTTTTTTTTTTTTTAAATCATAGTTTAACATGCGCATTCAAACCATAAATAATATCCTTTTTTTTTTTTTTTAAGTTATTTCTCAAAAAAAGCTATATCGCAAAAATGATTTAGCGCTAAATAATATCAGGGGAAAAAGTACCTTAACTGAAAATGTATTTCAACACAAATAAAACATCTTCTTTGATTAGATTTTAACTTCACTGGCTTCTAGTATATCCGAACAAATCTGAATTCCAAACCGACGGTCTCCCGATGGCTATCTCATTTTTCTCGTGGGGGCCAATGCTAATTAACATTAATTACAGTTATTTCTACTTCGTTCCCCCCGTCGAACGTGAGAAGCTGTGGCAGGATAACGCGACTGAAGCCCTGCAATTAGCCAGTTCTCGCCACAATTTTTTACTCCGATTTCTTTCACGAAGGAAAGCGTCCATCTTTGTTTAATTATTGGTTTTTTCTTTCTTTCTTTGAGAGGGGGCAAATGTTTTATTTTTCAGAGGATTGAGTCTTGAAACTTTGTTTTATCAGATACGCGAAGATTGGTGAATACAGTCACCTACAATTATTGGTACTGTAGAAATATACAAGAGTAAAGCTAACTTTATAAAAAGACTCAGGCCTCGAACTTAATTAAATATTATTTTTCTATAAAATCTTTAGTTTTCAGTTAGAAAAACGTTAGCTCGCAAATTATAAAATGTTAACAGAGGACTAACCTTGAATTTAATAAAATATTATTTTTGTTTTAAATCTCTAATTGTCAACTGAATTTGACGATTTTTTTTTTTTTTTTTTTTTTTTTTTTTTTTGTGTGCGTGTGTGTGTGAAAACTCATACAAATTTTAGGCAATTTTTAATTTTAGTTAAAGCAGGTTAAGAATTCGTAATAATAATAAAAAAAAATTTTATTCTTCAAAAAAAAAAAAAAAAAAAAAAAAATTAAAAAAAATCTTTTAATATTATTTGGAAGTTTGAACATTGACAGCGCGCATATATGTAAATATATATCGCTCGAAAGTACCCTGAAAAAAAAAATCACATTTGAAGTTATTTAAAAAGAAAAAAAAAAAAAAAATCTATAAAATATCTAATTTTTAATGGAATTTAGAGGTTTTCGGAAAATGAACTCAGAATCACAATTCATAATAAATTTTTAACTTTGACAAAATTGGTTTAAAATTCGCGACTTTAAAAAAAATGTTTTTATACTCCGATCCAAAAAGCCACATGGTTTATAATCTAATATGATTTAAAAGTTCAAGGATTCCCAGCTCGCAAGTTTTATCTAACATGATTTAAAATTTAGAAGATTGCCGGTTTGTAGATTTTATCTAACATGATTTGAAATTTAGAAGATTGTAGGCTCGTAAATTTTAAAACATCCATGAAAAGTGGTCTGAATATATAATATTAATTTAAAAAAAAAAAATTGAACAGATTTTCATCAAACATAGTTGAAACTCTACTTAAATCAGCTTAAATATATATATATATATATATGTATATATTGCAGTCGGTCTATTTGTCTGGAAGCTACAGTATGACAAATAGACTATAGTTCCAACATCCCCCACATAGGCAGAAAAATGTTTAAAACTTATAAAACCACGCACACGCACATACATATTTATTATCAGGGCTTGTGAAATACGATCACATGCTTGCTATTAACTGGCGACTATGTTTTTAACTTTTACAGAACCTTTTTATGTTTTTTTTTTTTTTTTTTTTTGGGGGGGGGGGGATAGTACCAGTATTGGGCTCCGATTCCACTTCTGTTCTTCTCACCACGTCTTCACCCAGGATCCCTTTCTCCTCTCACCACGTTTCCCAGTCCAATGTTGAATCGATGCACCAGGTACTGGTTTACACCGCTCCCGTTTGCGCGTGCTTTGCGACCCGGTGCTGAATGATTGAGCTGGTGTAATAATGTATCGATGGTGACGATGTATTAGTTTGGAGAAAATAATAAAACCGATTTGATAATGTTAGATTTAATCATGTGTTTCTTGATTATCCAGTCGAAATAAATATATGGTTTTATGTATAATGGTAATATATATATATATATATATATATATATTAAGCTGATCAAATTTCCTGGAGACAGCCTTCATTTTGAAAACTTTTTTCTAAGTTTTAAAAAATTGTAGAAAGTAAATTATTTATCATTAATATTTTATTTTTAGTCCTTATTTATTAAAAATGAAAAAATACATCCGTAATTGGATAACTGTAGCAATTTTTAACACTTCTCTCTTATGAAGGTACTCTGATCTGGTCAGCCTAACATATATATATAAATACATATTGTCGGGGGGTTAAAATTAGGGCACTGATTATCTGAGCATTGTAGGACTGGACCCTGTTTTCATTACGCAATTTAGATGAATATACAATATAAGATATAGCCAGTACAATCTATTTTGTGTCGGGGGCAATCTAAAATTAATTTTGGTTTAACGGGATGAAGCTTTGATTATATTAAATGCATTAGAATTATTTACTCTCCACCTTTTTTTAAGACATTCTGCCTCTTTATCAAAGAAAAGGAAAAATATAAATAAGCTATATTTTAATGATTCAAACTGTTCTTAAATAAATAAATTCAATATTAATTCTGAGATGGTTTAAATCAGATATTTGTAACACTTTTCATCAAAGTAGAAAAAACTTGAAAAGTGAAAGATTTCGGTTTCCACCAAGATCGAAAAGTGTCTATGATTTCGTTTCGTCAGTCTGTCTGTATGAGTGATATTTGTATTTAAGTTTACTGAATAATCCTTCTATTAAATATGGTATAAAGAGAACTGCTGGTTCAGAGAGACTCACAGAAGAACCGAGTGCAGTACAATATATAAAAGGAATTTCATTTCATTACAGCATGTTTAATATCTTTACACTATACATAAAACATAGCGAAATTAATCTACACTAGTAAACCAGTGCGAAATTTTCGCACTTTAATTTCTTTTCTTATTTACCATTAAAATTTGAAACTCATAAATAATATACCAACTTCATCACCTAATTAAAATTTTAATTTACCAGAATCCAAATCATTACTGTTATAACCAAATGAATATTGTGGATCATAAAATCAGAATCATTCAAAGAAAAGTTTCAAAACAAAATTCATGGTTGACAACCCTGTTTTCATACTTCCGCAGGCAGAACAGTTTTAGTAAAGAACCCTCATGACGTCTTTTAAATTTTTATTTCCAAGAGTGCGATGACATTTAATTTATTTTGGCATAATTTTTTGTTAAAAAAAAAAAAAAAAAAAAAAAGAAAAAAAAAAAGAAAAAAAATCCTATTTTGATTATATTTTACATGATTGCGTTTTTTAGTCAGTTTATGATAATAATTCATATTCTACATACATATCTTTAAAATATTGCTAGGTTTAAAATGACGTTTGCAATGATTCCGAAAAGAAGCGACTTTTAAAAATACATTTTTCCATAAAATAATGTCATCCTACTAATGTCGTCATTTTTTCTTATTAGATCATTGAGCTGAGTCCACGTACTTCAATACTATCCGTTTATAAATATTTTTTTTTTTATCCTCGAGTATTTTATTAATTTCACTCTTATCGTATCGTTTCGACAAAAAATAATTGTAACTGGTCCTCGTTAGAGAAATATTATATAGGTTATTCAGATGCAGCATGTTTCCTACATAATATGGTATTATTAGCATTAATTATTGGTTCTACACAAAAATATTCATTCATATTATGGGTTGTATTAGGCTTGTTGGGTTTATTGTCACACTAGTACTGCGCTATGGGTAATTCGCGACGGTCTGGGACGCAGCCTTAATTTAAATTATTGGATATAAGGGTAGAAATATTCAAAGTGCATTTATATATATATATATATATATATATATATCAACTGTACTAAGTTTTCAGTTCACTAAATTGTGTGTATACATTTTTTTTTTTTATGTATAAAATTTACAGGGCTAAAAAAAGACAATCTGCATTAGTGCCTATTGACAATGTTTTGACTAATTCCAACATTTAATACAGTTCTCTTTAAACCGTAGCAACAAAGTTGAAAAGTATTTATAAATTCGGTTGGCCCACCTGTTTTGCCACGCTCTCTTATCCATGAGTAATTTAATAATACCTTGAAAATGATAAATGTTAATCAAGTTTACTATAGCATGCTTCTTATATGATATAAAATGTGATATGGTTAGAAAATGGCTCGATCAGCTTTAATGACTGATTACACAAAAGTATTCAGATATCTTATGAAATATGAGTAAAGATAAATGAAAGTGCATTTTCAATTCTTTTAAAATATTATTTTAATATTTTGAATTTTTAGTGTACTCTATAGTGTATATGAAATTAGACAATGTACAGGGTTACAACAAAAATCAATCTGCTTTATGATTTCTCTATAAGTGAAACTATAGAGATATTATATATATATATGTATATATATATATATATATATATATATATATATATATACATATATATATATTCCATAGCTAAAAACACACTGTATTTTAAGGTACTACAGAAGAAAAATGTATTGGCGGAGTAAGGATGTAACGGGCTGCAAATCACGTGATTTTTCTTTCTTGTTTAATATTTTAATGTACTTTTTTTTCTCCAAATTATATTAAGAGTGAATCAGTGAGCCATAAATATATCGACGTGGGGATCGCGTTTAAAAAGTATATTTAATTTTTATAAATCCCCTTCAAACAAACATTTTGAGGTTTTAGAAGGCTAACGAAAAAAAATGAATAAATAAATAAATAAAATAAAAATTATCCCATTCAAGTACTGAGAGAATCGCTTTGTCAAAAGAAAACCCAACGGCTTTTACTCTTTTCAGAGCACGATATAATTAATGTTGATTAAGATAATTAACTTTTCAATGTCAGTCCCTGAACGTAACAATTAGTGAGCGAGCTCTGTAATTATTTCGCTTAATTGTAGGACTCGAGCTCTCTCCGTTTGCCTGATTAGCTTGAACGCCAAGTACTTAATTGTATGGACTGGTGTTTTCACTCGCTCCTTTTTATTTTTTTATTTATTTATTTTTTTTTTTTTCTATTCTTGGCAAAAATTTTGCATCTTTATTTTTTCTACTAACGATGTATATTTTGCAAATAACTTTTTGCTCTACATGTTTAATCTTTTAAAATCAACGTCCCCCTTCTTCAAAAATTATAAAAGTGTGGTATAATTTTTGCAGCACAATGTAATGAACCTATGTTTTGAGTTGCTAATTTTTAGCTAATTTTTTTTTTCTTTTTTTCAGATTTTTAGGCAGTTAATAATTATGCTCTTTACTTAAAGAAAGTCAAGAGAGTTTTATGTTGGTTTTTTTTATTATTATTTGTTAGCTGATGGCAACTTTTCAGTAATATGTTTTTTTTCCCTCTTGTCAACTTGTCGAATTTTTGCTTAAAAATTGTAGAGGATGACTTAATAAGCGCTTGGAATTTAATAAAAAGTGTGTTTATAAGTAATTATTGAGTAAAAAATGAACTTTTGATTATTTAAAAGAGATCTCTGAAAAAGTTTTGAGCAAGTGATGTGAAAAATCTTTTTAAAAGTTTGAAAAACTCTAAAAAGTAGAAATTTTCTGTCCAGAGTTGTAATTATCGAGCATCTTAAAGTAAATTAGTAACTTCCTGTTTTAGAAAAAATAACAAAATAGAGCTTAAAATAGTGATTATAGTTTTCTTGGTACTTTTTTTTTATCACAAATTATTCATTTCGGTTTTTGTAGAGAAATTATATAGAAGACAGTTTTAACTCTGTAAGTTCATTAAAGAAAGTTCGATATTTTTAACGCGAGTCTTATAAAATAATGAATGAAAAAATATGTTATTAAAAATGCAGTCATTAATTTAGACTTTTACATAGTAACTGCTATTTTCAGTTTCAAAACGTTTCTAGGCTATGTAATTTTACATGAAATGTTTTTACTAACAGAATTGTTTTTCGACCAGACAGAAATAAAAGAGAGGGGGAAAAAGCATTATTTCACTAAATTTTCCTTTTTTTTTTTTTTTTTTTTTTTTGTGGTTTGGGGGGAGGGGGGGGGGAGAGAGAGAATCACAGTTGGTTGGTTGCTTGGTTGGGTTTTACGTCGCACTAGTGCCTTTTTTGTTCACGCTCTTTATATGAGGACTAATGAATTCTAATCTGACGATCTTTGTTAAATTGTACAATAAACCAAACACAACAATAATACAATACTACACAAAAGTAAAATTGCAATAATTTTATATACATTATAGAGATAGACAATAAAATGCAAAATGTAAAAATACTTTTATAAATATTAATTTAAGATTAATCAATAAACGTTTTTTGGTTTCACTATAATATTTTTCAAATCAAGTAAATTCAAATCAAACATTACATATGTTCATACTTCTGTAAAATATTTTGTTTAGTATGCCGTTTTTCTTTTTTGTTTCATTCAAGATCATATACATTCTCTTTCTTAATATTATATACTTCCAACTTCATTTTCATAGATCAAGAGATTAAAACAATCCTCCTTAATTTAGTTTTTTTTTTTTTTTTTTTTGATATACTGAATTCTTTTTGCAGCCCGTGTCCATTAAGAGATAATCCTCGAAAGTGAATTAATCTCTCTTTTTTTTCTATTAAAAGTTTAATGTTACTAAATTAATTACTCTCCAGCAAGCTTGTCTTAATGGCTTGCTTAACTATATTTCTTTTTAAGCTCTTAATCTCGAACCCAGAAATTATTTCACCCCCTAATTCATGCTTCCTGGGTTCGATGACTCTTTTTTCTAACTTTCTTGTGGATTTTTTTCACATACATTTGTGCTAAGAGTTGATACTTTTTAAGATGGCTACAATTTCCGTTAATAAGAAATAAAGGCACGTTCTTCTAAACAATGGTGGGTGAAGATAAAAAGAACTTCGGAATAATTTCTTTTTTTTTCTTAATTTCTATTTTGCATAAAAAATGATTCTCACTGTCTCATTTGTCCTCGCGAAATTATACCCGTGGGTACTCTTAAACAGAATCTAGAAAGTAGATTAAAAAAAAAAAAAATTCAATAGTTGTGTTAGATTTTTTTTTCTTTTTTTTTCTGACTGTTATAAACTTGACAGATTCTAATAAGTAGTTACCATGGATTTTTTTTTTCTTTTTCTGCATAATCGTTAAATAAAATTGTTAATTTTTATTCTTTCCTCTCCTCTAAAAGAGTTATTGCAAAATTAGTTTAACTACCTAATTAGTTTAGCTTCCTGAGTCAATGAACTAGGTGGGCAAGTACAGGGCGATCAATTTAAAAGAGTACTCATTTTTTGTTTTTTGTATTACCCACAACTCTAACGTATGCAACGAGATTTTTAACACCTTGACTATGTTTATACTGTTGTGACGAATTATATTTTTTTCCTTTCGTCAATTGTTATATTGCAATGAAAGTATTTTGACAGTCAAAGAAAAGATAAAGGGGCAGTCCATTCTCTTTCATTAAGGTCTACCTTCATGACAACTTGGCGACCGAATTTGGAGGAAAATAATAGTTTAGAGTTCCCGAAGTTTCGAGGCTCTATGTTGAACAAAAGCCGAATTCTATAACTTTCCGTTGGATTCTAGTACAAAACCATCACCAAACTCCATTGCCAAAAGGTATAAACAGAAGAAAGTTGACTTCTGCGAGTCAGTGTATCTTCAGAGCATTGCTCTGCGCGATTGCTTTTGAGGGACTGTATTCCAAATGATTGATCTTTTCTTCCTGCACTATGAAATATTTGATGCTTTTTTTTTTTTTTTTGTGTGTGTGTGTGTGTGTGTGTGTGTGTGTGTGTGTGTGAAACAAGTAACTCTTCTGTCAGACTATTTCTAGAACATTCCAATATATTAAAAATCTTTTATGCATCCCTGTAGAAATATTGTGAATGGTAAGCTCGCAATAGCAAATATTTATCTTTTTACTTTGTTTTGAACAATTTAGCATAACTGAAGTGAAATACAGTTGAACCTTGTTAACTTGAATTACTTTTAACATGAACTGTTTCCACAATCTCCATCAAACTGAAGATTAGTTTAGTTACATGAAGATTAGTTACTGATAGCATGAACTACTGATAACATGAAAATTTTTTTATCCCCCTTGAGATTCACGTTAACGAGATTCGACTGAAGTTTGAGCCCATAGACCGCAGTATACAAAAATTATACTTTGTAAGCCGGTAAAAAAAAAAAAAAAAAAACATGCTCTACAGTTATGTATCTGTATGGTTCTCCCGATGGCAACCTATAATATGCATACTGATTAACTTAATCGAATGTACGTTTCACGCTAGTGCATTCTATTAAGTAGTGAATTCTTATCTAGTGAATTCTATTAAGTATGTAAAAAATTCTCCAAAACTGTTTAAATTTAAAGCAAAATTAAATTGAAAATGTAATTTTTTTTTCAAAATTTTAAAGTGTTCGATTTTAGGGTCCCCCCCCCCCCCCGTTGATTTTATATTATTATAGTTTAACGATACATATATTTGAGTATTACTTTGCAGTAGAGTGATAAGATTACTTCATAAAATATTTTTGTGTTTGAGTGCTGAAATTTTATTTTTAGCATTTAAGCATAAAAATATTTTTAAAACATTCACTTATCAATGAATCCACAATAATAATAATAATAATAATAATAATAATAATAATAATAAAATCAGACATGTTTAGATGTTATTATTACATTATAGTAATGCAAAATCAGGGGAAAATATTAAAAATTAGTTGGCAGGAAGCTCTTAAAAAAAAGGTACGTTTCTGGAATTTTATATTTTATATTGTTTTATTTCAACGCATATATATGGAAAATTTATAATTTCGTAAGTCAATAATTTAAATAAAATTTTTATACATATGCATTAAAATATAATATTGTTAAGTATATTAAAATTTCTCGAAATCTATTTAAATTTACAATAGCAAAATTATATATATATATATATATATATATATATATATATTTTAGTCTTTTGGAAATATTTTAGATGTACCTCTTGACAAATGTTTGTTTATTTTTCCATCTGTTGTGCATTATAATAATTTCGAATTAGAATCTACCACATGTTTAACTATTAATATGTAAATTTACTCATAAGTTAATGTTTTAGAAACATTTTTATTTTTAAATGCTAAAACTTGGGAATAAATTTGAACATTCAAAGAAAAATATTTTTTAAATTTTGTGTATGAATGCATAATTAATAGTCAGAAATGTCTAAATTCTGTAAGTAAACGTTAATAATGCACAATCGATGGAAAAATAAAATAAAACTTTGTTGAGAGGAACATTTAAAGTATTGAAAAAAAATTTTGAAATTAAAATTTTTTTTGTTATTTTCAATTTAAATAGATTTCGAGAAATTGCTTTGCATGTAATAATATTATATTTCAATACATTTATGTAAAATTGTATAATACTATGACAGTAATTTACAAAAACAAACACACACACACACACACACACACACACACACACACAAAAAAAAAAAGAAAGAAAGAAAAAGAAGAAAGAAAGAAAGTAAAGAAAAAGGGGGAAAAAAATAAAGTACACACGTCAGACACTCTTAAGGGAACATACGACCCTTAGAACTTCAAAAAACATCGATTTAATTATAGTCTTTTTTTGTAAGTAAATCATTGTTAACTAAGCTTCATTGGGCATGTCTAATTGTTACCTATAAGATTATTATGTATTTTGGGATATAATTTAAATTCTGTGGTGAATTATTTAATAACATATGTGTTAATAATAAATGTGTTTTTTTTTTTCACCTAGCACGCAGGATATCTCTGAAACTATTTAACATTTTTTCTTGAAACTTTCACAGATTATGTAACATATCAGATACTTCAAATTGAACCTAAATTTGTTCCAGTTTATATTAAAAAAAAAAAAAAAAGTCCAAAGACAATTTATTTTTTAATAAAATCTGAAGTATCACCTGTATAAAAAATAAGGGGGGGGGGGGATACAAATTTAGGTTCAGTTTGAAGGATCTGATATTTTACATAATCTGTGAAAATTTCAAGAAAAAGTATTAAATCATTTCAGAGATATCCTGCGCGCAAGGTGAAAAAAACACATTTATTATTAATACATAAATTATTAAATAATTCACCACAGAATTTAAATTATATTCCAAAATACATAATAAACTTATAGGTAACAATTAGACATGTTCAATGAAGCTTAGTTAACAATGATTTACTTTAAAAAAGACTATAATTAAATCGATGTTCTAAGGGTCGTATGTCTCCTTAAAAGAACAAAGAACGTTCGAAGAACGATTCAAAGAACGTTTTAAAACGTTCAAAGAATGATTTTAAAACGTTCAAACAGCATTTAGGACGTTGCAAAAACGTATATGAAGAACGTTCTCAGAACGTGTCTGTAGAAACAATGGTGATGTTTACACGTGTGCAGAACGTGTTTTGTATCGTACTGTTCGACGTCTTCAAGATGGACAGATAGACGTCTATGAAACGTTCAAGCTGAACGTTCATAGAACGTGTTAGTAGAACTATTTTTAAACGTTCATAGAACGTTTCCGTGCTGCTTGGGAAGATGTATCGTTCAAACACATATATATATATATATTTAAGTTGCTGATAATTTCTCTTGAAAAAATCTTATGATGAAAACTTACACCCCTCTCGGGGCTACTTCCTCCCAAATACGGGAGAGGAAAAACGATCTACATGTTCACAAAAATTTTCCTCGTTGACTATTGCTGTTATTATTATTTTTTTTTTCACGATGATTCTTTAAAAATAATCCCCACTCTGCACATTTACACGAAATTTTCTTCTATACCGTCATATACAAAATTATGAATAAAAGTAGTTACAGCGCCACCTGATGGGCGATTTACTCACAAATTTATAGGCACTAATTTATGTTAAAGTGCAACAACAGAGAATTTTGTAAGAAATTATGTGCATTAGTTCTTGAACTGGAGCAGCCAGAAATTTTTTATTTCACGCACACAGATTGGCATTTTCTAGAAATGGTCAAATCATGTTCAGTACCTATCAAAACCTGTAAATCTATCGAAAACCAGAGATGAAAAATATTTACATATTCAATACTTTCTTCTACTAAATCTAGGAGAAAGTTTAAAAAAAATATTTACTTAATATGTATATATAATGCGTAAAATCGTGAACAGCTATTCTGCATGTATTAAAATATATCAAATACACTCTTCCTTCCCTCTTTCTATGTATATATGTAGAACATACAAAACATGTTTAAATTTACTTTTCATCTTTCAAATACATTCTGAGAGAAAAATATTTCTATCAAATATTAACGCTTCTTTTTTTCTTACTTTCCATCTCTATTTTTTTCTGGGCAAAAGAAACACGAAACTATTTTGTGGTTTCCGAAAATACATAGTGTAAAAAACCAAATCTCTCCTTACATTCAATTAAATAAAATGTAAGCGGAGGGGTGAAACCGGAGAAAGGCGTAGGTTTTCACGCCGTCTTCAAAGCGAAAGGCGATTCAATTAGTTAGAGATAACTCCAGAAATCTTCACTAATTGCGAAGCGTTAATTGATTATTAAGAACTGGCGAAAAGAGCTTTTAATCGCAACAGCAAAAGGGGAGAAATGTTGCAGGAGAAAGATTTCGCTCCAAAATGGAACATTTTTCTCCTCTCTTTAACAAAGTTAAATCTGTCTGTCTTTATCATCTTTACCACACAATACAAGGATTTTTTTTTTTTTTTTTTTTTTTTTTTTCGTATAAAATAACCGCAGAGCAATTTTTAATTATTTTAGACTTTTTTTATGGTTTGAGAACACTTTTTCGTTAATTGCCATTTTGCAACTGAAGAAAAACAAATTGCTGTTTTTAGACAATAAGTTTTTGTGTTTGAAGAAACATTTTTCTCTGCAATGCATAGACATGGCCATAGGAGCTAATTTTGAAATTATTTGCAATTAATTTTTTGTTTAAATTGTTTTAAATTATATTATTTTTCAACTTACCTCTGCATCTAAGCATAAGAAATAAAATACTGACTCATTAAACTAATTTTAAAATAAAACAATTGTACATTTAGCACATTTTTTTTAATCTATTTTTTAATCTATTTATTTTTAAGAATAAAAGTAGGTAAAAGTAAAATTAAAACAACTTGCAGATTTAATACATATTACTCTTTTTTACTTTCCCTTACCAATATATATTGTAGAAAAAGTATTCATTTTGTATCAAATTTTGAAAAATGAGTTTTTGTCATATTTACAAGTTTTGAGGCCTCTTGTATCCGAAAATCCTGCTTTTTAGAGGTTGATCTGTTGTCTGTCTGTCTCTTTCTCTCTGTCTATGTTATCAGCATATCTCAAGAACAAATAGCAGCATGAAGTCTAAACTCGGTATTCTAAATGTGTATCGTAGAGCAATGCTACAAGCATGTTTTTTTTTTTTTTAGATTGCGGTATAAAAATTATTCATCTTTCGTTTACAGGGTCACCCAAAATATTTGGATATACTGGGGGTATACTTGGAAATTGCTGGAAGCAGGGCCTGATTATCCAAAAGGCTCAGGAAGCACAAACTTCCCCTCTAAAATTTAAAAGGGGGCCTCATAAGGATTAAAAATATGGTCTTGAATTTTTTCTTTCGTATTTTCACACTGAGATTGAATTTTTTCTGAGAAAGGTTAGCTAAAACAAGACAAAACACTCACTATTTCGGGGAAAATCTAATATTTAACCTCAAAATTATGAATGTTCTTAATAAAAAAGTTGTATGATTTTAATGTTCTGTGTAGAAACCACCCAGATGTATGAAAAAATAAATAAAAATAAAATAAAAATAATAAACACGCACTATTTTTTGGTCTATAGCATTTTTATATTCCAATATGTAACAGGAAAACAAGATTTTCCGAAATGAAAGGGGGCCCCGAAATGATGCTGAGCTTCCCCAAGCTTCAAAGCTTAATCGGGCCCTGGCTGGAAGTATATCTCATTTTGTGTTAGATTTTTTTTCATATAAGATTAAATTTAAGTAAACAATGTGACGTGCATATAGTTTATAGACAATGCAAACAATACACAGGGCTACCCAAAATTAAATTAAACATTCTTTTCTATGGAATTTAATTGATGAAAGTGCTTTGCCACATTTTATTATGCCGACGAACATTGCTCAGGAAAGAAAATAAATTTTTCATATCCAGACTATAAACAAAACACTTTTGATTTTCTATTTTTAACTCTGTTTTTACTTTTTTTTTTTACTCATAGTATGGTAGAGAAAGTATTGTTTTTGAGTCAAATTTTTAAAATTGAGTTTTTGTTATATTTACACGTTTTAAGATTCCCTGAATCCAATAAGCATGTTTTTAAAGGTTGGTGTGTGTGTTTTATCAGCTTATCTCAAGGGCACATAACAGCTTGCTATCCCAAATCTGTATCATGTAAGGATTCTGCACTAAACTTCTCGTTGAGAGCAAGCTAATGGTATGAGTACAGAGATACACAATAAAATTAAAATACTTTACGTCTATGGGGGGGAGGGGGTTACAGGTAAGTACAGTTTAACATTTATAGTCCGCACTAAACCAAATTAAATGAATGTATATATATTCATACGCGTAAAAGCAAGTTTCATGTAGAATATGGTATGAAAATCATTCACCGTCTGTTTACAGAGCTACACAAAAGAACTAGAATATAGTGGGACATTACTTGAAAATTGGTGGAAGTGTATTTCAGGTTGTGCCGTGTGTTATTAATATAGGACTATATTTATGTGCAGTATGCATTGTCTACATTAATTTTAGAAGGTATACAGGCTGCTAATAACTAAGTGAAAACATTATTTTTTGTTGAATGTAATTGGTGGACGTTCTTTATTATAATATTTTACCATGTCTAGGAAAACTTTTCAGAAATTAAAATTAATTGCTCATATTTATACGTTTTGAGATTGCCTGAATATCGTAATCAAGTTTTTAAGGTTTGATCTTTATCTCAGTTTTTTATTAGAGTAACATAAAAACAAATAATTTCAGGTAATTCAAATGCTGTATTTTGAAGTTAATATAAGTTTTTTACTTGAAAAGTTTGATCGAGATTGATAAGCTTCAAGAAATGGTGCGTGTAAAAGTTGTTTGAATAGCTTTAAATTAACTTTTAAATTTAATAACAGATTTGAATTGTATATAAATGTAGGAGTAATAATCAAACAGAGGGTCGAGGGGGGCGGGGGCTCCCCCACACAGAATAACTTTTTAAACAGCTGTTCCGAAGCTAAATTTGAATTGTTTAACATAGGTTTATATAGCAGTATTTGTTAATATCCTTTAATCTCCAATCCATATTTATATTATTAAATTTCAGGGTAAGACACGAATAATAATCAGTGAGACGTATTAATTCCTCGACGATAGCTTTAATGCCCCAACCTATCCACACCGCTTTTCTATGTCTTTTTCTAGTCATTTTTGTCCTTTTATTCCTTCCGGAGTTAGCCTTTTTTTTTTTTTTTTTTTTTTTTTTTTTTACACACTTAACATTGTGAGTTTTTTCTTTTTCATCCCATGCTTCTTCTATGGATTTTTATCTTTTTTTCCTCATTTTTTTGCATTCTGTGGTGTTTATCGTATATTCGTCGTGTATTATTATGGTAGTATTCGTTGTGTGAATGCCACACCAGATCTTTTTTTTCTGCATTACATATATATGATTATGAAAGCTAATTTTGACGCTACAGATCACTGTTTATACGTCTCTCCTTTGTATATCTTTTGCATTTATACGTCCTTTTAGTGAAGTCCTGATTCATTTCAATACAAAAAATTTTCTTTCATACGCCGCTCGTTATCGGTTATACGACTTTTCTAAAATTTGCAATATTTCTCGACCGGTCACTGTCGGGTCACATTATATTATTTATTACATTATAATCGAATTATATTATTAAGGGGACTTTTACTAGAAAGCATCTTAAATGGGAGGATACTCTAAAAAGTATTGACCGTTCAAAGCTACCGTTTGATGTTCCTTCCCTCGTCTGTAATTTTTTACAATTTCATTGTTGAAAAGAATAAAACAGAAGTCAGGAAAAGTAACATTTGACAACACACTGTATAAAAAAAATCTGGAGTGACTCCACTCGACTTTCCGAACATTGAGTAACTAACAGTTTTGTAGATAAAATAAAGAAAGAGGAATTGCTAAACAAACAAAAGAGAGAAAACCATAATAGAGTGTTTTTTTCTCCATATATCACACGAGGTTTTATTTAACGCTACTGAACTTTGAGCCCTTAGATCATAATGATAAAGAATTTTTCGTTTTGTCCCTGTAAAAATCTATAGATGCTAGATTCACCAAAATGCTTATAGTTAGTGCAACAGTGATTTATAATATTCATACAAATTTTCAGCTCAATTGAATAAGGCGTTTAGATGCTATCGCACTTTTAAAAATTTGGTCTCATAGGCCATAATGATAAAGAATTTTTCTTTGTGTCCCTGTAAAAAAACTGTAGTGCTAGATTCACCAAAATCTATACAGTTCGTGCAAATGCGACCTATAACATGTGTACAATTTTTTTGCTCAGATTAATAAGGCGTTTAGACGCTATCACACTTTTAAAAATTTGGCCCCATTGGCCTTAATGATAAAGAATTTTTCTTTGTGTCCCTGTAAAAAAACTATAAGTGCTAGATTCTCCAAAATCTATACAGATTGAGTATCTGTGACCTATAATATGGGTATAAAATTTTTGCTCAATTGAATAAGGCGTTTAGATGCTATCGCACTTTTAAGATTTTGGTCCCATAGACCATAATGATAAAGAATTTTTCTTTGTGTCCCTGTAAAAAAACTATAAGTGCTAGATTCACCAAAATCTATAGGGTTCGTACTATGGTGACTTACAATATACGTACCAACTTTCAGGTTAATCGAACAAAGCCTTTAGACGCTAGCGTGTTCACAAACATACACACATACACACATACACACACACATACATACATCATCGTAAAAATAGTGAAAACGGACTCAGGGGACCTCAAAACGTATAGAAACATCAAAATCTCGAATTCGGATTTTTGACATGATTACAATACTTTCCTCACTATAGTGTTCGGAAAGTAAAAATGGATGTTTTACTGTTGCGAGAAAAAGTATTGTTTTCAGGCCAAATTTTCGAAATTGACTTTTTCTTATATTTGCACGTTTTAAGGTCTCCTGAATGCGAAAAACATGTTTTCAGCGGTTGGTCTGTGTGTGTGCCTGTTATCAGCATATCTCAAAAACAAATAACGTCAAGAAGTTCAAACTTAATATCCAAAATCTGTATCACATAGGGATGCTACACTAAACTTATCGTTGAGACCAAGTTAATGGTTCGTGTATCAAGACATTCAAGTGAATTTAAATACATTACGATTATGGCGGAAATTGCAGGTAAGTAGAGTTTAACATCTATAGGCTGCACTAAACTAAACTAAATGAATACTAGTTAATACCCGCCAAAATTTGACGGATCATGTGCAACTTAAATCTTTTCACGGCATAACGTTTTAAACAACCCTGTTTTAATATTTCGTATTGCTCTTAACCAGTTTAAAATCTCCTGCTACAATCAATTATTTTTTGGTCGGAAGGGAAGGGGAAATAAATTTCATGAAATTTCAATATACAAAATTTAAGCGTACTCCGCATAATAAAGATAAAATCCGAAGAATTTTTTCTAATTTTACTCTGAATAGGACCAAAAGAATGTTTGGAGTAATTAAAAGAAAGACAGAATTTATAAACTATGGTAAGAATGGAGAAAGAATGCACACATCAATATTTTTCATACATATTATTTTAATTTGATTGCTAATTTTTATATTCAACATATTTTTCTACAAATAGCATAAGACTAAGATCTTGATTCGACAAATATTTACTTAACAAAACGGTATTAAGCGCAAATCTTTTAAATAGAAATTATTGCTATCGCTTGAATAATTTTGCTGCCCACTGTACATAGCATGAAAATAAAATCTATTGAATATTATATTAATATTCCATTTCAATTACAATATGACAGTGGCGCCATCTATAATCTGTCGATGTAAAAGGAAAAAACCAAAAATCTAAAAGAGTTTTTTTTTTTTTTAATAAAAATATTTTTAATTCATGTAAATTTATGAGGCAAAATAATTTAATTTAAAATAAATTTTATTAGTGTTTTGTATTTTCTTTATATTCTATAATTATAATTTATTTGCACTTAGAAATAGACTATGCTACTTAAAAAGAAATAACCTTTACTTGATTTCGATTGAATAATTTATTTTATTTTATTTTATTTTATTTTATTTTAACATTGTAAAATAAAAAAAATTTAATTTTTTATTTTATCAAAATCGTATATTTCAAGAAAAGCATATACTGTTAAAAATAAATAAATAATAAGGATGAATCTAATATTTCAGCAAGTTAATTTGCTCAGGAAATTTCTTATAATAAATTATACCATGTAAATTTTTACTCGTATGAAATATCAATATTTTAAGGTTATACTTTCTAAATTAGTTTTCCCTGTAATATATTATGGAAATGAAATATCAGAGATTAAATTAAATTAAAAAAAAAAAAAAAAAGAAGAAGAAGAAAGAAAGAAAGAAAGCATCCTTGGATGTTAAATATCTATCGCCATCTTTTCTAAACAAAGTTTTCAAGTGAGAAAAGTTAATTTTTAAAGAACAATAAATAAATCTAAGAATTTGTTAATTTTAAAAGATTTTTTTTTCCCTTTTAAGGAATGGAAAACAAAAATTTTAGGAATATATATGTTCTATATGGTATCAGATGGCGCCACAGTAAAAAAAATCCCGTAATCCAATCCTGTATAAAGAAATTTTCGGCGATAATGTACGTGACATTAACCGATAAGAATTCGCAAATTCCTTTGTTTTAATATATTTCCTTGGAAAGTATGAATCAATAAATTAATTGTGTGAATTATTTTTATGATTGAGCTTTAAATAGACGTCTGCCATAGACATATGAAATATTGTCGTCTGCTCGACCCCCTATTATCGGTATTCGTATTGCACTGAATAAAGAAAAAGGAATATTCCCGTTCCGAACTGGTTCAAAATTTTTTGGCGCATGCCCAGATCGTACGATTTTGGTCTTACAGAAAGTGCCTCGTGTTTTAATATTATAGATGGATATATATACATATTTTATATGTGTAAAAGCAGATTTCATGTAGAATATGGCATGAATATCATTCACTGTTTGTTTACAGGGCTAGACAGAAGAAGTACAGTGGATGATCAAATTGTTATTATTATTTTCTTTTTTTATTGACATTTTTACAATTTTCTAAAAAAATACTGAACGAAATAGTCTGAAACTTCATGCATGTACGGAACATTTAAATATTCACATTTTGCACTATCCATATAATCCAGAGTGCAATTAGGGGACTAACTAAAAATTGAAGAGCGGTGCAAATATTTTAGATTACCCTGTATCATAAAAACTTTCAACTGACTTGTGACTTTAACACATTGTTGCACATACTATGTACAGTATTTATATGTTTCGTTGTGGAAATTTCGAAATTATTTAGCCAGATTTTTTTTTTTTTTTTTTTTTTTTTTTTTTTTCAAAAATTATTAATTTTTTCTTTTTGGTAATTTTTTTGCTTATAGCTAGAAAGGATTGCCATAAAATTTTACAAAACTTGGAGAAAATTTGACAAAACATTTGAGAAATATCATTCTGAAACACAAAACTCACATGTGTAATATTCGCTAAGATATAAGTATTCATAGTAAATATTTTTTTACTGCGCATACGCGAAAAATAGAAATTTTTTTATTACATAGGTTGAAATCTAGATATATTGGGCAACTTTTGTCAAAAATTCATTTGAATAGAGTAAAAATTAAGAAAATTGTCGGCAAAAGAACGAGCTTGATTTTAGGTATTTTTTAGAGTTGAAAATTCATAAGGGGTTTTTCGCATGCTTCATATTTAATCTCAAGATCCAATTATTTCCACAACGTTGCACAAAAGTTCTTTTTGTGAAAAACCCCTTCTGAACTCACAAATCTTAGTAAATAAATAAAAATATGTCAGAGTTATAAGCCTATAAATGGTTTTTCACAAAAAAGAATTTTTGCAACGTGTTTGAAGTAATTGGTTTTTCAAATTAAATATGCAGCATCTAAAAAACCCCTTATGAAATTTTAACTCTGGAAAATATCTAAAATCTAGCTTATTCTTTCGCCGACAATTTGCTTAATTTTTACTCTGTTCAAATGAACTTTTGACAAAAGTTACTCAATGTATCTAGCTTTCAACTTATGTAATAAAAAATTTTCTATATTTTGCGCATGAGCAGTAAAAAAAAAAAAAAAAAAAAAAAAAACATTTACTATTATATTACACGCTCATATCTCAGAAAATATTACACGTGTTAATTTTATGTTACAGAATAATATTTCTCTAATGTTTTTTTAGCTTTTCTACAAGTTTTGTAAAATTTTACGGAAATCCGTTCCAGTTATAATCAAAACACTTGACAAAAATATTAATAATTAATATATATATATATATATATATATATATTTGCCTATATAATTCCGTAATTACCACAACAAAATACACAAATATTGTTCATAGTAAATGCAACAATATGTTAAAGTTACAAGTCATTTGTAGCTTTTTTTAATATACAGGAAAGGGTGATCCAAAGTATTTCTGCTGCTCTTCAATTTGTGGTTCATTCCCTAATTGCACTCTGGACTAAATGGATAGTGAAAAATGTGAGTTTATAAACGTTCTGTGCATGTCCGACGTTCCAGGCCATTTCGAACAGTATTTTTTTAAAAGTTGAAAAAATGTCAATAAATAAATAAATAAATAAAAATCTAATAATTTGATCACATACTGTAGAATATTGTAGGGCAATACTTGTAAATTGATGGAAGTGTATATCAGTTTGTGCTGTGTGTTATTAATATAGGATAATATTTATGTGTAGCGTGTATTGGCTGCATAAATTTTAAAAGATATTTGCCAATAATTAAGTGAAAGGTTCTTTTTTGTTGAATGTAATTAGTGGAAGTTCTTTATTATAATATATTATCATGTCCAGGGAAATTGTTCAGAAATCGAAATTAATTCCTCACACCAATATGGTAAATAAAGTGTTTTTTTAAACTTAATATTCATCATAATGTTTTTTGTATATTACACGTTTTGTTGTTTCCTGAGTACCGAAGTCAAGTTTTTAACGTTTGATGTTTGTCTCTTTCTCTTATCAAAGTAATTTAAAAACAAATAATTTCAGGCAATTCAAATTTTGTATTTTAAAGCTAATATAAGTTTAATCAAAACTTATATGTCTCAAGGAATAGTGCGTGTGAAAGATGTCTGAATAATTTTAAATAAACTTTTAAATTTAATAAAAGATTTGAATTCTATATAAATGTAGGTACAATAATCGAACGGGGGTGGGGGGTTGTCAAATAAAGCTGTTCCGAAGTCTAATTTGAATTGTTGATTAAATTTCGTTCATTGGTTCGTGAGATACAGCGTCCAAAAATTTTTTGATATACACTCACAGACACACAGACAGACCGACATTTTCTAAATGTAGCCAAATCGGGTACAGGGCATCTCAAAACGTATAAATCTACCAAAAACCAGAGTTCGAAAATTTTCCCGAATCCAATATTTTCTTATATGTATATATAGAAGAAACTAAAAATACAAGTCAAACATTACAAAACATATTTATCAAAAACAAAATTTAACGTTATTCCGCAGCTTCTGAAATTGTTGGATGATGGTTATTTGCCTCTCTCTATTGGATTTTATTCTTCATTTTTAAAAATTTAAAGGATTTTCTATATTCAGGAAAAAATTTTCTTTGGATGTACTTAAAAATAGTAAGCACAATTGGTGAAGGAAGACATGTATAACTCATTTGTATAAAGGCTTGTTTATTAAAACTGTAGAATTAAAAATATGGTTTTCATTGTTGACTTGCAGTGATTGATCCATTTTATACTTTATTATAATTAAGTGCTGGTTAATATTAACTTAATTGTGAATCTGTGAAATTCCCTACCTTACCTTATTTGGAAATTTGTTAAGTGGAAAATTTGTCTCTGTCATTTAAAATAAAAGTTTGTGAATGATTGAAAAATATATTGTTCACTATTCGGTTTTCGCATTTATTTAGTCCGTTTTCACATAAAATATTTTGGAGAGTGTTAATACAAAATTTATTTAATGAAGTATGTTATGGATTTGTTTTAATGCCTTCCTAAAAAAGGGGGGGGGGGGAGTTTAATCCTTAAAAATGCATTCAGAGAAATCCATAGGGGTCTTTAATAGTAAAGAAGAGTCCCCTTTGCAAAATGTCTTTGTATAGTTGAGCATTTACAGCATTCTGGACAAGTTGGAGTCTACCTTGATACGATAAAAAAAAAAAAAAAAACTCTAGACTATCTAAGAAACAGGATGTTTCTCCTTCGACACAACCAGGGCTATGTTCTGCATTAGTTTTATGGTGTACTAACCTGTTGACCATCCGGAAAATTGAAGTTGAATTTTCATTCATTTGAAAATATAAGGGTTTTTTATTGCTCAGCAATATATTTCGCAAATTGACTGGCTCACTTTAAGCTATTGCCTCTTATTTCTACAATACGTATAGGTTTCTTTCATAAGCAACGTATCACGATTTATTTTCAAATGTAACGTTCACATCAAATTAATTCGAATATGGAGTGAATGTAAGCAGAACTATTGCGTACATTCATTCCATATTCTGATTCCTATGTGATGCAATTCTGAGGTCCACTGGTGTTGCTTTTCTGATTGTAAATGGTAGACGAACATGGTATAGATCCTGTGTTAGAGCAGATTCCATTTGGTGTCTGCTTGCAGACTTCTTATTTTCTGAGCCAATTTCACGGAATTTCTTTATTTTTTTCCCATTTCGGTATAAGAAATATTAATATTTTAAGAATTAAAGACGAGGACAAATTTTTAAGAAATCCTGAATCGATGTAACTATTTATTATGCGCTACAAATCATTTATGTTAAACACATGTGCACTTGTTGTTTAACTATGAAATATCTCCTGATAAATTTTCTCAAACCTTTTGAGGCTCAAGGTAATTCCACTCATTTAAATTATACAGTCACCAGAATTTGCGGACAAAATTAAAATAAAAGAAATAGATGACATTTCCTACTAAGTTATAAAACTAAACCTTTGTTAGAAAAAAATTCCGAAATGATTTTTTTGCAGTAGGAACTTAGTAATTGCGTACTCGCAGCGAGGACACTGCACCTGAAAGGATTAACTTGTAAGTTACAAAGTGTAATATACTTATTAGTAGAATGTAATATTAAAATCTAAATAACGCTTTGTACTTTTTAAGGCAGGCTAAAAATACTTAACTGTTCTTAGGATTCAAAATTATTTAAATTGTCAACTTATCAGAAAAACGATGACATACTTAATTGAAATATTCGTTAATTATTGAAGTCATTTCAGCTTTAACAGCTTTTGGAAGATTCTCAAGACACACTTGATACTAATGCTAATGTTAAGTATTTAAAAACAGCCGTTAGTTTTTTTTTTTTTTTTTTTTTTTTCCAACAACAATAAATATGTGTTGGACGTCTTGAACAGTATTTTCATTAATTGTAGCGATTGATTTTTAGTGTCGAAGCTTTACAATTTTAAACATACTTAAAAGTAAACAAGGATTTTTTTTCCCCAAGTTCGAGAGAAACTCTAGAGATCCCTTTATTTTTCTCCTTTTCAACTTAAATGATTCACTCTTCATTTGAAACAAAAAATTGACTTTCATAATTTATTTCCAAAAGTAGCAATCGATAAATGAGTAGAAATAAAGCAATATTCTAAGGAATAATTGACTTATTAATAAATAAAAGAATGAATAAAACATCAATTTATATAAAATTACCTTACATAAATTTTTACTTTTTCTGTGCTCAAAAGAAAAGGTGCATTAATGTAAACTTCGTATTTATACAATGTATACATATATATGTGTGTGTGTGCGTGTGTGCTATAAATTAAATATATTTCTTAGATGAATAATGATAAATAGCTTTAACTGTATTTTATCCAAGCCTTGTTCTGTTTCTCTTCCAGAGTAAAAAAAAAAATCTCTGAAGAAATAACTTTTAATTTTGAACAAAAAGAATCTTATGATTATAATCATTTTACGCCACATCTGGTGCAAGATAAATTTCTTGCCTTTCCTCTTCAGCCTCTTCACCCTCGCATGCTAAAAAAATGAGGGATAGCAAAATAATATGATGCCAACAAAAAGTCACAAAAAATACATCTCCGTCTTTTATAACCGTTCTTATATGCTTTAGGCCCTGTTAACTAGCGTTAATAGCTTTTTTCACATGGGGAAAAAAAATGCTCATGTTTATTTTTTGAGCCATCGAAAAGGAGGATTGCGTTCGAACGTGTTGCCAGAGAAACAGGTGGGTCAAATTCAGGCAGCAATTAACTTTGCAAAAGATGTGGAGCATTTCCACGGCTTTTGTTTTTTGAAATGCCTTTGCCGCGTTTCAAACTTCGCGATTATTTCATTATTTAGGTTCAGAAGGGGGGGTACTTTTTTATGGTTATTGTAACATGAAAAAAGCGGCTTAAAAACTAAGGCATTGTACACATTTGTTTTTTATAGTTAGTGAACAGTTCCGCCAAATACTTTGTTCTTAATTACATATTAGTATTTAACAAGACGTTAAAAAGTTTTTCTGGGAAATTGTCTTAGAGGGGTAAAAAAAGAGATATAAAAAAGTAGAAACTTAAACATTGCTGGAAAGTTTGAAAATAAATGAAAGAATAATAGCCCGATATAAATAAATGAATGAATCTTAACAAGTTTTTTCTTTTTTTCCCCCTCTTTCTTCTTAAAAAAAAAAAAAAAAAAAAAAAAGATTTATATGTAAACAGTAATTTAGGAATTTATATTCAGTTTTGTTGTTAATGGTTTGTGAATAAGACTTGTTAATCTGTATTGCAACTTAAAAATCCCAAGGAAAAAAAAACCGAATTAACTTTTATTTAAATATAAATTAAAACGATAAAATTTTGAAAGGATAAAAAATTCGACTTATTTTTTAATTATCATAGTACTTTTATAAATTTATGTAATTCATAAGCTTTTTTTTTTTTTTTTTTTTTTTTTTTTTCTAAATTAAAAAATTGTCAGCCCTTAAAACTTTCTTTGTAAAAAATTACGAAGTTTGAAAATATAAACTGATTTCACTGCAAATTCTTTAAATTAATCGAAATGATGATAAGTAAAAAAGTTTCTATATTTATTATTTATTGCATCGATAATTTTTTAATTGATGCTTCCAGTGAATTTTTCCATGTTTTTAATGCATCATTTAACGCTATATTTAATCAGTTTGTTCATACTTATATATCAACCAACTAATAGACGAATATGCAAAGTAGTTAAAATATTTCAAAAATATAAATTGTACCTGATGTATAAAATACTTAATTTATTTATATCTTACTTTAGCATCCAGTTAAATAAAAACTGTTGGGATCTTTCGTAAAACAATCAAACTGCAACAATTTTATAAGATGTTAATCCCAAATAGAGAGTCATCGAAATATAAATCTTTTAAATTTCAGCCCTATTGATTTAAACAGTTAAAATAGAAACTGGTATGCTGCAGCTGTCACAAAACTTTCTCCTGGATCATTTTGTATGACAGGGCTACCTACTGGATAACATTAAGAAAAAAAAAATAACCAACATTGTTTCTCCCAATAAAAATTTTACGTCTGTAATTTGGTATATTTTTAACCAATAAATGCTGATATATAACAATATGAAAAATCACAGAAAATAAATAAAGCTGTGCCACCTATCGTCCGTTATACACCTATTACACTGAATCAGTATAATGTTTCATCATATTTATCTCACATACTAAGTCTGGTGTACTTATATATCACAGAAGCTGAGACATAGACTTCCCGATAACAGAAAATATTACGTGCTATAGTTGGATTAGGAAAAGCTATCATAAATTTTAGATTTCAGCATGTTTTTTATATACCGTGTATATTTAATAAATTTAATATATTTAATGCATTAAAATAAGTTTTCTATTGAATTTTGTAAATTTAGCTAACATTGTCAATAGAGATAGGTTTGTAAACGCTTCGAACAAAACAATGTGGGTTTTAAACAAGTAAATTTCAGCCTTATATTCATAAAAATGTTATGCACAACTTCTTTTTCCATTTCATTATGATGGCAATAGCATGGCGTGTAAATCACATACCACGTAAAAAATTAAAAACGGTTCTCTTTATACCTGTCTATCTATCTATATACAGACAGGTCAAATAGACACATCAAAAATTCTTTAAATTAATCGAAATGATAATAAGTAAAAAAGTTTTTATATTTATTATTTATTGCATCGATAATTTTTTAATTGATGCTTGCAGTCAATTTTTCCATGTTTTTAATGCATCATTTAACGCTATATTTAATCAGTTTCCATATACATATATATTTAACTTCGATGTTTTGAATTTCTACAGAAATGAGTGATAGCCAAACCTGCAAGATGCATATTCTCTTAATATATTGGGTGCAATTTAAAATGACTCAGTATTTGAAAGTTCGATTACATTTTCAAACGTTTCACTTTAAATCCACAGAATTGAAAGTTAGAGGAGCTAAATGTGTAAATAGATTCGAAAAGTATTAAAAAATTCTTTAAATTAATCGAATTGATAAAAAGTAAAAAAGTTTCTATATTTATTATTTATTGATTCGATAATTTTTTAATTGGTGCTTCCAGTCAATTTTTCCATGTTTTTAATGCATCATTTAACGCTATATTTAATCAGTTTGCATGTAGGTAAAAGTCTCAAAAAGATTTTCAGAGGTTTGGAAATTTAAAACGATGCATTTAATATTGAATTCTCCCTCCCTGAAATCACAGTCCATACGAAGTCAATAGAATGAGTATTTAAAATTTCACAGAACAGTATCCAAATATGTTACATGGATTTTCAATAACACTGCGCTGAAACAAAAAAAAAGAAAAAAAGTTCGAACCCTGATACCATTTTTGTTCATTTTTATGTTAAATGACCCCCTGAATCCGAATAGGACTCCCATTTTGCCCGTCACACATCGTTTTCTAAGGACAGCATCATCTCCCCCAATTTTTATCACTGTTCGGTAATTTCATGGCCATGAAGTTGATTTGGGGAAGAAAAAAAAATTAATTTACCACTTAAAAACAAAAATATATAATGTTTAATATATAAAATTAATAATAGATAAAAAAAATATAAGAAATGTAATACATAATTTCAGTGACAAATCCTCCCCTAAATTTTCCCCTTGCCGCAAATGTTCATGTTCTAGAATTTTCCAACTCTGTAGCCCCTCAGAAGATATTTAACAGTTAAAATAATCCCCCCCCCCCCTCCCTAAAAATCAAATGTATAGCCATAAAATTACCAAAAAGTGGTTAAAAATAAGGGCCGTTCCTAAAACACAGTGGGTGATAGGGCTTAATGAACGTCATATTTCAGGAGGTCATTTTACATAAGAATTTACCAAAATGGTGTTGGGGGCAATTTTCATGACGAGGAGTGTAATTAAGGGAACAAGAGACGATGAAATTAATTATTTTGTTTTACATTCTATTGCTTCTCAAATCAAGTACTCTGCCATTTTTATGCACACAATGCGTTTTAAATGATAAAAAGTAATTTTTGAGATGAAAAGGATTCTTTCATGGGAATAATAATACAAAAATTTGGCCATTTTCAAAATGCTCCCTGCTAATTTTAAGTTATTTTAAAGCTCCAAATAATGAATGTCCACTTTTGTGAAAAATGCATAACATTCACACATATTTTTACGAGGATTTGATAAAAACAATTTACCAAGGAACGTTATAAGTAACTGCTTATTTCGGAAATTTCAAATTCAAGAAAAATAAATTTAAAGTTTGAAATTTTGTGAAAACTTTAATTAGAGGTTGAAGAACTGTAGAATGATATTATTTTAAGTGTATTACTATATAGCGTATTATCTTCTGTAATAACTATCTAAATACATTTAATTACATCGACAAGCCTTGTCCTTTTAATCACTATATTATTTAATCAATAATCAATCATTTTTTTGAAAAAAATAAATTAATGTATTCTTTATTAATACTTTACTATTATTAGAAAATGGTTAATAAAGAACTTTTTTAGTTATAGTACTTCCAATATTCCGTTAATAATTGCATAACAATCTCATTTCATTTTACAATTAAGGGGAAAATACCCCGAATATATATATCCCTGGAGGTAATCGGCTATTACCTGTCTCCTCCCTGTATCTTACATCATAAAAGCAGTTATAAATCTTTTCTGTTTATACTCCTGTTCAATTCGACCGGCAATTAACGCCTCGCCGTTAAGAGACGCGCATTTAATCATTTTCTTCGTACAATTAAAGCGGACGGTGTTTCCTTTCGAAATAAAGCCTCTTTTCCGCGCAATTGGCAAGAATTAAATGTCTTGAAATGAGAAGCATTTTGAACGTCAAGAGTCTGGTTTCGGAAGGACACACATTCCTTGAATCCAGGAGACTGTAACGAATAAATTAATACATTTCGTTCTTAATCTGTGTAATGTGTTGAGTTTTCAGTTTCATTTTCCGTTTGGATTCCATTTAGTGATTAAGACTAGATTTTCCTGTATCAGATATTGTTGAATGTTTTGTTTGTTTGTTTTCTTGTGAGTCGGATTTTGTAAGTTCCTTTTCAACTGTTTCGGTCGAGTTTTCTAAATTTCTTTTCTCTGGTTCGCCTCATGTGGAGACTGGAGAGCATACCTCAAATAATAATAATATTAAACAGATATGTGGTAGGGTAGGGGGATTGCTTTGAGACCAAAACAGATATGTGTTTTGAATAAATACATCTGTATAAATAATACAAGCCTACTAAATAAACCATCTAAATCAACACGAATTCAAATTATTATAATACTATTAACTTCCACGTAAAATAGCGAGCATGTCTAATTAACGGACACTTTTTCAATTTTCCAGTAGGAATTCTTTCGATCCTTCAGGTCTTCTGAATAGCGGATCAATCGAAACAACAATCATCACCTTTCGATGATATCTATTTTTTAGAGGATTTATTACAATATAAATTATGTTGAAAGAAAATGCATGTAATGTAATATACTTTGTCAAGCATTGTCTATTCAGGTTCAATTTTGTTCTGTGATAAGAAATTGTTTTTGTTTTAAATCATTGTAAGTTTAATTTAGAGATTCTATGTGGCTTATGTCTACTTCAATTCGTTTGTAGTTCATTGCAGAACGCTAATATTGAAATTGAAACTATTGAAACTATTTTTCCCACTTTCTATATAAGACCCCCCCCCCCACAGAAGGCTTTCCCCCTCAGGCCTAAGGCTCTAGCGCAGTCAATCTGCCTTACATCCAAAACACTAAACACTAACTTATATATATACACAGGGTCCAAAAGTCCCAACCCTCTCCTAACTCGAAAATGAGTCGGAATTAGGAAAAATGGCGAAACACGTATTCAATAAATTCTTGAGGGACCTCTTTTGGTGTAAAAAGTTTTGGCCCGGTGGGGGGGGGGGGGAGCGAGGGCAACTTTAAAATTTCAAATAGGAAGGTATATCTTGTGATACATCCCTGGAAACGTCTCTTCAAAACAATGAATTTGATATAAAGAGAGGATTATTAAAGGAGATACTTGAGTTTTTAGACTTTTGAAATGTGGATTTTATACTTATGTATACCCTTTAATAATAATTGCAGTACGAAACTGTTTATATCGAATTCATTGTCTTGAAGAGACGTTTCCAAGGATGCATCACAAGACACACTTTCCTGTATGAAACTTTAAAGTTGCCCTCCCTAGCGGCACTACTACTACTACCCCCTTGCCCGGGCCCAAACATTTTTGGATAAAGGAAACGCTTCTTCGGACGAAGGAATCCCTGGAAACGCTTCTTCAAGACAATGAATTTTATATAAACAGTTTTGTTCTGCAATGATTATTAATGGGGTACATAAGTATAAAGTTCACATTTCAAAAGTCTAAAAACTCCTGTATCTCCCTTAATAATCATCGTAGGGCAAAACTATTTATATCAAATTCATAGTTTTGAAGTGACGTTTCCAGAGATGTATCACAAGATATACCTTACTATTTGAAATTTTAAAGTTACCCTCCCTAGCGGGCCCCCTAGCCCCCCCGGGCCGAAACGTTTTTCACCAAAAGAGGTCCATCTCTAATTCATTGAACACCTGTCTGTGTGTATGTCTGTGTGTCTATGTATCTGTGTGTGTGTCTGTCTGTTATCAGCATATCTCAAAAACAAATGATGGCAGAAAGTTCAAACTTGGTATTCTAAATGTGTATTATATAAGGATGCTACAGTAAGCTTTTCGTTAAGATCAAGCAAATGGTTCGTGTACAGGGACAATCATGAGAATTCTAATACATTACGTCTATGGGGGAAATTGCAGGTAAGTAGAGTTTAACGTCTATAGACTGCACTAAACCAAATGAAACGAATATATATTTTTTGTAATAGAGATAGTCAACAGGGAAAAAAAATTATGTATGTAGGAGCCTCGCCTCCCCCCCCCCCCCCTGGGGGATAAGTGCCCCCTCGAGAGGAGTAAATTTTCATGATGGATATCTTTCAAAAGAGCTCGCCAATACCTTTAAAATGAATGGTTGAACCATCGATCTGCGATAATTTAAAACAAAGTTATCGATTTTTTTTACTTTTAACGAAAGAAAAACTTAGAAAAAAAAATCGTATTTTTTTTTTTTTTTTAATATTGAGAATAAAATGGACTTTTTTTGGATATTTAGTGTTATACTACTTCTCTAATATGGAAATCGTCTGCATTATCATAAAAGATAATTTTTTAAAATAATAATTTTAATAAATTATTTTTTAAAAACAGAATTATTTTTTAATAGCCGAATTAAATTCTATATAAATGTAGGTGCAGTAATGTAACAGGGGACACAGAACTAATTATCATATAAAACTCTTCCGAAGCTTAATTTGAATTGCTTAACACAGGTTTACATAACAGCACTCGTTATCTTACCTATTAATCTGCAACCTGTATTTATAGTATTAAATTTCAGGGTAAGAGAAAGTCGTGTGAGTGACACACCAGATTATTTCTGCAATAAATGATCATTTCACTTTGATTTTGTGATCATTTACTTTTATCAACGGTGTACTTACGTATGTAAAATTTCATTTCCTTCTGACAATTTTTTCTTGGTGCGAAAATTTTTCTGGCAATGAGTATATATTAATGAGCATGTAATAGAAAAAATAACTTTATCAATTAAAATTCACTGGGTTACGCCGTTGATTTACTTATCACTTTCATAATAGAAGTAAATATGACCTTGAAATTAAATCTATCATTTTGAGAAATTTCCAGATAAGAGTTTGAGAGTTAAAATGCTACTTTGTTTCTTAATATTCAGATAGTATTTCTAAATTCTAAATCCAATTACCCCGGTGGTTGCAGTGCTGTTCATGAATATAAAAGCAAAACTAAAATTTAATGAAATTCAAACGCTGTAGTTGTATTTGCAAGAACTTTCTTTCATAACAATTTAAAGTACTCTTCGTTTGCAAATTGTTCCTGCGAACACTTTTACATCAACGAAAAAATCTGGCTTATCTATAATAATAGTTTTCTACACACTTATATTTTCAAGAATTTATATATTAGTGGAAAAAAAGTTCCAAAATCTTAAATTTCCACGGATGTTAGACAGATATAACTATGACCCGATTAACTTCTAAATAGAGATTCAATACCTCCAAATATTGATGGAACGATCACTAAAACCATATTTTCTGATTGATTCAGAGAACCTCAAAACATGTGAATATACCAAAATCTCAAGTTTAAAAATTTGACCCACCAAAACAATACATTTTTACGATAATAAGGTTAAGAGAAAATAAAAATATTACCCTTTTAAATTTATAAATATATTTACTGTTAAATTGTTTCTATGTAATCTTTTCTTATAACAGATTTAATTAATTAATTTATTTACTTATTTAAGAAATAATATGGTAAAGTAATTTTAATGGATTCATGCATTGAGTTATTTTGATTTCTCGACTATTTTTCACAGTATTCTAATTCAATGGTCTTCAAGGTCTGTTTCAGGTCAGATAAATTATTGCCTATAATTTAGAGAAGACAAATTCAACCCTTTCATTTTATAAAGCTTAGGCACACAAGAACTACGGTGTTTCTTTAGGCTGTGCTATCCAAACTGATAACTTTTTTTTAAAGTGGACTTTTGTACGTATCTCAACATACCACATAGTTTCAAGAAAATGAAGATATATTTTAACCCTTTAACTACAGGCAAAACTATACACAACTAGAACAATAAATAAATAAATAAAAATGTCGACCTTCATAACTTTTGAATGGTAAAGGCGTAGTAAATTAATTTACTGCCTTCTTGGAAAATCGAAGTGCCATTGAGCTGGGTTTTTTTTTTTCTTGACCAATGTATCAAGGATGGCTTTCATTGAAAAAAATCTACCCTGGCTGTATTTGTTAACTTCAAATCTGCTTGCGATAGAGTCTGAAAACAGAAACTCATCTATAAACTGATTGGTATTAGCATTCAGAGTAATATGTTAAAATGACTCACTTGAGACCATCTACGCCCCATATTCTACTGATGATTGTCTCCATATTTATATTGACGGCTTACTGTCTAACTATGGTGATTGTGGTTCAGGTTTCTAATGTAAAGTTATCTTTGAAGGATATGATGCTGTTGGACTGACGCTGAAATTGAGGCTATCAATCAAATTGCTTCTAAACAGTCTAGTATTATGACTCACGCAAAAACAGTTTGCTTTCTTGACTCTCAGGCTGCAATAAAAATTCTAGGATTCATACGGAATGATGATATATCTAGGGTAAATAAAACTCGAATCAAGCTTGAGAAACTTTTAAAAAATGGTTGGACTGTCACCTCTCAGTAGATCCCAAGCCACTGTGGCATTCCTGGCAATGAATGTGCTGATTGGCTAGCTAAGGCTGACTGCTCTTTGCCTCAGCCATCTTGCCCCTATCCTTAATTTAATATAAGTAGGCGAAGTTCAGTAGTGTAATTAAGAACTGTCATGTGACTCAGGCTATGGGAAAGTCCTGGAGAAATCTTTTGACTCAACCATTTCCAGGCAATCCCCCTAGATATGCAGCCACTGCAAATTTTAGATTCATAAATTCACATGACTTTTGTTGGGCCACCTGCACCATATTGGTCTTTCCCTTTCTGCTGACTGCCGTCTTTTTCAGAGAGGAACTTTATGAATTTCGATTATCTTTTATCATGTTCTGCCCTTCGGGACAAGCACTTTTTTGTGGACTTTTTCAAACCGGGCCGAAATATACTGTGCTGCCAGAAGGAAACTCTGGTCTTTAAATTTTTTTCTTGGTGCAGGAAGGAAAAAAAAAAAAAAAAAAAAAAAAAAAAAGATAATTTACTACGCTTACAATATATGTTTTTAACATTTTTGTGCAAATGTGTTAATCTCGAGTTAAGAAATTCTTTTTTCTACAGTCACATTTTTCAGAAATGGTTTCGTTAAAAATTAATTAATGGATACGATAACTTTATCACGATTTTTAAATAGTTTTGATTGCCTTTTCTGAAAAATGAGAAAATACCATAATGTCTTTACGTACCTAAATAAATGTTAAAACTAATTTCATGTGTTAGGAAAAAAAAAATAATAATAACTAATTGAGTCACTTGTCTAAAAATTAGCTTAAAATGGCATCTTCGACACTGTTTTAACTATCTCTCTCTTTTTTAACTTTTACGAAAAAATGGATAGCATAGTTCGATTTTTAAATATAGAATTTAAAATAAAAGGGGGGGGGGAGAAAGAAACAGTAAACGAATTTAAAAATTTAGTAGAGTAGGCAATTTCTATTTGAAAATAGTATTAATTTCATGTCTGTAGTAATCATCTTTTCTAAAAATGCTTCTACACTTCAAATAATAATTTAAAAAAAAAAATCAATGACAGAGAAACTTATATTTCTTCATCATACCTGTAAAATTAGTCATAATTTATTACTGTTTACACTTTCCTCAAAACGATTTGCTTAATTCAGTAATTAAAGAATCCTCCAGAAAATTGGCGAGCATTTATCTTCGTAGATTTTTAGAAATGCGAGGTTGACCGTTATAAATTTTCTTTCAGACAACTGTCTTGGATAAAATGATAAAAGTCACAATTAAGGCTATTAAGCGTCCAGTTTCATTGGGATGAATAATACGAAGACACGATAAAAGGGGTAGAAGATTAATATAGAGGCATTGTTAATAAAACATAGAATTATTATGCAATAACTTAATTTCTAATTTTATTAGAAAAGGGAATACCAGAAAATTTTATCTGCATTGTTAGCTTAGAAAATCAAATGAGTTATTTTACAGAATAATCAAGTGAGATTAAATTACCTAACTGTGTAAAATATGCGTGAGTCCATTTTTTAAATTTCACTGCCCGCTTTAAGTCGTTACTGGTTTTTTACTAAGGATATGATAAGGGAAGGTACAAAGGGTGTCTGAAGGAAATATATTTTTAAACCAGCTGTTACTCGTGATTACAATCATATGAGATTTCGAAAACAAATTCACCTCTACAATGAAAAGTATATACAGCGAATGAACCATCTGAAACGACTAAATTGTAATTAATTCTCTAACTACAACTGTCGGCAACAAGCAGTTTAGCAAGTCTGCCTTACATTCCGGAGGTCGTCAACAGAACTAGCGTCTCGCCGCAGCGCCGGCTCTCTACGAGAAAGTTGAATCACTACTATAAAGTTCAGTACTATAATTCTGAAGGGCTCACGGGAGCCTAAAGCAGCTGCCCCTCACGACCCTGCATTAGTCAAGCCCTTAAGTCTATATATATATACGAATATTTGTTAAAAGTAAAACCAATATTAGATTGAAAATACATGGAAACACAGAATAAATTTAGCAAGCAGTTTTTTTTTTTTTTTTTTTTTTTTTTCAGGTTTCATAACCTCTTTTTTAGTCTGTGAGTTTAAAATAAAATATATCTCTGCTAAACGTGAAAGCTGAATTTTAATGCAGCCTTGAAATATTTTATTGTAATCTTAATGTAATGCCTGTTTTCACTTTTCTATTCCTCTTTTTTTATTATCTGTAAATCTTTTAATACCTCACTCCCCCCCCCCCCACTTTTTTTTTTTTTTTTTTTTTTTACAAATAGTGCTGGGGGAAAAAATAATAAAATACTAAATATGTATTAGAGTATTTTTAAAAAATCTTTAAAATATCTCTAATAAATTGAAAACTGTTTTTAAATTTAGAATTGACTACATTTACTTATTCTAAATTATACGTATAATAAACAGTAGTGGCACCAAAAATTCCCCGACGGGGGGGGACACCACCTCCCCGACAGGGGGCACTACATAAAGAGAGTTTATTATATGAGTATTTATCAAAAACTGCAATACTGTTAATAATACTACTGTTAATATTTGTACCATTCCATTTTTTAGTACTCCACGTGGTTTTGGAGATCGTGTCTCAGACAGACATTTTCTAAAAATATCGTGACCAAAACGTGTTCTGGACCTCTCAAAACGTGTATATTCATTTAAAACTGGAAGCTGAAAATTTTTACGAATCCAATACTTTCTTCTATTGAATATAGAATGGAAAAAATGGAATGCTCCAAATTTGTAAAAGGAAAGAAAAATGCTGCTAAAAGTAGAAAAACTGAAAATTTTGTATTTGTTCCCCAGTGAGATTTCAGGAGTATGCCCCGATGGGGGGGGGGGGGGTCACAGACTACCCGACGGGGGCCTGTGCCCCCCCCCCCCCAAGCCACCCCTGATAATAAAACTTAAAAATAAAATCTGCTATAATTAGGATGCATGTCAGAAATAGAAATTTTGTGGTCCAAAAATATTAAATGGTAGACAAAGATTTAAAAAAAAGTGTATATATATATACAAGAGGGCACTTTTTACACTTATTTTTAGTGCATATATCAACATTTTATGCAAAAATAGCACAAATACTCTAATTTTGAGTTCATTTAAATGCAAATTGTTTATTTATTTCTCTTCTGTTTAACACTAATTCCTGGGAAGGTACAAAAAAAAAAATATTTTTATGTCAATCATTCAGGATAATTTCTGTACTGATAAGTATAAAGGATTTAAGTCCATATTCTTGATTTTTCAGGAGACGAAAAATAAAGTTAAACTAACTAAAAACTAATGAGCAGAATCGATTAGGAAAAACGGATTATGTTAGTTTATACGCTTTATACCATTCAGTGACTGTCAATCTTCATTTAATAAAGGGAAAAATTGAATTAAATATTTTATACCAAAGATTAATGCTAAATTTCTGACTTGAATATTTTTTTACTAATGGATTTTCTCAAAGACTAAATGACATGGATTTAAATCCTTTATACCAATCGATAGAGAATTTTTTTCTGAGCCTGACTATGTACTTAACTCAAAATCGACATTTTTGGACTTAAATCCTTTATACTTATCAGTACAGATTTATTTAAACAAATTTATTATGCAGACACTTGTAATAAAATGCACAGAAAAACTGATACAGTAACCCCTCGTCATACCGCTCCTCGATAAATGGGGCATTCGGATATATCGCGTTCTTTCTATATATCCCAATTATTTTTCTGCTTTTACTCATTTTCTTCCCAATTTGTACTATAAAAAGTTCGATGCGCTAAATAATGAATCACGTAAAGTAGAAAAATAATCGAAAATATTAAGAAAGGCGCAACGAAAATTTCATTTGCTAACGGGTTCGGCGTCAGAGCTTCTGCTTAAAGAGGATGACTATAAAAAAAGAAGCTAAATTAAGAAAATTCATTGAAAACGTAGATACAACTGAAGGACTAAATCGAAAACGAGCTCGATTGGCAAATGAGGATGAGCTGAACATGTCGTTAATCTTATGGTTCAAAGAACAGCGTGTGCTTGGAGTTCCTTTATCAGGTCCTATCATCAAAGAGAAGACCAAAATCTTGGCAAAAAAGCTAAAATCTAATGAAGAAATAGATTTTGAAGCGAGTGATGGTTGTTTTACTGGAGGTTGTTGCTTAATAAAACACAGGATTTTAAGAACATTTCAATGAATTGTTGTTATAAAAAACAGAAAGACAGAGTGACAATCCTTTTTGCCTCAAATAAAGCAGCAAGCTATAAGTTGAAGCTATTCCTAGTAGAGAAGGTAGGAGCAAACATCCTAGAGTTTTAAAGAATATAAATCGTAAAAACCTGTGAGTGATATATGAAAATTCAAAAAATGCTTAGATAACACAAACCTTGTTTAAAAAATGTTTTTTTCTTTTTTTGAAAATTTTATTCCCCTAGTTCGGCTTTATCAGGGAAATTAGAATTTGGAAGAAAAAGGCTGTGCTCCTTATAGATCAATGCATTGCTCATGCCAGTGCAGAAGAATTTGTATCACCAGACAAAGAATTAAAGCTGTGTTTTTGCTTCAAAACACAACAAGTCTTTTTCAACTGATGAACCATGGAATAATCGCCACATTAAAAAAAGTATAAACGTGAGTTATTAAGCAATCTTTTGTTTGTTGAAGAACATTCACTGCCCAACGCACTAAAAAACGTGTGCTTAAAAGATGCCATGCACACTTCTCAATAGGCATGGTCCACTGTTACGTCCGAAACCATTCACAAATGCTGGATGAAAATTTTAGATTCTGTTGAACTCGATGTTAATGAAGATTCAGTAGAGTTTCTAATTCAACAATATAAGTCACTCGATTTGAATGAGAACGAAGATGAAATGAAAATTTGAATTCAAGTAAACGATGATGAACCGACTTCTGAAACTATTTCAGATGAGAAGATCGTAGCTGATGTACGAGCAGATGTAGACGCTAAATATTATGATAGCGAAGAAGAAGTGAATCCTGTCTCAATGAAGGAAGCCGTTGTTATGCTTGAAAAAGCATATACTGCATTTGAAAGATGCAATTTCATTCATATGAATATAATACAATTAATTAATTTTCGTTCACTGATATTTGCGGGAAAGAAAGTTGTTAACGAAAATTCGAAACAAATGACTTTGGATATACTTTCTTCAGCAGAGAATGAAAAATGTGAATACCCATGCGCATTTGTATACAAAATTAAATAGGTAAATGGAAATTCTCTGTCTTTATAGCTTAAATGGTTATATTTTGTTACTGTGCATAACACTACTAATTTTATTATACTTTAAGTTTCATATATTCATAAAATTAGTTTTTTTATCATTTCACCTCCCCAATCTGGTTATATAGAGCCATCGGATATATCACGCATCAGATGTATCGCGCCTTTTTATTGTCACCCGGCATGCGCGATATAATGAGGAGCTACTGTATTGATCATAAACATATAGTGCAAATTACAAAGCTGCGAATAAATAAATAAATAAAGTTGCAGAATTGTACAACACCTGTCAAAAATTACAGTGTGTTGAAAGATCACAAAATTAAAATTTTCATACGGTTTCCCACAAAAAAAAAAAAAACTAGTATGTTGTGGCCACCACAAGACTTTCTTCTATATTTACCTATACATATTCAATCAGTAACAATATTTAAAAAAAAAAAAAAAGCACGATTTTTTTTTTTTTTTTTTTTTTTTTTTTTTGTTAAAAGTAAAAAAAATCGATAACTTTGGTTTAAATTATCACAGATTTATGTTTAAAGGTATTGACGAGACCTTTCGAAAGATACCCATCTTGAAACTTTGCCCCCCCGGGTGGGAACATCCCCCCCCGGTGGGGGGTGGAACCGATGCCCCCACATGCACAAAAATTTTTTCTTAGTTAACTACTACTATTATCAACCTGATCTTTCGAAAGATACCCATTGTGAAAAATCCCCCCCTGGGGGGGTATTTCCCCCCTAGGGGGGGAAGCGATGCCCCCCCATGCAGAAAATTTTTTTCCTAGTTACATACTACTATTATCAATAATTCATATTAATTTTACAATCACAAGTTTAAAACAACTCTAATTATGCACATTTATACGAATTTTTGTCCTATGCTGCCATGTTAAAAATTTAGATAAAATGCTATCACAGCGCCACCTGTTGAGCTATTGATCCCCAAACATAATCAGCACCAGTTTATGTCGGGGACCAACTAAACACCAAGTTTGGTTAAATATCGTTTAAAAAAAAAAAAAAAAAAAAAAAATTGCGATTTTTTTCTGTTTTTTTTTTGTTAAAAGTAAAAAAAATCGATAACTTTGTTTTAAATTATCACAGATTTATGGTTCAACCATTCGTTTTAAAGGTATTGACGAGACCTTTCGAAAGATACCCATCTTGAAACTTTGCCCCCCCGGGTGGGTACTCCCCCCCCCGGCGGGGGGAGAACCGATGCCCCCCCCATGCACAAAAATTTTTTCCCAGTTAACTACTACTATTATCAACGAGACCTTTCGAAAGATACCCATCTTGAAAATTTACTTCCCCGGGGGGGTACTTCCCCCTCAGGGGGGGGGGGGAACCGATGCCCCCACATGCACAAAATTTTTTTCCTAGTTAACTACTACTATTATCAATAATTCATATTAATTTTACAATCACAAGTGTAAAATAACTCTCTTTATGCCCATTTATACGGAATTTTGTCCTATGCTGCCATGTTAAAAATTTGCATAAAATGCGATCACAACGCCACCTATTGAGCGATTGATCCCAAAATCTAATCAGCACCAGTTTATGTCAGGGTGCAACTAAATACCAAGTTTGGTTAAATTTCATTCATTGGTTCGTGAGATACAGCGTCCACAAAAAAATGATACAGACAGACAGACAGACAGACAGACATTTTCTAAAAACTATTAATTCGTAATCTAGACATCCCAAAACATGTAAATCCAACGGAGGTCGAAAATTTTCGCGAATCCAATACTTTCTCTATATTACATATAGAAGAAAGTAAAAAAAAAAAAAGTCTTGTCAGTAAAATTTCCCATAAAGTAAGTACATATGAAGTAAAAAATTTTAGCATTCTATCGTAAAATGTGCCAGAGACATGAAAGGAGAAAAACTTATTGAAACTAATTTTTAAATCTTGACTTAAGTTCTAGGGTGGTAAAATCTCAACTCAAAAGAACTCTTCACTCGCCATTTGGCGACGAAACAAATTAATGTGGCGACTTAAAAATTAAAGAATTCGCCACTTTCTTTTTCCCGTGACATCCTAAAAATTAAATATTACTTTCTTCTATATGTAATATAGAGAAAGTATTGGATTCGCGAAAATTTTCGACCTCCGTTTTTTGACGGATCTACACGTTTTGGGATGTCCTGAACACGAATTGATAGTTTTTAGAAAATGTCTGTCTGTCTGTCTGTGTGTCTGTCTGTCTGTCTGTGTGTCTGTATCATTTTTTTGTGGACGCTGTATCTCACGAACATATGAATGAAATTTAACCAAACTTGGTATTTAGATGCGCTCTGACATGAACTGGTGCCCATTAGATTTATGGATCAATAGCTCAACAGGTGGCGCTGTAATCGCATTTTATGCAAATTTTTAACATGGCAGCATAGGACAAAATTCCGTATAAATGGGCATAATGAGAGTTATTTTAAACTTGTGATTGTAAAATTAATTTGAATTATTGATGATAGTAGTAGTTAACTAGGAAAAAAAAATTGTGCATGGGGGGGGCATCGGTTCCCCCCCCTGGGGGGGAAGTACCCCCCCGGGGGGGTTAAATTTTGAAGATGGGTATCATTCGAAAGATCTCGTCAATACCTTTAAAACGAATGGTTGAACCATAAATCTGTGATAATTTAAAACAAAGTTATCGATTTTTTTTACTTTTAACAAAAAAAAAAAAAAAAACTTAGAAAAAAAATTCGATTTTTTTTTTTTTTTTTTTTTTTTTTTAATTATTGTTAGTGATTGAATATGTATTAATTTTCACAAAAAAAAAAAAAAAAGAAAAAGAAAAAGAAAAAAAAAAAAATCTTTTTTTTTTTTTTTTTTTTAATATTGTTACTGATTGAATATGTATAGGAAAATATAGAAGAAAGTCTTGTGGTGGCCACAACATACTAGTTTTTAATTGACCTCATAAAAATTGAATATATCTTCAACCAAATATAAATTAAGTTAAATGGCATAATCATTCAAGAAATAAACTGCAATTTTTATACTATACACCCAGTTTTTTTCTGTAGTGAATATCCGCTATTAAAATTGCAAATTTCGAAAACTTCCATTTTTCGTATAACCCACTTGAAACTCGATATCATCATAAATTTTAAAGCAAAATTAAATTCACACATTACATTTCTACATGAAAAAAAATCATTTATTTCAATAAAACTACATCAAAATTTATTTTTTGAGTATGTTTAAGGTTTAAGCTCAATAATCCATGTCAAGCAAGTTCAAAACTATAAAATATATGTATTTACAGATGACCAAGTTCTATAAAAATATAGTACTTATAAAAAATAATAAAATCGTACTACAGTTTAATGCTATAGAATACTTTTAATTTCGGACTTATTTTTGAATTTTCAGAGAATCATTAGATTAATTTTCGTTCAAAGCAGATATAACAAGATTGAAGTAACATTATATCTATTAAAGCTTTAACTACAAGAGAATTTAGGGAACCAACGATAAACAAATTACGAAAATAATTGTTTGTAGTCACTTAGCTTCATTAAAAAAAAAAATATATATATATATACAGACACGACATTATTTCATTATTTAAAACATGAAAATCTGACATTGACAGATTTTAATTTAGTGCCAGAGGCCTACTGCTAAACTTGTTAATATCAACAAATTCTTCTTTAGTTAATTCGTGACGATCTAAATTCCATGATAAAGTTTTCATTAAATCAAACCAATGTGTTTCAGCTGCAGATACTGTAACAAATAACGTTGGAATTCCAAACTGTCTTATAGCCGCAAAACAACGTTTTTTCTCTTTTTCCCAATGAGGGGGAGGTGTGCCTTGGGGGGGACTCATGTCAAAGGTGTGCCTTGGGGTGGGGACTCATGTCAAAGTTGTACCTTGGGGGGACTCATGTCAAAGTTGGGCCTTGGGCTTATCTTACCTCTTAATATGACCTCTTAATCTGCAATTTGTCTTCATGCAAAGTAAGAAAAGCATGTGTGTAACATACTAGTTTATTTTAATATCATTTGCAGCTGCGAAAGCATTAAATTTTTATAAGTCTTAAAAATAGTCATGAATGCAGTCAAATTAGAGATGATTTCTCTTTTAAATTTTAATGAAAACTAACAATAATAAACAAGTTCTTCATAAGACTTATCTTTTTATTAATATTTTAATCTTATTTTTAAATAATGAAATAACTACCCTTTTTCTTTTAAATTTTTATCATAGAAATTTTATTACTCGAAAAAAATATCACTTAAATTAAAATTTGAAATTTGAAAAATAACATTCTGGATTCCTAACATGTAAATGAGGTTCGTTTCAGTCTGTAATACTCATTATTCTCACTGTTAATATAAAATATATAAGTACAATATATAAACATTAAATATTCACCGAACTAGAAAACTTTTCTATACACAGATTTTTAAATTAACTAGTTATAATTTTAAACTTAAATCAAGTTTCAGAGAGTTTTAAATATAATCTGTAAATAATTTTTTTAAGAGTTGTGCGAAATGGTTTTGTTTCTTTGAATTGTTGAAATGTATTGTTTTACTTTCGAACTTACATCGCTATTAACCCCCAAGAAATATGTAACACTAACTTTAGCATATTACACACAGAAGATTACCGTAAGTAGTGTGCCTTAAGAAAACCTTGACCTTCTAGCGGGTGATCCTCCAGCACCGTGAAACGTCGCGTATAGTTCCTAGATACGCTATTATAAATGTTCAAGACTGAGTAATTTAAATCATGCTGAATTAGTAAGTAATATTAGTTTTTTATAGTTTAGTTAAGCGATTTTAACAACAGAATGCAGACAATTTCTATAATGTACAGTCGGTAACAAAAGTGTCCGAACACTAGCAAAAATTCCTATGTAAAAAAAGTACACTTCATACGGTTTTGTTAAATAAATCCTTGTCGAATCCTCTTCTTAGTCAAAGAACATGATTCGATAAGGATTTATTTAACAAAACCGTATGAAGTGGACTTTTTTTACATGGGAATTTTCGCTAGTGTTCGGACACTTTTGTTACCGACTGTATCTCACACATACGCACACCTGCTGAAAGGTTAAAATATATTTTGGGCTCAAAACGAATTATAACAGCAGAGTTATTTCATATAAAATCAGATTATGATAATATTATAAAGATTACTCAATTTTTATTAAATAAGTAAAAAAGAATTGAAAATATAACAAGTCCTGGCTCTGTCAGAAGAGCTGATTGATTTCTTTTTTCTCATTAAGTGGCCACCATTTTGAAACAAGTTGGCAGATTGAGTTGATTTCTAAACATAATTGAAATCTTGACAAGGACTATGTGTATATTAAATTTCATGCAATTTGATTCATAAATATCTTTTTATGTAAATTTAAAATTTCCAAGTAGCCTCCATTTTGAATCAAATGGCGAATTGAGTTGAATACTAAATTTGGTTCGTACATACAGAATTTCAAGATAATCGATTCACAATTACTGTATTTCTTAGAATTCAAAATTTCAAGTAGCTGTCAATTTTTCTTGAAATAAGATAGTGGATCATGTGTTGGCCAACGAACTTATCAAAAATACTTCTAAGGTCTTCAGAATTTCGAAAGTCATCGTAATGATAAATCTTCAAGTTATCTCTTTATTTTAAGTGGTCGGCATTTTGGGAAAAAATGTGGCAGATCAGATTAATTAATAAATTTGATTGAGACACCCCGTATGGAATATGTATACATCAATTTTTAAGGAAATAACTTTGTTCGTGTGTGTAATTTTCAAATTTTCAAGTGGCTGCCACTTAGAAAAAATGGCGGATCAAGTTGTGCATCAAACATATCCGATTTATGTCTAAGATAAGTCCACTGCCGCAGTATTTCTGAAATTATCGGCATGATAAATTTTTCAGTGGTCATCATTTTGAAATAAGATGGCAGATCAAGGTGATAACAAACTTGATTGCAACCTTAATATGGACTGTGCATAAACCTGATTCATAAATGCTTTTTATGTACATTTTAAATTTTCAAATGGCAACCGCTTAGAAATAAAATGGCGGATTAAGGTGAACAAGATATTTTTAAAGCAAATCTACCGCCGAACTTTGATGTGAATTAATTCAGTATTTCAAAAGTTGTCGCGATGACAAATTAAGTGGTCACCATTTTGAAACAAGATGGCGGATCAAGATGCTTAATAAATTTGGTTGAGACTTTGATTTAGGGTATATATATTTATAATTTTAATGAAATCCGTTCATAAATCAGCTTTAATGTAAATCTGATATTTTTCAAGCCACTTGAAAATAAAACGGCGGATTAACTTGTTTACCGAACTCACTCAATATATTTGTAGGATAATTCTTTTATCCAACTATAGTTTGAATTGTCTGAATATTTCGGAAGTTATCATGACGATTAATTTTCAAGTGGCCGCGATTTTGAAACAAGATAGTGGATCAAGTTAATAAAATTTGTTGAGACCTTCTTTTACATCCTGTGTATTAAAAACAAACACTACACTATAAAAAATAGTGTTTTGACGTGTTTGGTAAAAATAATAATAATAATAATAATAATAATAATAATAATGCCTGACAATGCAAGAAAATGGAATCTCTTAGATTTGTTTAAATCGTCGATCGTTCGTTTTATAAACAAAAGCAGAAAAAAAAAATTCAAAGAGTTCAGTGAATTTGTTTGGTATTAACAGTACTCATGTATGTACATACATTATACATAAATAATGATGCAAACATAATGTTAAATTATTAAAAACAGTTTTCGCTTTCTGTCTGTATTGCTCCTCTATTTCTGTCTTATCTTTCAGGGTTTCTTTTTTTTTTCTCTCCTGCAGCTTACGCAGCTTTATTAATTTTACAAAATATTGCGCTATTGTGTGAATGAACAAATTTTTCATGTGTGGGAAAGGGATGTAAATTATAGAAAATACCTGTACTTTCTTTAAGCGACGTAAAATGCACCACCAAATCATTGGATATGAACAATTTAGTATCGAAATCAAATTATTTACGCATGTATAAAGCTTTATCATGCAATTCAAAACTTTCTTGATTAAAGAACATTACTCTTTAGTAATAAAAAAAAAGAGTACTTTTTCTTTAATATTCTGCACTTAACACATCTTGTCAGCTGCAGAGTTTCACAACGCTTATTGATAATCTCCTTTTATTCTTTTCAAAAATTCTTAATTTTCTACCAAAAATAACGAACCGATTGGAGCACTAATTCGAACTGAAATAATGTTCAGAATAGCAAAACATCCCACCCCTTAATTGTAACTCGAGTACTTCCACCCCCCCACCTCCACTCCCCCTCTTTTCAACAATGATATCGAGTTTCTTCAAATGGCTCTTTTATTTATAACGAGACTTCATTAACTCTACGTGCGTCTTGTAGATCGGCGTAAATTTCTGCTTTCATTGGAACTTCAGAAAACTTTTCCATATTTGTCTGCTAAATGAGTTTTTCTTGTACTCTACACCGCAATCGCATTAATTTGAGAATGGTGGCTATTTTCCGAATGGCCATTGGGCATCGCTTCGTAATTTCACTCGATGCTCATTAATTTGAGAATCGGGGGAGGGGAGAGCCACGGATATATCGTATTTTGTCGGTTTATTATGTCGTTAATAATGCTCGGTGTTTGGCAACATGGAAAACATTCATTTTCTGAGTCTCTCCCATTTGGCTCCCATTGTTAAAGAGATTTCTAATTTACCTGCTTCTTACTTGATGATTCCCAGAATGCCATGGGGATTATTTATCGCTTCTTTTTACATTCAACATATTTCAGTCTTCTATTTTCGGGTTTCGAAAATATTTTAATTTTTTGGATTTAAAAGATCATTTTGTATTTTGATAGCTTGCAATTAGCATTTTAATTCTGTTCAATATGTGTAATTTAAATGCGAACAAAAATTGATAAGCTGGTATAGCATCCCTAAAAATTGATAAGCCATTGTGCTAAATAACAACCAAACTTTACTAGTATTTAAATATTTGTATTATTTAAGAAATATATTATTAGTGTTTTAAGAGAATATTTGTCTCATATGGCAATATTAATCAAGAAACAATCTGAAATTTTTGAAGAAGAAATTGACTGAATCTGGTATAAATATCAGATTGTGTTTAGCTCAGAAAGACAACTGTATTAAAAGCATGCATAAAAACAGAAATTTTGATGTTTTATACTGCACTCGTGTCTACTTATTTTTACCTGACAATGAGTCGTGCTTATTTATTTAGATGCGAAATAATTGTTGCCTGTTTTCGCAATTTATTATGCAACTTTGTACAATTTGCTCATCTTTCTTCAATACTAGTATTTGCTTACATTTTTCTACAACTTACTAATACACTTTACCTTGTTAAATAGAGTTTCGATTATCCATCAGTCTGGGAACTGTTGCCACGACGAATAAGAGAATAATGTTTAAAGAATCGGAAATTTTTAAAAGAGTTGAATTTATATATTTTAAAATTATAAACAATAAAAATGTACATACACAGTCGGAATATATTTTTCAGTTGGGATCATTTGAGTAACAAATTAACCCCTTACTATTTGAAAAAAGTCTGTCATTTTTCATTCTTTTAATAAATTCATGGGCTATCCTTGCCGCTGTATTACGATCGTCACGCGACAACAATATTTATGTAACATCTTCCTCACCTTCTTGCTGAAATTAATGCATACGCATAGAAAGTATAGATTGAGCTTCAGGGGCACTAATTATTTTTTTATGTATCCTCGATGTCAACCTCCTCCTTTTTTCTTGCGGTTTGCGGATAATAAAAATTGACGATTAAAAGGGTGATGGATAAATGAGATTCTACGTAACTCTATGCTTCGTACTTTGCTAAGATATAAAAGCTTGCAATTATGTCGTTTATTTGCTATGCTAGGATTGTTACTGAAGTATTCGAACGAATGATTAGTAAATGTTAACTACCCTATTTATTAAAATTTACATTCAATTGTCTTTAAAAACGACTTAATTCTACGATTAAAAAACTTATTCACCTTTTGTATATAGGAAGTTCGGCAACCCTGGATAAAAATCTTGTTTCTTCTTGTTGTTATCTTTAGCTGTTTACGGTCCTTGATCTCCGTATGTAGAGTACCTTTGTTATACATTTTAAAATGAAACACAATTCGTTTTAATTTTTAAAATCATTTTTGATCCTGAAATAATTATTTGTTTGTCACAATTCAAAATGTATGCCAGTAAAAATTACGAATAGAAAAAATCGCAAAACACTTATCCAGAGTCGTATATGGTTATTTAACTCACGGAAGTTGTGCAGGGAAATATATTTGTAAATATTATGATCTTATGAATGATGAAACACACCTTAATGAAAGTTCATTTTAGGTGAAGTTCTTTTCAAGAACGTCAATATGTAGGAGGATTCTAAATATAGACTTTATACTCTGTTGATTGATTTTCTTTAGTTAATAACAAAGGAGACCACCAAGATCACAAATGGCCCATAAATAAGATAAAGGGCCTGTGGAAGGAAAAGCGCCACCTTGTGGGGGAGTACTATGCACTCCATTTTAGGTTTCATAAGGAAACGGAATATAGGTAACATTTATATCCAATGTTCGACGCAAACATGTGTTCTGACGACTTTTTTAATCGGAATTAATTGATGATAAATTTCAATATTAAAAGATCTCCCCTTAAGCTTTTAAGGACATAAAACAGAGTGCGGTGAAACGCTTATTTGCTATGGAAATAGAATGTAAAACATGGGTAAGTTGCGTCTACCCACAGACATGCTTCTAATTTACAACAGTCTGACTTCTTTTCCCTTTTTAGCAATCCCAGGATAGTAAATTCGTCAATCCTACTCGTCATTATTGTCATCAACTTCATCCGATTTGTCAGTGGACGATAATGCATTTTTTCCGAAGAATCGATGAGTCATCAGGCAAAGTAGTGACTCCGCTCATGGTTGCTCAACCTGTAAATTCACAGATTTCCGGCAAGCAAAGAAAAGTTATTTATTATTTATTTGTTTTTTTGTTTTTTACTTTTATGTTGTGTATCGAATTAAACAGAATTTCATGTACGTGATGAAGAAAAAGAAACGAGCAAATAACACTCATGTCTACTACTAATAAAATTAGCTGTGTTCTTCAGGTTTGTTATCACATTTCTGTATAGAATGGCTGGCCTAAATCTAAAGCTCTATATTAGCAATCGCCAGTCGCCAATTGGCGACCATTGCGCTGAAAATGGCTACCAAAAAATTAACCGTAGTCGCCAAAAATGACGACCATGTAACATTTTATTTAATTTTTAAAAAATCAAAAGCATGGATCCTACAAACCTATGCTCGGCGCATCAAATTCTCGGAGGCGAGAAGAAAAGACCCGAAGGACCGCTAAAAACTTCGTCTCTGAAAGCTGCAAGGAGAGCCTTCCTTTCTAACTTTCCACGCGCGTGCGCGATGCATGATTCTACGACTTTGCAGCACAGTTCTCTACTATTTTGTAATTTAAACCATTATTTGCTAGAGAATTATTTGTAATTTAAACCATTTATTTGCTAAAGAAATAAGGAATGTACAAAAATGGATAATAATCGCGGTCGCGGTGGTGGAAAAAAAAAAAAAAAAAAAAAAAAAAACTTCTGGTAAAGGAATTTAAGACCAAGATGACCAAGTTTTTTTTTTTTTTTTCAAATGCCAATTGTTAAGTCACAATATTTATAATTTATATTCACTGTTATTTAGAAAATAAATACCTGTCTTAATTACTAATCTATCAATTTTAATGTAATAAGATGTAAATGACTACATGTCATGCCAATGTTCCGCGTATTCCTGCATTTTTAATTATTATTATTATTTTCCGATTTTAATAAATTTTTCTTAAGAATTCATCAGAGAACTCTATTCTAATATTTTAAAACTAGTATATAGCCCCGTCAAAAATGACGGAATGTGAACGATAAATCTTGAAAACAATGTTTAGATCATGAAGATTACCACGTGATCATTCAAATGTATTTTCAGTTTTTGTTTATAAATCAAATGTGTTTCGATATTTTCTAATTTTCGTTCTGAAATTAAAAAAATTCTACCCGATCAATAAATATGAATGACAATAAAAAAACTGCTGGTTGACAAAAAATATAAGCCCGAAAACACAACAGCAACAACACATCCCAGTGTTCCGTTAAGTGCTCTATTTAAAGTCCTCATAATAAGAATAATCTAGTGTGTCACTCACACGACTTTCTCTTACCCTGAAATTTAATGCTATAAGTACATGTTAGAGATTAAGAGGTAAGATAACGTGTACTGTTATGTAAACCTATGTTAAACAATTCAAATTAGGGTTCGGAAGAGTTTTATATGATAATTAGTTCTGGCCCCCCTCAACCCTCCGTTTCATTAATGCACCTACATTTATATAGAACTTAATTCGGTTATTAAAAAAATAATTCAGTTTAAAAAAAATAATTTGTTAAAATTATTATTTTAAAAAGTTATCTTGTATGATAATACATACGATTTCCATATTAGAGAAATAGTATAACACTAAATATCTAAAAAAAAGTTGAATTTATTCTCAATATTAAAGTAAAAAAAAATAAAAAAAATGTTAAAAATGAAAGAAATCAATAACTTTATTTTAAATTATCGTAGATCGATGGTTCAACCATTCGTTTTAAAGGTATTGGCGAGATCTTTTAAAAGATACCCATCATGAAAATTTACTCCACTCGAGGGAGGACATCTACCCCGGGGGGGGGGGGGGGGCGAGGCTTCTACATACACAAAAAAAATTTTCCCAGTTGACTATCTCTATTACAAAAAATATGTATTCGTTTCATTTGGTTTAGTGCAGTCTATAGATGTTAAATTCTACTTACCTGCAATTTCCCCCATAGACCGCCGTAATGTATTTGAATACTTTTAAATGTCCCTGTACACGAACCATTTGCTTCATCTTAACGAAAAGCTTACTGTAGCATCCCTATATGATACACATTTAGAATACTGAGTTTGGAATTTCTGCTACTATTTGTTCTTGAGATATGCTGATAACAGACACACAGACACACAGATAGACACAGAGACCATTCGCTAAAAACGTGATTTTCGTATTCAGGGGACCTCAGAACATGTAAGTATAACAAAAACTCACGTTCGAAAATTTGACCCTAAAACAATACTTTCTCGACCCTATGGGTAAGAGGAAGTAAATAACGATTCACTTCATTTTACCAAAATACTTTTTTAAGACTATCGAAGATCCTGTTTCCAAATACGTAAGCGAAATGTGACGTCACTGACCGTCCGTGGATGCAAGAAATGATTCCCTGTTTTAATCGTCCATTGTATATTTTGTAAAAAATTATTAAAAATCGAAGAAAATTATTTTCCGATTTTAATACCCGTATTTGGGTATAGGTATGATATCGTATCCATGTGTTAGACTGAGTTATTTTGCTGTCAAATTGACAAAATTTTAAATTTCAAAACTGTGTCATCTTTGGCGCTTTTTGTATTTGGCGATTAAAAACATACTACGAAAATATACATGCCAGATGTTTATTTTCGTAATACGTATTGTACGATATATTGTTTCATATAATTCAGTTAAAATAACCATGATTTTTGAAAGGAATGAAATATGTTCGCCAAATAATTTGGCGATATATTTTTTCCGCCAAGGATGACAGATATATTAAATCTATTCCGCTGCAACATATGAGTATCTTATATCAGACACTTTATTTAAACATTTGAAAAGAAATTTGACTTCAAATTATGATAGAATATTTATCATTTTCCTTTTAATTAGTATATTAGTTGGATATTTATTGTATAAATATCATCCTTTGAAATGAAATGTTTATGTTTTCAATCAAATATGGAAATTTGTTATTTTATTTTTCTAAAGTTTTGAAATTTAAAATTTAAATTTTATCAATTTTACAGCAAAAACAACTTAATCTAACGCATGCACACGATAACTAATACATATCTATACCGAAATATGGGAATTAAAATCGGGAAATAATTTTCCTCAATTTTTAATAATTTTTTACAAAAAATCCAATGGGCGATTAACATAGGAAATCTTTTTCTTGCATCCACTGACGCCCAGTGACGTCATCACTTTGCTTGCGTATTTTCTAACTAACTATCTAATAATTACAGACACTCCATGCTAACCCAAATTCACCTCTACTCTATACTCCCAACCAGCTATCTCACCCACAACATCGCCAAAATATCCAGGATCCAGCTAGGGACTTTCTCATTCTCAACCGAACATTTTATCTTGACTCGATATTATCACCTTAGACTACCCTACTTTCAATACTCATTTCAACTGGTGACCTTTACTTGCCCAACCAAACATTCTATCCCAACTATAACTTTACATTAATTTCAAAACTAAAATCAACTGGCGACATTTACGTACTGAACTCGACGCCAATCATACCATACAATGTAAACAAATAATGAAGCTTGATAAAAATATTTAAAGACTTTAATATGTTTTTACAAATATATTTTAAGATTTTTAAGGCTTTAATATGTTTTAGAAATATTTTAAGCGTTTTTTTTTTTTTTTTTTAATGAAACAGTCAAAGAGTCGTTCATTCGCAATTAAAGAGTTGTCCATTTGGAATTTGTATTTTCTGAATGGCAACAAATTATGTTTGTTTTTATTTGGCATTGCGTAGTTTATAATCATGAAGTTACATAATTCTATTTATAGGTTCATGTTTATAATAGCCAGTGATCCGTTATATTTAATTAAACATTTAAACATTACAATTGAATAGTTTTTCAAGGTTTTAGACGGAATAAATAACAATATGTGCGATACAAAACATGTATGAAAATGATATGTATGTTTTCGTAAGTTGAATTGAACAAATGGGGAAAAAAAAAATGGCTGCCAAAAGCCTCTGTTTTGAAGCGGTGCAAACCGGAATCGTGAATGACAGATGAGGATGAGGGTCATTATATATATTAATTTTGATAAACCTGTGGTTAGATTAATGCATGTACCCACGGTTCAAGTTTTATTAAATTTTTGATCTGCAGTGGTTTATCTATATATTAATACGTGAAGCAAAAACTTTGTACCCCTTTTTACGAAAATTGCGCGGACGGAGGATTATGAAATTTCGCACACTTAGAGTTTATATAGAGAAGAAGTGCAGAATGCTAATATTTTTTAAAAATACAACGACAAAGACGAGAAATTGGAACATTTGTGAAACGACAAAGGTGCAATTCAAAGCCTATATTATCGGGTTTTATTTCCAGATTAAAATTAGCATTTTCATTTTTTTATACTGTTGCCAAAATTTTGAAATTTCAATTAATAATAAAAAGTTAATATGTTAATAACAATAATAAAAGTTAATAACAATGAGTTATTTTTTAAATAGCCAGTTTCATCTGAAAGAGTTATCGCAGAATGCTAATATTTTTTAAAAACACACAAGTTTTGCATTATATATATACTAATTAATCAACTCAACTCAACTCAACTCATTCAATTTGTATAGATCAGTTTCTAAAGAAATCAACCTAAAATAAAAAAAAATAACGATTTTTTCTACTGACGATGAAAGTTTTTTTCTACTTTTATTATGCCTCGACATAGAACATTAACGGGTCGGATTGAGAGACAAAGAAGAAGGAATCTATATTTGCGGACACATAATAATAATAGTAATGAAAATACAAATAGTGTTAATATTATACAGAATGAAGAAGTGAATTTGACAGATAAATTTAAATGTGCACGAAATGTCATTCCAAAAGTTTTTTATAGTTATGATTGTGGATTAATGGATTTGGAATGCAGGTTTTGCAATGCGAAACATTTTGAATCTGAAGTCACTTTAGGTGACAGAACTGCATTCACTTCATGTTGTCATAAGGGTAAAGCAATATTACCGCCCTTAAGTCAAAATGAATATTTTAAATCATTGTATGAAGGCATTCTTTATTTTAATCATTTTTTGGATTTTTTTTATTTAAATTTCATATAATTTTTTGAAAAAACTAGGTAAATTAACAGTGTAGCCTTGGCAAAATCTGTGATTATAGAAGTATAGTCTTTGACAATAGAACCTTAATAATGTTTAAACTTATAATTTTAATTAATTATGGTCGAATTTCGACCACTGGGCGACCACTAGTATATATATATACTACAAGGCTACGCCTGCTTCGTTGGTCCCTATTTTTAAATGAATCACTGTAAATACTGAATTCTCAAAATTGCATTAATTTTTATCACGTGAAAAAAAAAAAAAGAGAAACAAAATCTGATTAGGAAAAATGTCTCACTGCCTTCCGAAAAAATTCCCAAAATGCTCTTTTTGTTTTCCCCCTTTGCCCCCTCCTCCCGTCTATCCTAATAATTTTACAAATTCGAAAATATCCGCAATCGATTTGTAAGTATCAAAAACCTCTATGCACCAGTTTTGAACGATCTATCTTTATTTTTATTTTTTTGCCCCTTCGCCCCCCCCTTGCCACCCCTCCCAATAATTTTAAAAATTCGAAAATATCCGCAATCAGTTTGTAGGTATCGAAAACCTCTATGTACCAATTTTGAATGATCTAACTCTATTTCATTTTTTTTTTTTTTTTTTTTTTTTTTGTCCCTCCGCCTCCCCCTTCCCGGCCCTCCTAATAACTTTACACTTTCGAAAATATCCTCATTCGACTTGCAGGCCTTTAAAACCTATCTGTACCAATTTTGAACGACCTAAATGTATTTCTATTTGTTTTTGCCCCATAGCCCCCCCCCCCCTTGCTGCCCCACCTGGGGGCTGAATTTCTAAATTTCCAGAAATTGGTTTTTAGATATTTGCATTAGCTATATTTTAGAGCAAAAATTTCACGTATATCTGTTTTCTTGTTTGAGATATATAGGATTATGTAAAATCACAAAACTGGATTTAACGCATGTGAAATCACGTTTCGCCCCCTCCCTCCCCCTTGGGGACCGAATTTCTATAATTCCAGAAATTGATTTTTAGACATTTATATTAGCTATATTTTAAAGCAAAAATTTTACGGATATCTGTTTTTTTGTTTGAGATATGAAGGATTTTGTTAAATCACGTTTTGCCCCTCTCCCCCCCCCTTGGGGGGTGAATTTTGTAAAATCGCTTCTTAGTGGATGCCTACGTCATAGAAAGAACATTGCCACAAAATTTCATGCTTCTAGGTCTAGGGGTTTGGTCTGTGCGATGATGAATCACCTCCTCACTCACTCAGGAAGAACGATTTATATATATAGTTATATATAACATATTTTTTAAACTGTCAAAATATTTGAAACTGAAAGTTTTAAAAGTAAGTTTCAATACATTTAATTTTTACCATATTGTAAACTAAAGTTTTGTTTACATTTAATCTTTCAGGGGCAAGGTAATTATGGTTATTTAAAATTAAAAGCTACCAGCACACTGTAAAAAATTTAGCGTTAGTTTGAACCAAAGCGTGGTACTGAAGTAGCTGCAACCACCGTTAATTTAACCTTTTACAATGATTTGGTAATTTTATGTTGAATCAAATATTGCTATTATGTTCTAAATGATAATAATAATAATAATATAAAAATCAAAATTTAACCGAGGCAAGGATCGAACTGAAGACCTTCTTGTCTCAAATCAAACACTCTGGCACTGCGCCACGCTTTCTTACCCGCTAATATTGTTTCGTTGGTTTTGATAAAAGGGGCAAAAATTTTTAAGGTCTTACCTCGTCCATAGGTGAGTTGTTGTACCTAATTTCCACTTTACCCCATGTTTTCGACCACACTCTTTAATTGAAGCATGGTTTGGTTTCAATAAGAATTTTACTGATTCATATTTCTTGGACTGTACAATAGATTTTTCTCACTCCTTAAAAGGATATACTTCAGTAAACTTTCTTACAGTAATATCTACTTAGTGATCAATTGAATGAAGAACTCTTTTTTTTTTTTTTTTCTTGTAATGAATGTTGTGAGTGACATAATCACACGCGATCTCACTTCACAGATTTTATTTTTACTCTCCAAATAGTGGTTCAAGTTTGAACTGAAATTTTTACCTATGTATTTATAAACAAGATAAGAAGAAAAGAAATAAATGAACTTTTTCGGCATATTGAAAAAAAAAAAAAAAAAAAAAAAAAAAAATGAATTTTGCGTTGGGAATAAAAAGTAGGTGATATAAAATACATCCTACCGAGCTTCTAGGTATTAAACATGTACAGTATTTGTAATAGTTTCATGAAATACTTAATTTTCTGGATTTTTTTTTTTTTTTTTTTTTTTAATATTATAAATGTATTTTCTGTATTAGAATTTTAATTCGTATTTTATAGCATAAATTTAACATTATTTTAATGTAGGTCGCAACTCAGAAGTTGCGCGTTCGAGTCTCTTACATGCGAAAATATTGTATTTATTTTATGTTATTGTGAATAGTGCAATATCAATTTAACTTCTTTGTTAAATGCAGTGCAGTTTACGTGTTTTTACTTATAATGGTTGAATTCATCCAGTTTTAAATGATTGAGATATTTTTACATAAGTTCACAGTCAGCCTTCGCATTTTATGAATCTTCACAGTAAAAAATATTTCTATTAAAATTTTATGATGTGTTTTTGTTAAGTATAATATTTTTTCTTTTCATTTCCAATTAGCTTTTCACTGATGGAGAATTCACTGATGAAGAATGAATTACGTATTTTTTGTGTTGCCAGTCGACTTTTATCTAAAAGTGGCTAAAGAAAGGGCAGAAGTGGCGACCATTTTTTATGACTCTGGTCGCCAGTGGCTACCATTCATAATTTCTAGTCTAGACCTAGAGCATTACCTAAATCCACAAAAAAATTGTACACAGGTTCATATTTACAAGATTTTATCATATACGAAACCCAATTCTTGATTTAATTTGTTCTCCTTTTTCTTTTCTTTTCTTTCTTTTTTTTTTTTTTTTTTTTTGTAAGTTTTCGATTTTACGAGTTATCTAAAATCTATAGAAAAAGATGTCAAGGTTAAGAGGCAATATACATTTAAAACCCGAATAAACTACTACGTCAGAAACGCCAAAGAAAAATATTTGAGATGCATACAGCTGTTTCGGTAGCCTTAAGCGTACCGTCTTCAGTGCAAAAAGAATGCTTTCTTCATTCTTTTTCTTTTCTGACGTAGTAGTTTATTCGGGTTTTAATATTCCAACACCAAGTCTCCTGTTATTATTTCAATATACATTTACATGCGAAAAATTAATGTGAAAAAACATCGGGTTGAGTATACCAGCAGACGAGAGTTTACAATTTTTTCGTGAGATGTGGACAGACTAATTGTCTGACATGGGTAAATTGTGCCACAGGCACTTGCGAATGGTTGATTTCCGTAGCCAGGAGCCCGAGAGCTTTTGTCACAATCAAAATGAGTTAAATCAACACATTGGTTGACTGTATCACAGGCGGTATCGAGTAGGCGCTATCTACGGTCATAATCTTCAAGGGTCACTGAAATCTACTAGTCTTTATGTAAAAAATCAAGCTCATTGCCATCCTTTAAAATCATTTACTAAATGACAGCGACATGCTATATTTTTTAATTTTTTGGTACTGAATTGTAGAATGTTCCATATTTGCTATGATCGATTGAGCTATATAATTATCTAATCATTTAATCTCACTTAATCCTATCAGAAAATTAAACATTATATCAACTAGGCCAACGTGGTTATACAATTAAAATTTTTGATACTCTCTTAAAGTGGCAGGGTCTACGAATTGAAAGTTTTGCTACTGTATGGACGTTGTCAATATATCATTATAGCATCGGCTTGTGTTAACTAGGAATAGCTTTTCGTAAATAAATTACAGGTAGAATTTTTGAAAAATAATTTCGTGTAGCATTCACTGTACTTTCTCCAACACTATATTACTACTATAGACATACGTGTACTTTAAAGATAGTTCGAAATAGTTTTAGAAAAAGTTTTATTTCATGTATATTTCTGGGAGAGGTTAACCCTTCCCCTATTGAATATTATAACTACACTAATAAAATATTTAAGGCTGTTATTATATATATTTTTTAATTATTCAGATAACTTTCAACACCCTCACTTGTTAAAAATTATTCGGCAATTTTTGAATAGCCTTGTATGTTTTCTATACAGCGTTATACACACCAAATTGTGCACACAAATTTAGTACATTAAAGAAATCATAACACAAATTTAAATGCATTTGAAACCATTACTAACTATACACCTAATATATTCAAATACTTTTGTGTAGCCTTAAATGCTTTTCATACCACATTTAATGTGAAATAGGCTTTTTTTCATATAAATAATATATGCTAATTTCCTTTTGTTTAGTGCAGACTACCCATAAAATGTGGCAGTAGTATATGTTAAAATATACCAGCGGGAGACATCTTGCCTATTAACGTATTGTATTTAAATTCTTTTGTACATTCTTGTACACGAACCGTCTGTCTGATCTCAATAAAAGTAATCTCATTAAATCCGCGAATTGCAATTTTTAAGCTTTTAGGATTGTAACAATGAAAATTCTCAAATCATAAAAGAAGAGGAAGGCATTGATTTTTTTTTTTCTTGTACTTTATAATTCGCACAGGCTACTGATAACATTTTTTACAATTGTAATTTAACGTCAGGATTCCGTCTCCAGTTAGCGTGAAAAAAAAATAATTTCAACCGTTGGGTCAAAAACGGCGCTTCATTCAGTCTGTTTTTTCCCAGGCGTCCAATAAAGGGCGAGTGATGGATGTATCTTGAGACAAAACCCTCATTGTTCAGCCATTTGTCCGGAGCGGATAAATTCATCCGCTTGCTATTCCGTCCTGTAATTTAAGGCGCTCCTCCTACTCCGCCCGAGTTTTAATCGAGTTATGAGAGAGATTTGTTTGGATTTGGGCTCATCAATTAAATCAGTTACTCATCAGAGAAGATTCAAAGAACGCATTTTTGTAATTACCCGAAAAGATATTTAAGAGAAGGCACTTTTGACGCCCAGAAACTAAATATTGTAAAATGATACTGTTTATTTCTAAAACTTTAATTCTGAACAATGATATATTTCTATGGTAACTTGATTAAAAAAAAAATTAGGAGAAAATGTATTGAAAAAATAACAATAATAATAATCGTATTCTGAATTATTGCCCTCATGTAATTTAAATATTTCGAAATTTCTTAGCATCAAGCTTTATTAAATTTTACCAAAATGTTTGCAAGTGTAAGTGCATTCAACTTCAGTCTACAATATTTTTAACCCATTTTATTCCAACTTTGCACGGAAAATTGGTTAAAGAATTGATGAAAGAAGTGTTAAATGTTTCCACGAGTCTTTGACCCCCTCCGCGGAGGATCAAAACTGTGATAGTATGTCTCTGGACCAACCTTAAAGGTGGGTCTGATGATCCTGATCATCCTCAATCGATCACAGCGTAGCACTAGTGCAATATAAAATCCACCTCACCCACTCACCCACAAGTCCTTGAAAATGTCCAATATCCGTATGGTAATCTTAAAGCAGGCTTTATAGCGGCCGTTCCACTGTTCGCAAGCACTGAGCTAGAATACAAAGAGCGATAACTTCTTATTGAATAAGAAATTGCATTGAATAGGAAGTTATTACTCCTTAAATTCTAGTTCAGTGCTTGCGAACAACGGAACGGAACGTCCACTATAAAGAGGGCTTAATATGACCAGAAGGTTTTGTCGTAGATAGTCCAAAGCTGTAACTTATTTTAATGTAAAAAGGTGCTTTTCTGATTAAAAGTAATTTTCATAACTAATAACATATTCATTGTTTCAAAGTAATATTATTCTATGAAACTGAAGTTACATTTGAATGGGTTTTACAGTCGCACAAAAGCTACGCAAAGGTTATTAGCGATGATCTGGGATTTATCCCTAGGATTGATCCAGAATCATGCTACTACAATTTTCGTTCTTCTCGAAGAGAAGAGCTCCCTAGTTTCGGTAACCCTCGTATATTTTTCTATAAAAATTTCTTTTCCATATTTAGCTTTTTTTTTTTTTTTACAAACATACATTGAAGAAAATTTTAATATTTTAAAAAAGCGAAACAATTTTAATATTTAAAAAAATCAGAAATTTATAATTTTAACGTGTTTTCTTCTAAATTACAGATGTAAGCAAATTCTAGTGAAATTATTTTTTAATTTATAGGTAAATCCTTGAAAAAAGAAGAAGAAGAAGGTTTATTGTTGAAGATATTAAAGTTAGTTTTTACCATCAATAAAACAGAGTTTAATTCTTTTGTTAATTTTATATGTTGCTTTGAATGTCCTGGCTTGTTGTTTAGGAAGTTTCTTGTATATTTCTCTAAAAGAAAAAAAACGATGATTTTGGCCCTTATCCTTTCAATGCTAAAATAGTCTTTTTTTTTTTTTTTTTTTTTTTTTTTTTTTTTAAGTAAATAAATAGAAAAGTGAGTTAAACTCCAAACTCAAACATATAAAAATCTGGATTTGATGACTTTTGGCTGTTTAATATGCAGATCAATCTAAACATACTTCTAAACTTAATACCAAACTTTAAATTTTATGGTAGTTAAAAACATTTAATACTATCTCGCATTTGACCTGTTTGTTAGAACGGTCGGTCGCCGCCTAATTTATGGAAGCTTTCATAATTTGAATTTCAAAATTTCACCTTGTCTAATAACAAGCGAATATTCGCTATTGAAGAGAGTTTTTTTTTCCCCAACAAGGCTTCTAATTGCACACAACACACCTCACGCCACTACTCTCCTAAAAGTTCTTCTCGGATTCAAGTCAAACCCATCAAAATGCACGGTCGGAAGAAAACATTTTCAAACTTAGAAAAGCATTTCTGCCTTCGTTATTTGATCAAAACTGTCTTTAATGAAGGTTTTTAGTGCAGAGTTTTACATTCATGAGAGACGGAGTAATTAGATTGTAGCCTCGATACAATTTGGCGGCGCTTGGCGTAATGAGTTATTTGTATTTCGCAGTTTTTAATTGTAGAGAAGTTTTCGGAAAGCATTTTTCTTGATGAACGAGGAGGCGTGTTTGAGGAATCCGGTGAAATGGAAATTCGTTCTTTTATTCTGTCTAGAATAAAGATACCCCCACACGTGTACAGTGCTTGTTTTTGAATATCCAATTATAACTTGTTAAAGTGGAAAGAGCAATTTTGTTTTAAGGTTTGATCAGTTATCGTTCAATTGTTGAGTTCTCTCCTCAATCTAAAATTCAAAGTGTTTGTTATTAATCCCATTATAAAATTTCTTCTGTTATAATGAACACTAAAAGAAAAAAAAATCTTGCTATCAATATTTAGTTTTGAAACGTTGCAATATTTATATTATCTGCAAGGCTAAAAAATTCAAACTTTGTATCTATTTTATTTTAAAAAGATCGAATATGCAAATTAGATGTTTTGATTATATATATTTGTAACCAAAAGAAAAAGTCAAATATATTAAACACTTAAAATATGACAAACTTTGAATTACCTTGACAAGTCTGTTCAGCCTATAGATAATAGTATTCAATCTAAAATTCTCATACGCAAAACACGCGTGGAAACTAGTATGTTGTATTAAAGAAGCATCACAAAACTGGCGTTGTAAAAATTATTACTTACAAACTTTGAATAAACACCATAAAATGCAATAAACTCGCAACAATTGTTTCGGGTCGAAAAAACACACGACCCTTCATCAGGCGAACAAAGTAAGAACGAGTGCTGCTTTGACTGCAGCACTCGTGCTTACTTTGTTCGCCTGATGAAGGGTCGTGTGTTTTTTCGACCCGAAACAATTGTTGCGAGTTTATTGCATTTTATGGTGTTTATTCAAAGTTTGTAAGTAATAGTATGTTGTAACCCTCATAAAACTTTTTTTTTTTTTTGTATTTTTCAATACAAATTTACTCAGTACAAATTATTTATTGAAGTTATTCTGCATGATGAATGCAGACGATTTTCATCTCAAAAAAGTGTTACACTAAAGGTTGAAATCAATATTCTGTTCTATATAGATGACATCTGATAAAATGCGCTTTTTTTTTTTTTTTTTTTTTTTGTATTTAACCGGTAATTTTGTTTCAAATAATCACAGCTGTTTTGGCTTTAAATATCCGTTTTAAAGGTATTGACGAGTTCTTTTGAAAAATACTCATGTTGAAAATTTACATCTCGCCGGGGAGGGAAAACAATGCCCCTACATACCAAAAAAAAAAAAAAAAAAAAAAAAAAAAAACCTAGTTCACTATTACTGTTATAAAAAATTATTTTTAATTCCGCGATCGTTCGTTAAAAATAATTCCCATTACGCACATTTATACGAAATAGTTTTCTATACTATCATATTAAAAATAATTAGAAAAAAAAAGGGGGGGGTTGATAAAGTCACATATTGAGTGATTTTCACCAAAAGTTGATAAGCACTAATTTATGTCAAGGTACATAAAAAGTTATATGAAATTCTACTCATGTTGAAAATTTGCATCTCGTCGGGGAGGAAGAACAATGCTCCAACATACAAAAAAATGAAAGAAAAAACTAGTTTACTATTGATATTTAAAAAAAAAAAAAAAAAAAATATTTTTAATTCCACAATCGTTCGTTAATAATAATTCCCATTACGCACATTTATACGAAATCGTTTCCTATACTCTCGTATTAAAAATTAAGAGGAAAAAAAAAAAAAAGAGGGGGGTGGGGGTAAGTCACATATTGGGTGATTTTCACCAAAAGTTGATAAGCACTAATTTATGTCAAGGTGAATCCACATATAAATTTATATGAAATTCTGTGCATTATTCTTGAACTAGAATTGCCACAAAATTTTTGTCTCACACTCACTGAGAGAGAGACAGACATTTAAAAAAATAAATAATAATCAAATCGTTTTCATGACCTCTCAAAATATGTAAATCCATCGAAAACCGGAAGTCAAAATAACATATTACAAATTTAAGTAAGTAAAATATTTTTTTCGTTTTGCACTCGTTTTGCAACGATGCTCTATGGTCTTATGTGAATGAGTCTCCAGAATGAATCAGCATTTGTTTACAAATTTAATAGATTATGTATGGGAAATAAAATAAGTACGCTGTAATTTAAAAATTGAAGCTCTTAGAACTTCAAAACTGATAATTTTTAAAAAATTATTGATTATTCTTTAATATTAAACTATTTTTTGTTTCATTGGGAAACTTTGCAACGTAATATCTTTAAATCTAATAACTTGATGTATATAGTGTCCTCATAAAAAATGAACAGTTTTTAGAGATCTTTTAAAAAAGTATAACATCTATGCAGTATCTTAAAAAAATTCATCAGTTTTTAATAAAAAAATGGCCGCGACTTTCATCACCGAAGTAGTTAAATCTATACCAATCAAAAATAGGAGTGGTCTGCCCGGATGTGTTCGACAAACTCTTTGTTTTATTTATATAGATACTTGATTTTCCCAAAAGCATCTATAAGTTAAAAAAAAAAAAAAAAAAAAAAAAACTTTTGGTACAACTTTAAATTACGTGGAGGATATTGTCCTTATTAGCTTACAAGTACTGTTGCTTTCAGTCTGCGATACAAACTTTGACATCTGCAATTTAAAATAAATTAGGGTTAAAACACTTTTTCATAATACGGAATGTAGTTAAGAACACGAACACGTACAATCCTGCACATGAACATATAGAAATGCACACGACCACACTCGCATGCACACAGACACTCGAAAAATTAAGTATCACTACTAAATTGTGAAATACTTTATCATATTTATAAAGAAAAAAATATCCATTTGAGAGAGAACTACTAAATTTTGTAGGGAAAATATCTGGATTTCGCTTTTCAAATCTTTTTTTCTTATTTATGTATTTATTTTAGAAACTAACCTGAAAGCGCTAGGTCCCATATACTTCCTTGATTATGAATTCTATTTATTAATTTTACATGGCAAATCTGCTATAACCCAATGTGTTTCGTAGATTGCAAGAGAAGTACATCAAGTTATTTCTTGTGAAAGATTGGGGCTTTTTCAATAATGAAAAGTGAGAATTTAACGATTTCATCTATTGCAAAAGAAATTAATCACAATCTCTCATTTTGGAATTTTCCTATTTGGTTTAAAACAACTTGCAATATTTTTCATACTTTTTAAAGCAATTTTATTTTTATTTTAGCATAGATTTCTGAAATTCAATTGCCATGTCTTGAAAAATAACAACCAAAACTTAAGCATTTTTCCTAAATTCCAAGATCTGTTTATAATATAGATATACAGTACTCAATTCAAATGATTCTTCTCTCTTCCATTTTGCTACATTCTGTAATTTAAAGCAAGTTATTTTATTTTATATTTATTACCACGTTTTCAACTCGCTTTCTTGTTTGTTTGTCCAGTACAAATTTTGCAATCGATTTTTAACTAACTTCTCGACTAGCTATGAAATACTACTAGACATTTGAAACTTTTTGAATAGCTCAGAACGCGATGACACTGTATTCTTTTAATACTTTTAGCCATCTTTAAGCAGAATTGAAAAATTCTTATAATTGCTTGGGATAATTCATCAAAACAAAAAAAAAAAAAAAAAAAATTAAAAAGGTATTTATTAATACATAGACTTGTCAAGTTTATATGATTCAACAGAAAATTTGAAAACGTGGTATATAAAAAGTTCTTTTTACTTGTATTTATTTATTTATTTTTTAATTTGTCTTATGAAGGTGAATAATTAATTATAATTAATTAAAAATTTATTAATTTTGACAATATCTTTCACAAACTCACGCAAAAACAAGAGTCTACTATCAGATTTAATAGCATGCGTGGACTTTTTAAAAAACATTTCTAAATGGATTGAAGAAGTGTGCATACAGAGATTTCAATACAATAGAAACTAACTAAACTCGTTTGAGTATATATATATTTAACCTGTATTCGCACAAGTATTCAGAATATTATATATATTATTCCTCATTGTTTATTATACTGGTAATATGTAAACTCTAGAAAGTCATATGAAATTTCGGGACTTGATTTAAAAGAGAATGTTTCAAACTATTATACTTGTGACAATCTCTACACAGAAGTTTTAAAATATTGTTTGAAATAAATAATGTAAACAATCATTACCCTTCTAACCCATTATCTTTTTTTTTTCTTCTTTACCGAGGATCTAACGCTTTGATGAACCTTTCACTTCACATGCGTTTAATAAATTCATAAATAATTAATTGCTCCCAAAAAGTTTCCCTGAAAAGAAGTGAATGAATTAATATTATTCATGCTCGCACATTTTGCGAATGCTTCAGATATCTTCAGCTAATAAAACCAACTCAACTAATATTTGGACAATCTATGTGAAAGTCTTCTTAATAAATACTTGTGGAAGAGTTTAGGCCAGTACAATGCTTTCAAGTAATTTTTTAAAAGTTGACTCGAAAATATTTAAACAAATTTCGTTCTATAAGTTTTCGGTAGAGACAAATGTTTCAACAATTCTTTTATTTGGTTAGAAATTTTTAAATGTAATAAAAAATTACATTTGAGTGGTACATATTTTTGTGAAAATGCATAGTTTTTAAGGGTTTTTATTTGAGCTGTTGTGTAAAAGTGCTGACTGCATAATCAGTCTTTGTTTCAGTGTTTTTTTTTAGGTGGCTTTCGTCGTCTATTTATTTTTTTCCTGTATGAATGTTAAATATTTAGAGAGTTATTTTGATCATCATACGGTTAAAAAAAAAAAAAAAAAAAAAAAAAAAAAATCTGTTTCTATATAAAATAGAAAGTTGTATACTAATCGCTATTGTTGTATACTGTTTCACTAATTCATTAAAAATTAATTAAAATAGATTGAATAAAAAGTGATGATTTTAAAATAAAATTCAAATGGTCTTAAAACACTAATATTTCGTGAATATTCAAATGATATCATATTATAACCAATACATTTGGCCAAGACAGAACCTTTTTATTCGATGAGTAAGTTTTAAAATGCAAGTAGAACTTTTTTATTCTGTAAATGCAAAAATTTACTTGAGATGACTACTTACCTTTGTTTAGCTCTTTTAGCTACAGTTTTTAGTTGTTTAGCTACACAGTGTATCATATGTCTGTGAAAGATATGTATGTTCACGCACTTCTATGAATTAAAATGATAATTCTATGACTATTGTAGTTTAGCCTACACTGTTAAAAATTTCTGTAAATTTAATGTAAATATTTATCTATAGTCTCTGTAAATTTACAGCAATTCTTAATTAAAAGTGAATAATCGAGATTCTCAATCTTTATTCTGTGTTTTTACCTAATTTTATTATTTAATTATTTAATTAAAATGTAAAATGACTATTTCTACTTTAGAAAAAGCATTCTATGTCCAAAATATTGTCTCAACAATAATTAATTAAATTAATATTAGTTATTAAATTTAATGTATAAAATAAGTTTTTTAACATCTCCGTTTATTTATTTATTTATTTATTTTCTGTAAATTTACGTAAGACTTAAGATAATAGATTACAAATAGTTTTCTGTTGAAAATTTTAACAGTGTATTTGTAGTTGGTGTTTAAGTGAAATAAAAAAAATTAATATTTCACTTTTAATCAAAATTTATTTTATTAAGATTCTAGAAAAACAATGTCACAACGTCGTATAATACTGAAATTACATGGCATAAAGTATAGAGTAAGTCTTAAAAAGTTTTTTTTTTTTTTTTTTAAAGCTGCTTGATAATGAGATTTGTTGACTTCAGGCATCTATTTGAATGTAAATGTAATATCCTTTACTTTTTTCATTAATAATATGTTTTTCTTATTTTGTGCTTGAGATACGTTAAAATATCCTAAAGAGCACACGCCTTGTACCCCCCAGTAAAGGAATTCCGTTTGAATTGGACTTAACATACTCGAGAAAAATGGGAACTTATCAAAAGGAAGAAGCTTATTAGATTTGTTAAAATCCTTGAAGTGTTTATTTTGTAACTGAATTACATTATACAGTCTTCTTCTATTTATTTGTAAAAGTAAGCGTAGGAATGAAATTGACGCACAACAACCTGACACTGTAACCACATTTTAATCAGAGAATCGTCTAATGGATTGTAATGTATCCAAAATCTTTTCTGTTACCTGTAAAAGATTTTTAACACATGACGATAGATGATAAGATGCAATATCAAATAATTATGTGTTCATTTTATTTTATGTTTTAATCAATTTAACGTTATTAAAACAAACTTTAAATAGTTTGAGTTCGTAGACCGCACTGCATAAAAATTCTACTTTTTTTTCCCCCCCACTTTAAAAAAACATACTTTACATTTATGTAAATATGTAGGGGAGAGTAGGGAGGGATGGGATAGTTTTGACAAAAATATTTTTTACAAATTTACTTTTACAGGTACAACACTGTAAGTTTCAGAGAAACAAATTGTAACATTTTAACATCTTTTAAAAATATAGATTTGATGGTAAGTATTAAAATATTTATTTTATAAGCCAATTATTATAGTCATAAAAATGTCCCATCCCTCCCTTATATGAGGGAGGGATGAGACATGTTTATAAAGTTAAAAATTAATATATAATATGCAGACGTATTATGAAAAATGACAAAAACAGTGGGACACGATGTATGTATGGTTCTAATAGCGTCTATTTTATCCAACATTAGAGTATAATGTACCACTTAAATAAAAAATTTCAAATGCTCAATCAGTTCATCTTTTTTTTTTTTTTTTTTTTTACTTTTAGCAGAGAAAGTACTGTTTTTTAGTTGAAATATTCAAAACTAAGTTTTTGTTATATTTACATTTTTTGTGGTGCTCTGAATATTAATAAGGATTTTAGTGGCTAGTCTGTGTGTGTTATCAGCATATCTCAAGAACAAATATTACCAAAAAATCCTAACTCTAATTGGTGAATGTAATTTCTTTTGTATGTTTTACCATGTCCAGGAAAACTGCTCAGGAATGAAAATAAATTCCTCATACATATATGGTAAATAAAGTATTTTTAAAAGTTAAAAGGGTAAACAAAAGTCGTGTGAGTGCCACACCAGTTATTTTCCTAGATTTTGAATTTGTTTCGTGCATTTTTTCTTCCATCTATTCATTCATTTGCTTCTTGATATTTTCTGTTTAAGGAGTATCAGAATCTTCATTCTTCTTCCTTTTCTTACCTGTCCCATCCCTCCCTTTTCATTATATTCCAAAAAAATAATTTATTATTAGACACATGCTACTTTTAGGCCTAATTTAGCTACTAATTCATAAAAGTTGTATTATTAGGTATATAAAATATGAAAAGTAATTATGCTAACATCAGTGAGTGACGTTGAAAACTTGCCTTGAAAATTAAGCAATTGTTTACTTTTGGTATTTTATAATAGTTTTTTTGTTACATAAACTTACAGAGTTCTCCAACTAAAATGATACATAGCAACCAATATGGGTCTGTAGTCATTTTACCTGGTGGAAATGTCAAAAATTAAAAACAATGTTTATTTTAAGAATAATTTTAGGTGTCCCATCCCTCCCGACTCTCCCCTACGGTTTTTGCAAAGAAACAAGCTTACCAATTTAATCTTAATTGGATTTAGAGTCCTGCACGGGCACGACAGATTAATTTTAAATCTTACTAATACACAAATATAGTTCTACTAAAACAGTTCAAAGAAAGTCTTCACTGAAATTGATAAACAGTAGTTTCTAAAATAGTTCAAAAGAATTTTTAAAGGAAAAATGAAATTTAATGTCATATTTGAAGAATTTACATGATATATAAAAATAATAATAATATAATAATTGAAGATATTAAAAAGATAATTAAAATATAATTAATATAAGCAGAAGTTACGGTGTATTAAATGCAATATTATACGTATTTAAAAATACTTACACAATCTTATGCTGTTAGATTATGCTTATTAGAAGAGTATACACTAGAAATTATTTTTAAGCAAAAAAAGTGTGAAAATGTAAATAGTGGAGATTTTTAAAAATTCTTATTCTTTCTCCACAATTTTAAATAATTGTGCAGTTTAAAGAGATTTTTTTTAATGCACTTTTACTCAAATTTTGTAAAGCTTTAAGTTTACAACTTTTAACATGTTAAAAAAAAAAAAAAAAAAAAAAAAAAACTGATATAAAAGTATATTTATTGAAATTTATTTTTCCGACTGAGTGAAAATAATGCCTGGACCGAGAGTCGAACCCCAGATCTTTGACTTACAAGGTCAAGGCTCTACCAATTGACCTATCCAGACCGACAACAATTACGACAAACATTACTACATGATAGACCAGATGTTTCTGCCTAAAAGTTGTCTGAGTGAGTAATGTCCACCGGTTGTCGGCCTGGATAGCTCAATTGATAGAGCCTTGACCTTGTAAATCAAAGATCTGGGGTTCGACTCCCGGTCCAGGCATTATTTTCACTCAGTCGGAAAAATAAATTTCAATAAATATGATTTTCTTTCCAATCAGTTGTTTGTGTTGTGTGATTTTAATATATTATAAAAGTATATTCCCATAAATCGTAAAAAAAAAAAAAAAAAAAAAAAAAATCTTAAAGTTATGTCACATGGCGAATAGATGTGCCGTTTCGTTTTATAAAAATATAAACTAATACCTAAAATCTCCATCAAACATGTGACAATGTCTTTTACAAAAATTAAAAGTCAGATAATTTTCCAACAAACTCGGGGAGAGAGAAAGAGGGGGTGGGGGGGGAGTATATTTTATCTAAATGAATTGGAGAAATTAGAACGATTGTGTTACCTATGATGAAGAATTAGAATAAACTTAAAAAAAAAAAAAAAAAAAAAAAAAAAAAAAAACTTTATAAAAAGAACGCGACAATCTCATTCGTATGACATCAACTGAAAATATTTTTCCGTAGAAAAACTTTTGTAAGAGGATCACTCGTACGATGAGGAAGAAAAAACAAATGTGGCGTGAGACACGCGATCACATATATAAAAAAAAAGACAGAATTAAACGTTCTAGTGTTTTTCTAATGTCTTCTATAACAAAAACTAAATTAGCACTTTTGTTAATAACTGTGCCGTAATGTGTTAAAAAGTACTACAAAAAGAGAGAGAGAGAAAAAAAAACTTTCTCTTTTTCTTGCAATGTTTATTACTGGGGACCCCTGCGTGACCCAATTGTTTTTTACTAAGCGAAGTGAAGGTGGTCTTAATTTGGCAAAAAAAGATTAACCACTTAATGGGTCTAATTCAAAAACTTTTGGGAGTTTTATTAGAGCGGTTTGTTTGCGTGTACCGCTGTTTAAACACACAATGAAAGTATACTTGTTTTACAGAACTTTTATTCGGTTTTGATGAAGAATAATTGTTCGGTGCAATTAACCAAATTGCTAAGGAAAAGAACATTTTCAGAATCTCCATGAAACAGAATAATTTTCTTTCAGAGTACTATAATTAATAGGTTTTATGAAGAATCGCGGGAAAAAATTGTCATTTTGTCAGAAATAAATAAGTTATTTCCTCTAACAAACGATTAATGTTAACGAAATTCTTAAATTTATTTACAAATTCTCAGAATAACATACCATTGAGATACAGTGCTGGGAAAAACTTTAAAGACAACTAGAAAACTGTATTATTCTTACAAATGTACATTTATATTTTTAACCCATTTATACAAAACGCACAGCTGCCAACATCCTAATTAATATTCCGTAGTATTGTTAGTATCTGTCTTTTCCTTCACACCACTCTTATTTTAGAGTATTTTTCTTCTTATTTCATCGTAAATACATTTGGGGGAAATTATTCTAAAAATAAAGTGGTGTGCAAAAAGGGACGGGTACTAACAATACTACGGAATATTAATTAGGGTATTGGCAGCTATGACAACGTAACAAATAACAATTTCAATTATTATCTGTAAAAATATTATATACATTTTTGCTATTTTAAAGTTGTTTCTTAAATACATTCTAGAAAGCTGGAAAAAATATTAAGGCCTCATAAGATATGTAACAAATTACTAATATTTCAGAAAATTTTTCTTTTCAATTAATTTAATCATTCTAGAAGTTATGGAATTATTATTACTAGTGGTCGCCCAGTGGTCGAAATTCGACCATAATTAATTAAAATTATAAGTTTAAACATTATTAAGGTTCTATTGTCAAAGACTATACTTCTATAATCACAGATTTTGCCAAGGCTACACTGTTAATTTACCTAGTTTTTTCAAAAAATTATATGAAATTTAAATAAAAAAAATCCAAAAAATGATTAAAATAAAGAATGCCTTTTTTTAATTTTTTTTTATTGAAACAAAAAGACATGCGATTAAAAAAAAAATGCTGTCCATTGAACTTGACATACATATTTCGATAATTTAATTAATGTTACAAAACTTATCTGTAAACGATGTTTTTTGTAAAAACTCTTTCGTCGTTTGCTAAATGTCCTTGACCATTATATTCGGAAATATAAAATCTCAAACCGTCGAATGATCGAACTCTACTTGCTGCGACATACAATTGCCCATGTGTAAAAACTAGTCGATTCAATAAAATTCCAATTTTTTCGAATGTTTGTCCTTGAGACTTGTTTATTGTCATCGCAAATGCAGGTATTATAGGAAATTGAGTTCTTTGAAGGTTAAATGGTAAAGTAGTTCCGGAGTATGTTAAATTTATACGTGGAATCAAAATTCTCTTACTGCGTGCGGTCCCAGTTAAAACTTCGCAGTCAATTGCATGTCGATGCATAAATTTGATGCGCATTCTTGTTCCATTGACTAATGCTTCCTTTGTATTTAAGTTTCTGATCAGCAAAACGATGCAATTAACTTTCAATACTAACTTATGTGGTGGTAAACCACTAATAGTCAAAGAATTTAAAAACTCTACCGGATAGTTATTGATGGCATTGTCATTATCACAAATTATTTTATCATAGCTATGATATGTTCGCTGTTCACCAGGAATTTGATTAAGTATATCAGTATTAATCAAAGTACAATCATCATTTGTAGGCGTTAAAATAACGGAGTTCAATATATTTTCTGAGAATATGTTTTCGGAAATATTTCCATACACCTCATCAATAATATTATTTTTATCTCCTATTAATTGTTGAGGTATTTCGATAACATTTTCACCAAACTGAGGGAATTGTGGGGCTTCATCATTACCAATTTTTTTCAAGAATTCTACAAATTCTATTTCATTTGGTAAGGCTCTCATATTTCGAGTAAATGTAACTTTATGAAAATAAAGAAATTCATGCCAACTTTTGACACAATTTTCAATTAAAATTCCACGTGATCCATTTGGGATAACTGGTAAGATTTGCCGAAAATCACCGCACAGAAGTATCGTTTTTCCTCCAAATGGTTTGTGTTTATCATTTTCATCGGATAGATCCCGCAGTAATCTGTCTATGATTTTCAACACTTGCAAAGGGCACATAGAAACTTCATCAATAATTATCAATGATGATGAATTTATGTAACGACCATAGCTACTATTTGCAGTAATATTTGCTACAGAATTTTCTAAAATGGGTATAGGCAATTTAAACACATTGTGTAAAGTCCTACCTCCAAGTAATAAAGTTGAAGCTATGCCACTGAACGCAGTTGCAATACAACGAAGATTAAGCGAATTTAATTTGTGAATAATTGCTGTTTGAGTGAATGTTTTGCCACAACCTGCATGAGCGGTTAAACAAAAAACATTGGATCCAGTATCATGATACAAAATTTCACGAATCACTTGATCAATGAGATTACGCTGTTCAATATTTGCAGCTTCATAATACTCACAAAACAGCATCTCTTGCTCTATTATATCAATAGTATTTGCTTCTTGTATTCTCTGCGAGTATGTGGGAACTGGTAAACCAAGTATCTGACCTGATAAATTATGAACATTCAAAATATCATCAATTTCTAATAGAGCTCTATTAAAAGATGCTTCTTCGTTATAAAGTCTCAGAAAATCTTCACTAAGATATACTTTAAATTCATTCCATAACGCTGATGCATTGGCTGGTACATTTATTGCACAAATGTAACCAAATAAATTCCGCATTTGTTTTGGTGTATGTAATTCTTTTGCTTCATTTAAACATTCGCGCCATTCATTATCATTTGAAGCAATTCCGCGAGCATGGCACGCTTCAACAAAAGAAGTGTATATAATTCCATTGTATGTTCTAACATCCTCAAATGATTTTGGACCACAAACATGTAATAAAAGCAATCGTAAGTGGAAAAGTTCGATGTCTTTTGGTGACACTACATACATCCGTGTAATAATTTTATCACCTCCACGGCTTCTCTTCTTCCATTTTTTTCGGGAATCTTCCCACACATAATGCAAAGGAATTTCAATATACTTATATTCTCGTGCTGATGGATCTGATCGATTCAATTCAAAAAATGCTAATAATTTTGTGTGTCTTACATTGTCAATTGCTTGACGTTCTTGCCCTTCTCGAAAGTAAACATTCTGTCGTCGCGGTAAATGAATATCAAGTCTGATGATAACATGTGACTGAAAATGCATTGGTAATTCATAGATGCGCCATATAGCTTCAGTTGATCCAACATAACGACCAATTAAAAAATTTTTAACTTCATTAATTTCTATATTTTGACCTTGTTCATTTTCCCCAGAATCTAATTCAACGGATGCACTGTCATAGCCTTTATACACGTATTTATAAATGTATTTGACGCTTTTGACTGTAGTACATACTTCAACATTTATATGGCAATTAAATTTGGCAAGTAAATATGGATTGTATGGTACAACGTACCGATTGTCAAGGCAACTACCACGAACTTCTGCATGCGTACCATTATCACGCCTTCGGTATAATGGATATCCATTTAACGATTCACATGTAAATTCATTAAATCGTTTTGGATAATCTTTTATGCATTTTCCATCTCTCATACATACAGAATTAGGATTAAGGACACCGCATGGACCATGCATCATGTGTTTTACAACATATTCATGTAATGTCGGATGTGTTTGAATGTTAGGAATCTCCGCAGATACAACTTTATCAATATCGATAGCATTAACAATTTTATCTTGCTCATTTAAAGTGAGTAAAATGTGAGCATGAGGCAATCCTCTTTTTTGAAATTCAATTGTATAAATGAGTGCTTCAACTTTACCAAAGATATTTTTTTGTATAAGGCCCTCAATTAATGCTTTCAATTTTGACTTGAATACACGCACAATAATTTCAGGTCTAAAATTAGCAGTTTCACCTACACCAATATTGTTAACTATTTCCGGCCAACTTGGATTGCAAGTCATTGTAATAAATAAAGAAGGTTTTCCAAAATGTTGTACAATTGACATTGCATCTAAATAATTCTGATACATATTTCTTGGAGATCCATTGAACGAAGATGGTAAAATTACTCTACGGCCAACATTACTGGCATTGATGTTCGATTCTAAGTAGTCTGTTAAATTGTTGTAAACTTCAGACCTAAGAATTATTTGATTTTGTCGAATGAAATGTAATCGTGAGCCCTCTATTCTCACATACATATCAACTATCCATTGCAGAAATAGCTTTTGTGAATGGTGTAATATGCTGAAGTCTTCTCTAATTGCAAGTCGATAGGCTGCATACTGAAGCATTGTTAATTTATTTCTGGGCGCTCTTGAATTAGATATAGTTGGTGCATTATGAGTCATATTCATATGCCACCCAGTATCACCATTTGGAAAAAGTAGTGGATACGCTAAAGGATCTAATGATGAATCCAAAACTGAGATATTTTTAATGATACCATTAACTTTTGAAAATGAAATCATATTTCGTTCAAAAGGTGGCTCACCATCAACTGTACTAAATATTACTGCTACATCAGTTTGAACTGCATCATTGAAACGGTGTAGATCTAAATCATGATTTACTTTAATGAGCATACAAATTTCTTTATTTTGATTTTCAACTCTTTGACAATGATGTTTCATTGCAATGAATGACCGAACAAAAGGATTACTGCGTTCCAATTCGAGAGAAATTTCGCGCATTATGTTGTTGTTACATGTTTGATTAAAACGTTCTTGTAATCTATAATTGATAGCAGTGTCAACATCATAAAAATATAATTGCGCATAACATGGTGAACGACCATGTGCAGCAGTCATTGGACCCGATCTGTGATAAAAAACATCATGTATTTTGAAATGATACACTCCACTTGTAACTGCCTCGGATACTTGAGCTTCTGAGCTAACCATAGCAAATGATGAATTGTATTTGCGAATATTTTCAAAATAATTTTTTGACTTACTTTTTATTGAAGGTTCATTTGAAATAAGTCCATCATACAATGATTTAAAATATTCATTTTGACTTAAGGGCGGTAATATTGCTTTACCCTTATGACAACATGAAGTGAATGCAGTTCTGTCACCTAAAGTGACTTCAGATTCAAAATGTTTCGCATTGCAAAACCTGCATTCCAAATCCATTAATCCACAATCATAACTATAAAAAACTTTTGGAATGACATTTCGTGCACATTTAAATTTATCTGTCAAATTCACTTCTTCATTCTGTATAATATTAACACTATTTGTATTTTCATTACTATTATTATTATGTGTCCGCAAATATAGATTCCTTCTTCTTTGTCTCTCAATCCGACCCGTTAATGTTCTATGTCGAGGCATAATAAAAGTAGAAAAAAACTTTCATCGTCAGTAGAAAAAATCGTTATTTTTTTTTTATTTTAGGTTGATTTCTTTAGAAACTGATCTATACAAATTGAATGAGTTGAGTTGAGTTGAGTTGATTAATTAGTATATATATAATGCAAAACTTGTGTGTTTTTAAAAAATATTAGCATTCTGCGATAACTCTTTCAGATGAAACTGGCTATTTAAAAATTAACTCATTGTTATTAACTTTTATTATTGTTATTAACATATTAACTTTTATTATTGTTATTAACATATTAACTTTTTATTATTAATTGAAATTTCAAAATTTTGGCAACAGTATAAAAAAATGAAAATGCTAATTTTAATCTGGAAATAAAACCCGATAATATAGGCTTTGAATTGCACCTTTGTCGTTTCACAAATGTTCCAATTTCTCGTCTTTGTCGTTGTATTTTTAAAAAATATTAGCATTCTGCACTTCTTCTCTATATAAACTATAAGTGTGCGAAATTTCATAATCCTCCGTCCGCGCAATTTTCGTAAAAAGGGGTACAAAGTTTTTGCTTCACGTATTAATATATAGACTTTGACTTAAGGGCGGTAATATTGCTTTACCCTTATGACAACATGAAGTGAATGCAGTTCTGTCACCTAAAGTGACTTCAGATTCAAAATGTTTCGCATTGCAAAACCTGCATTCCAAATCCATTAATCCACAATCATAACTATAAAAAACTTTTGGAATGACATTTCGTGCACATTTAAATTTATCTGTCAAATTCACTTCTTCATTCTGTATAATATTAACACTATTTGTATTTTCATTACTATTATTATTATGTGTCCGCAAATATAGATTCCTTCTTCTTTGTCTCTCAATCCGACCCGTTAATGTTCTATGTCGAGGCATAATAAAAGTAGAAAAAAACTTTCATCGTCAGTAGAAAAAATCGTTATTTTTTTTTTATTTTAGGTTGATTTCTTTAGAAACTGATCTATACAAATTGAATGAGTTGAGTTGAGTTGAGTTGATTAATTAGTATATATATAATGCAAAACTTGTGTGTTTTTAAAAAATATTAGCATTCTGCGATAACTCTTTCAGATGAAACTGGCTATTTAAAAATTAACTCATTGTTATTAACTTTTATTATTGTTATTAACATATTAACTTTTTATTATTAATTGAAATTTCAAAATTTTGGCAACAGTATAAAAAAATGAAAATGCTAATTTTAACCCTCTCAGCGTTTGAACCGGAATTTTGTAACACAAACAAACTCCCTCGAAACGGTTTGAGACTGATTTTTGTAATGTAAGAAATCTCTCTCTAAATCGTGCGAACCTGATTACTGTAACTCTAAATACCTACTCCGAAATCGTTAGAGACGGAAACTTGTAACTGACCCTTCCCCCCTTTTACCAACACGGATTAACAAGGGGCGGACAATGACGATAAGATAAGCTGACAGTTGAAATGCTTCTTTGTTGAAAGAGAGGGTTGATAACAAAAGAATAGAATAGGGGAAAATGTTCAAGAAGAGCTGTTGATAATTTGTAAAATCAGTTAAAATACTGCATGGCTGAACAGAACTTCGCATAAAGACTTTTTATTTTTTCAATTTAAATTATATCTTTTAGATGACAATGTTTTTCATAGGAATCTTAAAATTAATAATAAAAGACATTATTTATTGTTAGAATAAAATAATGACAATAATTTGTTAAATCAGCAGCTTTATTATTATTGTTATTATTCTTATTATTTATGAACTAACCGAATATCCTGCATAAAACACTGTTTTAATGAAATATTAATGTACAGCATTTTAATACCCTGTAACAGGTTTTTCTCTTTTTATATTCAGTACCTGAATTACAGTTTACTTGGTTTCATTGTAAAAATTATTCATAGTGTAATACAATGATTCGTTTTCGGAAGTGTATTATACATATATAGGTAACTATTTTAACGAATTTATGAGTCTAAAGATAAGAAAAACAAAAAAAGATAATTGAAAACCAATGCGCAGAATTGCTAAAAAAGGAAATGCAAAACTTAAATATAGGAATAAATTATCAATGAATAAAATGAAATACCCCCCCCCCCAGATATATATATATATGTCTCGGCGGAGCGCTGGCTACCAGTGAAATCTAATTTTCATGGAGATAAGACAAATTCAAATCGAATTATCATCGGAAACCCCTAAATCTAGCAATTTCCTAGAAAATATTCTTCTAGGTTTTGCGTTTGCTAATATTTAAATCTGTTACCTAATAATCAGATTTATCTTTCATCTCAAAAAAATCTCTAACACTATCTATCTATCTATATATATATATTTATTTATTTAAATTGTTCTAGCGATTTCCAACAAAACCAAATTTCTGTCATATTTTTTCCGGATTTAGTGAAAATTACCAGTGAACGATAACTTTCCTGAAAATCCGAATATTTTATATCGAAATATCATCGAAAAAACATATAAACTCTATCTTTTTTTTTTCTAATCCTTCAAGTATTTTCGAAGAAAACGCAGTCTTAGCTACTCCCCCCCCTGACAAAATATGGGTTTCCCATGAACGCTAATTTTACTGAAGAAGAGCAGAATTCAGATAAATTGTAAGCTCAAAATATCCCTAAATCTGAATGTTTATCAAAATCATTCAAGTAGTTTCTAAGAAAATCACGTTTCTGCCATATTTTCTCACGGACGAAGTGAAGGTTAGCAATGAAAAGTAATCTTCGATAAAAGGGGGATAAGTCAGATGTGTTTCTAATCTAGAAAAACTTATTTTAGTCAAATTTTTCATATAAAGACATGCAGGAACTATTTCATTCCTTAGCAACGGTTACTATATTCATTTCTCAAAATTACTTCAGTACAGCTTTAGCACAGGAGCCCCTTGGCAGTTTTTATATTTGTTTTCATTTTGACGATAAACTAAAATGGGTATCGCAATTGCGTAAGTAAACATCTTGGTGAGAAGCGACCGAGCTATTTTGGTGAAAAAATTTCAAATTTTGCCAAGAGGTTCAAGCTGCTCCATTTCTTTAGCAGGATTTTTTCAATTTTATGTAATTATTTTTTTAACTTAATGCCAGAGAGGGGGGGGGGATAATTAGTCTAAATATCAAAGTATCTCCAGATAAAGTATTATCCGTTTTTCGTTCTGTTTATTAAACGAAAGAAAATGGCCAAAATAGTTTTTTCAATATCGTTGACATTTCAATAAATTGAAATTAAAATATCCAGTACTATTTTATTTCAATCTACATGCGCACTTTTTATTTTCTAAATTAAATATCATCTAAATCTTAATATACATATCAAGGTGTAATAAAATAAAAGGCGACAACACAAAATCGGTGTCTGAAACAAATAGTCCTATAGTACTAAAATAAAATAAAATAAAATAAGAAAAAATAAATTTTGCTTCAGGCATTCGCTACATTCGACAGTGTATTCCTCGCCGGTACTGCCTTGCCATGGTCCCCACTACCGTCAGTATCTTATCCGGACATTTCAATTTGGTTTTTTATGGAACAACAAGTAGCTCTGCTTTTATTCAAAAACTATTTTTTTACAGATAACTATATACCAGCTTCTATTAGACATTTTAGTTTTGGCACTATGTATTAGTGGAACATGGTTACACGTTTTTTCTAGATTTTGCTTTCTGATAAGAAAATTGCATGTGCAAAAAATTATAACTATACTGCTATTAATTGTATTATAAAAATATAAATAAAAATAAATTTTAATTGCATTTATAATTAAAATAATAAGTTTAATTATTTTCATTATATAACAATATTATTTCTATAAATACAATTAAATAAATAAAAATAATTAAATTGAATAGTAAAAATTGCTAAATATGAATATGAATTAAATAATAATAAATAAATAAATAAATAAATAAATATAAATTTGATTGTGAAATGTAAGAATTGTGACGAATAAATTATTACCTTTTTTTCGAAACATAAAATGATTTAATCCTACATGGCAAACGTTTATTACTTTGTAACTTAGATTAAAATCTGCTTTTCTAAATTTAACCCTTTGCCGTCCCAGACGCTCCTGAGTGCTGTAAACATTGTCGCCAAATTTAGGAACACTTTTGTTCAACTATCATAAATAATTCTGAGCAATAACATTTGATATGCATAATGAACGAATTACCTTCGAAGGGATTAAGCAACCGTTACAGTTAAAATTTTGTCGTGGATATTGAATAAAAATATTACTGAATTTGTCAACACTGGTAAGAGGAATGGTATTAAATAGGACCGGCAAAGGGTTATAAATAATTTAAAAAAATAATAATCATAATCATAACCATACCATTAAATAATTCTTCAGCTGGAAGATTTTTTATTTTCCCTTTTCTTATCCCATAAAAAATACGCTAAAAAATACCTATAATATATTGAAGGAATAGTTGAATGAAGTATACTACACTGAAAAAAAAAAAAAAAAAAAAAAAAAAAAACATAAAATATATCTGTTATAATAAGAACTTTATTAGAATGTTTTTATATTTAATCGTTTTGTCTATCTGAAATTTTCTTTAATATAAATTAAATATAGAATTTTCATGGAACCTTCTAGTTGTTGCTGTAAGCTTAAGGCAGATTGACTGCACTAGGGTCCTAGACATGTAGGTGGAATGCCCTTCATAGTGGTCTTCCTAAGGGGTTCTAACCCGTATTTATGCGAGTTTCAGAGAAAATCATGGATAACTCCGAACGACTAGTCGATGAGCGGGACTTTGGATCAAACCCAGCACTTTCTGTCTACTAGCTTTGAGCGCAGGACCACTCCACCGCTGGCCCCTCTTGGAATTTTCTAGAAACTTCATGAAATCTTCTAGATACTTCATGAAACTCCTAGAAACTTCATGATTCTTCTAGAAACTTCATTGAAATATTTAGAAACTTCATTAAACCTTCTAGAAACTTCATGGAGCCTCCGTGAAAACGTCTAGAAATTTCACGGAACCTTCTATAAAAATTTAGTTTTCAAAAATCTTTCAGAATTTTCTAAAATGTACCGGAGTTACATAGCTAAGTTAGTTTTTTAGCTATGTAACATAAGTTACACAATTAAAAAGTTAAAATAAAAGAAGAATAAAAAATGTGATATTTTAAATAGAATACGTTTATAGAGGAACCCTAAAATGTGGAAAACAAAAACAAAAAAAAATTGAAAATTGTCGTCAGAATAATGAAAAAGAATCAATCAATCGATAAAAAAATAAATAATAATTGAAAAGTATCTAAACTTGACGAAGGTATAGTTACTCCTAGACAAAAAGAAACTACTAAACTTTAAATATTTTGAAATATTTTTATTACATTTTTCTTGAAGCGGTCCATAATTTTTCAAAATTTTCTTATTTCCCATATTTTAAGGAACTTTTATAAATGCATTCTATTTAAGAAGTCTTTTATTTTTTTATTATTTATTTTTAAAACGGTATTTTATTAATACTAATTCTTACAAAAATAGAAATAGATTATGTATATCTTATTTATTTATTTTTTTATATTTTTTTTCAATTACATAAATTAGGTACAATATATGTAAGAGTGTACAGTCGGTAACAGAAGTATCCGAACACTAGCAAAAATTCCCATTAAAAAAAGTACACTTAATAATGTTTTGTTAAATAAATCTTTATCGAATCATGTTCTTACACTGACCAAGAACAGGATTCCACAAGGATTTATTTAACAAAACCGTATGAAGTGTACTTTTTTTTACATAGGGATTTTTGCTAGTGTACGGATACTTTTGTTACCGACTGTACAAGTTATTACTTTTTGCATAACAAAAATTTAGAATAAATAAATAAATAAATATATATATATATATATATATAATGATTAATAAATAAATGTAAAAGGTTTTGGAGAAAACCTGTATGAATTACATGTACTTTTAATAGTTTATAAAAGTGTAAAGATTGTAAAAGAGATTCGGTTCACTGAAATCTGAAAGCGGATATCATTAAAATAAAAAAATTTGTTAATTAAAAAAAGAAAGAAAAAGAAAAATGAAAAGAAAGAAAGAAACTTTGAACTTGAAAATTTTAAAATATGTGTTTTAGCCAACTGCAAATTTTAAATTTACTTATTTATTTATTTTTAAGGGGAAAAAAGAAATAAAAAGAAAAGTGGACAGACAATAAATAACCATTTTAGCAGGCATGTGGTTACTTTTCATGCTGTAAAACTTGTTAAAAAAAAAAAAAAAAAAAAAATCAGTTTGAGAAATCTGCATTCAAGAAGTATTTTTTATAGTTCAAAAATATGTTATTCTTTATATTGTTCCTTAAGGTTCTGAAAAATATCTTTTCTTCACTCAACAAAGTAAAAACATTCATGGAGATATTTTTAGACGAAAAAGCAGGAAATTTGCATCTGCTAAGAGAATGAAAATTCGGATGTTGGTTTTCTCCAAATCGCTTAGTATTCAAATTGCATAGAGTTCCTATAGATATATATGGGATAATTAGACATCGAATCCGCTTAATATACGCATTATATCAAAACTGGCTGCCCCCCCCTCCCCTTAATTTTATAGAAAAAAGAAAGCGCTATTACTTTTTCTAAATTAAAAATGTCAAAACATAAGTAGCACGAATTTTAGCCAGATGTAAAAGTAGGCACGAGTGCAGAATTAAAGCACCGACGTATTCATTAAGATGAAAATACAAGAAGTGTAACAAATTTCTATATTAATTTTAAGCCTGGTAAAGTGTGATACTAACTTATTTCGATTCAAAATAAATGTTGGATTCGTTTTTATGCATAGTTCTTATTCATCATCAGTATAAACCCAGTTTATATATTATTTTGAAACACTCTGTATATATATATATATATATGTGTGTGTGTGTGTGTATATTGTTCCTTTCAAATATATATAACACCAAAAATATTTTATTTGTAAGTCTGTAAGTAATAGTTACGCAAAGTTTAGCTAAAATCTGCGGAAAAAAAAAAAAAAAAAGAAAAGAAAAGAAAGAAAGAAAAAAAGAAAGAAAGAAAATATCTATTTCTGTCTTCTGTCCGAACCCCCCTCTTCACCGTAGAATCCCAACTATTTCTATTTTTGAAAGTTTATTATTTTTTAGTAGGGAAGATTATTAGTCTCAAGTCTCAATCTACGGATTTTTACAATACCAGTTTTACGACAGTTGGACGTTTATCGAAATCGAAAATTTATCGAAAATATAATTGAACAAGAAATCTCTAAATCAAGAACATTACAAAATTCATTTTAAAATACATGATATATCAAATAATTCTTTTATCATTATTGTGAACCTTTTAACATTATTATGATTTGAAGATAAAAATAATAATTAATTATTATTATTATTATTTTTTTTTTTTTTTTAACTGGTGTTGGTGTTGCGGAATAAGGTTCTTGGGTCCTAGGCCAGAGGGGGAGTGCCTTTAATGTAGGTCTTTCTAAGGGATCCTAGCCCGTACTTACGCAAGTTTTGGAGAAAACCACGGAAAACTCCGAACTGCTGGGCCGACGAGCGCGACTTGGGATCGAACCCGGCACCTCACGTCTACCAGCTTTGAGCGTAGAACCGCTTTGCCGTTGGTGTACTTTTTACTGGTGAAGTCAGTCAACAACTTGCACAAATTGCTTAAATTATTCAGGCTATTTAAAGGTATTTTCAAAGTAAATTTGGCAGATATATCGTCAAATGACATCTGTGAAAATAATAATAATAATAATAATACGCATTTTGTAAATGTGAAATAAATAAATAAAGTTTCATCAATTTACAATGCAATAGTTGGCAATTTCAGTGATCTGTAGACAAAAAAAAAAAAAAAAAAATCTTGTATGAAACAACCACTCGATTTCCATTAACCGCTATTACACGTATTATATAGTACATTTTTTAGAAATAATGTGTTCAGAAGACATAAAATCGACCTAACGAAGTAGACACCTATCAAATTTCCTATAAAAGAAAGCTGATATGAATATAAAGACATGTAAAACAGAGTTTACATAACGACTTAAAAAATAATTATGTAATTAGAAATTCTAACTTCTAAAATTTTAAATTATTTATTTTAATTTATAATTGTTACCAATTAAATTTACGAGTTAATTTATTTTTCGACGTATAGAAAAATATATTTTCACGCGAATAATTAAAAAAAAAAAAATGTTAAAAAAAAAAAAAAAAAAAAAACTTTTTCGATGTCTATTTCGAAAGTGCTTGTTATTTTCTTTTCCTTTCTAAGAAAAGAAAGAAAAAGAAAGAATGATTTTGATGAAATTCTGTCAAAAGCAGAATTTAGTTTAGTACGGAGGACTGTTAGGTTTTTTTTTTTTTTTTTTTTTCTTCTTCCCAAATTATAACACCGCTTTCAAATTAGTCAAACCTTGTTAACGTGAATCTCAAGGGGGATAAAACATTTGTTCATGTTATCAGTAGTTCATGCTATCAGTAACTAATCTTCATATAACTAAACAAATCTTCATTTTGACGGGGATGGTGGAAACAGTTCATGTTAAAATTAATTCACGTTAACGGTGTTCATGTTAACGAGGTTCGACTGTATTCAATTATATTTTCGATAAATTTTCAATTTCGATAAATCTCCAACTACCGTAAAACTGGTATCGTAAAAATCCGTAGATTGAGACTAACAGTCTTCTGTCCTAATAATTTGAAAGCGATGTTAAAATTTGAAAAAAAATAAATAAATAAATAAATAAATAAAATAAAATGAAAAAATTATAATCATCCATACTAAACTAAATTCTGCTTTTGCCAAAATTTCATGAAAATCATTTTTTTTTTTTTTAAGGAAAAAGAAAAGAAAATTAATCATAATCAGCATCAAAACGGACAGTATCGTAAAAATTTTATTTATTTTTTATTTTTTTGGAGGGGGGAAGGTTGAGAAGGTCGAAATGTTTATATTTTATTAATATTTTACACCAATAGCCACTAGTAAGAAATGCTTATCATCTGCTTTTAATTTTGTTATTTTTTATACATAACATAAAAATAAATATCCTGTTAAATTGTTAAAACATTTTATTTCAAGTGAAAAAAAAAAAAAAAAAAATGTTTTTCAAATGAACAGTGCAACGAAAAATAGTATTTATATTGCATTTTTTCGTCTGCTTTTAATTGCGCTATTATTCATACGTAAAAAGAAAGAACTTTTACTTATTGTTATTTGCTAAATAATCCTCATATATTTAAATTGTAAAGGAATAAGTTATTAATTCCTAAAGAATCCGCTTTGAATTTTCGAAAGATTTATTGAGTAGAGTAATTGAATGATTGAGTAGAGGACTATTAGACTCAATCTACGAATAAAACGTTGACGCCAGTTTTATGATGGAAAAATTGGACATAAAATTTCATTTTTCTTTTGTGGATAACCCAAGTTTAAAAATATTTAAATACTTAGAGCTAAAAGAAAAATGGAAGCTGATATTCTGGTTCAAGTCTCGAATAGTAAAATTTTTAAGTAATTAAAGAATTTCCGGAATTTTCTTCAATATATTTCCAAGTTCTAATAACGATTTACAAGCGTTTTTTTTTTTTTTTTTTTTTTTTTTTTTTTTTTTTTTTGGGGGTGGGGGGGATTGCAATGAATAAAAATAAATTAAACTTTTTAGCAATAAAAATATTTTATAATGTTTAGAAACCTATCAGCTGTTTGGACAATCAACTTATTAACCTCTTCTGTTTTTGCTTTGAGGGGATGATTGCATGTTATGTATAATAAAATGTAATAGTAATAAGTATAATAAAATGTCTTCGAACTTATCAAAAGGAAAAAAGTAAATTTAAAAATTTTAATATCTTTAATTATTTTAAATGCTCGAGCTTCGCTAATTCTTCTTTTTTTATTTTCTTTTTCTTTTTTTGTTATTCTAGTTCAAATATACTATGAATCTATTTGAATATTACAATACAAATGCGTTAACAATTTATAAAAAAAAAAAAAAAAAAAAAAATTCTCTTACATTTGAATAATAAAATTTTACAAAATTTTCAAAATTTATTATTATTATTATTATTATTATTTTTCAAAATCTCAATTAAAATGAAAACATTTCAGTATCTACAAATCATAATGCATTTGCTATAAATAATTCAAGGTTGTTTAGAAATAGTTTCAGGAAAAAAAAAAAAAAAAAAAAAAAAAAAGAAAAGGGAAAAAAAAATCATATTACAAAAATTTGCACAAAGTGATTTTTTAATATCTTTTTATAAAAAGACCTATGCTGTTATTTAAAAAATATATAGAAAATCGTTATTTGGTTTTCTAGAATACTATGAAATCCTCAAATTTCACACGTGAAAAATTAAAAATACTTTGAATAAAGGGCCAAAAATAGCTCGTTGGACTCTATAAACATTACAATATATTAAAATCACACAACCAATTGATTGGGAAGAAAATCATGTTTATTGAAATTTATTTTTCCGACTGAGTGAAAATAATGCCTGGACCGGGAGTCGAACCCCGGATCTTTGACTTACAAGGTCAAGGCTCTACCAATTGAGCTATCCAGGCCGACAACCGGTCGGCATTACTCACTCAGACAACCTTTAGGCGAAAACATCTGGTCTATCATGCAGATAGCTCGACAGAAATAAGCCGCAGGTAATGGAAAACACCATTAAATAATGGGAGAAAGAAATACAATATATTAAAATCACACAATCAATTGACTGGGAAGAGAATCACACTTATTGAAATTTATTTTTCCGAATGACTGAAAATAATGCCTGGATCGGGAGTCGAACCCCGGATCTTTGACTTACAAGGTCAAGACTCTACCAATTGAGCTATCCAGGCAGTCAACCGGTCGGCATTACTCACTCAGACAACCTTTAGGCAGATACATCTGGTCTATCATGCAGATAGCTCGACAGAAATAAACCGCAGGTCGAGCTATCTGCATGCATTCTGTAAATAGAGTTTCTGCATAAAATAAAGTTTACATAGCAATGAAGAAAACAATAATGCTACAGGTTTTTTTCTTAAGACTGGTCTATCTAATCACGATATTAAATATCTTGTAATAACCACGTAAAGCATGAGAAAGGATATCTAAAATGGGTTTATGCAACCATTTTCAAGAAAATCGTTAGAGCCGTTTTTGAGACACCGATTTTTACCAAAACTTGTTGACTGGATAACAACAATTACATTTAAAAGAGGGTTAATATTGTAAATTTGAAAAAAAAATCCATGCAGCTGTTTTCCAGGAATCCACTCGCAGTACCTGAAATTCAGCTATTTATACAGGACGCCTATCAATTTTTCTGAACTAACCAACTATATGATTTGAAAGGACATCCAGTAGAGTGTTTATATAGCAACTTTGAAGAAAATGGTTAGATCCGTTTTTGAGATACGAACTTACGACCTCACTTCCGGTTTTCCAATTTTCACCAAAATTTGGAAAAAAAAAATCTGTACACCAGTTCTGTCTTAATTCTGAAGTTTCGTAGCTGTATCTTTATTAGTTTCGAAGATATGATAGAAGATTCCCCCCCCCCCCCCACACACACACACTGACTAATTGCCCAAAACCACTTTTTTGACTCAAGAGACCTTAAAAGATGTAAATCAGGGGAAATCTCGATATCGAATTTTTGGACCGAATACAATGCGTCCATAACCTTCGGTAGTCGGATAACGGAAGTAAAAATTCAAAAATCATAAGACAGAGAAAATTTTTTTTAAGGACTAGGAGGACTATTAGTTTCAATCTGAGTAAAAACGTTGTCACCAGCTTTTGTAGAGCAGTTTTGTATAACACTAAAATAAATAAGAAATATCAGTCCTATCGTTACAAATTAGGTATCAAATGAACGGAGGAATTTTTTTTAATCCAGGGGTGCAAACAGTTTTTCGACACGATAGTTAGATTTTTTAAAATTAAATAAAGTGTGAAATTTAGGTGGCAACACTTAATTTTAATTCATTTCAGTCATTTTAAAAAGTACTTCGCTCAGTTTTACGGTCAAAAAATTAGATAAAAACATTAAAAATTAAGAATTCTGTCAAAGACAGAATTTAGTTATATAGGGAGGAAATTTTAATCTGTAAATTTTAATTTTAAATTTAATTGAATTTTTATTTCATTTTTTAACTGTTAAACTGGGCCACGTGCTTTTTAAAATGACAGAAATGAATTAAAATGAGGTGTTATCACCTAAATTTCATACTTTTGTTAATTTAAAAAAAAATCTAGTTGTGTCGAGAAACTGTTTGCACACCTGGACTAAGAAAAATAGCTTTGTTCATTTCATAGCTTTGTTCATTTTGTACCAAATTCGTAACGATAGGACTGATATTTCTAATAGTTTGGTGTTACACAAAGCTGATCTACAAAAACTCCATATTGAAGTTAATAGTCTTCCGTCCTAAGGTTAACGTGCATTTTTCTGAACAATTACAATGAGAAATAATCACATCGATACAATAAAATTCAGGGGGGAAAAAATGATTTTTATGAGTGTTTTCTGTACTGTAATTATTCAAAAATAAAATTCTGTACAAAACAAAATTTAGTTTTGTACGACAGGATTTATTTTCACTATTCTTACATGTAAAGGCACACAGTAACTGGGTTTCATTCACTAGCACCGATTATTATATTCATTTCATAAAATTTCTTTGGTATAGCTTTAATATAGGAACCTCTTGACGACTTATACATTTTTGTAGTAATTTTGGCAGTGATTTTAAATTGCTATGGTAACTGAGTAAGTTAGACGAAGAAATTTCGAGCTACAGAAATTTCCATTTCTCAGAAATCTTCAGAAATTTCCATTTCTTTTATAAAACTGAAGCCTTTTGCATTTATTTTAATTTATTAAAAGTTGCCATAAATATTTTAGAAACTTTAACTTCTTTTCCATAGTTTAAAAATGTTAATTATATAAATATTTTTACTCATGAATCAGAGATTTATTTGATATATAGTTTTTATAGTTTTAAAAATTTTAAATAGACATATTTCTCTCATAAAATTTGTTTATTTTCAGAAATTTCCATTTCTTTTATTAAATTTAAGCCATTTGCATTTATTTTAATGTATTAAATGTTGCCATCAATATTTTAGAAACTTTCCTTTCAATAATTTAAAAATGTTAATTATATAAGTATTTTTAAATAAGTTTCTCAATTAACTAATTATGTTATATCTTTCTTTAAAAATGATAAATAAATGCAAACATACTTTCCTTATAATTATGTTCAACATATATAAATAATAATAATAATAATGCATGTGTACCATTCTATACTGAAACTGTCTCAGTTCTTTAGCACGATACTTCTCAATTTTAATTATTTAAAAAAGAAATATGCTTGCAGGTCCCCCCCCCCTCCTTTTTGCTTTTCCCGACAAAAAAATAAATATTTTTACTTGTTCATTTATTTATGTTTGAAATCACTATTTTTTTCTTTTGATTTTAAAGTTATAACGTGCTTTTTATTTAATATCTTTCGAATCAATATCCACTTATATAAAAAAATACAGCATTGACTATATTTGGTCCTGATTAATAAGTGTTCCAATTTTTGATAAAATCTAGTAATCCGAATAGATATAATGGCGATTTTTTAATTTTATGTATTTTAAATAAAACAAAAATATCTGCACGTTCATTGAAGGTGTAATACAATATATGGTGACAACTCATAGTCATTGTCTGAAAGAAATAGTACTACTAAAAAAAAGCAAAAGTGATTTGGATGTAGATAGATTTTGAGAGGATTGTAAATTTGTGAAAATGCCGCCCCTCTGATATCGTACACAAATCGGATTAGACAAAGAAACATAACCAACTTTGTTAGTGATATCACTTTAAAAATTGATTAGGAGTATTATACTGGGTAAAAACATTTTGCACACTGCACTGTAAATGTAAAGACAGGCAAAAAAAAAAAAAAAAAAAAAAAAAAAAAAAAAAAATGTTTTGTCAAATCTGAATAAAAAATCTGAAAAGAAAAAAATTCTTAATGATATCTGTAAAATCAGAGTTACCCAATATTTGTTTCAGAAGGAATTATTTAAACTAAATGCATTGCAGAGCTTTAAAAGGTATTGAATGGAAAGATAACAATCTGTGTACTGTGAATTACTGCGGTAATAATCAAAAGCTTAAGTTTTAATCGCATATTTTTTTTTTTTTTTTTTTTTCATTTCTTTTAATCATTTGACCGAGATTAACTTAACTTCTTGCAATTAGAAAGTCAGAGCAAAATACGTAAAAACTAAATATAGTACAAAATGGTCAAATTTTCTTTAGCCATGACTAAATGTCAGAGATTTTTTTTTTTTTTTTTTTTTTTTTTTTTTTTTTAATAGATAATTGAATTAATTTAAATAATTATAATAAACAACCGTTTTTCGGAATAAAATGACAAAATGCGCGCATTAAGCCGGCTTATTACTTTCTTCCGATTTTTTTTTTTTTTTTTTTTTTTCAAATCTTTCAACTAAATTTTATTGCAAAGGCATAAAAAAACTTGTAGTTATGCTTGCTTTTATGACAAAAAAATTTATGTTTTTTTTTTTTTTTTTTTTATAAAGACATGAGATTTTTTGGGAAAAGATTTGAGAAAAGGTGACATGAAAGAATGTCTTTTTGAATTCTGTTATACTCACTGAAAAATAAAAAATTTTATTAGCTTATTTTCTGTTTCATTAGACAAGCCTCTAAATTTTATTTATTTATTTATTTTTTGGAAAAATAGGTTTGACATGTAAAAAAAAAAAAAAAAAAAAAAAATGTATTAAATGTAATTAAAATATAAAAAAAATATATGTATTATTTGCGATGAGAAAGTGAAGTCATAAGAATGTTAAGTACTTGCTATTAATAGTTTAAAAAATTAATTGATTAAAAAAAATAAAAAATCGTTTTTACTACGATTTTCAGCGTCTAGTGATGTGCTAAACATAGCTCATTTAGTTCTATAATATCCTTTATAAAAGTTTCCAATTTATCATATATATTTTTTACAAATATATAATATACAAAATGATATGCAGAATGCATTATTTTAGGAAATTCATAAATATAAACGTGAATTTAACAAATTATAATATAATCATTTTCTATATACTCAAAAAGTTTCACACCATATGTTAGTTTAATGAAGGAATATGAATTTCAAACAAATAAATTTGTGTTGAAATATAGTCTAATACTTTTCCCAAACAACTATTTACTTATTTATTTTTTTCCCTTTAGTAAATTAACTGAAGTGTTCATGTTTCGATTTATTTTAAGGAAATTCTTCATAATTTCCTTAGTATTATTTTTGTTGTATTTGAACTTTTGAGAGTTCCTTTCTGCGTCTGATCACGTATGTTGCTGTGTTATTATAGTTAAGAATAATTCATATTATGGAATAAATTGTCTTTGTAAATTGGTTATTAGTAAAATATTAAAAAAAAAAACCTTTTTTTTTTTTTTTTAACTTAATAATTTTGCTAATTTAATTATATTTCATTATTTATTATATATTTATTGATTAACCAAATTAAGCTGTCATTGAAATTAACGTTACTAATTAATGTAGATTAACATAGTTACAATTTTGAGAAATAAAATCGAAATATATACATTTATTTCTGTTCCTTATATCAACAGCATTTTAATTTTTATTATAATTTTTAAAAAAGTGCAATTAAAGAGAATAAAGATAGCTGTAAAATATCATATAAATTCATTCATTCATTCAAAAAAAAATAAATAAATAAAAAAAAAATAAAAAATAAATAAATAATAATGGAATAATAATTATAGAAATGCCTCTCACAGAACACAATGCTTTGAAATACTTTTGGGTATCCCTGTACACAAACCAGCGGAGGTATAAACTCCATTTTCAATAGGGAACGTCCGATAGTGAACTTGAATAACATATACCAGTTTCAAGAAATTCCATAAATATTTACGGGAGTTAGAGCGCGGACGGACAGACTAACAGACGGACAGACAGACAGACAAACCGAAGTCATAAACATTTTTTAACCTTGTTGGAAAATGTTATAAAAGATAGAAAATAAACAATAAAATAGTGGGAGAGAATGAATAATCTAGATCTCTATATCAAATCAAATTCGGAATTGGAGAAAAGGGGTAAGGAACTTCATTCCTGACGAGAGGTCCCCCGACCGCACATACTTTTTTTTTTTTTACAAAGTGTCTTTTGAAATGCTTTTCTGGCTGTTTTCAGTGGTTATTTTCAGCTCCAGTTTTTGTTTTCTAAGCTTTGCCATTTCTGTATGCGTTATGCATCAAAATATCCCAGAAATTTTCTGTTGGGTTCGGGTTAGAGTTTCTTGATGATGACTCAAGTAGTTGAGCAAGACTATCTAGGACCTAGGATTTATAGAGCTTGAATTGTGAATGGACACATTTTCCAGCTGAAATGAAACTACTGAAACCCGCTGGATGTTATCAGTCGCGTCTCTGGCAATACATTTTCTGCAAAGATATTCTGATAGGTTTCTGAATTTGTCTTTGTTTTCAGATATACATAGTATTACTCTGTTAGCAGTGAAACGTTGAATTATCACAGAGCCACTACCAAACTGATGCTTTGATAATGGGGGGGGGGGGGGAGTTACACGGAAGATCATGCCAGTGGTGTCTAAAACTATCCGTCTCCTTGAGATTAAATTTTTTTTCGTCTGATAAAATAACATTTTGCGTTTATCTTCCAAAGAAACGTGTTTCTTTGCAAACTCCAGGCACGCCATTTCATGTCTCTTACTTAGACCTTGATGACGTTTCATTTCATTTTTTTTTTCATTTAGATTTTTTGATAGCAAGTTGTGTATAGTTCGACTGCTGCAAGAAAGTTTCAAATCGTTTACAATTTGAGAAAAATATACATATTTTTTTAATTAAACGCCTAGAATCAGCTGTAACTTGTTGAAAAAATTGTTAATTTTGTTTAATTGTTTAGTTATTTCTCGGGAATTTACATCATATTGTTTAAAAGCCAGAATTTTATTTTGTTCAACCGGGGTTAATTTCCAACCTCTTCCGATTTTCACAAATACTGAAATTTCCGTCTGACATCATTTGTGTGACTTGTAAGAGCAACCTCGCAGACTGCAATAAAATACGGCAGATAATAAATAAAATGAGGAAATCTATAAAAGTCAGCTTGGCGCTATTATTTTTTTCCAGGTTAAAACAAGTTATAAAAAAAAAAAAAAAATCTTTTTTTAATTAAAAAAATAACTGCATTTGTCGTAATATATATTATAAGTACATTTATTAAACTTGATTAATGTCAATAATCTATGCATAATTAAATTTATTATTTTTTTCATTATTTACATTTGCATAAAATTCAAATAAGGATTGTCGAAAATAATGACTTTTCTCTGCTTGGCCATAATATTTTTTTTCAGCGTGTATACCACCTTAGCTAGGATTCGTAATAATTTAATTGTTATAGGTGCACACTGCTCAGGTCCGTATCGCATCACAGCATGGCAAGAAAGGTGACTTAAGTCAAACTAATATGTTGTATCCATCACAAAACTTTCTTCTATACCATTCTATATGGCAGCGCTACTTACTTTTTAACATGCAAAAACATTTAATCATAGCTTCTCACTAAGATTTAACATATGAAGTTTCAAGCGATTGTAATCAACAGATTCTGAGGTATATCCATGTGGAAAATCACAGAAGGTGAGTAAAAGGCAGTGCCACCTGTCGGCCAATATACAGCCGAAATAAAGCAGCTTTATGTTTGATAATGGTCGTCTTATAACAAGATTTGTGCAATTATATACAATAGAGTCTGAGATATCGTCTTCCTATTCACGTGGTACATTTCAGCACAGCAGCGTCACCTGTCGTCCGATATACATCTAAACTGAATGAGTATGTGTTTCATAGGCCCTTTTATAGACCAAGTTTTGTGGAATTATATACTATAAAATCTGGAATATATGCCTTCCCGTTCACAGGAAAGATTGGTGCATACTAGCTCTGCATATCTGTCTATATGCACCCAAATTGAATCAGCATAACATTTCATATTAGTCCTCTCATATATCAAGTTTGTACAATTACATGCAATAGAATATGAAATATAGCCTTCCTATTCACGAATAAAAATTGCAACATAGCAGCGCCACCTGTCTGCCTATATGCACCCAAAACGAATCAACATAATGTTCATACTGGTCCTTATAGGAAGTTTTGTACGATTATACGCAATAGAATCTGAGATATAGCCTTAAATATGAAAAATTGCAGTATAGGAGCGCCACATATGGAGCGATTTTGTCCAAAAGTTGGTAGGTACTAATTCATGTCAAGATGTAATTACATATAAAGTTATATGAAATTTTGTGTAATAATTCCTAAAATACAGTTGCGACGAAATTTTAGTCACACACAGACAGACAAGCAGACAACATTTTCTAATAATTATAAGATTAAAAAAAACTTTTTATATACCATGTTTTAAATTTTCTGATGAATCATAGAGCACAACTTTTTATAATTTGTTAACGTTCACATTTAACTAAATGTATTTATTTTTATGTCGAAAGAAAATGAACTCCTAATTTTTTTTTTTTTTTTTTTTTTTTTTTTTTTTGGCAACAATTAAATTATAGCTAATATTTTAATGGCTATTTTAACACTATTAGGATGTTATTATTTTCATATTTTAATTAATTATAAGAAAACTAATCAAAAGTTCGAAAATTGGACTTCGAAGTATTGTGTTGTCACTGGGTTCTGAGCTACTGTGAAAGTTTCAAATGTCTAGCTAGTAGGGAAGTTAGTTGAAATTCGATTGCAAGATTTGTACCGGACAAACAAACAAACACGAATAGAAGTTAATAAAAACATGGTAAAAATGGTCAGATCGTGTTCTGGACCTCTCAAAGAGAGGTCCATCAAAAACCGAAAGTCGAAAATTTTTACTAATCCAATACTTTTTTCTATTGAAAATATAAGAAAATAAAAATGGCGATTTTGAGTTATGGTTAATCCAATTCAAAAATTTTAAGAAATTGTATCTGTTTGCATGTCCCACGCATTAATTATATACAAACTCTAACGATTCACGACTTACAGAATCCTTCTCATAAGCTAGAAAATCTAGCATAAAACCATTCGACTCTCCGAACACTCAGTAATTACCAGACGATTAAAACAATATATATCTTTTAGCGAATAATTTGGTAATATATATATATATATATATATATATATATATATATATATATATATATATAAATGGAATAATAAATGGTTAGATGGAGCCAAGTACAAAAATATTGACTGAGATACTTTAAGGTTTAAGTATTTTTGTTTATAGCTACTTTTTTTGCATATTACCTTCTGTATGGCATAACGTGACTTAGTGAAGGAAAGGGTTCCTGAGAAAGAATATCGCGGCTGTGAGTGCCTCAGCGTGCCTTCATACAAGAATCATGTAAAAATAAAAGGCATTTTACTGTTTGAATAGATAGTTGGCTTAGCCATAGTATTTATAACTTTAACTCGAGGGGTATTTTTTAATTTTGCATGCTTCCAACATAAACAAACTACAGATCAGGAGTCCAAACGTCCAAAATGTCTTCATTACTCATAACTGAGCAGACAATTTTTATTTTCTCAGTAATAATAAAATGGTAGTTAATATTCAGGATATCCCAAAAAGATTAAAACATAGTTTTATAATTTACCTTTTAGAGATAAGTGGGCAATGTAAATTTCTGAAATGTTCAAATTAAGATAGGTTATAAAAAGTAGGTTCATGAAAATTTCTTCTCGTTAATTTTTAATAAGTTACAATTTTTTAAAATTTTTATACGCCCACTCTAGACAAATTTGGTCAATTAGAAAGTTTTAATTTTTAATTCAATAATATAATTTCAAAAAACCTCATAACTTTACCATTAGAAATAAATGTGTTATATTTAATTGAAATCTGAATACTGAACAGAGGGCTGCATATCAAAATCGAAATGTAAATCTGTAACAAACTATAAAAATGATAATACGCATGATAAAATTTACATTGAAATTATTTTTGTGAGCTTAGGATGAATTCGCAATCAGGTCGTGTATTTTAAATCATGCTTTATATTAAGAATAACTTTTTTTTATTAATTATTAATATATATATATATATAACTGTATGCACCCGTGTAATTTATTTTCAAATTTCTAATTTTTTTTTCTAAACTATATATTAACAAATGAATTCATTTTTTACTTTCGTTTATCCATATATAAAATAGGAAGTATTGTTTTGAGGTTTTATTTTCGAAATCAAAATTTTTCCATGTTTATATGTTTTGAGACTCCCTGTATCCGAAAAACAGGTTTTTTGTGGTTCTGTGTGTATGAGTCTGTTATTATCCTGTTCCTAGAATAAATATTAGCCGACAGTCTAAGCTCGGTATTCTAAATATGTATCACATAGTTATTCTACGCTAAATTGTTTGTTGAGACCGAAAAAGTGATTTGTATACAGGGCATCCAAGAGAATTCAAATACGTTAAGTACAAGAGCGAAATTTCTGGTAGATACAGTTTATCATCTTTAGACTGTACTAAACAAAATGAAATGAGCGCATATATTTTTTATATGCGTAAAATAGTTTGTATAGAAAAAGTATGGTAGAAAAATCATTCATCATTCATTTACAGGGCATCATAAAAATGAAAGAATTGGAATATATTACAACTATACTTGGAAATTGCTGGAAGAGAATTTCAAGTTGTGTTGTGTATTTATTATATTACTAGCAGACTACGCCCGCTTCGCTGGTCACTATTATTAAATGAATCACTATAATTAATGAATTCTCAAAATTTCATTAATTTTTATCATGCGGAAAAAAAAGAGCGAAAAAAAGTTTTGATTGGAAAAAATGTCGCACCGGATCCCCACTGCCTTCGGCAGCGCAGGTCATTGTACGCTGCGAGCGGTCATTTATATTCGACACTCTTAATGAATCACTCTATTATCGTAAGGGAAAAACATAAATATAAAATACAAAAAGAAATCTTCTCCCATTGGTGAAATAATCGGCCCGGGTCCCCACTGCTTGCGGCAGCATATACAGGCGCGCTCGGCGCGCATGTTCCTTCACCTACTGTTCCCGCCCCTCCTAATTATTTTAGACTTTAAAAAATACTCGCAATCGTTCTCTCGGGTTTTTAAACCAAATAATACTAATTTCCAACATTTCATCTGAATATCTTTATTTTTACCCCTGCACCTGCCCCCCTTCCTGCCCATCGTAATAATTCTGTACTTTCGAAAATATTCTCAATCGATTTATCCTCAAAACCTAACAACACTAATTTTGAGCGCTCTAACACTTATTTATATATTTTTGCCCCTCCAGCCCCCCTTCCTACCCCTCCTATTAACTTTACAAATTTGAAAATATCCGCAATCGATTTGTAATTATAAAAATCCTCTATGTACCAATTTTGAACGACCTAACTCTATTTTTATTTTTTATTTTTTGCCCCTCCGACCCCCCTTTTCTGACCCTCCTGATAACGTTACACTTTCGAAAATATCCTCATTCGACTTGCAGGCCTCTAAAACCTATTATGTATCAATTTTGAATGGTCTAACTGTATTTCTATTTTTTTGCCCTATAGCCCCCCCTATCTCGCCCCACTTGTGACGAATTTCTAAAATTAATGAAATTAGTTTTTATGTATTTCTGGGAGCTATCACATGCATCTTTTTTTCTGTTTTCGATATTAAGGATTATTTCAAGTCACATTTTGTCTCCTCTCCCCCTCTTGGGGGCTGAATTTCTAAAATTCCAGAAATTGGTTTTTAGTTATTTGTATTAGTTATATATTAGAGCAAAAATTTCACGTATATGTGTTTTTTTGTTTGAGATATATAGGAGTATGTAAAACCACGTTTTGCGCACGTGAAATCACGTTTTGCCCCCTTTGCCCCCTTTGGGGACCGAATTTATAAAATTCCAGAAATTGGTTTTTCGATATTTGTGTTAGCTATATTTTAAAGCAAAAATTTTACGGATATCTGTTTTTTTCTTTGAGATATGAAGGTTTTTGTGAAATCACATTTTGCCCCCTACTCCCCCTTAAGGGGGCGAATTTCGCAAAATCGCTTCTTAGGGGGTGCTTACACTATATGTTCTATAATCTGACCCAGTTTCGTGTCAGTAGCTCCAGTAGATTTTGATGTGCGTTGATGAGTCAGTGAGTGAGTGGAAGTACTCTTTTATATATATAGATGTAAAATTTAGGCAAAGTGTATATTGTGTGTATAATTTATAGACAATATACAGGGCTTATTCAACACTCTTTTCTATTCAATGTAATTGACGAAAAGGATAGATGGGAGGAGGGTATTATGGAATACCATTTCATTTTTTAAAATAACTTTACTTGTTTTTAATAAAAATCCCCAAAATCATGATGAGTACATAGTGTAATTATTTGTAATGAATTGTCAATAAAAAAAAAAAAAAAATATCCAAATTTCTTTTTTTTTTTTTTTTTTTTTTTTTTTTGTTATAAAAAGTTTACTTTAAAGAAAAGTTACAAATGGAGGTTAATATGAAATAGTCGGGTAGAATGGAATAGGTGGTTTAAACTGTTTGAACCATAGAAAAACTAATTAGACTTCATAAAATCATCTTCGGAGAATTTTCTGTGACATAAGATACATTCGGCATCTTTATTTTCTGTTTCTTTAGTTGAATACATGAAGTCAATTTCAGATGATACTATGAAATACCTAGTATTCCATAATACCCGACACGCCATCTTTAAAAATGAACTTTTAAACTGATGGACAAAATATTTCAGCTGTAAAACGACGAATGTATAACAAAATACAATTCTTTGAGCATACATTATGGTTAACATCAATGTTCAAATCACATGTGCACTAAGAAGTTTAAATGTTTGAAAACTTACCTGTACAAACTTTTAAAAATCACAAAACATATGTTCTATAGAGAATGGTACGACAGCAACAATCGGTTGCTTCTTACTGTTTTGCTTCATGGGAATCCTTCTTGAGTAATTCATAGTATTTTGAAGAGATAGCAGCATCAATCAGAACCGAAACCTTGGTATTCCATATTTCCCAACTATTCCATAACACCCTCTTCTCCTCTATACTATATTTTACCAAGTCGAGTAAAACTGCTTAGGAATAATAATAACTTTTTTTATATCCACACAGTAGACAAAGTATTGTTTGATGTTCAGTTTTCATTGCTAAATTTTTGTATGCGCTCAATACAAATGTCAAATTTTTATTAAGAATTTGGAAATTACATGAGACTGACGCTTCAAATGTTTGATCATAGATGTCTATGTTTCAAGAAGGGGTGCGGTTGAAATTTGTCTGTATGATTTGGAATAAACTAATTTTAAGCCGAATAAGACTAGTTTGATAACAGCCTAAAATTTTTCATAAATGTAGGTAGTACGTTCAAACAATGGATTGAGGAAGGCGGTAGCTTCCAATACAGAGAAATACATGTCAATAAATAAATAATGAATGAAAATTAAAAAAAAAAATGAATCAACTCTGTTTCAAAAATATTTTTACATACAGTACTCGTTATCTTGCCCCTTATTCAGTTATCTGTTTTTATAGTATTTAAATGCGGGGTAAGATAAAGTCGGGTGAGTTCCACACCAGATTATTTCTTTCATTAACTGTAATTTAGCCTCTTAAAATATTTAAAAACAATATTTAAAAACAGCATAATGATTGATTTTTCATAAAAATGTTGACTGGAAAGCTTTTGATATATGTATATAAATATGTAGGATGCTGAATCCGAAAGACATTTAAGTTCTAAATGTTTAATTTTTGTGCAAAAGCATAAATCTCGTGCAAAGTAATTGGAATTTCTCTTTATAATACGTTTTATAATCTATACCGCAGTTTTGTTCTCAAAAAACTATAAGACTTTATTTAAATCTTTTGAGATTTTTTATTTATTTATTTATTTATTTATTTTTATTTATTTATTTATCTATTTAATTTTTTCTTTATCTTATCTTACATCTAAAAATTTTATTATGAGTTAGTATATGGTTCTTGTTTTCACCGTAGAAACAACCTTTTGAGTGATATGGAAAAGTGGTATACGTCAGCTTTTTCTCTGTACCGTAATTAAGTTGGTTTTATATATACAGATATATGGTCTTTTCTAATGGTATTGTTGAATAAAAAATAAAAACTTTCTAACTAAACACATTTATCTAGAGGGGGTCTTATAAAAATTTTAAAGGGGAAATTTATTGACAATTAACAGGAAAAAATATTTTTGAATGAGGTATTATTTCTTACCTTATTTTGAACAATTTTGCCATTTACATTGCTCACTTATCTCTAATAGGTAAAGAATAAAACCACCTTTCAACCTTTTCGCAATACCCTGTATATATATATATATATATATATATATATACTAGTGGACAAAATTAAAGCAACAACCTATTTTCTCGTTTTTTTTTTTTTTTTTTTTTTGCACATAATTTCTAAACAAATAAACATATGAACATAAAATTTGGATGGCCTGTTTGTTATCATATTATTAACTGAATTTTAAGTAACTTTAGCATAAGAATAATTTTTAAGCTAATAAGTATTCATTTTTCTCTCAAAAGTAAGCTTTGGAAAAAATAAAAATTTAAGTTTTGGAAAGAACACTTAATAAAAAATGGTCATGCCTTACAGATAGGTGAAGATGCACACGCATCCATATGTTAGATTACAACCAAATCTTTCTACCTGTATTTATTTTTCTGTTTCTTCTTTTTTCTTCTTTTTTCCGCATGTGAATAGCTTTTTAAAAAATATACATACAAACATGAAAATTGAATAACATGTTCATTATAAAACTATTTATCGACATTTTTATTATCCTGGTGATGCTCATAGTTTATAAATTATTAATTGTATTTCTTTTTAAAGTCCATTATAAAAGTAAAAGAAAAGTTAATACAGAAAGAAAAATCAAGATTTAGTTTAACATTTAAAGGCATGTGCGTCTTTACCTATCTCTAATGCATCCTTAACATCACTTTTCATTAAGTGTTCTTTCCTAGAATTATTGAAATTTTTCATTTTTTCCAAAGCTCACTTTTGAAGGAAAAATGTATATTTGTTAGCTTAAAAATTATTCTTATGCTAAAGTTACATAAAATTCGGTTAATAATATGATAACGAACAGGCCATCCAAATTTTATGTTCATATGTTTATTTGTTTTAAAATTATGTGCAAAAGGAAACACGATGTGCACAAGGAAACAGGTTGTTGCTTTAATTTTGTCCATCAGTATATGCTTTTGATTAAATAGCTTCATGAAGTATCGGAATTCTTTTGCGTAGCCCTGTAAACAATTAACTAATTATTTTCATACTATTTTCTACAGAAACCATGCTTTTAAGCACTCTTACAACGTATATTAATTTTATTATGTTGAATGCAAGTTATCGGTGTTATAATGCACTTGAATGAAATTTTATCTGTAGACCGTAATGTATCAAAATTCTTTTACATGTCTCTGCAAACGATGTAAAGACATTTTACATACCAAAAAGCGTAAAGCTGGCGTCATGTAGTTCATAATTATTTGAATCAAATTTGACTTGAATGCGTTTTTTATATAACGTATCGGAATTCTATAGTATTGCTTTTAAAACTAATTACTAAATCTATACCTAGCATTTTCTACAGAAACCATAATTTTACACATTCTAATTACATGTTTTACTTCTTCCATTATATTGAATGAAGTATAACTGTGTTAAATTGCATTTAAAAGCAATGCCATCCATAAACAAATTCTTTTGTATGGCTCTGTAAATGAGACAATAACACTATATGCACCAAGGAAAAGAAAATCTAATAATTCTATGGAACTCATAAATATTTGTACAAAATTCAATGTCAATTGAATTATTTTAATATCGGAATTCTTTTGTGTAGTTCTGTAGATTTATTACTAAATCTATGCATAAAATATTTTATGCTAACCTTAAGCATCTTAATAACGTACATTTAATTTCCTTTTATTCCATGCAGTATAACCATATTAAAGTGCACTTATGCAAAAGAAATTCTGGTCATAAACCGTAATGGTATGAAATACTTTGGGATGTCTCTGTACATGAACTCCAATCAAATCACGATATACACTCAAAACTATACAGCTATGCCATGTGGCTTATGAACATCTGCACCAACTTTCAAGTCAACCGAATGATTTTTGGGATCGCTATCGCGGTACACACATTCACCAAGTACCAAAAGTGTGTCTCCACTAATATTTCCGAAATAGTGTATTAAATGATGAAAACATATAAATTTAGAAGAATTATGAATTGTTTTCACATTTAAAAAAAATCCTTGAAAGACAGCTAAAGATATGTATATTATTTGACTAATAGTTAATTTAATTTTTGATTAAAAATTCTGTATATATATATTCCAACATACTACCTGAATATGCATTTTTTCTAAATACTGATATTGAACTACTGAATCAGTAAATATGGAACAGACGAAAGAGGGGAGTGGGAGGGTGGGAATATTATCTACTATTTGCATTTAATTATTTCTTAAGCGTATACAAAGGAAACCACAATTGTTTCAGCAACCTGGCTATATCCAAACTAAAGGCTATGCTTAAGACTGAAACTTCATCTACTGCATGTTAACTAAATTACAGTTGGTATTAGTTGAGATTGAGATTAGAGACCTGCACAGGACGATCAAACTTGACACGTACCCGACCTACGATCAATAGTAAAGAACATTAAATAATCTGGTGTGCCAGACTTTCTCTTACCCTGAAATTTAATACTATAAATACAGGTTGCAGATTAAGAGGTAAGATAACGAGTACTGTTACGTAAACACCTGTGTTAAAGAATTCAAATTAGGCTTCGGAAGAGTTTTATAGGATAATTAGTTCTGTGTGAGGGGGATACCGCCCCCCTTAACCCCCGTTTCATTAATGCACCTACATTTATATAGAATTTAATTCGGTTATTAAAAAATAATTCTGTTTTTAAAAAATAATTTATTAAAATTATTATTTAAAAAAAATATGTTTTATGATGATGCAGACGATTTTCATATTAAAAAAGTAGTATAACACTAAATGAAAAAATAAATAAAAAAAAAGTAGTTGAATTTATTCTCAATATTACATTAAAAAAAAAAAAAATTTAAAAAATCGATAACTTTATTTTAAATTATCGCAGATCGATGTTCCAACCATTTGTTTTAAAGGTATTGGCGAGTTCTTTTGAAAGATACCCATCATGAAAATTTACTCCCCTCGAGGGGGATTTAAAATATATGGGTTTGAACATCATTGGTTACGAATAATCTAATTTGAAATGTCGTAAATTAATCGAAATTTAAGGTTTTCTTAACACAGCAGAATAGAGTAATATTCCACACAAACTTGCATCATGGTCATCATTTACATTGAGAATAATATGGAACGGTATGAAAATTAAAATACGAAACTAACCCCCAATAATATTAATTAACAAATTAGAATAAGATAAACGTATGGAACTAAAAGTTTGGTAGCCTATTAGGTTGGGCACTTCACTCATTCACTGTGTCGCGTGATCTGCCAAATTAATTGTTCTTGATATAAATGTAGTCTACCCTGCATGTAGAAAATTTTATAATCTTTGTAACAAACTAGTTGGCACAGGTGGGGAACTGAAGAGAATCCACCTGTGCCAACTAGTTTAATTTAATATTTAGTACAAATTATATTGTTTGTACTTATAACACCTTTTTCTTAGACATTATAGAAATGAACATTGTTTCTATATGACAACACTGTTTTATGACATCAAGTGAAAACTTATTATACTTTTAAGCGTTCATTTATTAACAAATTTTAATACACATTTACATGGTTAACACAATTTCATCACATAACTTTTTCCTATCTAAAATTTTAATATAATGCTAAAATTTTATTTTACTTTAACACTTTGAAACCAATCGAGCCGATCAAAAGTAAATTAATTATACACTCCAACTTATTTCAGGAATTTCATACGTAGCGGATATATTTATTAACACCTCCTCATAACAATCCTTATCTCAAGCATTGAAATGACCTTAACAATTCATTGCCCTCGAGGTTTATGTATCGAGACGTATTAACTACATTTCGCATTTTCAACACTTATTAAAAAACTAAACAACGATCCATACAACTACTACTCTATTATACGTTCCCCCATGCAAGACGAAATTTTTCAATAAAGATATCGCGCCATTGAAAAACCCCACTCCTCTTTACAAGGGGGATCATCGCCTCCACCAAAAGGATTTTCGAGAACCCCTTTTACGGCCGGGCCATAACTTTTCGGCCGAACGGATATTTTGGCAAGATGTTACGGTTTTTAATCGCAGCTGTCGCGATCCGGTGGTGCGGATAAGCAGCCGGATAGCATTTTCTTATCCGCAGTCATCAAGTCCTGGCGGCCCCCTAAAGCCGTCAATTACGTAACATAAAACTTGTTTTAATTATCTCGCCTGGCATAGGGAAGTCTGCTTCATTGGAGGTAAAGGTTTTAAAACTTGAAGCCTTGGAAGAAAATATTTGTGTTAACTAAGGGAGTATAAATACATTCGTTTGACATTACTGCTCTCGTAAAGTGAGAAATCTGTTATTTTTAAAACCTGGAATCTTTTCGGAACCGCTTCTCACCTGAGGAGTGATATAACGTGAATTAAACACAGTTTACCGGTGGGAATTGGTAAGAATGATAAAGATTCAGTTAGACTTTTGCAAAGATATATAATAGCAGCCCACATAGTTGGATTTAAGATATGCCAAGATAACACTAAGCTAGATTTCTTTTAGAATAAAATTTTATTCTGTTCATAATTCTATTACATATTTTCGCAACATATAATGAGGAAATTTTAACCTAATATTTAAACGAAGCAAATTTTTAAGACAAATATTTACCTTTTGTATCCAGTATAATATCGCAGTATTATTTTAATCTCGATATTAGAAGAAGGGAAAATCGATATGTATCAGTTTGTGAATGAGTGTGTAATTTATTATAAACATCTTTTTCACACAGGAAAATATTTCGCGGTTTTGAGATAACATCAATATACGCAGTCCATGAATTTTTAAGATTCCTTAACATTTCCAAGGTGTTTTTTGATTTCCTGTTGTTATAAATACGCCCTTGATAAAAAAGACAAAGTAAAATTCTACTTTTAAAAACTATATTTAAGTGTAAACTTTTCATCTTCCATAGAATTCACCATGATAAATATTCCATAAAAATTTAAGGCTATACATATATATATATATATCAGGTGCATGCATAAGATTTTTCCGGTTTTTGGGTAAAACAAAACACGTAATTTTCTAGGGAAATTAATTTGTTTTTATTCAAAATACTGGCCATCGGCTTCTACACATTTCGCCCATCTTTCAGGTAATTCATGAATATCATGCCATAAAAACTGCTTGTCTTTCGCGGCAAACCATTCGTCGAGTCCTTTTCCAACTTAATCGAAATTGCTGAAGTTCTGGTCTGCGAGCGCGTGCCCCATTGAGGCGAAGAAGTGATAGTCTGATGGCGCCAGGTCTGGGGAGTACAGCGGGTGCAGAAAAATGTCCCATTCAAGCGATTTCAAGGTGTCTTTCACTGGTTTTCCTGTATGAGACGGCGCATTGTCGTGTAACAAAATCCCTTTCCGATGTTTTCTGGCTCATTCCGGTCGTCTTTCGATTAATGCTTGGTTTAAATTAATCATTTGTTGGCGATAGTGTTACGTATTAACGGTTTCGCCGGGCTTCAAGAGTTCATAACCCACAATACCGCTCTGGTCCCACCAGATACAGAGCAGGGTCTTCTTGCCGAAGCAATTTGGCCTTGGTGTTGAAGGACCGGCTTCGCCAGGTGAAAGCCATGAATTTTTCCGCTTCGGGTTTTGAAAATAAATCCATTTTTTATCACCCGTCAGAATTCGGTGCAAAAATGATTTCCTTTCGTGTCATTGAAGCAGCATTTCACAAGTGACTTCTTTTTGACGTTCATTCAGATCATGTGGGACCCATTTACCAAGTTTATATATCTTTCCTATTACTCGTAAAAGTCTGCTGATTGTTTCTTGTGATACATGTAATGCTTCTGATAAATGCTGTTGAGTTTGAGTTGGGTCATCATCCAATAACACCTGAAATTGCTCGTCGTCGCAATTTTGTGGTAAATCAGAGTGTTCACTGTCTTTCACATAGAAATCACCACTTTTAAATTGTCGAAACCATGTCTCACATGTTCTAATCGATGGAGAATGTTCACCATATGTTTCTACCAGCAAACGGTGACTTTCTTTTGATTAAATAAGATAGGGATCCTTTTTCTTTTGATTTTTTGATCACTTTTCTTTTGATTAAATAAGATAAGCAATGCGTGCCACAAATGTTCTTTTTCAGGCACAAAACTCGATGTGATCACTGACTGATAAAACGCTAATTTTGGGCGGAATCAACTTCTGTGTGTTTATAGTTTAAATGTCAAACGAACAAAATGACGTACGTGTCAAATTAATCCGCTGCGTACTTTTCGCTGGCGCCATCTTTTAGTTAAACCGGAAAACACATATGCATACACCTGGAATATTATATACATATATATAATATAAACAGATAGATAATTTGGAATCAACTAAAAAAGTTATTCGTTAAATACTTTTATTCACAATACCTTTTAAATTAAAATATATCTGTACTGATAAGTATAAAGGATTTAAGTCCAAAAATGTCGATTTTGAGTTAAGTACATAGTCAGACTCAGAAAAAAATTCTGTATCAATTGGAATGAAGGATTTAAATCCATGTCATTCAGTCTTTGAGAAAATCTATTAGTAAAAAAAGATTCAAATCAGAAATTTAGCATTAATCTTTGGTATAAATATTTAATTCAATTTGTTCCCTTTATTAAATGAAGATTGACAATCACTGAATGGTATAAAGCGTATAAACCAACATAATCCCTTTTTCCCCATCGATTCTGCTGATTAGTTTTTAGTTAGTTTAACTTTATTTTTCGTCTCCTGAAAAATCAAGAATATGGACTTAAATCCTTTATACTTATCAGTACAGATATATAATTGCGCTTTGCGTAACTATATTTTATTTCTGTTACTTTTCATTATTTGAAATGGTGAGGATGTTTAATTATCAAACGTTAAAAATATTTTTATTCGTGAATTTGAATAATAACCATAATAATAATAATAATAATAATAATAATAATGCATTAATTTATTAATAAAAACTAGTTGGCATAGGTGGACTCTGCTTAGTTCCCCACCATATTTATGGTCTCATAAATTTCTAGTGCGAGACATATTATAATCATGTTTAAAAAAATGAATTTGATCAAAGCTTGATACAGTGACAGAAAGAAATCCCCGCCTAATAGGCTATCCATCGTTCACTTCGATATATTTATCTTATTCTAATCTATTAATTTATTTTATCAGGGTCAATTCCGTTGTTTATGTTTCATGTTACTATTTCCAATGCAATAATCCTCAAAATTCATATTTATATGAAAAAATTACAATTTCGCTATGTTGATAAAATCGTAAATTACGAATAATTTACGACATTTTCCTATTAGAATATTTGTATTCAATCATGTTCAAAAAAATATCATAAATGTAATTTTGAAGTTGTCTAATGTATTTATGATCCTCAAAATGGAAGTTTATGCTCAATTTGGCCTTATTCTGACATGTTAAGTAAATCGTAAATTCCAAATAACTTACGAATTTTTTAAATTGGAAAAATCATAGTCCATGATATTCATGCCAGTAACCTAAATAATATTTCGAAAGTGGTTTGACATCTTTACGATGAAAATATCCCTCAAAATTGACGTTTATGTGAAATTTTGCTCTATTCTGCCATGTTAAGAAATTCGTAAATTTCCAATAACTTATGAAATTTTTATATTTGAAAATTCATAGTCATTAATATTCATGCCAGTGTCCTAAATAATATTTCAAAAGTAGTCTGACATCTTTACGATGAAAATATCTCTGAAAATTGACGTTTATGTGAAATTTTGCCCTATACTGCCATGTTAAGAAATTCGTAAATTTCCAATAACTTGCGAAATTTTCAAAGTAGCATTTTTATAGTTACTGATGTTCATTCCGGCATCAAAACGGATATTTTAAAACTGGTCTGACATTTTTACAGTAAAAAGTTTCCATTTAATGCACGTTTAAGTGAATTTTTGTCCTATTCTCCCATGTTAAGAAAATCGTAAATTTCTAATAACTTACGAAGTTTTTAAAATCTAATGTTGCAAATGAATAGGGTTCTTGCCAGTGTCGAAAGTAATATTTTAAAACTGATCTGACCTCTCTGTGACAATTTGTTCTTGAGATATCGTGTACACAGACTAACAAACTAACGGACTAACGGACTAACACACTAACAGACTAACAGACTAACAGACACCCTACAGACAGACACCATACAAATTTTGTCATTTTCGTATTCCTCACACCTGAAAACGTGTAAAAAAGTAAAAAAATGGAGGTCGAAAATTTTCACGATTACCTAAGTTCCCCATACCTATAGTATGATGGGGAACTAAAAATGAAGAAAATGTTACAGCATTAAAATAAATGCAATTTTTAAATAAAAAGTCCCGACCCACTGGTCCTATCAGTAAAGCCCTGATTTCTAATGGAGCAGGCTCCGAATCACGTATTAACCACGGACATTTGTTGTGATATGCATATCTATAAACGTTTTTATAATAAAATCTTGGAACCTATTGTTGTGTGGAAAATTCGAGATATAAGCGGTTTTCGAGAGAAGTAAAAATGTACCATAAAATACGTAAAAAAGCGCCATTCCCCTCGATTAAATGCCTCCTTTTGCTTTTCACCTGAATTTTGTTTGTTCTGAAAACACCGTACAAGAGCTCCCTTTTACGCTCAACTAAAGATTATATACTCTGTGATTATATCCAAACAGAAGTCAGTCTTTTGCGCTATTTATTTCTGTTTTAAAATTTTCTTTTATAAATATGAAATTTGCTATATTTTATTTTAAAAAAAAAAAAAAAAATCGGACGTCTCTTCTTCTCCCTATTTTTTATTTATTTATTTTTTATGGAAAACGAAAGCTTCTTGAAATGACTGAAAAATTTTAAAACAATTTGTTGGATGGGGGACAAAAGGCTTTGGAAAGAATTTTGTACTTTTTTTTTTTTTTTTTTTTTTTTTACTGCATTTAAAAAATATATATATGTTTTGTTTTAAAATTATGTTTTATGCTACTTAATTTTAGCAGAAAAATACATGTCATTTTCTATATTTTTGATAATTTTTACCATTTATTCACCCTTCCCCAAAAGTATCTCGATTTTCCTTGAGAATTAATGAACGGTATTTTACGGTACTCGTTAAACAAGCAAAATGTATAAATTTATTGTGACTTCAATATAGAATAATGTAAAAATATAACTTGTGGATTCAAAAAAAGAATCTGTTCATACATTAAAAGGAGACTTGGCACTGGATAATTAAAACAAGGAAATTCGTTAACGCCTTGAACGCCAAAGAGGAAAGCTGAGAAGCAGACAGCTGTTTCGGTAGCATTTAGATCTTCAGTGCTTAAAGAAATGAGAGAAAAGTGTTCGTATGAATAGGAAAGGAATCGAATTCTGATCAACCAATAGAATTACATAGAATGCGGGGGAATTGGCCAATTGGAAATTGAAAAACTATTGTTGTGAAAAATGTACAAGAAATTAAAAAAATGTGGACTGAATAAAAATTTTCAACAGTCAGACAAATGGGGTACAACTAAATTACAACTAACAATGTTTTAAAGATTTTTTTTATAGATGTAAAAGCTTCAAAGAAATTAAGTTCGTGAGTGGATTTGCTAATTACACTGCGCTGCAAAGAAAAAAAAATCGACCTTTGATACCATTCTTGTTGATTCTTATGTAAAATGACCTCCTGAATTCGAATATGACTGCCCAGGCACCCACCGTTTTCTCGGAACACCACCGCCTCCCCCAATTTTTGTCACTATACGGTCATTTTATGACAATGAATTTGATTTAGAGAATGAAAAAGAATTATTTTAACAATTAAAAACAAAAATCTATATTGTTTAATAAATAACATTAATAATAGATTAAAAAAATATAAGAAATGTAATACATAATTTCAAAAGAAAATCCCCCCCTTAAATTTTCCCCTTGCCGCAAATGTTGATGTTTTAGAATTTTCCAACTATGTAGCCCTTCAGAAGATATTTAACAGTTAAAATAATCCTCCTCCTCCTTAAAAACCAAATTTATAGTCATAAAATTACCGAAAAGTGATAAAAAAATAGGGGGTCGTCCCTATAAAACGGTGGGAGATAGGGCAAAATGGACGTCCTATTCGGATTCAGGAGGTCATTTTACATAAGAATTTGCCAAAATGGTGTTGGGGGCAATTTTCATGCCGAACAGTGTTATTTTAGCTGAATCAAATTTAAAATTATAGTTTTTCTCCCAGCAATGCTTAGAATTGGCTGATTTGTTGGTTTCTTGTTTACAGAGTTAATATATTCTTTTAGACAGAATTTAAGACTGCGTTTAGCTTGACATATGTATGACCAGGAAATACCACAAATGCCCCAAGAAATATACATATTTATAGGATCTTTTAACTGGGAAAGGATGAGTTTATTCGAAGGCGAAAAAATTGTTTTAAAATCATATTAATTGAGAACTTTAGCTATGGTGTTACTTGATTTAGGAAAATACGTAAAACGATACTGATATTAGAAGAGACTGATTTAGTAGACTAAGTACGAGAAAGTTGCAAGTTTTGGATAGCTTTATCTATAATAGAAGAGTTATAACCTCTGTCAATCGCATGGCTTTAAGATATTTGATTTCAGATCTTAATAAATCAGAATAAATATTAAAAATACTGTTAACTAAAGTATAGAAAGATGTCATTTTTTTAGAGGATGGATGACATGAATACGCATGAGAGGTAGAGAGACTGCAAAATTTTTCTAAAGCCATCTATCGTAAAAATTTAGTACCATCAGAATAGAAAGGGTTAAGCTGCTCTGCTGCTACTCTCATGCTGAATCTTTTTTTTTTTTTTTTGTCTGATGATGGGTTGTGCTGAATTATTTCAACCTAAAACAATTGTTGTGTAATTTTTTAATTTATAGTATTCTCTAACAAAATTCTTATTCTTCATCATTCAACTTTCATTTTTCGATGCATTTTACTAGCTGAATTTTAATGGCTTTGATTGAAAATAAAAATAAATGAATAAATAACATTCAAAATTACCATAAATAATAAGGAATTACTTGTCAAAAAAATTTTGATAACATTTTAGTCATCGAATGAAATAGCACACATTGCCGCTAAAAACTATTACAGCATTTGAAAACGACTTAAAAACGAAATTAAATTATTATTATTTTTATCTATTTATTTATTTTAAAAACACTTTTCATCCAAGTAATATTTACAGTATGTTTTGTTTTTTATTTCAAAACGATTCACTCGCCAGAAAATAAACATGACATAAACCCAGTTTTCATTCAGTTGCATGTATGGATTACGGTCGGGGAGCAACAGCACTTCAAAAGTTTCTGTGTCACACGACTCCCTAAACGGGTTGAAAACCCTCCTTAAATCTCAGTAGAGTTCTAATTGTCTCATCTTTTAAAGAAGACCTTGCAATTGAAGTCGTAAATTTCACTTTTGTCGAGGGGGGAAAGAATCTAAATATATTATCACTCGAACAGGAGGAGGGAAGTAGGGAGAAGGTGAGTGCCAGCAGATGATGGTGATGATTCTGTTTCCGAAATCCTCCCCCCTTTTCACTTTCGGCGACCCCCTCTTATTTTCCCAATTGTTGAAACAACAGTCTTTTTATGCTGCTCCTCTCTACCCCCTTATTAGTTGCTTTACTGCAGGTCACAGTTGGTTCTGATAGCCTCGTTAGCAGCTTTATGGTGACTATAGGAAAAATAAATGCCTGTAGGTTCCTTTTGAAAAAGAAACGAGGTTAGACTCCAGACGCCATCTTTGGTTAGGATATTTTTATCCGATCTTTCAAATAAAATAACACATATTATTAACGAATCGTTATTACCACATTTGTCAGAATATCTAATATTTGTACACAAATAATGAAATTTCTGTTCATACACAAACACTTCAGGTACTTTTTGAATCAGACTCTTCTTTTTTTTTTCCAATTTGCAATAAAAAGTTTATATATATATATATATATATATATGTATATATATATATATAATAATCAGAATATTATTACTAATATATGTTGACAATTTATGATAACCCAATTATGTAAAGTTTACGAAAGTTTGATTTTCTATTGTTTGTTTTATTATTATTATTATTATTATTATTATTATATAAAAATGAAAAAATAAAATAAAATAAAATAAAATGTAAATTTTTTTCATTAACACACATGCCTCATGCGTATAAATTAATCTACAAGTAAAAATTTGTACATCTTTAAAATATTTTTTCAATGTGTATTTTTTAATTATAATTTCAAAAAATAAAAATAAAATGTTTGGCTAGTCATATTTGCCACAAAAATAAAAAATCTGCATTTTTTCTTGCAATGTTTTTGCATTTCATGATGCATTCGATTGAGTTCGAATCGAGTAGGCATTTAATAAGTCAAAGTTTCAAAAACTACATAGATTTTCATAAGAGTAGAAGACATAATTCCTGCACAGAGACCCCCCCTTCCCGCCCCAAAATAAATAAATAGATAAAGTTAAAAATAAGTAATAATAAAGTTAAAAATAAATAACATTATGTTTTATGAATTCAAATTATTATGACTACAGTCTATTAATTAAATTTCTTGTTAAACAAATACTAAAACGTTATTTATTTATAACATATACCAATATGTAAAATACAAGATCTTTAAAAACATAAATATTCAGTTGTATAATTTTCAAATTAATGTAATGTTTTACTAATAAGCAGTTTTTTTTTTATTATTATTATTTATATGTATTTTTTTTATTCATTTATCATTTTTTTTTTTTTATTCATTATACGACACTTTTATGTCGCCAATCTTCTTCCTCTGTGCCTGTAGAATTCTGCTTTGCCTGTAAAACCACTTCTTTTGCTAGGGTTGTTTTACAGAGGGAAAAGCAAGATCGCAGTCACTAAGAAATGTCGTTCGTCGTTTTATAAAATTTGATATACGATATGAGTGTTGCATCAATGGTACTTACGATATCAATCTAACATAAAATAAACGGAATTTTTACTTTTATTTTCCACTAGCAGGCTTTGCCGCTCCGCTGGTCTCTATATTTAAATGCTTATAAATGCTATGACATACAGCCATTCATGAAATGTAAATTATATTTAATTTTTTGAGATTCATTATGTTGATTAGAAACACGGTTAATTTAAAATAAACAAAATACGTATTCACATTAGCTTGTAAACGATAAAATCAAGAAAAAAAAAACATATAAAACTACTTGATTAATTGAAATTAACATTCTAAATTAAACAAACAAAAATAAAAATTTCATAGCTATTATAATGTCAGTTTTCTCTAAAATTTTTGATGATACAGATTTTATTTTTTATTTATTTCTTTTATTATTATTATTATTATTCAAGTGCAGAGAAATGTTTCCCTTTATGTTAAAAAAATAAATATATATACACATTTTATAAAGAAACGCAATAAATTGCAAAAAAAAAATTAAAAAAATAATAATAATGAGAATATCAAAAATCTAAAAATATGTTGCAAATCTGCAAACATTTCCTTATCTAGAAAAAAATGTTCAAAACTGTACTTGCCACTTTTTTTTTCTGTGCGTCTAATACAAACACTAGACAAACACTTTCTTTTATTAGTATAGTTCAGCGGTTGTCAACATTTTCAACATCACGAACCACTAAATTCACAATTAAAAATGTCTCAGGCTACTAATATTTTTGATTAAGAAGTAAGAATCGTAAATGTATTTCTAGAATAATAATCAAAGAATTTCCATTTTATAAATATGAAATAAATCTATTTAATAAAAAGCTTTAGAAATGCTTATTTCACTTTCTTCTATAGTAAATAAAACAAAGCATTGAATTAGTAAAATTTTCAACTTTCGGTTTTCGAGGAATTTCAAAACACGTTCAAACACGATTAAACCATTTTTAGAAAATATCTGTCTCATTAGAAAATGTCAAAAATTTTGTGGCAGCTCTAGCTGGAGAACTAATGCATATAATTTATGCAAATTTATATGTAAAATTTATAAATAAAATTTATATGCAAATTTAGAAATAAAATGTAGTTGTATCTTAGCATAAATTGGTACCTATGAACTTTTGGTGAAAATCCTCAACAGGTGGCGTTGCCATCCAGCTTTTTTATAATTTCTAATATGACAATATAGGACAAAATTTTGTATAAATGTCCGCAATGAAAATAATTTTTCATCTATCATTATGAAATTAAAAGAATTATTTATACTAATAAGAGCCAACTAGTAAAAAAAAAAAAAAATTATATATAGGAAAATCGCTTCTCCACTTGGAAGGGGGGGGGGGGCCTTCCTGGTGTGTAAATTTTCGATATGAGTATTGTTCAAAAGAACTCGTCAATACTTTTAAAATGATTCATGGAACTATAAATCTCGGAAATTTTAACGAAAATTTTTTCATATTTTTTATTTTGAACAAATCATAATAGAAATAATAAAAATGATTAAAAAACGCATTTTCTAATATATCGTATGTAGGGCATAGTTGACTTTCTTCAAAATTTAGTGTTGTACTTTCTTTAGCGTATGAAAATCGTATGCATTCATCATGGGAAATAATTTGAACTGCATGAATTTGTATAGAAAAATATAGAAGAAATTTTTGTGATAGCAACAACATACTAGTTTTTAAAAGTAAACGTAAATACTTATTTAATCATGAGAACGATTGTTAAAGGTTGTTCAGTTATAATAATAAAAAAATATATATAAGAAAAGGATAGGTATATATATATTGTATATTGCTTCCATATATTAAAAAATATCAGACTAATAATTTAACTTCAGGGATATATTGCTATTTCCATATAAACTAAATATAAGAACATGCATATTGTTAAATTATTAAAATGTAATGAGAAATATTTTTTGCGTACATTTAAAATCTTTGAAGAATTTGTGTAATCTGATAAATTTAGAACAATTCTAGCTAAGTATGAAATGCAGATCAAAAATTTAACAGCTTATAAGGGTCCCTACTGTGACTTACAATTAAAATTTTTGTGACAGAATATTATTCCATTTATCCTCTCTCTCATCCAGAAAATTCTAAGACCTAACGTTAGGAGTGTCAAATCCTGTCAGAAAATCATGTAGTTAAAATTAATATAAACGTAATTTCTAACAACACATTAAAACTAGTTGGCATGGGTGGACTGTGCTCAGTTCCCCATCATATTTATGTTCTCATAAATTTCTAGAGCGAGACATATTATAATCATGTTAAAAGAAATGAATTTGACCAAATGAATATGAGAATGAAAGAAATGAATATGAGCTTGGTACAGTGACAGAATGAAATCCCTGCCTAATAGGCTATCCACCGTCCACTTCGGTATATTTATCTGATTCTAATCTATTAATTTATTTTATCAGGGTCGATTCCGTTGTTTAGTTTTCATGCTACTGTTTCCAATGCAACAATCCTCAAAATTCATATTTACATGAAAAATTTACAATTTCGACATGTTGGTAAAATCGCAAATTACGAATAATTTACAAAAATTTCCTATTAGAATATTTCTGTTCAATCATGTTTAAACAAATATCATAAATGTAATTTTGAAGTTGTCTAATGTATTTATGATCCTCAAAATGGAAGTTTATGCTCAATTATGCCTTATTATATGTTAAGTAAAGCGTAAATTCCAAATAACTTACGAATTTTTTAAATTGGAAAAATCATAGTCTATGTGATTCATGGCAGTATCCTAAATAATATTTCGAAAGTGGTTTGACATCTTTACGATGAAAATATCCCTCAAGATTGACGTTTATGTGAGATTTTGCTCTATTCTGCCATGTTAAGAAATTCGTAAATTTCCAATAACTTACGAAATTTTAATATTCGAAAATTCATAGTCATTAATATTCATGCCAGTGTCCTAAATTATATTTCAAAAGTAGTCTGACATCTTTACGATGAAAATCTCTCTCAAAATTGACGTTTATGTGAAATTTTGCCCTATACTGCCATGTTAAGAAATTCGTAAATTTCCAATAACTTGCGAAATTTTTAAAGTAGCCTATTTATAGTTACTGATGTTCATTTCGGCATCAAAACCGATATTTTAAAACTGGTTTGACATTTTCACAGTAAAAAGTTTCCATTTAATGCCCGTTTAAGTGAATTTTTGTCCTATTCTCCCATGTTAAGAAAATCGTAAATTTCTCATAACTTACGAAGTTTTTTAGTTTGAATGTTGCAAATGAATAGGGTTCTTGCCAGTATCAAAAGTAATATTTTAAAACTGATCTGACCTCCCTGCGATCATTTGTTCGTGAGATATCGTGTTAACAGACTAACAAACTAACGGACTGACCCACTGACCCACTAACAGACACCCTACAGACAGACACCATACAAATTTTGTCATTTTCGGATTCCTCACACCTGAAAACGTATAAAAAAGTGAAAAAACCGAGGTCGAAATTTTTCACGATTACCTAAGTTCCCCATAACCTATATAGTATGATGGTGAACTAAAAGGTCAATAATGTCCAGAATTTTCAGCGGACTGCCAAAATTTTGTCGTTGACCACCGATTGGTGATTTCTGGTGTAGATGATATAGACCATTCACAAATTTGTTAATATCGATTAGAAAACGTCTATATTAAAACAATGTTTTATTATTATTATTATTATTATTAATCTACAACTTTTTCTTACTTTTTTACTTTCTTCTATACACATGAAAAAAAAAAAAAAAAAAAAAAAAAAAAGAAAAAAGAAAGAAAGAAAATTATTGGACTTTTTTTTTATGGATTTATATGTTTTAAGATATCTTTAATGAGATTTGACTATTAAAAAAAACAAAAAAAATGTCTGTTTATGTGTGCATTTCCAAAATTTTGTAGGCGCTTATCTCACCAATCAATGCATAGAATTCTACAAGACTTTTTCTTTTTTGTTTTGACCTTGACTAAGTTGATGTTCATTGCATTTTGGTGTGTATCAATCATCAGGTAGCACTGCTATGCTTTAATTTCCGTCATTTATGGCAAGGCTTATATCTCAGCTTCTATGATGTGTAAGTGCACAAAACATGATATGTAAGATATCCATTTTGAAAATATATGTCTATTCAATTTGGGTGCATATCGATCGATAGTGGCACTGGCCACACCTTAGTGTCGTTACTAATGCTGAAATTCGCCATACTTACGGGAAGGATATGTTATGAAGAACAGCGAATACGTGCACCAAAATTGATATAGGTGATGACTATTATGAAAAAAAAATGGGTAATTTAATTTCGCTACATATTGGTCAATTTGTTACTAAAAAAGTTTGTTCAAAATTGATAATTTTCAAGGAATGTTGCATGTGAAAGTTGTCTGATTAATTTTAAATGCACTTTTGATTTTAATAACAGATTTGAATTCTAAATAAATGTATGTACATGTACAATAATGAAACGGGGGATTGAGGGGGCGGTAGGTCCCCCTCACATAAAATTGTAAAATAAAGCTGTTCCGAAGTCTAATTTGAATTGTTTTAACATAGGTTTACTTAACAGTACCCCTTAATCTCCAATCTGTACTTATAGTATTAATTTTCAGGGAAAGAGAAAGTCGTGTGAGTGACACACCAGATTATTTTTCATTCATTCATGATCTTCAAGATGCTAAAACTTCTACAGATAAAAAATTTAATATATTTTTTGGATGTTTAATATATCCTACATGGAAGAATTAGGAATAGAATTTGAAATTTATTAATTAATTTTTGGAAAATAAGATTAAAAAGTGCATGTTTATGTAAAGGGAAAAAAAATATTTAGGTTATAGTTTTTTTTTTTTTCTTACCCATATATATTGCAGAGAATTATTGTTTTTGGATCAAATTTTTGAAATTGAGTTTTTGCTATATTTACACGTTTTGAGTTCCCTGAATCCGAAAATCATGATTTTAGCGAATGGTCTGTGTGTCTGTATGTATGTTTTCAGCATAGCTCAAGAAAAAATATTAGCAAAAAGTCCAAACTTGGTATTTTAAATGTATATGATATAGGGATGCTACACTAAGCTTTTCGTTGAGATGAAGCAAATGGTTCGTGTACAGGGACGCCCAAGAGAATTCAAATACATTACGTCTATTGAGGAAAGTGCTGGTAAGTACAGTTTAATATCTATACACTGCATTAAACCAAATGAAACGAATATATATTTTTTATATGTGTAAAAACATGTCTCATATAGAATATGGTAGGGGAATTATTCACTGTTCGTTTACAGGGCTACACAAAAGAACTAGATAAAAGTGCGACAATAGTTGAAAATTGATGGAAGTATATTTCAGGCTGGGCAATATATTGTTACTATAGGATTATATTTAGGTGCACCAGGTGGTCTGTATGTAAACTTCGAAAGATATACAGGGCTGCAAATATTTAAGCGATAACATTCTTTTTTGTTGTTAGTGAATGTGCTTTATTAATAATATTTTGCCATTTCTAGGAAAGCTGTTCGGGAATTGAAATGAATTCCTCATAGAGATATGGTAAATAATGTATATTTTTAAGATAAATATTCATCGCTTGTTTTTTGTATATTTACACGCTTTGAGGCTTCCTGATTACTGTAGTCAAGTTTTTTAACGTTTGATCTTTGTCTGTGTCTCTTACAGTGACTTAAAAACGAATAATTTTAGGATATCCAAATGTTGTATTTTGAAGTTAATATAAGTTTGTTACTGGAAAAGTTTGATAAAGATTGATAAATTTCAAGGAATTTTGCGTGTGAAAATTGTCAGAATAAATTTAAGCGGACTTTTAATTTTACTAACAGGTTTAAATTCTATATAAATGTAGGTGCACGAATGAAACGAGGGGTTGAGGGGGCGGTACCCCCTCACACACGTATAATTATCATATAAAACTCTTCCGAAGCCTAATTTGAATTGTTTAACACGGGTTTACATAACAATACTCGTTATCTCACCTCTTAATCTTTAATCTGTATTTATAATATTAAATTTCAGAGTAAGAGAAAGTCGTGTGAGTGACACACCAGATTATTATTATTATTTTTTTTCTTTTAAAGATATTGCAAAATCTATCCCTGATTCTTTCAAGTAGGTTCTGTCAAACATCCAAGAACAATATTAAATCATTTCTTAAATATCTTAAATTAGACGTTTTAGCATTTTGAAGATGAAATTCATGAAAAAATACCAACGGAAAAAAAAAAAAAAAAGGAATTTTAAGACTTTAAATATGTAAAAAAAAAAGTCCAAAACCATAAGAATTGTTGCCCGAATGTTTGAAAAACTTAACATTGTTCAATTTATAAATGTTAAATGGAAATATAAGCCTCTAATAGGAAACCTTCAGAGATGCCAAATCAAAAAAACCAAGTCCGCATAATTTGCGTACGACTCCTAAAATGTTTTTTTTTTTTTTTGTATGTTTTTTACTTTTTTCTATTAACTAGGAAAAAATGTCAGATTTGTGAAATTTTCCAGCCTCGAGCTTTCGATATATTTAGGCGTTTTCAGATTTTTTGAACACGATTTGGCCATTTTTAGAAAATATCTGTCTGTGAGTCAATATCAAAAATTTTGTGAATGCAATATCTCAGGAACTAACCAGCCAAATTTAACCAAACTTTGCATTCAGTGGTACTTTGACCTAAACTGGTGGTTACTACATTTTGGGATCAGTCGCTCAACAGGGGCGATGTCATTCACTTTTTACATAATTTTTAATGTTGCAGTATAGGTCAAAATTTCGTATAAGTGTACATAAAAAGAATCATTTCACTGTAAAAGAATTATTTTTACGTTTCGAATGTGGAATTTAAAAAAGTATTTATGTTAGTAGTAGCCAGCCAAAAGAGGGGCATCGCTATCCCCCCCTTTGGGGTGAGGAAGCGATGGGGTGGGGGTGATTTCGTTAAGTACCTTTCAAAAGAAGACGTCAAAACATTTTAAACAAGTGGTTGAACCATAGATCTGTGATAATTTAAAATAAAAAAGAATAGAAATAAATTTCCTAAGATATCTTCTGTATAGTATAAAATTGGCTTATTTCCTTGGATATTTAGTGTTATACTTCGTTGAGATGAAAATTGAGTATTCATAAATAATTATGATAAATAATAATATTTAATAAGTAATATGTACCTCGTGAATTTCTGTAGAAAAATAGAGAAGAAAGTTTCGTGGTGGCCACAACATACTAGTTTTTTGTAGGAAAACTTATGAATCGTCACTTTAAAATACTTTAAGATAGCTTTTGTGTCTTGTCATACTGCCGGGACTTTTTTATAATACAATATACACCGTGAGACTAGCGTTTGATTATTCCTTTTTCGATTTCCGTTTGTTGGAAATTTTTTGCATGGAGATCCTATAAAAATCTAAATTTTCTATTTTTCAAATGAGTTTCTTAAAAAATTTAAATGATTTTGTAAAATTATGTACCTTTCTTACCGTAATTTTCTAGTTTATAATATATCTCTAACAAGATAACGGACCGTAATTTTCTGTGTATAATCAGCAGGTAAGGTATGTCATTCCTCCCCCATAAATTTTATTTAACAGAAAAATGTATAATATTTCGAAGAACAAATCGTACTGATATAACTTTATTTGACAGTTAAAATTTCTGGTGCAAAACTGACTTATTTATATGCGGATTATGCACCGAAAATTACCAACTATGTGAAAAATGACAGAGCCGGGAATCGAACCTGGGCCTTCCGCTTAGTGTTGGCATTATCTTACTATTTCATTACCTGCAAATTCTGTAAGAAATAATTTTCATAATTTTTATCATTTTCTTTTATTTTTAGTTATTTTTTTTCTTTTGAAAATATATATACATATATATATATATATTGCGGCTTGCATTATTACAGAAAATTATGATTATAAAAAATTCCAACTTCATTGTTTAACATTTAATCTATTTTTCCTCTGTGATGTCACCTTAAAACATACACTGTAAAAATATAAAAGAAAATAAAGCAAGAAAAAAGGAAAAAAAGAAAAGAAAACTGTACATTACAACGTGCGGGTGAAAAATCGCCAATTCTTTGTACAGTGAATTTCAAACATATCATCAAATAAACGCATGATTTTATTTTTAAGAAGCACTGTAAATGGAAAAAAAAAGAAAAAAAAGAAAAACTCCTATAATTTTATAGCATAAAGTGTTGAAAATTTGCTAAAAATTATACACATTAAATAAAATAGTCGCGCTTAACCAGCTGGGAAGTGAACTAGGATTAGAATTGCTAAAGGCGAGAACGTTATCATTATATCCGTAGACCACCGATCCACGTATTAATAATTATTTTATTTAATAATTGTTTTATCAGAGAAATTACTAAGTAATTGTAAAACACGTGAATCAGTGATGAGTTGCAACGTTCTCATCTCCTGCGCGAATGGTTCCGGTTCAATTCCCGGTTGGTCAAAAGTGACTGTTTTATTTAGTGTGTATATGTTTTTCAGTAAATGTAATGCACTTTATGCTGTAAAATTCACTTTTTTTCTGTGTTTTTTAAAAATACAATCGCGCGCTTCAAACTTACCGCACGAAGAATTGACGATTATTTACCCACGCGTTGTGCAGAATATTTTTTTTTTTTTTTTTTTTTTAGATGGATTTTATTTCTACACAAAAATAATAATGCTATATGTGCGATTTTCAATAGGAAACACTCTACAGTAAATTTGAATTTAAAAAAAAAAAAAAAAAAAAAAAAAAACTGCAAATGTCCAAGCGTGGGCGGCGACGAACGCCTCCGGCCATACAAATTGTCGCCTTAGCTGTGTTAGAGCAAACGATTGGTATAAATCTGCGTGTAAACACAGGCGCAGGTTTTCCTTTTACCACCAACGATTGCTGAAAGCTCGAAGCCAATTTCTCTATTCAGTTTGGTTTCTGCTAATGGCACAAGCACAGATATCAATGTTTTCGGAAAACAATAATCAGTAACAATAACAAAACAATAACAAAAATCAGTCAAACTGGATCTTGTGACGCGACCTATTTTAAGCGCCGATTTTTTGCTTCATTAGGGTATAATAGTAGACTTAAAATCAAACAACTCATTGATAACTACTGTTTCTTCAACTCTAAAATTTATTTAGAAGCATTTGCCAAAATAACTGTTTTGCACCATTCTAAGCAATTTGATTACTTATTAATAAAAAATATAATAATTTATTTTAGGATGTTCCTAAATTGCCTAACAATTCACTTTCGCGTGATTTCACGCATGCTATTGAAACAAGAAGTCCTCCATTTCCTGCTAAAGTTCGACGCTTAGCTCCAGATAAATTAGTTGCAGATAAAGTTGAATTTACTTACTTAATACAAAAAGGCATCTACTCTACATCCAAAAGCTGTTGGAATAGTTTTTTACATATGTTTCGAAAGTCAGGCGGAACTTGGTGCCCATGTAGCGATTACCGTGCTCTGAATGCAGTTACAATTTCATGCCAATACCTCATTCGACATATTTACTTTAAATATACATGGAAAAACAATCTTTTCATCATTTGGTTGAAAAAATATTACCATCAAATTCCCATGAACAAAGATGACATTCTTAAAATTGCGATAGTCACGCCTTTTGGTTTATACGATTTTCATTATATGAATAATGGTTTGCGTAATGTTGCCCAAACCACGCAAAGGTTTATGGATAAAATTCCAGGTGATATCGATCATTGTTTTGTATATATTGATGACTTTTATTAATTGCATCATCCTCAATTGAAGAACATTTGCAAAACCTTAAGACTGTGCTCAAAAATTTTGTTGATTTATCTCGGTGCAGTTTTGCTGCTGCAAATGTTCAGTTTTTAGGACATGTCATAGGCAAATCAGGTATCGCGCCTTTGCCTAGTAAAATGCAAACTTTTCAAAACCACAAACTGTCAATGATCTACGTCGATTTCTAGGAATTTTAAACTTTTATCGTCACTGTATGCCTCATGTTGCTAGTAAACAACTTCATTTACATGCTATGTTACATTCTACTAAAAAGAATGATAAAATTTCTTTATCATGGTCTTCAGAATCAAAATTAGAATTTTAAAACTGTAAACAAGCTCTTAAACAAGTCACTGATTTAGTTCATCCAGATCTTAACAAGCCAATTGCTATTATATGCAATGCTTCAGATAAATCAATCGGAACATGTATTCAGCAATGCACTGCAGACACTTGAGAACCCCAGGTTTCTTAACCAGAAAACTCACAAGGAAACATTCAAAATGTGTCGTCTTCAAAAAATATTGAAAAAAAATATATATATATGATTCTACTCTTCATAAAATACCAGAAATTAAAAAAATATATCGGCTGAAATGAATTACAGCGACCACAAAAAATTAACAAAATTAAGCATATTTGATGATTTCACGCTGTTAGGCGAATGATTTTGAGTATTTGGCGGAGAAGCAAAACACGGTTCTGTTCGTACACGGCAATCTCGGAGCTAGCGAACTTATCGCCTAACAGCGCTAAATCGCCAAAAATGCTTAATTTTGATAATTTTTTGTGGTCTCTGTAATTCATTTCAGCCGATATTTTTTTCACTTTCTGGTGTTTTATGAAGAGTAGACTCACATATACTTTTTTCAATATTTTTTGAAGAAGACACCTTTTGAATGTTTCCTTGTCAGTGATACTGAAATTAAATACAATCACATATGATCGTGAACTTTTAAACGAGTATACTTGCGAATATTTGCTGCAATAAAATATTTTCGTTTTTTCTTAGAAGGACGAAACTTTACGGTTTTTGCCAATAAGCCTTTAGAAAAGCTATAACTCAAAAATTTGATAAACTTTCACCTCGGCAAATTAACCAATTAAATTTTATAAGCCAATTCACACATGACATACAACAGTGGTCAAAGTAATATCATGGCTGATAGCGTTTCTAGAATATACAATATTCACTATCCCGAAGCCATTGAGTTCTATAAAATAACTAAAGCACTAGTTGAAGGTCCAGATCTTGAACAGCAGTTTCATAATAATCAATTTAATTTTAAATTTCAAAAACTTCATATTTCTAATTGTGATTCTCTAATTTATTGCGACACATCAACAATTAATATTCGACCATACATTCTACTATAATTTTGCAAAATTGTTTTTAATGCAATTCATTAATTGATTCACCCAAAAGTCAAAGCAACTGTTAAACTAATGACAGACCGATGCATCTGGCCACATATGAAAAAAGATGTTAATAAATTTTCAAGATCATATATTCCTTGCCAAAAAGCAGACGTTTTCAGGTATGCGTCATCGCCTTTAGCCACAGTTTTTGTACAAAATACACGTTGTACACACATTTACATTGATCTGATTGAATCTATGCCTTCCTCACAAGGTTTTATTTATTATATGACTTACACTGATAGTTGCACACGGTGACCTGAAGCGATTCCATTAGCAGATATAAAAACTGAGACGGTAACTCCGGCACGCTATACTACATGGTTTTCCAGTTTCAGTATACCTGTGAGATCGCAACTGATCGTAGTGCACAGTTTCGTAGTGAGTTATTCAGAACTTTATCTCAGAAACTTGGAATAAAGTTGTCTCACACACATCGTATCACCCTGAGAAAAATGGTCTTATTCAGCGATGGCACCGTACATTGAAGCAAGATATTGTGTGCCACACATCAATCCACTGGACAGCTGCTTTGCCTGCAGTTTTACTAGGCTTACGCATGGCTTTCAAAGACCTCAACTTTTCGGTAGCCGAACTGATGTACGGGCAAACTCTTCGTCACCCATGACAATTTTTTCCCCGAGTGCTCGTATTGATACAGATACTACCTATCTGAAAGTCCTCACCAATCATTTCCACAAGTCTTGCAAAAAACTTACGTCTAACTATTTCAAGTGGAATATTTTTATTTATGAAGAATTAGAGACTTGTTTTCATGTCTTTCTGTGTGTGGATGCAGTCAAGTTATCTTTACACACTCCATATACAGGACCTTATGCTGTTTTGAAACGTGGGGATAAAACATTTTCCATTCGCATTATTGACCAACCAGTCACTGTCTCAATGGATAGACTTAAACCAGCGCATCTCGTTTCCGAGGATCAACTTCCATCTTCAACGATTGCAAATCCGCCTAGTAAGGTACTTTCTGATTTTCAACATCCTGACAAGGAAGCCTGTTCCTGATTCTGTGTACAAAACATGCTCTAGACGACACGTTCATTTTCTTACTAAATGTTTAAAAACTCCTTACGTATCTTCAACAAATAAATGTTTTTTTTTTTTTTTTTTTTTTTTTTTTTTTTTTTAAGAACTAAAGGGGTTTTTCTTTCTTTTTTAGGAGAGGAGATGGTGTGGCAGCAGGCTATTAGCTTATCCCCATCACCCCAACGTAGCTGAACTCTAAAGACTGTCTCTCGACACTTTAGTTTTGAGGGTTTTTTTACCGCAGATTGGGCTGGTCATTTTGTATTAAGTTGTAATCCTTAACGCAATCTACATAACTAATCTCATCTACACCACAGCCGTACCTCTACAAAAGAAAATGGCTATAAAACTTTAATGCTCTCTTAAAGTGAAAAAATGAAATTTAACTCATTTTGATTTAATTTTAACTCATTTTCGTAGAAAAACGGATCCAGTTATCTTCAACTAGATTTATTCAATTGAATTATTTTTTAAAATGCACTTAAACTTGAGTCTTTTGTATCATTACGGCCATGTTATAAATCAGGGGTGGCCAACCCGCGGCCCGCGAGGAGACTAACGATATTTAAAGTTTAAAAACTTTGGTAAACGGATCAAAATTTACTAAATATTTTCTGACTTTTCGAAGTGAAAATACTTTTCAAAGATTATGGTAGCTAAAGAACTATGATAATGAAATATTATTAGATCCATTATTTATTTCTTTTATTGTAGTTTTAATATATAGTCATAAATTTTTCACGATTCTATTGTTAATTTATGAATGAAAATAATTTAAATTAATGTATTATGCTCCGAATTTTCATCTTGCCCTTCCCTGAATAAAGAATATAAATGCATGAATCTTATGCTCACAAACATATATGCACCTATGCATGTGTACAATCATAAAATAATAATGAAAATAATTTCCTTAGCCGACCAGCAGCTGATGCCTAACGATTGATAATAACATCTAGTTTTTAATTCAATTGCTAAATTTTGTTTAGGGTGTCATCTACATATTAAAACTTGCACAAACTTCATTTTATTTTACGATTTATTTTTATTTTTATTTTTTTTTCCGAATAGTAACACCCATTTTTGACTGCATATTGGAATGAACTCTAAATCTAGAAACCTATATTTTTTATGCTGCCCATTCTATTCGTGCAAAAATTAATGTAGGTCGTAATTCATAATTTTTTTAAATATGAATAGTAATAATTTTCATAATTCAAAAAAACCAAAAATAATAATAATAAATAAAAATGTGCATGGAATATATTTAGCTTACTTCATTCTAACGTAATAATAATAATAATATATTAATTTTTCGGGAAGACGTGAATTAATGTTATTAATTAACATTAGTATCTCTATATTTTAACAAATTGTAACACTGTGAAAAATTGAGAGAAACATATAAACTATACCATTTTATGGGCTGATTTGATCCAAATAATCCAAAAAGCTTGTTGAAATTGGCGATTGCCTTTGGAAAAAATGAAGTTGATGCCAGTTTTAATGTGTAAACACCCCCTAAGAAAAATCTAGTATTCTAAACTAGGCGCACAACCAATAGAAAGATATTAAAACTTCTCCCCACACCATAAAAGTAAGGCAAAAGCAGTAAGGACGTAGCCTTTCTTCATTAGGTGCAAACACGTGCTATTGCCTTGGAGGCAAAAGCAGTCTTGCTTTTGCCTCCAAGGTGCACGTATTTGCACCTAATGAAGAAAGCTACGTCCTTTCGAAACCGGTTGTGCTGACTTAAAATTTATGGTGTGTGAAGAAGTTTTAATATCTTTCTAAACTAGGCCTTTTTATTAATCGATCGGCACCAGCTACATGTCTCTACACTAATTTATAGCGAAATTAGTCCAGAAATGGGGGGGGGGGGGGTTATGACTGTACATACAGTGCGGCCCGAATGAATAAAATACATTTCCAATGAGGCTCACCAAGTGCTTTGGGTTGGACGGGCCTGTTATAAATAATTACAAGATAAAAAGAACTTTTTATATGCCATGTTTTTAAATATTCTGTTGAGTTATATAAACACTACAGAAGAGGCAGCGGGAACTCGAAACTATTGGTTGAAAGTATTAAAAAAAAATTCATTGTTATTGTGTTTTGAGCTATTATAAAAGTTTCAAATGGCTAGGCTTGCCGGGAAGTTAGTTAAAAATCTATTGCAAGCTTTGTACTAATAATGCTGCCAAAGGCAGCAGGGTCCCGAAGCAGTTGGTTAAAAATATTTTAAAAATGCATTTTCACCGTGTTCTGAACTATTCTGAAAGTTTCAAATGTCTAGTTAAATAAATTTTCTGCCGAATCATATAAACGCAGCCGAAGGCAGTAGGGACCTGAAACAGTTGACTAAAAGTATTAAAAAAATGTATTGTGATCGTTTTCTGAGCTTTCCTGAAAGTTTCAAATGTCTAGCTAGTCGAGAAGTTAAAAATCGAGTTAAAAATCGATTTCAAGGTTTGTACTGGACAAACAAACGTACAAACAACCAAACAAGAATCGAAGTTAATAAAAACATGGTAAAATACACAGCACACTAATATATATATATATATATATATATCAGCAAAATATGGTGTATGGGATCACCTAAGTAAAAACTAATACCTAGAGCTATGATGTCCAGTTGCAACTGAATTGCTGAGTTGTTAATAATTTTTAAACGATATTACTCGTATTATTTATCTGTTTATAAATTAATCCTACACTTAAAAAATAATAATTAAATTAGTATACGCAAATCTACATAATATACTGAATGATCGTCACTTCAAAAAGCACTGTGGAATTGATTTGTCCAAACTGATTTCTAGTAAGAAATTATAGCAAACATTTTTAAGCATTTACATATTAGATTTTTCTGAATATAACAAACACATAACACTCGTGAATTTTAAAGAATTTACGCTTTAAATAGATATATATCTTTATATTTTATATGATTATTAGAGTAAAAAAATACAATAAAAGTAATTATAAGATTAAAAAAAATTTATAAACCATGTTTTTAAATTTTCTGTTGAATCATATAAACGCTACTGAAGGCAGCCGGAACCCCAGCAATTGGATAAAAGTTTTAAAAAAATTCCTTGCTATCGTCTTTTGAGCTATTATAAAAGTTTCAAATGGCTATCTAGCCGGGAAGTTAGTTAAAAGTTCATTGCAAGCTTTGTACTGGAAACGCTGCCGAAGGCAGCAGGGTCCCGAAGCAATTGGATAAAAATATTTTTAAAATGCATTTTCACTGTATTCTGAAATATTCCGAAAGTTTCAAATGTCTAGCTACTCGGGAAGTTAGTTAAATTAATTTTCTGTTGAACCATATGAAAACTGCCGAAGGCAGTAGGGACCTGAAACAGTGGACTAAAAGTATTACAAAAAATGTATTGCCACCGTGTTCTGAGCTATCCTGAAAGTTTCAAATATCTAGCTAGTCGGGAAGTTAATGAAAAATCGATTGCAAGCTTTGTACTGGTAACGCTGCCGAAGGCAGCAGGAACCCGAAACAGTTGGCTAAAGGTATTTAAAAAAATTCATTTTCACCGTGTTCTGAACTATTCTGAAAGTTTCAAATGTCTAGCTAGTAGGGAAGTTAGTTAAATAAATTTTCTGTCGAATAATATAAGCGCCGCCGAAGGCAGTGGGACCTGAAATAGTTGACTAAAATTATTAGAAAAATGTATTGCCACCGTGTTATGAGCTGTCCTGAAAGTTTCAAATGTCCGGATAGTCGGAAAGTTAGTGAAAAATCGATTGCAAGCTTAGTACTGATAACGCTGCCGAATGTAGCAGGAACCCGAAACAGTTGGCTAAAGGTATTAAAAAAATGCATTTCACCGTGTTCTGACTTATTCTGAAAATTTCAAATGTCTAGCTAGTCGGGAAGTTAGTTAAATAAATGTTCTGTCGAATCATATAAGCGCTGCCGACGGCAGCGGGACTTGAAATAGTTGACTAAAATTATTAGAAAAATGTATTGTCACCGTGTTGTGAGCTGTCCTGAAAATTTCAAATATCTATAGCTAGTCGGGAAGTTAGTTAAAAATCGATTGCAAGATTTGTCCCTGACAAACAAACAAACAAACAAGAATCGAAGTTAATAAAAACATGGTAATAAATAAAAAATAAAAAATCCATTATTTATTATTATTATTATTATTTATTTATTTATTTATTTATTTATTTATTTTTTTTATTATTCTTAAAAATTTCTGATGCTTCGAAAAATGCTATATTATGGCAATTGTAAATAAAAAGTTCTTTATATTTTTCAAAATAATTTTTAATGTTCACGTTTTATTATATTATTTTTCATCAAAAACGTTCAATACATTTTTTAAACACACATATGAACTATAAATATGCAAGACATAAAATCTTAATTCGAAATATTCAAGACATGATCAACAGAAGACATTACAAAACTAACATGCTTTTTTTTTTTTTTTTTTTTTTTTTAACCAGCAAATCATGAATGGCTCGAAGCAGCTCAAGTACCGATAAATATTTATAATTCAAGTTGATTCAAATACAAAGCAACTACTATTCATATTTGACTCAATCAAAAGCGTTTATTAAAGTTGAGTTAAAGAAGAACTCATTTCTTAAAAACAAACTGGTCGGAAATTTAACTCACTTATTTCAAGAGGTGAATTTTAATTCGTAGAGTAAAATAATCATAAAAATTGAAGCTAATGAAATATATTGTAGGAAGTATAATAAAATTACTCTAAGAATATTTTTAGATTTTTTTCATTATTTTATATCATGCATATGCAATATAAAAAACATTTTTTAATTAATAAATAATCTAAAGATTTGGATAGTTATTCAGTATATATATATTTTTTTTTTTTTCAGCGCTTTTAAAATAATATATTTCTGCATTTAAATAAATAAAAATTTACATAATCGTAAAGTAAAAACTTTAAAAGTTCAAAATATAATTCTTTTTAAGAGATAAATTACTATTCTTATACTGTTAAATATTTCTCTTTGCAAAGGAAAAGCTGTTAATAGCAAATGTCCGTTATTTTCAAAATCAGAATCTATTAATTCTAGAAATATACCACGCCTTCATTAGTATAAACTTTTATTCTAACATCAGCTGTTGAATTTTCTTTAGAATCATAGAAATTTATTAATGTTTTAAAACTTGGTTCTCAGAAACTCCGTATCTCTCTAAATAGAATTTTAATGAAGACAGATCGCATATGCAAGTATAAATGATCCCATTTCCAAATTTAATTAAAGATAAAAAAAGATAAATCTAATTCATATAAAGATGTAAATTCTGAATAAACATGAATATATATGACATCATAATGGTTCGAAACTAAAATCTGAAATAATATTAACGCTACAGATATTTAAATTTAAAATGCACTTTTGAAGTCCCTGCTACCCTTATTAAAATATTCAGCACTCTTTTAAACTTTACGAAACCTCCTGGGGTTAAACATGTCTACCGTGGCCCACTCAGTACGGTCGCTATGGCTTTAAATAAATGCTTGCTTCGAGAGTAGACCGTGACGTCAGCCAAGATGGCGGCTCTCGCAATAACGTTAATTAATGGGCTTCCGCGCGCGCCTTGTCTTTACGTACCTTTGGAAGTCTTAAAATCCGGTAATTATCCCGACGCCTTTAATGGGTTTTCCCGGATATGGTGTGTCCGGAAGGATGTTTATGGGAATATCGGGAATACTCGAAACACACGTTGTTGTTTGTTTGTTTGCAGAAGTGGGGATGGAAAAGTTATCAAGAATACTCGAAGCATTTTCGACCAGATGCTTTCATTTGGGTACTAATAAAAAGTCCGGATAATTATTTAATTAAGTAAAGCCGCCGTGTTCAAACATAGTAGAAAGCCGGGTGTGCAAAACCGATTTCTTTAACAGTTGAAAGCAATTGCGCCCAGTGTTTGTCTCTTATTTTTTAATAAGAAGTATAAAAAGAATTTAATGAGAGTTTTCAATTATGGCAATAAATAAAGAAAACTCATTTATTTATTAATTAAGAAGTTGTTGTATTTTAAGTAACTTTTCCAAAATTTATGTTGATACGTATATCACGTATTTAATTTAAAAAATTTAATTAAAAACTTCAAAATAATTTACAACTTAAGACATTAAAAATATATATTAACAAACACAATGTTTAATTTGAAATAAATAAAATTTTCAATAAAATAATTTTTGCTTATCAACATCAAACAACTATAGTCCAGTCAATAAATACATTCTACCTTGCAAAAGGTGGGGTAGAAGATTTTATTTTTTTAATTTGTACAAATTAGTACTAATATGGAAAAAACGAGTTATCCAACATGGTCGGCCCCGGGAGAATTTTTGTCGGCTGAAAAATCTCGAAAATTTACTAGTTTTTTGGCTTTTTTCAAAATATCTCAGAAATGGCTGAATTTAGCGATATTTTTCTATTGTAATATTTAAAGAGGATTAAATTTCCTGCAATTTCCTTCATTACACCTTTTTTGTAGTACTAATAGCAAGCGCGTAACAGCTTCTTGAAAACAAACAGATTTCTCAACTGCGTAAAAAAAAGCGCATTACTCCTTATAAATAATGTACAGTAATTATTAGAATTAGAAGCTTTATTTACAGAAAGCTTAACAACTTTTAATGGTATAGCTGTGATATCTGTCGTCCTTGAGATTTTTGGATTTGGTGATCAAAAACGTAATAAGGAAATATACACGCCAGATGTATTTTTTACAATATATATTGTAAGAAATACTGTTTTATATTCTTGATTGTTCTCTTAACATATGCCTTGTTAAAATAATCGTGATTTTTGAAAGGAATTAAATATGTTCGCCAGATAAATTGGAGATTCTTTCTTTTTTTTTTTTTTTCACTAAGGACGACAGATAACAAATCTGCTTCCTTTTAATTTTTCCCTTCCCCTTTCTGCTAACTCTCTCTCTCTCTCTCCCCCCAGCCACGCACTGACAATTCTAGCCTAACAACAGTAGTCATCATCAGACTCCAATAACTGCTAGTGTATAGTATTCTATCACTGCAACACATAATACACACACACACACACACACATACAAAGAAAAATAAATAAAATAAAAATATTTGTACATAAATGTAAATGAATAAATATTAGGGGGCTAATAAGCAAAAACTCAATGCATTGATACATAAATATTTTAATTCTACTATTTATTAAATTATAAAACGTTAATGATATTTAGATATAATACATAATGTTGTAATAAACATTCATTACTACTATATTAATATTGATGATAATAACAAGATACAATCTTAATTTTAAATGAACTTCATAAATAGGCAAACTTGTTTGAAGAACAATAGCAAATAATTACAAAAGTAAATTGTAGAAATTTAACTTTATATGTAAATTATAGGGAGATTCATTTAGCCTTGAAACAAATAAATAAACGTACATTAATGTATAATATACATATTTATTTTCTTCGTGGTTATTTTGAAAGCCCGGGTTCTTAAATTTCAATAGTCATCAGAGGTATAGAAGGAAGGTGTGTCGTCCTCAAATTGTTCCTCTCCGTCTTGCAGTAATTATAAGAGCTCTTAGAATGGCTTATCTTCTTCAGCCTCGTCAAATGATGAAATTAGTATGACATTTTCCTGTTGAGGATCAGAGTCCTTGTTACTATACCAGTTTCGGCTATTAAAACATCTGCACTATATTTTTTGCAAAGGCGTGATGTAACCGTTCTGATGCCAGGACGAAAATCATCCTCTATTTTATTCATCAAATACTTTATGCGACTGGTACTCCTCCGAGTCGTTTTAAGGTTAGGAGTAAATTGATTCCATTGCCACATCAGTGTTACTTGCAGGGTAGTATCCTCGTTTAATCTCACATTTTGGCCTCCAATGCAGTTTTTGATGACAAAACCTGTGATACCCAGCATTTATAGCAACTAAACCTTTTACATTTCCGATGCATTCGAGTACTTTTTTTCTTCTCTCATCCCCACGATTTTCGGCACCATTTACATGTGTTTCTTTCACACCAGTTTCATAGCATGGTTCGATAAAATTTCTTTCATGCTCAGGAAGTCGTTCCTGTTTTTTAAAGAAATCTTCAAGTATCCCCTCTCCACACAAGGAACACTGATCTTTAAAACTGAAACCTTCAGTTCTTGATGGAAGATATGGAGCCGTACAGTTTGGACCAGCTCCATCACCAGTTATATGACGCCGTACATATGCTGCAATCATTCGCTCATTGATGTATCGTTTGTGACAGGCATTGTGAATTCTTATTTGTTTTAGGTTCTTCAAAAAACACTAATGTTCTTCATTTTGACGCTTTGCATTGCACTTTTACAGATTTTTTTGTATACCTTTCTCCTTCAAAATCTTTACTTCACATTTATTCAAACTGATTTCGAAAATAAAACAAACACTCCACTTATTGTAAAAGAAAAAGCTCACAGGTTGAAACAGTACGTTCGCACTGAACTGAATAACATAGATGTTCAGCCGAGGCAGCGTACTACAGGATGAGAAGAGACGGGAGGAAAGGGAGAGCTTTTTGTGTGAAAAGGGGGGGGGGGGGCAGTTTTTTTTTTTACATACCTTCTTTACTACGAAGCAGATGTCATTTTTTAAGGTCAGACAGCTGAATATGTCCCTTCCTTTCTTTCCGTTTTCTAAAAAACAATCATGCACCAACCCATTTCTTTAAGTTGAATTTTATTAGCTTGAGAAAAAATGCCGACATTCAAGAGGTTGTAACACGCTTGCTATTAGTACTACAAAAAAGTTGTAATGAAGAAAATTGTAGGAAATTTAATCTTCTTTAAACTTTATAATAGAAAAATATCGTTAAATTTAGCCATTTCTGAGATATTTAAAAAAAAAAGCCAAAAAAGTAGTAAATTTTCGAGGTTTTTCAGCCGACAAAAATTCTCCCGGGGTCGCTCATGTTGGATAACTCGTTTTTTTCATATTGACACTAATATGTACAAATTGAAAAAGAAAAATCTTCTACCCCACCTTTTGCTAGGTAAGCCCTTTTTTACATACCTATTGACTGGACTACTATTGAAGTTAGTTAAAAAAAATAAAATAAAATAAAATAAATAAATAAATAAAAGGAGACGAAGAAGTACATAATTAGAAAAAGGCTTAAAAAAGAAATTGATAAAAAATATGATAAAATCGATTGAAGAGTTCATAAAACTTATTATGTTTCGAAATATTACTAAAAGGTTTTTTTTTTTTTTTTTTATAACAATAACAATTTTAAATATTTTATTAAAAAATTACAGATTTGTTTGAACGACATTTTTAGATCTGCCACTTCTTAAACGACTGTGATCTTGCTTTTCCCTTCCTGAGACAACTCGATGGGAAGGTGTGGTTGTAAAGGAAAGTCGAATTTCTGTAAGCACAGAGCGAAGCGATTAACGAAACTTTTGTCAGCTAACACTATAAAATGTTTTTTAAAAAAAGCAAGAAATTGTTTCGGATCAAAATAATTAAGAAATACCTTTTATAAAGGGGAAAAAAAGTAGACACGAATGCAGCATGAGAAACCCACTTGATAAAGGATCGAATCTGACAATTTTCAATCGAAAAACAATGTTGCGCGTTATTTAAATTTATGGTGTTAGATTACAAAGTTTTATTTTCCTCTTCATTCAACACTAATATATAGGTAATTTTTTATAAGTTATTTTAGCTTTTATAGGTGTATTTTAGAAAAAATCGATTTTAAATAATCATTCACGATATAAAAGTATCGTCTTAAACATGCAACATACTACTACTATTAATAATAATAGTAGTAATAATAATAATAGTTTTAAAAGAAATCTTGTAAGTTGAAAGATTTTTTTGAGACAAAAAACATGAGATGTTTAATCGTAAAATATTATTTATTTTAAAAATTTTACAATTTAATTTTTCCTTTATTTTTTTTTAATTTTAAGCACTCTTTAATTTTAAGCATTTCGGTATGCAATACAAGCAGTATTTTTTAAAACCTTATTTTAACAGTAAAAATTTAAAATAAGTTATATTATTCAAATAAAATATACTCTTTCTAATTATGTTCTAAAGTGACTATTAGTAAAGATATATATATATATATTATGTCAATAAAAATGACATTAAAAATTATAATAGACTATTTCGGCGAAACTTTCTAAAAGTATTTAACATTATTTCTATTGTACATAAATAAAACCGAATACTTGTTATTTCTTTTTATTTTATTTATATATTCAGATTAAAAATATAATATATATATATAACTCCATTTACTTTAAAAAAACAATTTTAAAAATATTCTTTTTAGAGAATGTCGCAATTTCCATCATACCGCAATGTATTTTCACTTTATTTTTATCATTAATATACACTTAATACTTTACCAGAATAAATATGCATGCAAGCTTTAATTAGAAGAAAAATTCTTATTTTAAAGCCTTAATTTTTAATTAAATAAATTCGATTAAAATATAAATCAAAATTTTGTTTATTTATATCACATTGACGTAAGTAAAATTCACTCACCATATATATCATGTATCAAGGTCTATGGAAGAGCTTTTCTTAATGACCACGATCTTACTTTTTCCTCTACTAGACAACCCTGACGTAGAAAGTAGTTTTACAGGGATGACAGAATTGGACAAGCACAGAGCAAAAAGTGTCTTTTTAATTACTGACGATGTAAATACACAGTATGTGCTACCAAAAGAAATTTTTAAAAAATTAATCATAATGTTAGAAAAAAAACTTATAAATTAAAAGATTTCTGAAGCAATATTATATTATATTGATTCATCAAGAAAAAAAAAAAGGTTAACTTGATGAAGGTTTTCGATGCAGGCTTTTTAATTATTTCGAACTAAAACAATTGTTGGTGTTAGTTTATAAAGTTTTCGTTCAATACAATATGTAGTTAAAATTTTCCACAGAATAAGATGATTACATAAGTAATTTTTAACAATATAAGAGTGTGTTTAATACATCCTACAAAAAAAAAGAAAGAAAGAAATATATATAGATATAGATATAGATATATAAATTTAGAAGAAATTGTATAAATTAAACAATTTGAAACAAAAAATATTAATTGTTTATTAGTGAAATGTTGCTCTATTTTGAATATTTTATAACTGAAATTTTCTTAAATGAATTTTTTTTCGTATTCTTAAGTTACCTATCCTTATGTAAAAGAAAAATTCATTTTCAGTAATTCACTAAGAAAATTATTTCCTAATTAATTAATTATGCTATACTATTTAAATTGTTAATAATAGCTTAATTTTTTATGTAATATTTATTGAAGATATAATTTACTATTTTTTATGTCACACATAATTATAAATACTTAAAACCCTTTCAGCGTAACTTTCTAAAAGTATTAAATATAATTCCTATTTTAATCCTTTCAAAGGCGATGGGATGTACCAGTTAATCTAAAAGTTACAGACAAAACGAAAAATATATTATTCAAAAAGTATTGGCTGTAGCACTATGCGGTTTTCACTGAAGTGAACAGAAAGACCTGGTATATATATATATTTTAAGTAACAAAAGATTTATTGCCAAATTAGTTTATTTTTTTCTCCATGGTGGCGCTTTAATTGTAAACTTATTTTTTTTACCGTTGCGCAGTACATTCAACAACGCAACTAGCACAATAAATGTTCAATGTGATGGCCGTCACTTGTGAGAATGGCCGCCAGATGTTGCACATCGCAAATTTTCATAATAAACATTAACTAACAATGCTTTATCTCTTAACAATATCAGTATTTTCTTCTTAGAACTATTAATGGATGTAATAAGCAATAAACTTTTAATTTAAATATTCGTTAACATCTGAAATCTCATGAAACATGCCTAACTCAGAATAATCCTTTGCTGGTCCTATTTAATTTCACTCCTCTTGTCAGTATTACCAAATTTTTTTATTCAATATCCACCACTAAGTTTTAACTGTAGTGATTGCTTAACCTTTTAAGAATATTCGTCCACTATGTATATCAAATATCACTCATCAAAATTATTCGTGATAGTTGAATAAACGAGCCTCTAAATTTGGCAACACTGTTTAGAGCGCTTTAGAGCGTCAGCATTCGCTGTATGGTGTCATTTAAGAAGGCAGATCTGTTTCATTGCGAATGCATCGCCATCTGTTGATTAAAAATGTAACTAATACTTTTTCTTAGATATGAAAAAAATCCGATGATTATTTGCGCAATTCAGTGAAAACCACATAGTGCTACGATCAATATTTTTCTAATAATATACTTTTTAGATTTTCTGTGTTTCTTGGATCACTCAGTATTTATTATATCCGACCCCCGACTAATTTTAATTTCGAACTGCAAAAACTTGACTGGTAATTTTTAAAATAAAATTGTACTTTTATAACTTAGAGAAAAACTTCATTTATTTCTTTCCTTCTAGCATTGCTCGTAAACTCCGGTGGCTATTGATATTAAATGAACAAAATTAGTTTTCTTCTGAAAGGATTAATAAAACCAAATACTTGCCCTATTATTTAATTTTATTTATTTAGTTTAAAAGTACAAAATGTGAATGAGGAAACAAGAATTTTATTGATTTTAAAAGTGCGATAAGAAAAATAATAAAATAAGGTAAGCATACCAATAGAGGACCTATACAGTAACGAGCACATTTAAACTTAAAAAAAAAAAGGGTTTCTATGTTTTTCATAGCTTCATCTCCTATTCTAGGTTTATGTTATGACTTTCTACAATTTATATCTTGAACTGCGAATATTTTAAGCCATCGAATAAGGGAGGCTAACTGTAAAGCAACGGAATAAGCACCGCAAATTCCTAGCTTTTCTCTTACTAAATTAAACTGTATAAAGGCGGACGCCAAGACTACTTATTTACACTTTAAAATTATTAAAGTAGCATCTTTTATGCTCATATAATAATTCCCTATAACATTAAACATAAGAAAATTATTCCTACGGTAAAAAGTAGTTCACTAAAATTAAGAACTCAAACTATATGAAAAAATGCAACTAACATCGTTGCTAACTTTATTCTGTTCTATTTCTTGAATTAAAAAACAAAACTGTGGATGCCACACGCATCACATAATCTTTACATTTTAACAAATTTTGAAGATAGCACGCGCTCATATTTTACATAAAAATTAAAAGCATTAAATTCATTTAACTCTTTTTTTCTTTGACATGTTGTTCAGCACGTGAACTTACAAAAAATAGAGGATAAATAATAAACAAATTTATACACTGAAATTGAAAATGGCTCAGTTATAACATCCTCCCACCTTTTGATTATAGGTTATAATCAAAACCAAATGTTGCAGGTGTAGTTCTCAATACATTAGTCTTTCAGGGACTTTAATTCTCCTTCCCGCTTTGCTATATCTGACTGGTTCCTCTTCTGAAGTTACAACGGGTTTAACAGTTTGAGCAGAGGTTTCCTTTGAATGGTATGCTTCTTTCAGTTTTGAACTATTATTTGATGATGTTACTTCTAAAGGATATAATCTTTGAATAGGTCGTAAAAGTTCATGTTGCGAAGTTTGAACCTTTACAAGTCGAACTTTCTTATCTTTGCCAGGCATAAGTTCTGTGATACGGCCTAGTGGCCAGTGGATTCGTTTCTTGTTGTCAGATCCAATTAACACAATATCTCCGACAGCGATACCCTTTTCTGGCTGTTTTCTATTTGCTCGCTGTATGAGAGCACCCAAATATTCGGATCTGAATCGATCTCTCAAAGCTCTGAGTAGGGACTGCCTGTATCTGAGCCTCTTTGATAAAGAATTTTGTTCAACTGCATCAACATCTGGAAGCTGAATTTCGTGAACATCTTGAAGAAACATAGATGGGGAGATAGGCTTTACAGTCGCATCATCAGAAAGGTATGTTAGAGGCCTTGAATTCACTACACTTTCAACATCAGCTAAAAGAGTTGTCATTTCTTCGTACGTAAGACAGGCGCGTCCTAAGACACTTTTAAGAAGATCTTTTATTACCCTAATCAGCCTCTCCCAGAAGCCACCCCACCACACCGCCGTTGGCGGGTTAAACTTCCAGTCTATGGAGTTGACAGACCCATATTTTTGTATACATTGCCAATCTAAGCTTCTCAATAAATTAGCTGCGCCAACAAAATTTGTTCCGTTATCACAGTAGATAACAGAGCATCTTCCTCTGCGAGCCACAAATCTTCTCAAACCCATCAAAAATGCATCTGTGGAAGCAGAGGTCACTAGCTCTAGATGAACAGCTCTATATATAGCACATGTGAAAATCAAAATCCAACTCTTCTTATCGTTCTTAAGATACAAAGGACCAGCCATATCTATGCCTGTAACTTGAAATACGGCAGAATCTTTTACTCGGTTTTCAGGTAGAGGAGCACTAGATGTCCATAAAGCCCTTGAATTAAACCTTTTACAAATCACACAGCTGGCTAACACAAGCTTTACACTCTTTCTTCCGTTGAGGATCCAATACCTTTCTCTAAGCAAATTTAAGAGGATTTGTAACCCCGCATGACAGTTCTTTACATGAATATAAAAAATAAGTCGCTTAACAACTTCATGCTTTGAAGGGAGAATTATGGGATGGAGAAAATCTTCACTATCTTTCCTGTAAGTTATTTTAGTTTTCAAACGAATGACATCTTGCTCATCCTTACAGGTTTGTAATGTCTTCAATCTTTCATCACTTCCCGAAGAGAAAGATTCTTTTTGAACCATACGTAGAGTTTTTATCTCAGCTTCCCGAAATTCAGTAGCCGTCAATTCGCCTTTACTCTTCTTATCAGGATTTAAACAATTATGCTTAAAGCGAAGAATCCAAGCAACTAAACGTATGATTTTTTCATAACTTGAAAAGTAATACCAGTTATTGTTGGATGGAAATTCAGGTTTCGTCAACATACAAGTAGACCTTGACCTTTCTTTCTGAATTTCTTCCTCATTCCAATCTTCATCGGAAGTGTTCATGTGGTTTCTAAATTCTGCTGAATCTTTCATCCAATGTGGGCCCTCCCACCATCTGATTAAAGCTAATTGCTTAGCCTTACAGCCTCTAGACGGCAAGTCTGCTGGATTCTTCTCACTTGGTATATGTTTCCATGATGAAGGACTGCTTAATTTCTGAATCTCTTGAACCCGATTTCGGACAAACACAGACCAGCTCTCATTTCTTGATATCCAAGCAAGCACTGTTGAGGAATCGCTCCAGTAATATCTCTTCATTTCCTGCCAACCCAAAGCATCCACAACAGTTTTCGCCAAACGAGCGCCAATAGTAGCTGCTAATAGCTCCATCCTTGGTACAGTCGTATTCTTTAAAGGCGCAACTCGGGACTTGGCAGCAAGCAGAATTATTTCCCCTTGATCTTCCTTTTCTATCCTCAAGAATACTACTGCTGCGTAAGCATCTTTACTTCCATCAACGAAAGTATGAATTGTGCATGCATGTAAGTTTTCTGGAGTGATCTGGATATGTCTTGGTATCTTAACATCGTTTAAATATTTAAGTTCTTGGAACCATAATAGGAATTCTTTTTGTAATTCACCAGTTATTTCGTCATCCCAATTAATTCCTAATTTCCACGCTTTCTGTAACATCAATTTAGGATAAAGCATCACCGGAGCAGTAAAACCAAAAGGATCAAAAATTTTATGAACTGCCGATAACATACTTCGCTTGGTAATCCTTTCTGTGTTGAAATCGTTTAGCCATTTCATGTTGACTTTTAATGTATCGGAAACCTTATCCCAAATCAGACCCAATACTTGAGTTTCCTTCTGGTTCGACGTTTCATCGTGATCACCAGTGTATTCCCACTGTCTTAAATCAAAACCACCGTTTGCCATTATTTTCTTTGAGTCCGAGATAAATTTCTTTAGATCTTCTTCACTGTGCACACTAGTGGCGACATTGTCTACATAGAAACTATGCAAAAGCCTTTGCTTGAACTTTTCCTCAAAACTTGCACTATTTTTGATGTGATATTCAATTACTGATGATAAAAGAAAAGGGCTACACTTTACACCGAAAACGACTCGTGCATGCCTAAATACTTTAAGTTTCTTCTCTTTTAGATCTTTCCACCATAGAAATCGTAGGAAATCTCTATCCTTTTCACAAATGCTAATTTGAAGAAACGCTTTTCTAATATCAGCGGTTACACCAAATTTTCTTTCTCTGAAACGTAGAAGAATATCTGGGATAAGCTCAATCAAATTTGGGCCACACTGCAGACACTGATTTAAAGATGGATGGTTAGTCAACTTTGCTGAAGCGTCGAAAACCGGACGGATAGGTGTTGTAGTACTGGTCTCTTTAATAACTGGGTGATGAGGTAAATAATTACCATAAGAGTTCACTTTGGTAGCAGGAACTTCTTCTATGATCCCCTCATTCAACCAGTCCATAAATATATTTTCATATTTTCCGTACATGTTCTTAGATAATAACTTAGAAGTTGTACTTTCCAAACGCCTTACAGCCAAACTCAAGTTATCTGGTAATGCAGATGTGTCGTCAGCCCAAGGAAGACAAATTTCGTAACGACCATCCTTGTTAATTTTTACTGTCTCTAAGAAATGTTCCTTCGTTTGACGGTCAATCTCATTTTTAGATTTCTTTTCTATAGTATCTGTTATTCCGATCAAGTCCAATCTCCATAAGTTTGAGATATCAGCTTCATTTACGAACAAAGACGTCACCATCATTGCTAAATTATCTGTTGAGACCTCGGTGTGAGGCGCTTTGCCCATCAATGTCCAACCAAGGTATGTTTCTATGGCAACAAGACCAGATGTCAATACTTTTCTTTTGCCAGTTAACATCTTTCCCATAATATCAGCCCCAATCAATATTTCGATAACTTCACGGCAATGACTTACATCAGATAATTCGATTCCATATTCTTTCAACTCTTTAATCCACGGACCATTAGTGACCGGTTGAATGTTTTCACATATAGTAATTTGATCCATCACTTCAAAATTACAGGTGAACTTCTCCTTCATATCCTTAACCTTTATTCTATAACAATTATGTTGGCATTCCTTTGTTGTAACTCCGCCAAACAATGAATGCATCATTTTTTCTTGACGAATGGGAGTATAATTCATCTCTTCTGCTATACTTTTCAAAATATAAGATTTTTGGGATGCTGAATCTAACAATAAACGAACTGTTTTTTGCTTGTTTTCGGAGATGAGTTTCACTTTTAAGGTTTGAAGGAATACTTTAGCACTTTGCTTATTAAAATTTGCCATGTTTACTTCACTGCTGACTGAATTTTCTTCAACCTTTTCTTGTGCAGTTTTACCTTGAGAATCACGCAAATCGCACATCAAAGGCACATGCTTCTTAGAACAGATAATGCATCTTAAAACTGCTCGACATTTTTTCACTGTATGATTAGGTAACAAACAAGCGAAGCAGCAATTTTTATCCTTTACAATATTTTGTATCTCAGTTAAAGTCAATTTTCGAGCTGAAAAGCATTCAGAGCTCAAATGTTTGCCTTGGCAAAAAATGCATACTCTTTTGAAATCTAAAGCAGAAGACGTTGTTAATAAACCTGCAGCTGTCGATATCTTATTTCGCATATAGTCTGCACTTGCACCGTTTTTCCTTTTAGAATATTTATTATCTTCACGCTTTGTCAAACCGAAGCCCGCTACAGCTAAAGATATTCTCTCTTCACCTTCTACTTCCGTTTTCAAAAAATGCATCAGATTATTCAACCTTCCTTTAGCATCTGTATTAGAAGAAGAGAGATTCGAGCGATTCCAGGCCTTCAAAAAGTCTGCTGGGAAACAAGACTCAACCATAGGGTATAGAATGGAGGCATATTTATCAGTGGTAACACCTAATGTTTCTAGCGCCCGTAAATATGACTCAAGCTTATCATATAATGAAGTTAATGCAAATCTACCTTTTGTTTGCACAGATATTATCAATTTCAATAACTCTCGTACATACACTTCTACTAGAATATCTTCCCTGCCAAAACGAGCCTTTAAACTTTCCACTGCCTTTGAATAATTGGCGCCAGTTGGCGGGAAACTTTCAACAACTTCTCTTGCGCGTGAACCAGCGATTGTTGCTTGTACTAAATACTGGAACTTGTCCTCTGGGGCAATTTCATCATCTTTATCGATTTGTTCAAATTGGCTCCAAAAAGGCAACCAATCCTTAATTTCTCCGCCAAATTTCCTGAATTCCAGCTTAGGTAAAGTAAATTTTCGTCTCATAGTACTATTTTCATAATTACTTAAAATAGCATCAGTTTGAATTTGCCCAGATGATTGTATTCTCGCCAATTCTAAATCATGATTCAATCTTAATTTCTCTTTCTCCAGTTCTGCTTCTTTTTCCAGCTTTAATGCCTCAGCTTCTTTTTCTAGCTTTAACTTTTCAAGTTCTTTTTCTTTTTCAGCTTGTTTTTCTTCTTTCAGAGCTTGTTTTTCTTCTTTCAAAGCTTGTTCTTGTTTTTCTTCTTTCAAAGCTTGTTTTTCTTCTTTCAATTTTCTTTCCGCTATAGCATTTTCTAAGATATCCTGAACAAAGTCAGGATCCTTTTCATACTCTTTACTATTTAAAATCAGCTCCTTTAAGCTTGCTATTGTGAACGTCGAAGGCAAAGTCTCTCCAATCTCTTCGGCTACCCACTTCAAATCTTCTTTTTTAAACCCTTTAACGGTTTTAAACATCTTTTTAATCTTAATATAATCAAAATAATTTTACTTCACTTGAACGGTCCTGTCGCGGACGCCAATATTTTTATGTAAAGCAACGGAATAAGCACCGCAAATTCCTAGCTTTTCTCTTACTAAATTAAACTGTATAAAGGCGGACGCCAAGACTACTTATTTACACTTTAAAATTATTAAAGTAGCATCTTTTATGCTCATATAATAATTCCCTATAACATTAAACATAAGAAAATTATTCCTACGGTAAAAAGTAGTTCACTAAAATTAAGAACTCAAACTATATGAAAAAATGCAACTAACATCGTTGCTAACTTTATTCTGTTCTATTTCTTGAATTAAAAACCAAAACTGTGGATGCCACACGCATCACATAATCTTTACATTTTAACAAATTTTGAAGATAGCACGCGCTCATATTTTACATAAAAATTAAAAGCATTAAATTCATTTAACTCTTTTTTTCTTTGACATGTTGTTCAGCACGTGAACTTACAAAAAATAGAGGATAAATAATAAACAAATTTATACACTGAAATTGAAAATGGCTCAGTTATAACACTAACCTTTATTTACTTTGCATCTTTTTTTTTTTTTTTTTTTTTTTTTTTTTTTTTCAGATGATTGCTTCTATCCTCTGCTTTCATATAACTAGCATAAATATATGCAGAATTCATTTATTGTGTTAATTTTTTCTTCATTTTGTGATAGCATTTAACGTTTTTAGAGATTCCATTACTGGTACCACGACATGTGATTATTATCCAATAATGGGCATCTCTGGTCAATTGATTGTTTAGCCAGTGGTCTGCTTACAGCAATTTAAAAAAGTCATTCAACTTTCGCTATTAGCCACATAATACACTCTATAACAAAAAAAAAAAAAAAAAAAAAAACGCGCCAAGAAGACGTGGGACAAAAATTGGTAGAGGGGGAGAATGGGTGGTCCGAATGGGACAAAAATTGGTACATGTGGATAAAAACAATTGATTACGGTTTCAGAAAATTTGAATGATTTAATCAAGAGAAAAGGCCTCACAAAGTAAACAAGTCAATAACGCGTTGGTCCTCTTCTAGCCCTTATGTACGCAGTTATTCGACTTGGTATTAATTGATAGAGTTGGCAGATGTGCTCCTGTGAAGTATCGTGCCAAATTCTGTCCAATTGTTGCGTTAAATTGGTAAAATCCCGAGCTGGTTGTAGGACCCTTTTTATGATGCTCCAAACATCCTCAGTGGAAAAGAGATCCGGGGACTGAACTCAACCCCACTGAGCCGCCTATTAAGGGTATTTGAAGTCACTGAAGTACCAGTTGCACGTAGGATCGACGATAGTGATGAATTGGTGCTTGATTCCATCAAAACCTGTATGTATGTCAATTTGTGTCCAGTTTGCATTACTCCTTCTTGGCGCGTCACTTTTTTTGTTATAGAGTATATATGCAGTGTTTAGAATATTAAAAAATGTTCCTAGGACATTCTAATGTGCTTTATATAGTTCAAATCTGGACATTATCTCAACAAAATAAGAGAAATAATACTTTAAACGATATTGTTTCAAGTATTAACCTGTCGGAAGAGTTTCATAAATGTTATTAAAATATCATCATGCAAAGGTTTGATTAATATACTGTTTTCGAATTAAGGCTTGATTTAAATATAATAATTTGATTGAAGTAAATGACATGCGTTAGTTGAAATAATTAAAATTTTTATAGGTAATTTGATTTTGGTTTCTGATATAAATTTTTATATTATAATAACATTATATCAGCAGAATACTTTTACAAGAAATACCTTTTGTATACTGAATATATATTTCCAATTAGTTGTCTTTTCATTACATTTTTTTCTGCAAAATATCGAAAGTGTGCTCTGCTGGAACAAAAGAACGACTCATTACGGGGTTTTGGAATGTCCACTACAGGTGTACAGTCGGCAGCAAAAGTATCCGAACACTAACCAATAATTCCGATATCAAAAAAGTACACTTAAAACTGTTTTGTTAAATAAATCCTTGTCGAATCATGTTCTTAAAGAACATGACTCGACAATGATTTATTTAACAAAGCAGTATTAAGTGTACTCTTTTTAGACAGGGATTATTGCTCGCGCTCGGATACTTTTGCTGCTGAATGTATTTCAAACTTTTTTAGCATATATATATGAGACTTGTTTTTATACAATGGTAACTTTTATCTCTGTTCATAAATGACATAACCTACGTCCTATACAGCACAATTGATTCCAAGTACATCGCAGATACAACACATCGTTTCATTCACATACGGTCACTTTACGCTGTGAATAGTAAATCACTCGGATTGCCTTTTGCGATATTTTTACAGTTTCTTTCAGACAGTCATATTGGGCCATAAAAGTATATCCCAGTACTCTTTCAAAGTCGCATGCGATCACCGGTGCGATATCTATGCGATGTCGCAAATAGAGGACATTTCCACGTTTGCACAACATTCCTGAGATGTTTATTGAGTAAGGTGACGTTTCTGTGACGTCATCAGTGTCACACTACGATGTGTTTTCTGCGTTTATGAGATCAAATTGTACTGTATACAACTTGTGCTAAATTTTGATATATTAACTCATTTTATTGTGTTATATATAAGGATTTTATAAAAAGTTATTTCCCTACCTTTATTAACTTTTTCAAAATCTTCTGCTTTGTATAATGATTCACTTCCATAGGCAAATTTTTATTGATACCATGCTAAATTTAAATCTTCTTTCCTTTCGTTTGATCCTTATAATGATAAATTATTGTTATTATAATTCCTAGTTGGTCTTTATCCGCCTAGCGATCGATATTTCAAATAAACCTACTTTCAAATTTGCTATTTTTGCCAAATCAAAAATAGTGATTAAATGTCATGATAAATAGCCAATTTCTTCTTATTATTTTTTTTTTTAAGTTCAAGTTTAACAATATTTTTATCAAAACAATAAAATTCGAGTAATGAAATGCAATTTAAATGTAATTATTTATGAAACTTCAATGCAAATTCATCAGAATCGCCCCCCGCTAGTACTTTTATTTTTCTTTACCAGAATACGATCCCAATAAAAGAAAAGTATCATGTATATATATATATATTCGATTTGAATTATCATTTGTATTACTTTTAATATTATTTTTATTTATTATTATAGTCATTTTAATATATATTGTAAAGGCAGAGACTCCGACTCCAATATATCATTGAAAGAGACATTTCAGTACAAAGAAGCAGACAGTCTGGAGCCTAACGGCTCGCAGCGGAACATCTCTCCTTTGTAAAAAGGTATGTCCGTTTCCCTTTGATGATCGTGGGAAGCCGCATGCTTGAGAACTTTCCCTTCGAGAGGAATTCAACGCGTCAGAGCCGGTGATGGAATTTCGAGCGAATCAGGGCCTGCATCTGAGATTTTGTTTTTAGAAAAACACGCCCAATACGAACTGTAATTTTTACGATGAGAGACTAAAAAGTGGAGTTCACGTCGGAGTTTTGGAAAGGCAGGAATCCCAGAGCAGGTCGGGCTAGACCTCGGGAAAAGGAACTGTTATTTTCTGGAGAAGACTGCAGAAGCGGTCACTGATGAAATCACTGTGGACTCGATCTGAAATTCATTCCGGTCTTATACTGTACTACCCACGATCTTATTGAAAACCAATTCATATCGAGGAAATACAGCAAAATATGTATATATTGTAACTTTCTAAAAATTAATCTAGTTAAATTAAAATTTGGAAAAAAAGATTAATTTCTTGTTCTGATTAGTCAAGTAAATAATTATCTCCACGCTACAAGATACTACAGACTAATAGAATAAAGAAAATTTGGTGGCAGCTCTATCGGATGACAGTATATAGAGAAGAGTGAATCTAAGCAGAAGCGAGGAAAGAGATTCCAGAATTCAGAAGAGATCCTCAGCGTAGACCAGGCAACAACGGAAGCAACGACCGGTTCCTAGTACGGAAGCAGCGTTACGAAGCCTTCGACGTAGACGGGAGAAGCCAAACAGCGTACGGAGAGCCAGTCTAGAGCAGAAGTGACGGAGTGCCCTTTCAAAAGATCAAGAAGAGGAGCACCGATCCCTGGAGTAGTGGTCTTGTGCCTGCTAAAAGTGTGCTCAGCGGAGATGTGCCCACCTTAGATGAAAACATCAGTAAAGGTAAGGATATTCCGTTCATTCTTGAGAGGCAATTAGTAAAAATAAAAATAAAAATTGTTTGTCCTTGTATATTCTGGCAGAAAATTTTTAATGTTTGAGCGAAATGCTTAATGTCTAAAATTAACAGGTTAGTTAATTAAATTAAATGAAATAATTCATTATTTAAAAGTTTAGAATTAACAAAATAGTTAATTTGTTAAGAGAATTTTAAATTTATGTTGGAAAAGAAAATTTCCTTAACCTTGAAGAAAAATAAAAGGAAGTAAAATTGTAAAAGAAATTGAAATTTAAAAAGAAAGCAGAAAAAAAAAAGGTTTCTTGTTATCCCTAAATAGAAATTCTGAAAATTAAGTAGATATATTTATTATAAAATGGAAGGTTGCAGGAAAAAAAAACTGTGAATGATATATTTAAATTATATTCATTAAGAGAATTTTCAGAATTTTAAGCTGTGTGTATTTATGGTATAATCTATGGTTGCACAGTGTGAAAGAACTCCTTATTTTTGTGTATATCAATTGTTCTCTTTAGATTGCTTGTAAGCATAAGCTTAAATTGGGTAAAAAGTATTGCAAGATATTGCAGGAATCCGAAAGCCAAATTTGGTATTAAAGTGTGTATTATTTAGTTATTTATTTAAATTGTGCTTGTATTTGAAATTTTAAATAATTGCTAAATGTGTATTGCGAATAATTAGGAAATTGAGAATATTTAGTAAAATTGCGTTAGGAAAATTTCAAATCAAAAATCATGGCTGCTTTGCACGAATATTCAAAAGTGGATTTAAAATTTTTAGCAGAAGAATGGGAAGTAGATATTCTGCCCACCGATGGGACAAGGTCCATAATAAAAAAAATTGAACAATCTGCAGAATTTAAATTAGAGGTGGCTTTGGCCCAAATTAAATTAATCAAGGAAGAACGATTAGCGCAAGAAATAAAAGAGGAACGTTTAGCCCAAATTGAAAGTGAAAAAGCACAGAGAGAATTCGAATTAGAACGTCTCAGGTTATCTCAAAGTATAGAAACGACAAGCTTAAACTCTAGCAGAGAAGAGCGGAAATATACTCCCCCACTTAAATCTATTATTCATAAATTTGATGAGTTAAATTCTGACATGGCTTTATATTTAAATCTATTCGAACGTCAAGCGAGTAAATTGGGGTTAGAGAGCTCAGACTATGTAAATCAATTACTTGCTTTGTTACCCACCAAATTAGCAGAACAGATATTAAGACAACCGGCGGAGAAATTAGAAGATTTTGATTACATCAAAAATTATCTGTTAGATCGATTTAAGGTTGACGCTGAGTCATTCCGACAAAAATTTAACAACCACCAGCGATCAAGTGGAACGTCATTTCGAGATTTAGTTTATGACTTGGAAACATTCTTGTTAGGTCGGTTGGAAAAACTAGAAATTGGGGACTTTGAGAGCTTGAAGAAATTACTAATTTGCGACCAGATAAAAAAAAGGGCTAGCGCAGAGATGAAAGAGAAGTTTCTAGATTCTTGGGCGAAAGAGACTGATCCCGAAGAATTAGCTATTAAACTAGATGAATTTGAATCCGTTAGGAAAGCCATAAAGAAAAATTGGGTCGGTAAAGAAAAAGATGACCGAAAACCCGATAAAAATAAATTTACATTTTCAAAAGAAAACAAAGAAAAAAAGCCATTTAATTGGCGCGATAGGACAAAATCGCAGGAAAACAAAGGGAAAGAGAACGCCTATGAGAAAAAGAAAGAGATCCGATGTTTTTATTGTTCCGTTGTCGGGCACTACAAAACTAATTGTCCAAAATTAATTAGAGATCAATCAACAGCAGTTGTAAATCAGATAGGAATTACAGACGATTTAGGATCTTGCTTCGCACCTTATTTAGGGGAGGCCGAAATAAATGACGTCAAAATTGTCACCCTTCGTGACAGTGGAGCAAGCTTCGATCTTATAGGAAAACAATACATAAAACCGGAGCAATTAACCGGAGAAAGTATTTGGCTCAAACAGCCGTTGCAGAAAGAATTACACTGCCTGCCGATCGCTAGTGTTACGCTTAAGATTGCAGATATTGGGACTGTTAGCACGAAAGCGGCAGTAGTTGACGACTCACTGGAAATGAATCATTATCTTTTGGGTAATCAAACGCATGAAATTATCGAAGGCGCAAAAATGAAAAAACCAGAGTTAATCAACCAAGTAGTAACTCGCGCGAAAGAAAGGCAGAGCGAGAAAGAGGAGAGAGAGAGATTACGAGAATCCGAGACCACTAACGCAGTAGCAGAGATACGGGAAGAAACCCCTATTGTCATTCCCCCCTCTGAGAAAGAGAAGTCTCTAAGCCTTCTAGGGGTAAATAAAGAAAGGATGAAAGGATTACAGCGTGAAGACGCGACTTTAAATCCGTGTTTTGAAAAAGCGAACAAAGGTAATTCCGAGTTCATTTTAGAAAATGAAATCCTTTTTAGACAATCTAAAACAAATCGCGGGGAGGTTAGAAAACAAGTGATTATTCCTGTAACACTTAGAAAAGACGTAATGGAATTATGTCATTCGAATGTTGGCGGACATCTCGGAGTCACAAAGACGAAAGATACAATCTTCAGATATTTCGCGTGGCCAAATTCGGTCAAAGAAATAGAGGAATTTGTATTATCGTGTCACCATTGTCAGATGATAGGGAAACCTAGAGAAGTGAAGAAAGCGCCTATGAAAAGGGTTCCCATAGTAACCGAAGTGTTCACTCGGTTTTCCGCTGATCTAACGGGACCACTCCCTCTAAGTGAAAACGAAAATAGGTACCTTTTGACAGCTATGTGTTTGTCTTCAAAATATCCGGAGGCCATACCGCTTAAAGAAATCACTTCTCCAGCAGTGATAAACGGGTTCTTACGAATGTTTAGCAGATTCGGGTTCCCGCGAGAGATTCAATTAGATTTAGGAAGAAGTTTTACGAGTGAATTGACCGAGACCTTTTTCGAAAAGTTTGGAATAAAAGTGATTCATAGCTCCATACATCATCCCCAATCCCAAGCGATTGAGAGATTTCACCGCACCGTAAAGCGATTATTAAAAGTGCTATGCTTAGAAAACGGAGCAGATTGGGAGAAAAATCTTCCATTTGCATTATTGGTGTTGCGTACTACCGTGCATCAATCTACCGGATATAGCCCTGCCGAACTCGTTCACGGCAAAAATCTAAGAACTCCCGAGACAATAATTTTTGAAAAATTATGCGGAATCGAAAACGAGGAACAAACGCCCGTTACTGAATACATTTTTGATCTTATAAATCGGCTAAAAAAATGCCAAGAATTAGCTATTGAATCGATGGAAGATGCGAGAGAGAAAAGGAAGCTTTGGTACGATCGGGACGCAGTTGACCGGAAATTTAAACCGGGAGACCAAGTTCTAGTGGTTGCGACGTACAAGCCGAATAAATTCGCCGTAAGTTGGATCGGACCGGGTACAGTGGAGAAACAAATCTCGGAGACTAACTATGTTGTGAATATTCCAGGTAGGAGGGAGCCCTCTCAAGTATTCCACGTTAATATGCTGAAACCTTATAGACAAAGGGCAGAGATGATAAATGTTTTGTTTAGTGAAATCACTAGCGTGGATAATAAAGAAACAGATTTAGAAATAGTATATCCACACTCTGACCCAAATGTTTATGATTTCAACGAAATCGTAAGAAATGGAAATTTAGAAATGAAACATACTACCGATCAGATAGAGAAATTAAAAGGGGTTTTGGATCGCCACAGGGACCTGTTTTCAAATGATCCAGGGCGCACCGATTTAATCGAGCACGACATCGAATTAATTTCCGACAAACCGGTTAGAATTAAACCGTACAGAATGTCTCAAAGACAGACAGAAATTCTCAAAAGAGAGATCAAAAGAATGCTTGAATTGAACATAATCGAAATAGGGGAGTCGGACTATAGTAGTCCTTTAATTTTAGTAGAAGCCCCCCACAAACAGCCACGCCCATGTTTGGACTATCGCGTTTTGAATTCCATAACCAGAACCGAATATTTTCCAATACCGAACATCGAAGATCGTTTGGACTTAGTTTCTAGTGCTAAATTTATCACGCTTGTAGATCTAACGAAAGGATATTGGCAAATTCCACTGACACCTAGGGCGCAAAGATATGCGGCATTTTCCACTCCTTGGGGAAATTTTAGACCCTTAGTAATGCCGTTCGGATTAGTGAATGCCCCATATAGGTTCAGTAAATTTATGTCACTATTATTACAGGGCTGTGAAAACTTTTGCGTACCGTACTTAGACGATATCGCCATATTTTCAAAGACTTGGGAAGCGCATATGGAACATTTAGACATAATTTTAAAAAAACTAGAGGATGCAAAGTTGAAAATAAAACCTTCTAAATGTCAATTTGCGCAAGACAGCGTAACATACTTGGGGCACGTTGTAGGGAACGGACGTAGGTCGCCCGCAGAAGCTAAAATCCAGGCAGTCTTGGATTTTCCGATCCCGAAATCTAAAACAGAAATTAGACAAATTCTCGGAATGGTAGGATACTACGCCCGCTATATCGAAAATTATGCCACTATTGTTGAGCCTCTAACTAGAGCGTTAAAAGGGAAAAATCGCAAAGAAAGCATAGAATGGTCCGCTGAAATGCAAAAAGCATTCGAGGAAGTAAAACGGAAATTAACAGACCAACCTATTCTTTATGCTCCGAATTACGAGCACCCCTTTATCGTACAGACCGATGCCTCAGACTTAGGGGTTGGGGTAATCCTCGCTCAGATAATAGAAAAGGAAGAGCACCCTATCTTATACTTGAGCAGGAAATTTACTGCTCCCGAAAGAAATTATACTACGACAGAAAAAGAGTGTGCTGCGATAATATTCGCTATAAAAAAGTTAAAGCACTACTTAGATGGACAAAAATTCACTATTGAAACAGATCACGATCCATTAGTCTGGTTGAAGAGAAATGCTGGGAAAAACCCTCGATTAATGAGATGGGCATTAACTCTGCAGCCATATGATTACACTGTAATACACCGGCCAGGGCGTGAGATAGCTCACGTAGACTGTTTAAGTCGAATGTAACTTTAAAAGCAAAAGAAATTATTTGTATTGTAAATAAGCAAGTTAAATTTTCAAAATTAAAATTTTTTCTTTTTGGTGTTTTTAAATTAATCAGTATAATCAGGGAAGTATATATTTTAAGTGTAAAAATTATTAAGGTAGTGTTTAATTATTTTGGTTTTGTTGAAAAATCAACATTATATTTTTCTGGTAGATATTCCAATTTGTAGGGACTATTGCCTCTTTTAGAAGTGAATTTGAATATCCTAATTTCAGCTTCTTCTGATGAAAATTCGGCCCCAAAATGGCCCCGAATTTTTCTTTAAGGGGAGGGGAGCTGTAAAGGCAGAGACTCCGACTCCAATATATCATTGAAAGAGACATTTCAGTACAAAGAAGCAGACAGTCTGGAGCCTAACGGCTCGCAGCGGAACATCTCTCCTTTGTAAAAAGGTATGTCCGTTTCCCTTTGATGATCGTGGGAAGCCGCATGCTTGAGAACTTTCCCTTCGAGAGGAATTCAACGCGTCAGAGCCGGTGATGGAATTTCGAGCGAATCAGGGCCTGCATCTGAGATTTTGTTTTTAGAAAAACACGCCCAATACGAACTGTAATTTTTACGATGAGAGACTAAAAAGTGGAGTTCACGTCGGAGTTTTGGAAAGGCAGGAATCCCAGAGCAGGTCGGGCTAGACCTCGGGAAAAGGAACTGTTATTTTCTGGAGAAGACTGCAGAAGCGGTCACTGATGAAATCACTGTGGACTCGATCTGAAATTCATTCCGGTCTTATACTGTACTACCCACGATCTTATTGAAAACCAATTCATATCGAGGAAATACAGCAAAATATGTATATATTGTAACTTTCTAAAAATTAATCTAGTTAAATTAAAATTTGGAAAAAAAGATTAATTTCTTGTTCTGATTAGTCAAGTAAATAATTATCTCCACGCTACAAGATACTACAATATATTAACGTTTTCCTCTAATTTAGCTACATGTTTTTACCATACTTTAGTGGTTTGTAGTGGTTGTCGAGAAAAAACACCGCCAAATCGCTAATTGGTTGCCCTTTCATAGAATTGCATCGATTCTTTTAAATTATAATTTAGACTTTTTTCTTTTTCAAATCTCACATGTAAACTTTAATTAGAACAACTAGAACAGTTTTTTTTTTTTTTTTTTTTTTTACGACAAAACTATTTTTTTCAGATAGTGATTTTGCTTTGTCGCCATTTCTTGTAATAGACTTAAATGAATTTGCATACATTTTTGTATTTATTTAAAATATATGAAGCTGAAAATTTGTCATCGTATCTGTCCGGATTATTAGATTCTATGAAAAATTGTTACACTTATTAATAAAGACAAAATCTAGTTAATGCTAGATTGTTTAGTTTTATCGGATAATTGATACAAAAATATTAAGTAAAAACTCCCCTTTAACTTTAAAATTATTTGAAAAAATAAATTGATGCTAAAAATAAATAAATAAGTAAGTGAATATATTTCTTTTTATGTAAAAAAAAAAAAAAAAAAAAAAAAAAAAAAAAGAGAGAGAGAGAGAGAGAGAGAGAGAGAAAAGAAAAAAAGTTCAAAAATTTTCTTTAAATAATTAAAATAAAACTGAGAAAAGTCGTATTAAAGAAACAGAACAGTTTCGGCATAGAACCCTTTTGCGAAATTTTAAATTTAGAAATGAAGTAGCTCGGGTCGGGCGTTTGTCGCCAAGGTCTTCGCTTTACGTAATTGCGATAACCATTTTAATTCATCGCCGAAATAACAATAAATATTTAAAATCCGCCAAAGGGCCCCTAAGATAAAGCTATACCAAAGACATTTTAAAAAATGAATATAGTAATCGATGCTAGGGGTTGATTCACAGTTACTGCATGCTTTTGTATGATAGGATTGGAAGGATAGATTAAAATAAGTCCTGTTGTACTGAATTAAAATCTGTTTAGAAAACATGCAAGCAGATTATTATTATTATTATTATTATTATTATTAAAATTATTTTATCGTACCACTATGCATTTTTTTTTTTTTTTTTTTCCTAATCCTTAAGAAGTACCTCAAAAGATATTTTAAAAAAATCAATTCTTTAATTGGAAGGAAACTTCTGATAAAAACTTCGAATTTAAAATTATAATTATCAATTTAAAAAATATTATTATATTAATGAATATAATAAAAATGATAATTAAATGAATAGGATTAAAATAATACGCGAAATTTTGTTTATTTATTGCTATAACATCGTACATTATATTCATCTTCTATCAAATAAAATAGAACGGCATTTCTTAATGACTGCGATCATGCTTTTTCCTCTACGAGGCAACCCTAGCGGGAGAAGTAGTTTCTCAGTGAAGCCAAAATTCTACAAGCACAGAGCAAGGAAGATATTAAAAAAACATTGACGGGAAAAAAAAAAAAAAAAAAAAAAAAAGGTATCATATAACGCATGTTACAAAAAGAAGAAGAATATAACTTTAGAAGACATATATTAAAAGATTTTTTTTTTTTTTAATAAAAAATATCAGTTGCTTATTAGTGAAATGTTATCTCATTTGATAAACTCACAACAGATTTCTCATATTTTTCTCTTTCTGGAGCGCTTTTAAATCATGTATATTAAGTGTAATAATAAAAATAAAATTTTAATATTTTTCCTTTAACGAGAAAATTTAAAAATAGCTGATATTACTAAAACACTATATATAAACTTTTTTGTGATACATTTTTGAACATAATTTCCTTTCTTACTTTTAATAGAAATGATATTATTAGAATGAAAAAAAAAAAAAAAAAAAAAAGAGAGAGAGAGAGAGAGAGAGAGAGAATTGTTTTGAACCAAATATTTTAAAGTATTAAAAATAACTGGTATTAAATAAAACTAAATCGGGGTTGTTGTTTAAAAGAACTGATTTCTTTTTCTAAACAGTACCTTTAAAAACCTTAAAAAGTATAATATATGCATATTCACGTTTTTCATAGAATTAGACACTTATTTTCTACTTATGTCCATAAAATGAATTAAACTATAAAGACACATTATAGTATTAAATATTCTTATACTAAATGTATCATTATGGGGACGTTTTCTTTTTCAGTACTACTAAAAACAGACACTCTTTTTAATTTATTTTATATTTATAACAAGAAATTATTACATCCGTAAAAATTTTTGACTTCCAGTTTTCTACGAATTTACGCGTTTTGAGATGTTCAAAATATGATTTGACCATTTTTAGAAAATGTCTGTCTTCCGGCCTATGTGTATGAAAACAATTTTATAGCAGCTCTAAATCAACAACTAATACACAAAATTTAATGAAATTTTATATTTAGTTGCGAATTTATATAAATTTATGCGCATTAGATTTTGGTATTTATCACCTAGCAGGTAGCGGCTTGTATTCAGCAATTTCCTTTATTTTCAAGAAATCTATATTTCAGTGTACAATTGCAGAAAACTTAATAAGTGTAAAAGCCATTATAAAAAAGTATGGTAATTCAATTCGGGTTCAGAATATTAACCGAAAGGTGGCGCTGTTATGCTGCAATTTTCTCCGTTTACCGGAAGACACTGTTTTAGCTTCTATAATATATAAATGGAAAGAACTTCATATGTGAGATGAAAAAATATGCTGATTCATTTTGGCTATACATCGGTCAATTCAATACGTGGTGCTGCTATTACTCACTTTCTGTGATTTAACATATAGTTATATCTCAGCATCTGTCAGTTAAAATATCACATAACTGCATAAGTAAAATTTTTTTTGTGAGAAGTTGTGATGATTAAAATTTCGTCCATTTTAACCAGTACGTGATGCTGTTATTTAAAACGATTTAAAAGTTTTGTAATGAAGATCCTCGGAAAGAAGATACTACAAAATTTATTTTTATATTTTACTTCTACCATTTTTAACACACTTTTTTCCCTTATTTCATTCATTTGAAACATTGATATAAAAGTCGCAATTAAAATATTTTTTGCTACTCAAACACAAAATTGTCAAACATTTTAATTTAAAAAATTGATAATTTATTTTAAATCATTAAATTGCGTAAAATATTATAATTGGTAGTTCATCCTCCTCCCCATCCTTCAATGTCCGTATATATTTTAAGAACTATTTTATGAAATACAATTTTTTATAAATACATTATTATTCATTATTATAATTATTGTTGTCATTAAGGTAGGCCTTGAAAGTATGAATTATACTAGATAAAATATTTACCTAAGGATGAAAGTTATTTTATGATCAGGATTAAAGTGATGTTCAAGAAAATGAAATCGCAAAGTTTTTTTTTTTTCATAAAACTAAGTTTAATCAATTCAAAATATCTTGTGTTTAATTAAATTCTTAAATGAGTTAAATCTGCGTGAAGAAACATTTAAATATCATTAAGAAGTTAATTTTGGTACGTCGTATTTCTTTATACAACGTTACACAAGAACTTATATAAACAGTATGTTTCCATAGATGCTACCGTGACCTAAACTTATGCCTACAATGAATCATGTAGTCTACAGCAGATGGCGCTCGCTGACAACGAGTATTGCCAACGCGTCGGTTATAAATTTTCAGGTCTCTATACGGTCTTATATTAGCATGATACGCTGCGGCTCGTATTTCCACACTGAAGACTCGAGTCGTAATAAAAGCCGGGAAGGGGTTGGGGGTGGAAGGTTCTAATGGGCCGTTAGCAAGGAACAGCTTGACAACATGGTGGTGGTTACGGGCAAGACTGTGATTTTCTGGAAAATTTCAGATTGCTTGTGACGTATGATGTATTTGTTAAAGCATAAACAAAGTTATTGGGCTGAAAAAAAGTAGGTCATTAAAAAAAAAGGATTATAACAGTTAGGTAACTTATGTAGCGCAATTTTATGAGAGATAATAATCTTTTATTTACAATAGTTTCAATGTATTTTAGAAAGGTACAAATTGCAGTTTCATGTTAAAGAAAAAAGGGAAAGTTGTTTAATTGAGAATAAATGCACAGTTATGCTTAGAGAAGAATGTTTAAAAAAAAAAAGAGATTGTCTCATGGTAAATGAACAGTTTCCGATATCTGATAAAATTTACTTTAAAACGCACACAACGCTGAAATCGGAATAATTTTCGATCATGAAACTTTCCGTCTACTAGGGAAAAGGTTTCATCCCTCTCTCTCTTGGAAACATTTACATACTTTTTATTCATACTAAAAATGGATTAAATGTTTATAATTTAGATTAGAGAAACTAAAAATTAGGATCATTAATATCCAAAGTGTTAAACCATTAAATTACAACGATATTTTAGAATTGCATATATCGTCCTGAAATGTGCCTTTTAGAGCCATTAACCTATCAATTCTTACAATACAAATGATACTGAAAGTAAAATCAATAGTTAACTTACATTTGAGGGGTTTTTTTTTTCTAAATATTTGCCTAAAATTTTAAAAAGTTAGTATCATACTCTCAAGTGCAGTACAAATCTTTGTATTTTTATTTGAGATACATTTATAGCATTTTGTAATCTTACTCATAATAAAATAACATAGATTACTTTTTTGAAGTGAAAACTTCTTTAGGCGCGTTGAGCACTTTTGGATGAACAAAAATCATGGAACTTGCGTCATCGTCACCGAACGCTTTCCATGAGCTATATGTATACTGTGTATATATGTACATAGATATACCTCCGTGCGTTATTAGTATACATTATATATATACAAAGAGTATATCTCCTTACATATATATCCATATATGTAGCGCACGGCGCGGCATGCCTCATATACATATATATATATATATATGTGTGTGTGTAAAATGTATACTAATATGAGTAGTATACTGGCTACTGGCATCTGTCTCTTTCTAGTTCTATACTCTATGTATGTATGTACTTTTTCCACAGTATATACATAGTTCACAAAGTACAAGCACGTGTTTTTATACAGACTGTTATATTCTTCTTTTTGCTTTCAATATAAATTTAAAGTTCAAATGATTAACTTTAAATTGGTCATTAACACTTCTTTACAAACCAACAATAATTCAAAAATAATAATCTAATATCTCGTCGATACAATTCACAAGTTACTTAGTTTTCACTTTTATCGGCAGTCCCTAAAGACTGCCCCGCATTCTTTTTTTTTTTTTTTTTTTAACTCTCTCTATATAAAGGCACAATAAATGTGTTGCAATTTTTCACTTTTAATTACGCGTATTCTGCGATAATAATTGACTTAAAGGATAGCATCTCCCAATTAAAGAGGCTCCCGAATCACATAAAACAGGGAGATGTTACCAAAATAAATATTTTCAGTAAAAAAGTCGAAAAGAGAATGATCTGAATTTTTAATTTTAGATTAAAAAGATACAATATGAACATTTCATACTGTTAATTAGGGCGTTGCTGAAGTGAATTTATGAGAGTCAGCTTTGAAGCATTTGCATTGTAAGTAGCGTACAGCATACTTCTGTACGTAACATCATAATAATTTTTGAAATTCTTTAATATATATATGTTTAATATATTAGAAATTGAAATTTAATACGCGTTACTTTTTTAGGACGAGAGAACTATTTCTTTCTTTTAGAAAAATAGAAAAACAATTTTTATTTTTCTGTCTTTTAATTTTTTCTCTATTTTGTAGACTGTTTTGAATAAAGCAGGATGTCTGGTAACAGTTTTTATTTGCTTTCAAGGCTTCTCGTCAAAAATTAAAAAAAAAATTATCTTGAGATTGAGTGGTTTTTCTGTCGCACTATATCTATTACTACCACTAGGAGAAGTCTAAATTCTGTTTCCAACAGAATTTTAAATTTGTTTTTTCTTTCTTTCTTGGATAAAAAAGTTTGTTATTACAATATATGTATTACTTTTATAAGTATAAAAAGTACCATAAATTTAGAGTATACATCTGGGTGTCGTAAACTCACATATGAATGATAAAAATTACTTTATTATGGTGATTGGTTGAATTAACGTACTTTTATGCGAGAACAGGTTATTTTACGAGTCAAAGCGGTGAAGTCTATGGTTGGAAATTTATTAATTTCCAACCATATTGTATAATTCTTAGTCTGTATTATGTCTGATAGGAGATGATAGCCTTATTTAAAACCACACACGAAAACTTTCTCATTCAAGTATTTATAATGACATATTGAAATCAATTTTACACCGGAAGTTTGACAATGGATTCAGTTTTATAGAAACCAGACATTCAACCGTGTATGTTGGAAAACAGAGTCTAAGCCATTGAATAATCGCCCACGAAAAAGACATTCGGAAATGCCTTTTAAAAGTTTCCCCTATTTTTATACAGCTTCCTCATAATCAAAGCAATGAATATTCATATGTTTGTTTTTGGCACGATAATTGTTGTCATAACTCCACCTAATTTAATCAACATCTAGCCAAAGCCTTAAAAATGCAACTTTCTGAAATGAGTAACTTGGGAATATTCATGTGAAAAGACAGCTTCTTTCTCTTTCCCTTTCCACCCATCACCACCCAGTGTTATTTTCACACTTTTGTCCAAGCAACAAGTCGAAAGTTTTGTTTATTACTTTCTCAATCAACAGGTAACTGAGACTTTAATCCAACTTTCGCTTTTTAACTAATCTTATTTACTATAACGTAAATGAAAATACATATATATATTTTTTCTTCAGCAACGAATAATTCTCTGGCTTCATTAGCGAGACAATGATACATCGTCAGTGCAAAATTTTCACCCCCCTCTCTTTCCTTTGTGTAGTGACTGCAATAAATTCTTTTATTTCTTAAATTTTCGAAGGCTTCTCTTTTCTTTAATTGCTTTCATTTATGTAAGCAAGTAAATTGCTAGCACTCTAATTATTAAAATTAACGAAAAAGTAAAAATGTTTCCCTATCGCACTTCGAAGGTAATTAAGGTCTATCGTGAAGGATGTTGCAGCTTTACGGTTTTCCATACATTACCTCTCACCTTCCCCCATCCCTTGACTTTTCTACACACACCTGTCTTTTCCTCTCTTGTTACATTTCTCGCCTGAATCTTCTTCTTTCCCAGAAGTAGGAGAAAAAAAATCCAACTCCACTCTTCCTAGTTGATATCAGACGATAATCGAATTGTTTCTGAATTTGGGGGGATTACTTAGATCAGCTGCCAGACGATAATGAGATTAAGACTGTGCGAGGAAAACAAAGAGCGCGCTACTCCTACAGTCGACTTTTCTCTCCTCTCTGGAACATCCTTCCCCTCCCTCACCTTCCTTTTAAAAATTCCACCCACCTCTCCGCGAGCGTGTTTTCTTACACAGAGGTTTTGAAGCAATGGGAATAAATTAGTTTGTCAACGCGTACGTTGAGTGTTAATTCATAGACTGTTTCTGCTAATTACTCTACAAACTTTTGATGAAGAAATCGGGCGGCCCGGGAAAGGCGCCCGAGTAACTGTGTTAGAGAACTTCAAAAACTTTTCTCGAGAAAAGAAGTAGTAGGATCCCGCGCTCAAAATTTTCTGCTGAAAATTTTCGGAAGCGTAGGCAGTAGCAGCAGCAATCAAGTTTCATATAAATGAAAAATTTATTTTCGCGTACGTTTGTTTCTAATTTTAATGCGAGCAGCTTTAATTTGGGGGGCTCACTTTGAAGTTGCTTCCTATCGCTTCTAAAAAACAATTGAATTTCGAAATTTTCTCTCTCGCTCCCTTAAATGGGATAGCTATTCGAATTAAATCCAGAATAAAATAATCCGAGAAGGAACGTTGAAATTGCAAAATAATATCAACTAATTAGCTCTCATATGAATAAATTTTATGAATAATTGATTTCAGTCTACAACTTTGCCTGAAATTCAGTTAACGTGTTTGTATACACGTGATATAATCAACCTGAACGGCTAAATCGGGAGATATATGTATAAGTGTATAAGGAACTTGTTTTTAGAAAAATAAAATTCCACTAGCTTTTGTAGTGAGGGCTGTAAACAATATTTAAATGTGTAAGAAAGACTGTATATTTATCGAGTCCTAATCATTTCTGGATGCGATGCAATATTCCAAACAAGCATAAAGATATTCTGGAAAAATGCTTATCGGAGTAGAAAATTTGTTTGAAGTCAAAAGCGAAAAAGTTTGTTTACCTAAATGCATTAGAAAGGCGTTGAAAAGAATTTTATGATTTTAGAATAGTAAAAATTTGTTGACAGGGAATATTATTCTCAGTGATAGCTAGAGTAAACTTTATACCTCGCTAACAAAAAGATGAAATTGAGAACGTAACGAAATAGTTTGAACTAATAATTTCATTAATATTGAGTAGCGAATTATTTTTAATTACTGGAAAATTTTCGATACATAATTTTTGTAAACAATCACATTTTATGGTACTTTACAAAGAAATATTGCATAATTAAAACCATTCTTTCAGTTTCATACTTTTTTTATGAACATAATATAATTCTATAAACCAGATAATAAAATGAAAATCTTTGAGAAATATAAAAGTCACATAAATAAACAAATAAACAGAAGCTTTGAAATTGGCAAGATCGTAAGAATGTTTTAATAAATTTCTAAAGCTTTTAAAACCTATATTTTAGTTTAAAAAAAAAAGTTTTCAAAATATTGTTAAAGAATTGAAATTTTCTTGAGAAAAAAAAATAAACAATAAAAGAAAAAAGAGGAAGAAATAAAAAGAATAAAGAGCTCGAAAATTTAAAAGAAGAAATCCATTTTCATCTAAGCTTTGAGGCTTCACTTCCATATGTAATTATTTGTTGATACCTTGTTAATTCAAGTCTTCCTTCTTAGTGTTTGAGTATCATAAATTATTATTATTATTGTTGTTGCTATATACTTGAACTCGATTATAGTATCCTCCTCTTTATCATCAAATCGCTTATAAAGTTAAAAATCTCTTATTAATTCATTCGATTATAATGTAAAAAATGTTTGCCTCCCCCCCCCCTCTTCCTCGAATAATATTATAAAAAAATGTTCCAAATAAAAGATTTCAGAAAATGTTATTTCAACATTAGGGGGGGGGGGGACTTATCAAATTTATAAATGTTTTTAAGAAATATATATATAAAGCTGAAAACTTTTTATACTAAAAAATAAAAAATAAAAAAAAGTTATAAAACATTGTAAATTTTAAGAGAAATCGATTTCTGCCAAACCTTTAAAAATGCTATTGATTTTTAAAAATATTATAATAAATAAACGTTATATAAAGCAACAAATTTTACACTAGTAAAAATTAAAGAGGTTCTGAAATTTTCTGTTTATATTACTTAAAAAATAATAACAACAATAAATGTTTATAGAATTCAAAAATATATAAATAAATAAAAAAAATATGCATATTAATTTGGATTGAGGAAAATTTGTATGTAACAGAAAATTCTGCACAGTGAAAAAAAAAAAAAAAAAAAAAATCGAGGACGTATCGTTTATATTAAAGAAAAAATAATTATCGCTTGATAAAATTTATTGAAATATATTCAAATCATTTTTAAAATAAAAAATAATAATTATGCAAAAAATTTTGAATGATGCAATAAAAGATATGATATGTTGTTTATGGCGTCAAAAATAAACAAATAAATAAATACATTTTTGTTAAAACTTTGAATTCATTCTCAAGCAAATCTTAAAAAAAAGGAAAAGGTAGCAAATTTAAATAATTCAAGAAATTTAAAAAATAAATAAATAAATAAATAAAATTTAAAGTTAGTGTTATAACATTTAAAAATAATAATGATAAATTTTATAAAATATTATTATTGTTTTTAATAATATAAACTCTACAATGAAAAAAACATATCAGTAACAGAAATATGTATTTTAAGATATTGTTGAAAGTAACGAAACAATATTAAGAAATCAAAAATATATTAACCAATCAAAAATATAATCACTACAATATAAAATCGTCCTAAACTATTAAAAAACATGTTTATAATACAACTTCATAATATTTATGAAAAGCCGTCTAAAATAATAATAAAAACAATAATTTATTATTCTCAAGCATATTTTAAAAAAAACATTAAGGGTCAAATTTTAAATATATCTATATATTAAAAAAAAAAAAAAAAAAAAAAAAAAATTACTGTCGCTGGCGTCTTTTTTTTTTTTTTTTTTTATCTGCGACTGCATTTTTTTCGCGGAGGGCAAAGTCCTCCGCATTATGAGTGGTATCGATGTGTGCTGAATACTCCAAGGAAAACATTTCAGGTAGTTATAAATTTCTATCATCTCAATTACTGAAATTAATAATTAAAAACGTCGAGTATATAAAAGTACTCTGTTTGCCATTTTACAAATAATTTCTTTTATTTCCACAATGATGGCATTTTCACAAGAGAAATTAAAATGTTATCAATGGTGTTAAAAAAAAAATAATAATAATAAATAAATAAATAAAATAAATGTCAATGTTGCTACTGGTAACAAAGAAATTTATCGTCTGCAAATAAAAAGGGTTATCTTAGATATTTTTAACAGAAAAATTAATTTAGAATTTAATTTAATCGTCTGCTCTGCAGACACTTTTTTTTTTTCTCCTTACTTTTAGAAAATTGAATTTCTTACTTGCAATTTCTTATATTGTTAATCGATTTTTTTTTTTTTTTTTTTTATGTGAATAATGAAATATTTAATTTCTATACCTTTTGCTATTGAATTTTTCAATTGATTTAGGGCAATATATAATATTCTTTATATATATATTTATAATATATGCTCGGTTCTCTCTCTATAAGAGTTTTAGATGATGAATTTTTTTCTTCCAATAATTAGAAATATGAAATGTATCATAGAAATGTTTAATTCTATAATTTAAAATTCTATAATGGTAAAATTTATCAATGCGAAATTAAAAGAAACTGTCATTTATAAATGAATGTGAATTTGACTATAAAAAGTTTTTTTTAGGCCAAAATATATCCGAAGTATTTTAAAATATGTTTTTAAATTTAGAAAAATAAATAAATAAATAAATACATTTTAAAGACAAAAAGAAATGTAATCAATTATACTGATACTATTTAATTTAGTCCCCCCCCCCCTCTCTCTTTCAAAATATTTAGATATTAGAAACTTTTTCTCAAGAAAAAGTTTAATATAAATTTTGTTTGACATTCTTTCAAAATAGTGCTATGAGCGTTTACAAAGATGATAATTTTAAAAAAGAATACATAATCCGAATCATAAGCAGTGCTATTTTGGATATCAAATTTCCAAGCCTAAATTCAGTTACTTTAAAAAAAGAAAACTTGTTATAATACAAATATAAATATAAAAGAATCACCAAATTAAACGCTTGCCTATAATGGATAACGGGAAAATTCTGGTCCTCAAAAAGGTCTCGACATTTAGATATTGCATTTTTTTTTCTTTTTTTTTAACAAGCAATTATATATATATTTGGTGGATGGATAAACAAATGTTTGATTAAGGAGGATGGGTGGTGTTGTTTGGATGGTTGGTTGATAGGGTTTGTCGTTGAATTAAAATTTAAAAAAAAAAAAAAAAGATTATTGCTATTGCAAGTTACATTCTTCTTATTTTTTCTGGTTGGTATTATGAATTATGAACTCTTTTTTTGTTAAATTTAATTGAGTGCATTTGACTATGCTTCCCATGTTTAGATTGAACAATAAATCCAATTTAATAACAATTATAATAATTAATATAAAAAAAAAATTAAAAAATCAACACATTTAAAACAATAACTTTAATAATTGAAGGCTGCCTTGGGATACCAGACCTACCTGCTTTTTGGGATTATTGCTTGTGATTGAGTCTTTTTACAACTTAAACTGTAAATTTAAGATTAATTATTTTAGGTTTAACATTATTAAGGTCAACTAATTTAGTTTAATTATTTTAGGTTTAACATTATCAAGTTCCACTAATTAAATAACTAATCAATTATATGGTGCCACAGATTCTCTTGAATCATGAACTTAAAATACACCTTAAAGCAATGGTTTGTTTCAACCTGCAATAATTTAATTGACTTATTGTTTATCTAGCTAAATGTTAGATGGCGCTTGCTCACTGCTGTCTTAAAGTTTATCTATCATTAATTTCCTTTCTATGAAAGTTTTGATGTTCATTGATTTACGTACAATTTAAGTTATAATTTAACTAACTTAAAATTATAATTTAACTAACTCAATAAATAATTACTCTGTGAATTTTAACGTTAATGAAAATGCTCAGACGTTAATTCTTTATCGATTAATCGTTGTTTGCAATGCTTTTATTTCATTAACTTGTTTTCATCTTCCTATTCTCCAGTTTGTGTAAAAGTTTTACATGTGGCTACACTGTTTTTTTTTTTTTTTTTTTTTTTTTTTTGTAGTTTTCTCTCTGGATTCCTTGATAATTTGATTTAATAAATTATTTAATTTCTCATTCAAAATGATTTTGCTGCCTCGATCGGTGCTGAAACAACATAAATTGCTATGATTAGCTATATTGTTTTACGAAATCGATACAGCTCTCTCAGCTTTATGAAGTACATGCCCCCTGAAGTGTTTATATTTCAATTTTTAAGCATTTTTATCCAATTATTATTTCTGTGGTCTTTTATTTACTTTCTCCGTCATTAAGTTTAATGGTCCTTTCTTATTATTATTATTCAGTCGGCGTAAGTAATTTAAATTGTTTTTGTCTCTTATTGGTTCTTAATCTGTATCGCAACATTTTTGTGCCAGTCTTACCTATATGTTATAATCAGTTCTACTTTTATTGTGTTGGTATTGTTTTGTATCTATTAATTGCTAAATATTAAGATTAAATTTTATTACGATACCTATCATTTATATATTACAGTATATATATATAAATCATGCGTTTTCACATCACTGCATGAAACAGTCGCTTAAAGCAGTGTATACACACTTTATACACTGTATGAGCTTTTATATGCACTGTATACTTTTATATTTATGTATGAAATTTTTAATTTTTATGCAATATGTAGTAAAAATCTTTTTTTTTTTTTTTTTTTTTTTTGAAAATTAAAAAATAAAATAAAGCATATTTATAAGTAAAACCTAATTTTTAAAAATTTTATCAAATCCTTATAATCCCAATTAAATTAATTATTAAAGAAATTCATCAAACTTGACAACTTAATAAAAAAAAAAAAAAAAAAAAAAAAAAACATAAATAAGTACCTAAGCAACGGCTTTAAACACTGTAATTTTTTAATATGAACAAAACAAAAATAATTGTAATAGATTTTTGCGGAATTATTATTAATATTTTTTGTATGTATTTTTAAAAATATTGTTCAAACACTAAAATCAACTGCAACCGTACGGAAATAATTTGCATACACCGGACACGACTTAAAAGTTGGTGTTCCATTAGTAAAAACTCCAAGATTAGAGGTTTGTAGGAAGTGGAATCTATTTATTTCAATATTTTTAAACCGTTTTTCAACCACAGGCTTATCTTTTCGTGGATATGGGAGAAAAATGCTTCATTTGTCTTATAGATAGCTAAAAGAGAAGGATTATAAAATGACGCAACCATTAATACACCGCGTAATGAATAAAACTTGGGGAGCGTTCCAGAAAAAATACATTTAACCTCTGAATCCGAAACGGAAAGATTAGGACGGATTATTTTGCAGAATTTTAAACAATGTTTTTCATAATGTTTTTATAGAAATATTCAAATTTTCATCTTTTAAAAAATCCCTTTTATTAAGTAAATAATGTCGTACTAAGATATTATATTATAAATTTTTTTATATTAATGAATGCCATAAAATAGTTAGGGAAAAAAGCAAATAGACTCCTTAATTATATTACGTGTTGAAAAAAAGTAGACGTTAATATAACAGCGAAATTTCCAATTTTATAAAAGATAATTTTTTAAATATATAAAAGCACATTCTATAATAATAAATATAATAACAAATACATTTTTAAGCTTAAAATGTTATTCTATACTAATATATAAAACAACATGCTTAAAAATTTAACTATAATAAAATTAAAATAACAACGCAACAAAAAATTGCAATAACTTATTTAAAAAAAAAAAAAAATGGAATCAGTGATCATATTACACCAAGTCCTACGTTATTGGATACTCGAAACGACCGAAGACCATTGTGTACATTAATGGTAGCTAGTGCACGTAAAATCTGTCGTGACTGCAATGTTCTCCATGTTCCCATCCAAATTATACAGTCGGCAGTAAAATTATTCGAGCGATAGCAATATTTACTATATAAAAATCTATACTTAATACCGTTTTTTTAAATAAATCCTTGTCGAATCCATCAAAATTATATATCTGGGGGTCCCTAAAGCGGGAGTGCCATCCTTTCCGTGGAGGATCAAAATTGTGATGGCATGTCTCCGGACTACCTCTATGGGTGAGTCCTAGACTGTTGTCAATTGCCCACTGCGCAGCACTAGTGCGACGTAAAACCCAACCAACCAGCCAACATTGTCGAATCATGTTCTTAGTCAGTCTAAGAACATAAGAGTATTAAGTGCACTTTTTTATATAGGAATCATTACTAGTGCTCCAATAATTTTGCTAAAGACTGCCGAATGTACCTCTGGGGAATCACCGAGGAAGATGAAGCCATCCCCTTCTGTAGAGTATCAAAATTATGATGGCATGTTTTTGGATCTCCCTGAAAGATAAGTCCCAGACCATATGTCTGTTCCCCATAGCACAGTACTAGTGCGATGCAAAACTCCTTCCATGAGTCAATCACAGGTTATTTTATGATAAAATTTTATTTATAGAATTACCAGAAAATATATGTATGCTAAGCAATGCAAAAAATATGTTGACAGAAATTCTCCGTAAGAAAACAATACAAATACTATTCGTACACAACAGATTTTTTTTTTTTTTTTTTTTTTTTTTTCGTAGGACACACGTTAAAAAATCTCGCACTAAATAAAATTTTCCAGTTCTACAAGCTAGGATCGAACAGAGTCCACCGCACTGTACTCGATGAAGTTACCACTCAGCCACAAAAGCATAATTTGCGCTGATACTTGGTATTTCTCAATCCTGCTTTGATACCAAGTTTTTCGTTCGGAAAACAGAAATATATATATATATATATATATATATATATATACCTCCAGATAAAATCTGTATCAATGTTACAGATTTTATCTCCTTACAGAACAAAAAAAAAAAAAAAAAAAAAAAAAAAATGTGTTTTTTGACAGATTGAGATGTGATTTTAAACAACAGTTTTGTAGTTTCAGAAGACAGAAATTTTCTGCTTTTATTATTATTATTATTATTATTACTACTATTATTTATTTATTTATTTACTTATCTTACAGTGTAGAAAGAAGACCTAATGCTGTCCTCGCATCCAAGAAACAAAGTTGAATTTCTAACCAAAAATTAAAAAAAAAAAAAAAAAAAAAAAAAAAAAGTTACCTCCAGATAAAATCTGTATCAATGTTACAGATTTTAGCTCGTTGCAGAATAAAAAAAAATATAATATATATATATATATATATATATATATATATATATATATATATATATATATATATATATATACGTGTGTGTGTGTGTGTGTGTGTGTGTGTGTTTTAACAGATTAAGATGTGATTTTAAACTACAGAAATTTTATGGTTTTTTATTATTATTATTATTATTATTATTTCACTGTGTAGAAAAAAGCCGTAATGATGTTCTCGCATCCAAGAAAAAAAGTTAAATTTCTAACAAACAAACAAAAAAATAAAAATTAAAAATAAATAAATAATCTAGTGTGTCACTCACACGACTTTCTCTTACCCTGAAATTTAATATTATAAATACAGGTTGGAAATTAAGAGGTAACATAACGAGTACTGTTATGTAAAACTATGTTAAAATAATTCAAATTAGGCTTTGGAAGAGTTTCATGCGATAATTAGTTCTCTGTGAGGGGGACTACCGTCCTCCTCAACCCCCTGTTTCGTTACTGCACGTACATTTATATAGAATTTAAATCTGTTATTAAAATTAAAAGTTCACTTAAAATTATTCAGACAACTTTTACATGCATCATCCCTTGAAACTTATCAAACTTGATCAAACATTTCCAGCATCGAATTTATATTAATTTGAAAATACAACTTTTGGATCTCCTAAAATTATTCGTTTTTAAGTTACTCTAAGAGACACAAACAATAATCAAACTTTAAAAAACTTGACTTTGGTAATCAGGAAGCCCCAAAACGTATAAATACACAAAAAACAAGCGATGAATATTTAGCTTAAAAACATACATTATTTATCATATGTCTATGAAGAATTCATTTCCATTCCTGAGCAGCCTTCCTGGATATGGTAAAATATTATAGTAAAGCACTTCCACTAACAATAAAAAAGAATGTTATCGCTTAAATATTTGCAACCCTGCATATCTTTTGAAGAATATGTACAAACCACATAGTCCTATAGTAATAATATACTGCAAAACCTGAAATGCACTTCCGTCAATTTTCAGCTATTGTCGCACTATAATCTAGTTCTTTTGTGTAGCCCTGTAAATGAACAATGAATTATTTCCCTGCCATATTCAACATAAGGCATGTTTTTATGTATATAAAAAAATGTATATTTATTTCATTTGGTGTTAAACTCTACTTACCTGCGATTTTCCCCCTAGACGTAATGTATTTGAAAACTCTTGATTGTCCCTGTACACGAACCATTTGCTTCATCTCAACGAAAAGCTTAGTGTAGCATCTCTATATGATACACATTTAGAATACCGAGTTTGGAATTTCTGTTAATATTTGTTCTTGAGATATGCTGATAACACACATACATACAGACCAACCGCTAAAAACACGATTTTCTGATTCAGTGGACATTAAAAAAAAAAAAAAAAAAAAAAAAAAAAACTCACGTTCGAAACTTTGACCCTGATACAATACTTTCTCTACCTTATGGGTAAGAGAAAGTAAAAATAACGAACTTTCTAAACTGGGGTGCTGGGTATGGGTGCTGCATTAATGAAAAACCGAGCATGAACTATTTTATTATTTCTTTTATACAACTATTTATATAGATAGAGAGATTTCAAAATACCATTAGAATAATTAAGTATTGTTTTTAATACATCTTTTAGAACGACAGATTATTTCTTTCAAACGTTAAAAAATGCATTGTCATAAAAATAAAATTAATAAACAGACAGACATTGTATCTTTCTTACAATGCATTCATTACGCAAATACATATTACTAATAAGCCCCTCGCTCTAAATTAAGTTTAAGACAAAATATTATTTTATTTGTATTTTATTGTTATTTATATATATTTTTAACGAGCATGTTGTAATTTCATAGAAAAGAAACTTATCACGAATAAAAACGTATTATACTAACTGACAATAAATAACAATGCTCTCCAAAAAAAAAAAAAAAAAAAAAAATTAAAAGAAAGACAATAGGCAAAACACAAAGATGAAACAACTTTAAAATAAAGATGATAGACAAAAAACGAACATATTACAATTTAAGGAGTTCAAGTTCGACGCGATTTACTTTTTTAGCAAGGACTGTTTTTTTTTTTTTTTTTTTTTTTTTTTTATGAATTTTAATATTACTTAATAGGTGAATCCTTTATGAAAATAATAATAATAATAAAATAAAATAAAAATGAAAAATCTTCTTTGAAAATATAATTTAAAATAATGTAAACTTTATATAAATAATTTTTTAATGTTCCAGACCATCAGCTAGGAAAAAAGAAGAAAGAAAAGTTTGCAGCTATGTTGAAAGAAAGCGGTTCTAAAGCTTTAAATCTAAAACGCATGTCACTCAGGCAATCCTATTTGCCTGTAAAACAAGTTCCACCTTCATAATTAAACGAACGCTGGGAAATTCTCGTATATCTCTCGCATAGTCGCGAATACAAAAGCGGCAATTTCTTTCTAACAAGGAACATCACCCAAGTGTCCGGCTCGGATTTAAATGAAATTTAGGCGTTTCTTTCATAGAGGCGTTTCTTTCATATTTGATATGCTATCAAATTTTACTCAAAAATATGCGAAAAATTTGTATTTTTATAGAAAGTGAATACTCAAATGAATAATTCAGTTGAAATAATTTTCAGTACTATAAATTTTTATTTGTAACTTAAACATGTAAGTGCAAAATCATTTTGCAAAATCATTTTTAAGTCACGCCCAAAGGCGGAGCTTACTGTTGATATGTGGCTGATGTGGTTTTTAACATTTTAAAAATTCAATAAATATAGAAAACATGGACGATAGCAAAAATTTCTATGATAAGAAATATTTTGTACATGCCCTCTATCAGAAATTAAAATTTCATTAAAATCGCAGCCGGACACTTGGGTGATGTTCCTTGTAAGCAAGTAAGAAAATTTGCATTTTGTTCTTCCTCTTAGATCAACTAATAAAATCCGCCATACTTTTGTGTTTGATTGGCGAAATCTCCTAATTAATGAAATTAACGTGTTGTCGACACTAATTGAAATAGGCTATTCTTTTGCGGCTAATCGACAAAATCCACACTTTTATAATACGCGTTTTTTTTTTTTTCACTGCAAATAAAGGGATTATTATTATTATTATTATTATTATTATATTTTGTCTATTTATTTGCTTAATCTGATAACTGAAATGCATGATAATTTGCTGCTGATTATTGAAATACATAATTTTCTTGTCTAAAGCTTTTTTTTTTTTTTTTTTTTTTTTTATCGTGCGATTTTCGTAAAAATTATAGTTTCAGTTCACTGATTTAAAAAAAAAAAAAAAAAAAAAAAAAAAAAGGCTGCTTTAACCCCTTGAACTGCAATTTATTTTCAGTCAGAACTGCTCATGCAGACAGTTTAATTTTCTTAGTTTTAAGAGGAGGGATTGATATAGAAACTTATGGTTTTGTTGCTCAAATAATTTGTTATTATTAAAAATAATATTTATTTCACACATTTATATGAATGTTTATTGTTATATATACATATAAGAACATAATAAGTGTCGGGAAATTCATGACGAGCTGGACTCGTCATTTCAGTTCAAGGGGTTAATATCGTCGATTTTCAAGAAGCGTGAAGTTTCGGACCGAAACAGGCTGCTGTTTTTGTAACATATTTTAATTTTGTCCAAAATCGGAAATATGCAATTTTTACTTTCTCTTACCCATAAGGTAGAGAAAGTATTGTTTTTGGGTCAAATTTTCGAACGCGAGATTTTGTTATATTTACACGTTTTGAGGTCCCCTGAATACGAAAATCATGTTTTTAGCAAATGGTCTGTGTGCCTGTGTGTGTGTCTGTCTGTTATCAGCATATCTCAAAAACAAATTATGGCAGAAAGTTCAAACTTGGTATTCTAAATGTGTATCATATAGGGATGCTACAGTAAGCTTTTCGTTAAGATCAAGCAAATGGTTCGTGTACAGGGACAATCAAGAGAATTCTAATACATTACGTCTATGGGGGAAATTGCAGGTAAGTAGAGTTTAACGTCTATAGACTACACTAAACCAAATGAAACGAACATATATTTTTTGTAATAGAGATAGTTAACTTGGAAAATTTTTTTGTGTATGTAGGAGCCTCGCCTCCCCCCCGTGGGGGAAGTCCCCCCTCGAGGGGAGTAAATTTTCATGATGGGTATCATTCAAAAGAGCTTGCGAATACCTTTAAAACAAATGGTTGAACTATAAATCTGTGATAATTTAAAACAAAGTTATAGATTTTTTTTTAATTTTAACGAAAAAAAAACTTAGAAAAAAAAATCGTATTTTTTTTTTTTTTTTTTTTTTTTAATATTGAGAGTAAAATGGACTTTTTTTGGATATTTAGTGTTACACTACCTCTCTAATATGGAAATCGTCTGCATTATCATAAAAAATAATTTTTTTAAATAATAATTTTAATAAATTATTATTTAAAAACAGAATTATTTTTTAATAACCGAATTAAATTCTATATAAATGTAGGTGCATTTATGAAACGGGGGGTTGAGGGGGGCGGTAGCCCCTCTCACACAGAACTAATTATCGTATAAAACTCTTCTGAAGCCTAATTTGAACTGTTTAGCATAGGTTTACACGCCAGTTTACATAGGTTTTCATAACAGTACTCGTTATCTTACCTCTTAATCTGCAACCTGTATTTATAGTATTAAATTTCAGGGTAAGAGAAAGTCGTGTGAGTGACACACCAGATTATTTTACTGATTTTTTCCCTTTCTGAATAAAAGAAGAGAAAAAAAAGCATGTGATTATGTTTTTTTTTTTTTTTTTTTTTTTTTTTTTCCTTTTGTATAATACAAATATTTGCCTGGTAAAATCTCTTTTTCTTTTTTTTTTTCTATATTTTTATTTACATATTTATATATTTATTTATTTTTTTTTTTAATCTTTCAAAGTAGAACTAAAAATACCTACTCGCAACTCATCACGGGGAGAATAAACACGGGTAATGTGGCGACTTAAAAGTATGAAAGGTTACATCTTTTTTTTCTCTCTCGTGACTTGCAACTGTGTATTATTGTGCAAACATGAAATTTTTCCTACGTTTTTAGCCTACTTATTACAAGTGGAGGGGCCTAAGTGTAGTATCATTAGAAAGGCATAGTTAATGTGCATTGCAGAAAACAATCTCATATGAGACAAAGAAGGTAGACAAAAATACCTTTATTAGGACAACAGGACTATTGCTTTCAGACAAAATAACACACTTGAAAATGTTTTTTTCTTTCTTCTGTCTATATAAGAAGAAAATATTGTGTTCGTGCAAATTTTCGACGTTCGATTTTCAATGGATTTACACTTTTTGATATTTCATGAACAAGGTTTGACCAGTTTTAGAAAATTTCTGTCTGTGTGTATTAAACATTTTGTAGATACTGTATCTCAAGAAACCAATTGATAAAATTTAACCAAACTTGACATTTAGTTGGAATTTGACCTAACAAGAGCTGATTATATTTTATGTTCAAACGTTCAACCTTTGGCTCTGTCAGCCAATTTTTTCATACCTTTTAATATGACAGTATAAGGCAAATTTTCGTATAAATTCACATAATGGGAATTATTTTTGAAGTTTCAATGGGAAATTTAAATATATATATATATATATATATAATAGCAATAGTCCACTCGAAAAAAATTATGTTTCGGATTATTTTCTTTCCTATTTTCTTTTTATTCCCTTTTTCTTTTTCATACATAATCTTTTGTATTTAAAATTCCTACAGAAAAAAAAAATAATTGTTAAGTCCGCATGTGCAATTTTTTAAAATGCAATACAACGGCTTAACAACAAATGCAGTACAATGATTTAGCTTATTTTCTGGATGTATTCTTCCATATTTGCTTTTTATTTGTCTATCAACAAAAGTGAGTATGATTTTATTTTTTTCAAATTATTGACATAATGTTCCAATCACATATAGGCAGTTTTTTTTAGTGAAATGCCCAGAAAAAGAACTCTGTTCGGTCGGAAAGACAAACAGATAGAGAAGTTCATACAACTTGATATGTAAATATCCATTATGAAAACAAATGCTTGCTTAATCTAGGTGTACATCGTCTTAAAGCTGGCGCTGCTATTAGTCACTTTTGTGATTTTTTACCTGGCAACCAGAATCTGCTGATTAAAATTGCATCAAACTCCATACGTAAAGTATTTGTTTTGAGAAGCTATGATTAAATTTTTTGGCCTGTTAACGAGTAAGTGGCAATATTACATAGTGTAATACGAAAGAATATTTTGAGATTTGTGCTGGCCATAACATAATAGTTTCAATCCTAGATTGGTTGGAATAAAATCATTTTTCAACCTGATATAAAAACGTTGTTTCAAAAGATAATCTTACTATGAATGGACTCAACAATAGACTTGCTTACAATTGATACATGTAAATGAAAAAAAAAAAAAAAAAAATTAGACAAATATATTTAAATAACATTTTATTAGAGAAATCCTTTTCATAGAAAGAAAAATACTTTTCAATTTTATAGAATATAATTATTTTCAGAATAAGGGTTCCAGTGTTTTTATATATTTATTTTATTTATTTGTGTGTGTGTATGTTAATAAAAATAAGTAATTATGCGGTCACCTTTAATTAAAATTTACTTTATTACTTTCACCTTTAATTAAAATATTTTAATTAAAGGTGAAAGTAAAATCTGCCACTAACACAGAGACTTCAACTTTTTTAAATTTAATTTATTTGTTTGAATCATGACTACAATACTATAGTAAAATATATACTCTAAAAAACAGGTGTTGAATGAGGAATAATAAAAACTTTGCAAGGAAACACCAAAAATTGAAAAATACGGGAAATAATTAAGAACAATTTCCCATTAGATAAAAGGAAGGTATAGGCTGCAGTCATGCTTTCCTTCTTTTCTCTTGCTAAAGGGTCGCACTTAGTACTTTTTTCCTACCCAAAACAGTTGTTACGTAATTGTGAAATTTATAGTGTTTGTTTACACAGTTTTTATTCTCCATCTACATGAAAACGATAATTAATTTACACGGTTCGTTTATGGAGAGTAATAATTAAAAAAAATAATAATAATTTATTTTCAAAAACAAACTTATTACATTTACTTTAATCATACTCGGAAAAGTCAATACTAAAAAAAAAAAAAATTCCATAATACTAATAAATTATTCTCCAGAACATATAATATCTTAGAAGGATTTCACGATCTTTGTTTTGGGATAGCACATGGTGACAAAAATGGATTAAGAAGCGTTTATCTAAAGAATACTTGTGGAACTGCTTTTTGATATTTTTTCCTTAAATGAAATTCAATTAAGAGGAAAACAATAATCTTTTGAAATATCTTTGAAATATCCTTAATGCACAGAATAGAACGCCCTATACATAATTATTTATAACCATAAAATAAATGCGAATCATTTTCAAAATGCCACGCTGACACTCGGAACAATTAAGCGAGAAATAAAAAAAAAAGGATGAGAATTTTCAAGGATTAAATACTTTTAAACTGACAGCTTTGTTATCCTTGTATAGAAACGTGTATTACAATACTTGATTATGTTAATATCTTGATACACCTCATTATTCCATGATAGATGTAATATTTTTTTTATCGATATATTAGCGACATCAACACAAAAGACTCGAAATGAAAATTTAATCTCGATTCTATTAATACACTGTTGATATTTCTCAGGTATTATGTGTCGCTGCAAATGTAATCATCATTTAACTTCTTCCGCTAATCCGGGGCTTAAAACTTTTCCTTTCATAACTACAACAGACTCGCTCACAAATCAATGAAAAAGAAAAAAACATATATTTCCCGGGGGAAAAGCTAGATTGATGATTGAATCATTATCAATAAAAGAGGTTTTTTTAAAAAGTAAAGCAAACTTTTTCAAAGCAATTGTTACAGAAATGGTGCAAGATTAGTAACTCGGGGTTTTTAAATGAATATTTTTCATTGTTCTGTTTAACTAATGACAAAAATCAGACGAAATGAAAATCAGGAATTCCGAAAAACCGGATTTAAGAACTGGAATCTTTAAATCAGCCGGATGGCAGAAGAAAGTTCTCATTTGTGTTAAACTTTTTTGCCAAACACTGTCAACATCACGTCAAGCAGAAAAATACCAATCGGAAGTTACGTATTTTTTAATTCTCTTTCTTTTTGCCTGAAACACCGGAATGACTTTTTGATTTTTATATTCCTTTTCCTATTAATATCGATGAAATATACCTTCTTCAGCCGTTTGGATTTAAAACATAAAGAACACCCGGATTACGTCACAAAACAAATGATTCTAGCTAATGAAAAACTTTTGCTTTTGGGGAGAACGGGCTTAAAAGGTTATTAAATCAAGGGTTATTCGGGGGGAAGTTATGGAGGGAAGAGGGGATGGGAGTTTTTGATTTTACACTCATCCAGGAGTATTGTTTTGGAACAATGGGATTTACCGTCATTTACATATTTTATGAAGTGTCCAACTCGAAGAAATATTTCGACCGAAATCCTCAATTGTATTCATAGTGTCAAATGTTTTTGCTTGACGATTTATCAGAAAATAAATGAAAAGCTTCCCTCGTAACAATTGCGATTGCAACAAAAGTTTGTTTTTTTAGGACTTAATCTCTTGACTTAATTTTAAAAAGTTTATTATTAAGCAAATAAGCCTTTATGGTTATTTACGGAAAGCAATATTTTTCATTTTTATTGCATTGCTTTTATTTATCTGAAATAAATATATTTTGGACAAAAAATAAATAAATGAAAATGAAAAAATAACTTATAATATTATATTAGTTGGCATAGATGTACTCTTCTAGTTTTAGTTCCCCATCATACTATAGGTATGGGGAACTTAGGTAATCGTGAAAATTTTCGACCTCGGTTTTTTGACTTTTCTACACGTTTTCAGATGTGAGGAATCCGAAAATGACAAAATTTGTATGGTGTCTGTCTGTAGGGTGTCTGTTAGTCCGTTAGTTTGTTAGTCTGTGTACACGATATCTGAAGAACAAATTGTCGCAGAGAGGTCAGATCAGTTTTAAAATATTACTTTCGACACTGGCAAGAACCCTATTTATTTGCAACATTCGATTTTAAAAACTTCGTAAGTTATTAGAAATTTACGATTTTCTTAACATGGGAGAATAGGACAAAAATTCACTTAAACGTGCATTAAATGTAAACTTTTTACTCTAAAAATATCAGACCAGTTTTAAAATATCCATTTTGATGCCGGAATGAACATCAGTAACTATAAATATGCTACTTTGAAATTTTCGCAAGTTATTGGAAATTTACGAATTTCTTAACATGGCAGTATAGGGGAAAATTTCACATAAACGTCAATTTTGAGCAATATTTTCATCGTAAAGATGTCAGGCTACTTTTGAAATATTATTTAGGACACTGGCATGAATATTAATAACTATGAATTTTCAAATCTAAAAATTTCGTAAGTTATTGGAAATTTACGAATTTCTTAACATGGGAGGATAGGACAAAAATTCATTTTAACGTACATTAAATGGAAACTTTTTACTGTAAAAATGTCAGACCAGTTTTAAAATATCAGTTTTGATGCTGGAATGAACATCAGTAACTATAAATAGGCTACTTTGAAAATTTCGCAAGTTATTGGAAATTTACGAATTTCTTAACATGGCAGTATAGGGAAAAATTTCACAAAAACGTCAATTTTGAGAGATATTTTCATCATAAAGATGTCAGACTACTTTTGAAATATTATTTAGGACACTGGAATGAATATTAATGATTAAGAATTTTCCAATATAAAAATTTCGTAAGTTATTGGAAATTTACAAATTTCTTAACATGGCAAAACAGAGCAAAATTTCACATAAACGTCAATCTTGAGGGATATTTTCACCGTAAAGACGTGAAACCAATTTCGAAATATTATTTAGGATACTTGCATGAATATCATAGACTATGATTTTTCCAGTGTAAAAAATTCGTAAGTTATTTGGAACTTACACTTTACTTAACATGTCAGAATAAGGCAAAATTGAGCATAAACTTTCATTTTGAGGATCCTAAATACATTAGACAACTTCAAAATTACGTTTATGATATTTGTTTGAACATGATTGAATACAAATATTCTACTAGGAAAATTTCGTAAATTTTTCGAAATTTACGATTTTATCAACATAGCGAAATTGTAAATTTTTCATATAAATATGAATTTTGAGGATTATTGCATTGGAAATAGTAGCATGAAAACTAAACAACGGAATTGACCTCGATAAAATAAATTAATAGATTAGAATAAGATAAATATATGGAAGTGAACGGTGGATAGCCTATTAGGCGGGGATTTCGTTCTGTCACTGTATCAAGATTTGGTCAAATTCATTTCTTTTAACATGATTATAATATGTCTCGCACTAGACATTTCTGAGAACATAAATATGATGGGGAACTGAGCAGAGTCCACCTATGCCAACTAGTTTTATTAAATACTTGTTCTCATACCTTATTACAAAAAGATCATATATGATCAGAGCAATGAATGTCGCTGATCGCCCGGTACTGTCGAAAACTGAAATGCTTCAACCGCTAGGCTACCTTCCAATCTACTTCAAAAAATTTTCCTTATCTTAATTTTTTACGTACTGATACTGGTGTGAGTTTCGTATTTCTACTTTCGTTAAACTTCATGCTATTTTTCTATGTAATAATCTGCAAAATACAAATACCCTTTTACCATGTAATGAAATTCTTTAGTTTCGAACAAATTTCGAAATTTTTGAAGAAGAATTTTGAGAATCATTAATGCTCATGCCAGTATCACAAATAATACTCGTAATGCATGTTTATGCAAAATATTGCCCTATTCCGCCATATTAAGTAAATCTTGACTATCAAATAACTTACAAAATGTTCAAAGTAGAATGGTGATATTCAATAGAGTTCTGGCCAATATTTGAAATGGCAATTTAAAACTAGTCCGATAATTTTCTTACGATGGTAATCCTCCTATTCTGCCATCTTCAGAAAATTTTAAATTTTGAATAATTTCTGAAATCTTCAAATTAGAATAATGAAATTTAATAGGGTTCTTGCGAGTATCATAAATGATATTTTAAAATCTGTCCAACAACCTTACGATGATTCATTCTAGAGATAATGTTTGCACAAATTAAACGAAATAACCAGTTGATAACCTGCAGACTGACACCCCATCGATTTTGCAATTTTGAGATTATGTTTGCCAGAAAGTCAAGATTCAAAAGTTTGACGAATACCGAAGTTCTGACAATGTTCGCAAATCTCCACAAACACGCTTATCCCTGCAAACATAACTTCACATATTAATTCTTCAACGTGCTATAAATCTATAACGAAACACGTAATTACGTATTAATTTCAAATTTACAGTCTCGAAGAAAAAGAAGAAGACAAATTCCAAATTTCACTAAAAATAACCAACTATGATGCTGTTTTATAATTATTATAATATATATTGTGTATGTCAGCCGTCTGATCTAGTTGGTAGAGAACTGACTTCTGGAACAGCAGGTTACGGCTTCAAATCCAAGGCAGAGCTCAATTCATACGGCAACGCGAGGGAACTCAGTTTAAACACTTATTTTATTTCAGTAATTTTTTACTTATTTGACATATTGTCGCGTATCCTGGTCAGTGGAGCAACGAACTTGTAAATGAGAGATTGTGAGCTCGATATTCGAGCCGGTCTAAGACCGTTGTGCATACTAATTGTGGCTGCTGTCCATAAAATTCGTCGTGATCGCAATGTCCTTCATGTTCCCATCCAAATTATACCACTGCGGGGGGGGGGGATAATTTGGAACATTCTAAGATAATTCGGAGCAGAGTTACGCATGGAGACATGTTTTTTATATCTCAACCTTCAAAAGGGGGGGGGGGGGGTAGCATGGAATTTCTAATAATTGTAGTTTGTGTGTGTTGAGTACACATAACAAATCTACATATCAAAAATTCGCTATCCTGAGATAATTTGGAGCACAGTTACTCTGATAAGAGTGTTTTTGTCCCCCCCCAGCCCTTAAAGGGGACAGGAGGGAGAAACTTCGTAAAATCCCTTTATAGTGCGTGTTGGGAACGCATAGACAAACCACACATAAAATTTAATCTTACCGAGATAATCTGAAGCAATATTTTGCTTGGAAACGTGTTTATAAGCTCACCACCCCCAAGGGGGAAAGGATGGGGGACTTCCTCAAAATTCCGTTGCAATGGGTGTTGGACACACATCAATAAGCCACATTTTAAAATTTGTGACCTTAGCTCCTATGGATTTCCCCGGACGAAATTAGCGCTAAAAGACGGGGGGGGTCGAATTTGCCCCCTCGCAACTCCCTCCCCCAATATCGAAAATCGAAAAAAATCAAAAATGAGTTTTGTCAAATACCTGCAAGAAGACGCTTGGTGTTTTTTTTTTTTTTTTTTTTAATATCTTTGAGCTATTACTGGTAGAATTTTACTCGAAAATCCGTACTTTGCTAAATTTGCCGCCGAAAATCATTTTTAGCCTCTCCCCCCTTAAAAATCCAAAATTCCTAAATCGCAGAAAATGATTTTTTTTTTTTTTCTTTTTTTTTGTATTTAAGTCTAGTCTCCCCATCTGCAATTTCTTCACTGTGCAGTAATTTGGAGCCGGGTTATGCTTATAAAGGTGTTTTTGCCTGCTGCGCCTCCAAAAATCATTTTTACCCCCCCCCCCCCTCCCCCCATAAAAATCCAAAATTCCAAAATCACAGATTTTTTTTTTTTTTTTTTAATTCAAGTCTTGTCTCCCATCTGCAATTTCTTCACTGTGAAGTAATTTGGAGCCGAGTTATGCTTATAAAGATGTTTTAGTTTTCTGCACCCCCGAAAATTATTTTTATCCCCTCCCACCCTAAAATTCCAAAATTCCAAAATCGCAGAAAACATTTTTTTTGTATTCAAGTCTAGTCTTCCGATCTGCAATTTCTTCACCGAGAAATAATTTAGAGCCGAGTTATGCTTATATAGGTGGTTTTGGCTTTCTGCACTCCCGGGGGAGGGGGGGGGGAATATTTCGCAAAATCCCGTCTTAGTGAGCGTCAGGGTTCTAAAACCAGCCTGTATCAACCTTAAAAGTAGTATCCTTCGAAAGGTGTGGTTAATGTTGGCCGGGAAAAAAAAAAAAAAAAAAAAAAAAAGTCTTATGAGAAAGCAGACAGAATTACTTTTGTCAGAATAAAAAATATTAAATTAAAATTAAGATAAAACCAGCAAAAGGAATCCAAAGAAATGAATATACTGTTGTTATAAAACACAATTTCATGTTTTAAGTTTAAATTTTTCCCTCCTTATGCTTATTTGTATATTTAGACCATTTACAAAAGGTTTTTCATTTCCTTTCTTGTCACATACAGTTAATATATATATATATATATATATTGAAAATAAAATTTAGAGAAAAAGTATGAAAAAATAAATAAGAAAGGAATATAGTAACCGTTGCTAAGGAATGCAACGCACACACCACATGCCTTTATATGGAATAATAGACCAAAATAATGCCATGTCGCTTCTTAAATTAAATTTTGTTATTAGTACTATTCATTACTTAGAAAAAAAAAAAAAAAAAGACTTCATTTTTTCACTTTTTTTTCTTTAAAAAAAAAAAAAAAAAAATTACATCTCTTTATATTTTTTATTTAAAATTCCTACAAAAGAAAGTGATATTTGTATGTAAAATTTTTTTAAATGCAGTACACTAGTTTAACTTATCGTTTATTTGTCTGGTAGCAGAAGTGAGTATCAATTTATTTTTTCAAACTTTTGAGATATTGTTTCTATGTAGGCAGTGATCTTAGAATCCCCTGAAGAAGAACTTTGATCGGTCGATTTGAGAGGCAAATAGATAGGGATATTGAGGGGCAATTAATATATTTGCACATAGAGATATTGACCCTGATAAAATAAATTAATAGATTAGAATAAGATAAATATATCGAAGTGAACGGTGGATAGCCTATTAGGCGGGGATTTCATTCTGTCACTGTATCAAGCTTTGGTCAAATTCATTTCTTTTAACATGATTATAATATGTCTCCCACTAGAAATTTATGAGAACATAAACATGGGGAACTGAGCAGAGTCCACCTATGCCAACTAGTTTTATTATTATTATTGAAAGAAAAAGAAAAGAAAATTAATAATAATCAGTATCGTTACAAACGATATCGAAAAAGTTTTTTTTTTTTAATAATTTTGAATTAGGAAATAAAAAGTGCGCGTGAAATAATATGAAATAAAAATAAGTAAAAAAATTAATTTAATGATTTAATGTTTTTGTTTTTCGGGGGCTGCTCATGCATATAAAAAATGCGTATTAAAACGAGTCGAAGAAGGAAGCGAAATAAGTATTGAGTTATATTACGATAAATACGATATATAATATAATACGTTATATTAGACCTATCGTCCAGGGTTAGTAGGTATTTTCGTTAAAAGAAATAGTTTGTTCGTTCGGTGCAACTTGCACATTAGTCCCGTGAGGTACAACTTTCACATTAGTCCCTTGAGGTACAACTTTCACTTTAGTCCCTTGAGGTACAACTTGCACATTAGTCCCCTTTAAATATTTTACTTTCTTATTTTTTTTAATTTATGATGGATTTTGCTAGCAAACAATTTTTTTTTTTTTTTTTTTTTTTTTAATCTAAGAAAATTATTTACACGGAAGTTTTGAATATATATATTTTTTATTTAAATGATTACTTAAAAAAAAGTGGTCAATACACGAGAATATAAGTTTTGGTGAACATTATCGTCCCCACACTTCTTTGTTACAAACTTAGCTTTGATCCAAGGTAAGACATAGACGTCTGCCGTATCCTCATATGTGTAGAAAATAAATGTTCATGTAAAATCCATACAGTCTGGATTATTTGAGATATAAGTGGCTCTCAGGATAAGCAAAAATCTCAGTACAAACAAACAAATATAGAATGTTGCGAAAACTTGCATCTGGGCTTTAATTTCTTACTATTGATTTTAGACCTATATTATAAATTGCAAAGCGGCATTAAAACTAGTTGGCATAGGTGGACTCTGCTCAGTTCCCCATCATATATATGTTTCCATAAATTTCTAGTACAGAAGATTCGTTAAGAGAAATTATTTTGACCAAACGCTTGACACAGTGACAGAAAGAAATTCCCGCCTAATAATCTATCACACAGTGCCTAAAAACGCTTGACACAGTGATGGAATGAACTCCCCGCCTAATAGGCTATCCACCGTTCACTTCGATATATTTATCTTATTCTAATCTATTATTTTATTTTATTAGGGTCAATTTCATAGTTTAGTTTTCATGATATTATTTTCAATGCAACAATCGTATAATGCATATTCATATGGAAAATTTTCAATTTTTTTTTTTTTTTTTTTTTTTTATTGATAAAATTGTAAATTACGAAATTTTCCTATTAGAATACTTGTATTCAATCATGTTCAAACAAATATCATAAATGTAATTTTGAAGTTGTCTAACGTATTTATGATCCTCAAAATGGAAGTTTATGCTCAATTTTGCCTTATTCTGACATGTTAAGTAAATCGTAAATTCCAAATAACTTACGAATTTTTTAAAGTGGAAAAACCATAGTCTATGATATTCATGCCAGTATCCTAAATAATATTTCGAAAGTGGTTTGACATCTTTACGATGAAAATATCCCTCAAGATTGACGTTTATGTGAAATTTTGCTCTATTCTGCCATGTTAAGAAATTTGTAAATTTCCAATAACTTACGAAATTTTTATATTGGAAAATTCATAGTCATTAACATTCATGCCAGTGTCCTAAATAATATTTCAAAAGTAGTCTGACATCTTTACGATGAAAATCTCTCTCAAAATTGACGTTTATGTGAAATTTTGCCCTATACTGCCATGTTAAGAAATTCGTAAATTTCCAATAACTTGCGAAATTTTCAAAGTAGCATATTTATAGTTACTGATGTTCATTTCGGCATCAAAACTGATATTTTAAAACTGGTCTGATATTTTTACAGTAAAAAGTTTCCATTTAATGCACATTTAAGTGAATTTTTGTCCTATTCTCCCATGTTAAGAAAATCGCATATTTCTAATAACTTACGAAGTTTTTTAGTTCGAATGTTGCAAATGAATAGGGTTCTTGCCAGTGTCTAAAGTAATATTTTAAAACTGATTTGACCTCTCTGCGACAATTTGTTCTTGATATATCGTGTACACAGACTAACAAACTAACGGACTATCACACTAACAGACACCATACAGACAGACAACATACAAATTTTGTCATTTTCGGATTCCTCACACCTGAAAACGTGTAAAAAAGTCAAAAAACCGAAGTCGAAAATTTTCACGATTACCTAAGTTCCCCATACCTATAGTATGATGGGGAACTAAAAAGGGAATTAGAGAATTTTATAAATTCAATTAAAAATTTCAAAAGATTCAGTTTGTATAATTACAAAATTTATAATTTTTTGTGCAGAACCCCCAAGTAAAGAAAATTCCTATAAATGAAAACGCGTTATACAATAATAAAATAATGTAAAATTCTTTGCATTGTATTACCCCTTTAACACCGTGTCCTTACAATTGTATGGGTTAGACAAAAATTATGATTTTACGTCTTGAATATGTATGTAATAAATGGGGAAAAAAGAACGGTGGTACGGTTTTTATGAAGCTCAATAAGATGCATATAACATAAAAATAATAATGTCAATAATATAAAAATTAATTCAACTTAAAAAAAATATCCTCTCTCAAAGGGTTGTAAAAAAATCCCAGAGATATTACAAAACAAAGAAACTGACTCAAATAACTGTCTGTGTCTCGACGTAAGTTCACTGATCAAGGAAAACCATGCCGTCAAATCTCGTTTTAAAAATCATACACAAATTGAGAGTAAGAGCAATGATAACATAAATAAATAAACAAACTTATAATGCAACTTGTGACTAATTTATCAACAACTTTGTTAAACAAATCTCTAGGACTTTTTATGATTACTGTGGAAATTTTATACATCACATTATTAGAGTATGAGGCATTTTCACTAATTAGGGTTTTTATTTATTTATTTTTTATGAAAGCTGTATAAAAATTTAAATTTTATAATTCTTGAGGTTGTATCGCCTGAAATTTTTATTGGTTTTTTAACATTTTGCGGGATTTTTGTAATTTGTAATATATGGGAAACACTGCAAGCCATGGGAACTATCACAACATTTATTAAACATGACAAGGGACATAACGAACACAAGAAACATTAGATATCTTTTGGAGCGCAGATGGACGTCTTTACTTTCCGACCGCTCACTGACGACTGCACAGAATGGGATGCCGCAGCTACAGAGGAATGATGACATAATACGCAAAGACGTAATGATTATGTCATAGCTGCAAAAAGCAGTGAACCCTTCACACGTGAATACTGCAGAAGGAATTGCAACGTTATGTTTATATTTATATTGTATGAGGGAGCATGTGCATTCTATAGAGAAATGTTAGTATCTTCTGAGGAAATTCACAGGAAAATAGACAATCAGAAATCACGTGTTGAAGGAAATAATACATAATGTAGCCTCGAACCTCCGTAACGGATAAGGTCCATTGCTATGAAACTTTACTTTTGGTCGGATGCGTCAAATAAAAGACCATTTTTACTTTCTCTTATCCATAGGGTCGAGAAAGTATTGCTTTAGGGTCAAATTTTCGAACGTGAGTTTTTGTTATATTAACATGTTTTGAGGCCCCCTGAATACGAAAATCATGTTTTCAGCGAATGATCTCTGTGTGTGTCTGTCTGTGTGTGTGTCTATTATCAGCATATCTCAAGAACAAATAAAAGCAGAAATTCCAAACTCGGTATTCTAAATGTGTATCATATAGGGATGCTACACTAAGCTTATCGTTGAGATGAAGCAAATGGTTCGTGTACAGGGACACTCAAAAGTATTCAAATATATTACGTCTATGGGGGAAATTACAGGTAAATAGAGTTTAACATCTATAGACTGCACTAAACCAAATAAAACGAATATATATTTTGTGTAATAGAGATAGTCAATTGAGAAAAAAATGTTGTGTATGTGGGAGCCTCGCCTCCCCCCGGGGGGGAAGTTCCCCCTCGAGGGGAGTAAATTTTCATGATGGGTATCTTTCAAGAGAGCTCGCCAATACCTTTAAAACGAATGGTTCAACCATCGATCTGCGATAATTTAAAATAAAGTTATCGATTTTTTTCATTTTTAGCCAAAAAAAAAAAAAAAAAAATGTAATATTGAGAATAAATTCAACTTTTTTTTTTACATAATTTTATTTTACATACCAGTACTCGTTATCTTACCTCTTAATCTCCAACCTGTATTTATAGTATTAAATTTCAGGGTAAGAGAAACTATTGAGTGACACAAAAAATTATTTATTTAGTATTTCTACATGAACGAATTTTTTTATCTGTTCCATGAATTTCCAAATTAAAAAAAAAAAAAAAAAACAGGATTTCGTTTAAACACCTTTTTTGGCATCCCCCCCCCCCTTATTTCCAGATTGATTTTATATATTTAAAAATTAGATTTTATCTTCTAAAATTTAAGTCATTTCGCGTACATAATTTAACACAAATTAAATTCGATATTGTATGCGCCATATGTCATTATAAATTTCAATATTAAAAATTTAAACAAAATTTCATTTCATAGACTACGACATAATGATATAATAAATGTTATAATAAATAGATAATTTAATCAAATAAATGTACAATATAATATAATAAATAGTATTAGTCATAAATGTTATTAATCATATAGTTATCATAAATGCTATCAATATATAATAATAATATTGAAATTTTGAGATTAGTAAAAAACAAAACAATATCTATTATAATTGTCTTCTAATTTTAATATCATACACGTTATTTAGACTGTATTTCTTATGTACATGGTTTAAATTATAACTGTTAATAATGCATTAAAATTACAAGCACTTTACCTTTAATCATATAGTAACAAGAGTCAAATGCTAATAATTTATGAAAAAGTAAAACCACAAAGTAAATTCATAAATAATAAATATCATATTATATATCTGTACTACAAAGAAAAAAGAAAAGAAATAATCTGGTGTGTCACTCACACGATTTTCTCTTACCCTGAAATTTAATACTATAAATACAGGTTGGAGATTAAGAGGTAAGATAACGATGTTATGTAAACCTATGTTAAACAATTCAAATTAGGCTTCGGAAGAGTTTTATATGATAATTAATTCTGTGTGAGGGGGACTACCGCCCCCTCAACCCCCCGTTTCATCAATGCATCTAGATTTATATAAAATTTAATTCGGTTATTAAAAAATAATTCTGTTTTTAAAAAATAATTTATTAAAATTATTATTTAAAAAAATTATCTTTTATGATAATACAGACTATTTCCATATTAGAGAAGTAGTATAATACTAAATATCCAAAAAAAGTTCATTTTATTCTCAATATTAATAAAAAAAAAAAAAAAAAAAAAAAAAAAAGATTTTTTTTTTGTTTTTTTTTCGTTAAAAGTGAAAAAAATCGATAACTTTGCTTTAAATTATCGCAGATCGATGGTTCAACTATTCGTTTTAAAGGTATTGGCGAGCTCTTTTGAAAGATACCCATCATGAAAATTTACTCCCCTCGAGGGGGGACTTCCCCCCCCCAGGGGGGGGGGGGGAGGTGAGGCTCCTACTTACACATTTTTTTTCCCAGTTAACTATCTCTATTACAAAAAATATATATTCGTTTCATTTGGTTTAGTGCAGTCTATAGACGTTAAACTCTACTTACCTGCAATTTCCCCCATAGACGTAATGTATTAGAATTCTCTTGATTGTCCCTGTACACGAACCATTCGTTTGATCTTAACGAAAAGCTCACTGTAGCATCCCTATATGATACACATTTAGAATACCAAGTTTGAACTTTCTGCCATAATTTGTTTTTGAGATATGCTGATAACACACAGACACACAGACAGACACACAGACATACACACAGACCATTTGCTAAAAACATGATTTTCGTATTCAGGGGACCTCAAAACGTGTAAATATAACAAAATCTCGCGTTCGAAAATTTGACCCAAAAACAATACTTTCTCTACCTGGGTAAGAGAAAGTGAAAAGTAAAAGTGAAAAAAAGAAAAAAATTCTGGTAAATTTACAAAAGATTACAAGGTCAAATTGCCAAGTAATGTAAAAAAAAAAAAAAAAAAAAAAGTGGTTATTTTATTTCAAGAAAAACTGTATACAAAATGTTAAGTATTTTATAATGAAAATATTGATGACAGACGATCTATCCATTTCAACCCATTTCATCGGTGAAATCACATCAAAAAAGATATTGGTAAAAATTGATCCATATGTGTTAAATATAACACCGGATAAAAAGCTAAGTAATGAAAATTCAGGGGTCGCAAAGATTATGGTAGTTTTTCTTTATCAAAGCAGTTCGCTTAGTTCGAAAACAGCTATCGGCTAAATTACGAACTCCGGATAGGATATGAATTTTCTTATCCAACTTATTAAATGAAAATCGAAAATTACTTCCAAAGAAAAAAAAAAAGTATACGTATCGATAAATGTACACGAGAGTTTTTCGTATTAGTTTAATAACGAAGGGAACGCTAAGAGTTGATTTCGAAGTTTTGATTGAACCGATCATACAACTTTAATTGCAATACATTCGCATCAGTGGTTTTGCTCATTTCTTAAAATCTATATTCTAGCATTTACGAACGTAACACTATGGAAGAGGTGAAAAAAAAATTGTTATTCAAATATCTTCCTCCCCACAGGAGAGATTAAAAAAATATATTTATCCCTAAGGGATGATTATTTACACCTTGCCCCACCTTCCTCATCACATCGTTTAAGAAATTGCAAGTTGTCTTTTTCTACATTTTCAGGTAACGATTTTCTCCGTGAATGACAATAGATACAAATTTGAAAATTTACGCCATCTGTCGAGCGTTAAGTCAACTACTAACTTATTAACAGCAACTAGCGGAAAAGTTATAAAGTTTTTGAAATGGCTAAATTATTCTTTTGAGGAATAAGGATGGATTTTTCAAAGTATTTTATTTTAAATTTGTAACACTGGTGTGATACAGCTTATTTTTATGTATAATTTCAACTACTGAGAAATGCTACAGATAGTTAAATTATTTATATTTGGAGTTAGATATTTCTAAATTTAAAATATTAGATATTTCTAAATTTTACTATAATTTTAATTTAAAATTACAGTATAGATTATAAAGAGATTCCAAAGCAATTATTTTTAAATGATAAAACGAATTTAGCATTAGTAAACTTATTCTAAATACATTCATCTTAATTATGCTGTGATCTTCTACTCAGGTCCGGAACTAGGATTTTTTTCACTAGGCGCCGCAAGGAGAGATTTAGGCTCTCCTCCCCCCACTGAAATTATAATATCAAAGAAAATTTTACGAAGTTTATAATGTCCTTTTTATTTCCACCGATGTTTATGAGAAATAAATATAGCATTTTCGACTTCTAATTTTTAATAAATTAAATTTACACATTTTGGGATGTCCTATGATTATATTTAATGGATGTCTGTGTATATGTGTCTGTGTGGGGCACAAATGTTATAGTTGCGCTAATATAAGAACTAATGCATGGAATTCCATGAAACCTAGTATACAGCTGAATCTTGACATAAGCTGGCGCTGATTAATTTCTTATGTATAATGCTCAACTTTTAGTGTTGTGAGGCACCATTTTCTTTGATAGCTATATCTCGATATCTCGAAGACGGAATTAAGCAAACTTTATATATTATATTTACAATATTTAAGAATCATCAGGTTTTGTAAAATTCTATTACATTTTAATTACATTAAAAATCGAGACAATTATAATATACCATTGAAATATACAATTGAAATATTAAAATAAACACAACATAAATTTATGCATTTCGAGTCTTATTTTAGGCTCCTTATCAGTAAAAACATCATAAAAGTAGACGTTGAGATGAACGGATAATTTCTTCTACAAAAGCACAGCATATTCTGCAGGGACTGCGCATGCTTCATTAAAAGGTGAAGAATGTAGTTTTGAACACCAGCCCTCAAAGAAAGTTCTAGAATGATAATTTGAACAGTTAGATACAATTATTTTAGTATTGTCAAAATCAGGTAGATGGTCGGTTTCTATGGCATGCTGGGCAATTTTAGAACGGATATCGCGATTTTTGAGATTTCTTTTATGTTCAAGAATTCGAGTATGAAGGGAACGGCCAGTTTCACTAATATAAACAGAACTGCTAGATTTACGAGGAATATTATAAATAACTCTTGTACGGAAAAGGTGGGGGGGGGGAAGAGATGTTTAAAATTAGGAAGGAAATTACGAATCAGAAACTGATGTTTTTTAGAAAACAGATATATTAATAGTACGTAAAATTTTTGCTATATATTTAGAAATTTTTTATAGTATGGAATAATAATGAAAGATTTTGGTGATTTGGAAGAGTTAATATCATGATTATCAATGTTAAAGTCATATTCATTTAATTTTCTTTTACGCCGGTGAGGGGGATAATCATTACGTTTTAAGTCTAAAAAAATTCTTTTTAATTTAATTGGAAAAGTTCTTCAGTACTGCAATATGATTTAGTGATGTGAAGTAAAGTATGGAAAACAGCAGACTTGTGTGAAGAGAGGTTTACTGAATTAAAATTCAAATATTGGCCTGATATTTTAATGTTTTAATTGTATATTTTAATGGTATATTATAATTGCCTCGATTTCATACATTATACTCTTGTTCAAAAAATAATGTTTATGAAAGTCCTGAAATATTGACCAACAGGTCACGCTATTATAACATCTTATTTAAGACATCTTTTTTTTTCAGTATTTTATGAGTATCATTTATGAAAATGATGCTGATTTAATTTTTGATTTGATCACTCCAAGGAAAATCTTACAATGAAATACTTTTTTACAATGCACATAAAAGTATTTTATTTTCTATTGAGGAGAAAATTACTAAACTTTTATATGATACTTATTGTACAAAGAATCATGCAAATTCTCTATTTAAATTATTAAAATAATAATAATAATAATATTTCACTACTATTTTATATTCAATAGTCCGAAACAATTCTATTAACCACAGGGAAAATATTTATTACTGCAAACCAAGTACAAACTAAATTATACATGTGAACAATCTTATCAATCTTAAAGTATTGCAAACTATAGAACTAAGGCATTTAATGTATAATGTATGTGTTTTTTTACATGATTAAAACAAAGCTTTCTTGCACACGTTACAATGAATTCCGAAACATAAAATATCTTTAGGTGCCATCTGTAACTAGCTTTGTAAAATATGGTTTGTAATGTTTAGATAATTTCCATGCATTTAATAATATTTTTGTTTAAAGTTATTGACAAGTTGAAGCACAACAATTTATTTTATATAAAATATAAATATTTACATCAAGGCTTTACAGAAATACAGGGTGTCTATAAAATGTTGGGCACATTTTGATGTTTAATAATTCATAAAGTAATGAAAATAAATTTAAATTGATAGTATTAATGGTTAAACTGACTCAAAAAGTTTTATGGCCCTTGTCAATGGATTTCCGCATCTGCTCCGTTTGAAGATGTACTTTACGAATCCCCAAAGGAAAAAGTCCAGTGGCGTTATATCAGGTGATCTGGTTGGCCAAGGAATTGGGCCACCTCACCCAATCCATCTTTCTGGAATATATCATTCAAAGAACAATCAATGATGGTACCCCCAATGAGGTGGTGCACCAAACATTGCCAAAGACAAAAGAGAAAAACATACAATTAATAAAGCGCACAGACGATATTTACAAAATAAACGAAAAAACATAAAATTCATAACACGGGCAGATTTACAAAAGAAATGAAGTGATATTCAAGTGGTAAAAGGAAATTTTCTATGTCAACGTTCACTATAAATGAAAATATATGAGTCATTCTATGTATAAATGTCATATGTCATTAGTTTGTTTATATCTTCATTATTTTATGATTATTAAACATCAAAATGTGTCCAGCATTTTATAGACACCCTGTATTATGAAGGTATTTAATAAATGTGAATCAAAGCATATACTAAGTAAGCAGAGCAATGTCCATGTGGAATGTGTCCGTCATTTAAGGCGGCAAGTGTCATATTAAAATATTTTCTCATACACAAAATATTTTAGAAAAAAGGATTACAATATTATTAGTTTACCTGTTAATGTAATACTAGTTAATACCCGTCAAAATTTGACGGATCATGTACATCTTAAATATTTTCACGGCATAAAGTTTTAAACATCCCTGTTTAAATAATCCACATTGCACTTAACCAGTTTAAAATCCACTACTGTAATCAATTATTACTTTCCGAACACTATAGTGAGGAAAGTATTGTAATCATGTCAAAAATCCGAATTCGAGATTTTGATGTTTCTATACGTTTTGAGGTCCCCTGAGTCCATTTTCACTATTTTTACGATGATGTATGTATGTGTGTGTGTATGTGTGTATGTCTGTGAGTGAACACGCTAGGGTCTAAACGCTTTGTTCGATTAACCTGAAAGTTGGTACGCATATTGTAAGTCACCATAGTACGAACCCTATAGATTTTGGTGAATCTAGCACTTATAGTTTTTTTACAGGGACACAAAGAAAAATTCTTTATCATTATGGCCTATGGGAGCAAAATCTTAAAAGTGCGATAGCATCTAAACGCCTTATTCAATTGAGCAAAAAATTTATATACATATTATAGATCACAAATACTCAATCTGTATAGATTTTGGAGAATCTAGCACTTATAGTGTTTTTACAGGGACACAAAGAAAAATTCTTTATCATTATGCCTATGGGGGCAAATTTTTAAAAATGTGATAGCGTCTAAACGCCTTATTAATCCGAGCAAAAAATTTGTACACATGTTATATCACAGTTGAACTAACTGTATAGATTTTGGTGAATCTAGCACTTACAGTTTTTTTACAGGGACACAAAGAAAAATTCTTTATCATTATGGCCTATGGGACTAAATTTTTAAAAGTACGATAGCATCTAAACGCCTTATTGAATTCAGCTGAAAATTTATATGAGTATTATAAATCACTGTTGCACTAACTATAAGCATTTTGGTGAATCTAGCATTTATAGGTTTTTACAGGGACACAACGAAAATTTCTTTATCATTATCATCTATGGGCTCAAAGTTCAGTAGCGTTAAATAAAACAACGTGTAATAGATGGAGAAAAATACTCAAACACTCTATTATGGTTTTCTCTCTTTTGTTTGTTTAACAACTACTCTTTCTTTACTTTATCTACAAAACTGTTAATTACTCAATGTTCGGAAAGTCGAGTGGAGTCACTCCAGATTTTTTTTTTGATTGGAGGGGGAGGGGAAATAAATTTCATGAAATTTCAATATACAAAATTTAAGCGTAATCCATATATTAATAATAAAATCCGAAGATTTTTTCTAATTTTACCCTAATATGACCAAAAGAATGTTTGGAGTTATTAAAGGAGAGGCAGAATTTATAAATTATGGTAAGAATGGAGAAAGAAGCGCACATCAATATTTAATGTTTTCCATACATATTATTTTAATTTGCTCGCATCTATAATATTCCATTTCAGTTACAATATGACAGTGGCGCTATCTATAAACTGTCAATTTAAAAAAAAAAAAAAATCTCAGATTTTTTTTTTTTTTTTTTAATAAAAATACTTTTAAAATCACATAAATTTATAAGGCAAAATAATTTCATTTAAAATAAATTTTAATAGTGTTTTGTGTTTTCTTTAAATTCTATAATTACAATTTATTTGCCCTTAGAAATAGAATATGCTACTCAGGGCCAGAATAAATAAGAATGCATTTAATACTTTAGCAAGTTAATTTGCTCATTAAATTTTTAATCATAAATTTTTCTATGCATATTTTTACTCGTATAAAATATCAATATTTTTAAAGTTATTCTTTTTAAATTATTTTTTTCTGTAATATAGTACAGAAATGAAATATAAGAGATCAATTTAAAATTAGATTAAAAAATAAATAAATAAAATAAAATAAAACTTCCTTTAATTTTAAACATCTACCTTCATTTCTTTTAAACGAAGTTTTCAATTGATAAAAGTTAACTTTTAAAGAACAATAAACACCGACAATTTATTAATTTTAAAAGATTTTTTTTTTCTTTTAAGAAACTGAAAAAAATAATATTAGGAACATGGTATGGTATGTTTATATGATAAGAGATGGCGCCACAAAAACTCTTAAAATATTATCCTGTGTAGGAAAATTTTCGGTGAAATGAAAAAGCACACGGCGATAGCCGATAAGTATTCGCGAATTGCTTTGTTTTTAGTAAATGAAAACAAAGCTTCTTCTTTGGAAAATATGAATCAATGAATTAATCGTGTGAATTGTTTTTATTATTGAGCTTTAATCAGGCGTCTGCCATAGACATGCGAAATATCAATATCGTCTGCTCGAGTTCTATCATCGGTGTTCATATTGCACTGCATGAAGAGGAAGGAATACACCCGTTCCGAATTGGTTCATAATTTTCTCACGCATGCCCAGATCGGGCGATTTTGGTCTTAAAAAACACCCTTGTGTTTTAATATCATAGATAACGTGCTGTTTTGAATTCTAAGATTTCTCTAACCTCCCTTCCAATGGAAAAGTTAAGTTTGACTGTTTAATCCCTTTTGTCTACTCATAATGTATTGCTACCAGTTGCTTTTTTTTGCCGTTCGACTGTTTCATGCAATTGGCGCTGTTATAGATGGACATATTTTAGCATTAGGTTGAGCCGCTTAACTTGTACTCCATTTGATGTGAATTGATTTTTAAAGAAAACTTCTTTGTGATCTACATTGAATTTAACGTGGATAAGATGCATTTCCTATTAATAAATTATCAGATAATAAAGTTTCTATTGCAATACAAACTCAGCTAAAGAATAAAATTAATAAAGAATAGAAGTTTAATTTAAAAAATAGGTGCGATTATTTGAAATTACAGTGACCTTAAAATAACTTTCACTGTTTGGAAGTTAACAAAAATTAATGAAACGATTGAAATCAGATTTCATCTACAGACAGTGGTAGATGGTTTCCTTTAAGAATAATAATAACTAGTATCGCCCAGTGGTCGAAACTCGACCACTTTTTTGCAAAGCAAAGTTATTGCCTTGTTCTAAACGGAATTAAATCGCAACACAGCTGTGACAATTATTTATCGATATGCACTCTAACTGAATCAGCAGCGTTTTACTTAATATATTTCTCTAAGTTTGGTACACTGTAGATGTTGAGTCTTTCCTGAAATGAGAGGAAATCGCAAAGTGGAAATATTTGGGTGATACAGCACAAAAGCTAATCAGTACCATGTCAAACCAAGGTTCAACCATCAAATTAGGTTGAATTAATTCCATTGGTTCGTAAAGTACAGTGTTTGAACTCAAAAAGGCAGATATTTTGCAAAAATGGTCGAATTGAGTTCAGGAAATCTCAAAACGTGTAACCTCATCGAAAACCGAAAATTTATAATTTTTCTGAATCTTATACTTTCTTCTTATATATGCAGTGGAGAGAATAATAAATCCATATTTTAAAAAATAAGTAGTCAATTTCAGTTAATTGAAATCCAAGAAAATCTCAAAACATGTAAATTAATCGAAAACCGGTAATCAAAAGTTTTTCCGTATTTTCTACTTGCTTCTTATACATGCAGAAGCTAGCAATAAATCCACATTTTTAAAAATAAGTAGTCAATCTCAGTTAATTGAAACGTAAAGAAAGTTCAAAACATGTAAATTCAGTGAAAACCGGAAATCGAAATTTTTTATGTATCTTCTACTCTCTTCTTATACATGCAAGAAGCTAGTAATAAATCCACATTTTTAAGCTAAATTTAACACTTTCGTGATCACTGGCGTAGATTCACGTCATTTGAAAATCTGTAACTCGACCAGTGGGCGTTTCTTTCGCAATTTGTATGCTATTTATTTCTTAAATATATAACCAATATTCACATTTTTACAGTGAAATATACTATGGATACAAATACTTTGATTAGAAAGAATATAATTATAATGTATAGCCACTTCTAATATAAATGTGAATACAGAACATTTTTTTCTGAAATATTGTAACGTGGGAGAATAACGCCCACAGGCGGACCTTACTGTCAAAAATTTAAAATCACGCTGTCGCGAAAGTGTTAATATGAAATGATTCTAATGCATAAAGAAATATAATAAAAAAGTTTCAAACTATTTTTCAAAAAATAAAATAATTTAGGATACAAAGGGTTAATAAGTAACATTAGTAATAGATTAAAAATAATATAAGAAATGTAATACATAATTTCAGTGGCAAATCCCCCTCCCCTCCCTAAATTTTCCCTTGCCGCATATGTTGATGTTTTAGGATTTTTGAACTCTGTAGCCCCTCAGAAGATATTTAACAGTTAAAACAATCCCCCCCCCCCCCTCCTAAAAATCAAATTTATAGCCATAATAAAGGGCCGACCCTAAAAAACGGTGGGGGATAATGGCAAAATGGACGTCATATTCGGATTCAGGAGGTCATTTTACATAAGAATTTGCCAAAATGGTGTTGGGGGCAATTTTCATGCCGAGCAGTGTTATCCATTGGATTTTTTGTAAAAAAAACTATTAAAAATTAAGGAAAATTGTTTCCCGATTTAATCCCCATATTTGGGTATAATTATAAATTAGTTATCGTGCACATGTATTAGATTAAGTTATTTTTCTGTCAAATTGATAAAACTTTAATTTTAAATTTCAAAACCCTGGCGTCCTTGGCATTTTTTGTATTTGGCGATCAAAAACGTAATACGAAAATATACATACCAGTTGTATATTTTCGTAATATCTGTTGTATGAAATATTTTTTCATATTATTCATTGCTCTCTTATTATCGAAACTGGAAATTTGCCATTTTTTTTTCTACAGTTTTTAAATTTTAAATTAAAATTTTATCAATTTTACAGCAAAAATAACTCAATCTAACACATATCTAACATATATAACTACATCCAAATATGGGAATTAAAATCGGGAGATAATTTCCGTTAAATTTTAATATTTTTTTATAAAAAATCCAATAGACATAGGAATTTTTTTTTTCCTTGGCTCCACGGGCGGCCATTGACGCTTGCGTATAGTGATGCTACATTATACAAATTACTCCCACATAGCAATTTCAATTTGCAGCGAAATTGCAGCAATCTTGCTTTGTAAGCCAACAAACTTGCAACAAGTTCAGTGTGACAAGCTGTAAGTTCATAACAAGATTGAAGCATGCTAACGCAAACTCCGAAGTCACCATAAGCCAAATTTGCAGCAAACTTGTCGTGCAAGTTGCACTCTTACTGTATCAAATTTGCTGCAAATTCGTTGCAAACTAGTAGAAAAGTTAGGTTTGACGTATTACGAGTATTGCAAATTCATTGCAATAGGCAAGCTTGTCATGTCACACCAACTGTTAATGCATTGCAAATTCAGATTCTTATCACGCCACATTATCTGCAAATACACATAGAAACATGTAAACATAGCTAGTATTTCGCATAAGTCTTGTCGTCACGAGACTTCGAGCTCCGCGGATAACACACGGACACGCTTCTTCCACCAGAAAACAATACGAGCAAGAAAACGTTGCGAAACCACTTGAATTTCAGTCTTTGGTTGAGTTTCAAATACTTACATAGCAATTTTAGTTTGCAACAGAAATGGTGTGAAAGGAAAAAAAAATAATAATAATAATAATAATAATAATTAAAACGAAAGATAGATTTATGTTGTGTCTACTTTGCGGCAATTTCACGGCAAATTTGTCATGGCAAGATAATATCACGAAAAATCAAACTTGCTGCAAATGTGCTTGTTATCTGGGCGTGTCTATCGTTTTATTTGAGTTTTATGAAATTGCCAGATTTAACAACTTTCTATTTTTAGGTATTTTTTAGTGTAAAAGAATACGTGTACGATAGGAAAAAATGGGGGAATATATAAAAAATAAAAGTATTTTTAAATACTTTCTTGACATCGTAAGAAAATAATTTTTGTATTCTTCTCATTTGCCTAACCATACCTTTCGAATGATACCATTTTCAACCCTCTACTCCCATAATTAATATGTTAAAAAGAGATCATAAATTTTATGCTTGCCTATTAATATATAGATAATAATAATAATTGCAAGATAAAAAGAACTTTTCATATACCACGTTTTTAAATTTTATTTGATGTGAATTGATTTTTTAAAGAAAACTACTTTGTCAGCTGGAGTGAATTTAATGTGGATAAGATACATTTCCTATTAATAAATTATCAGATAATAAAATTTCTATTGCAATACAAACTCGGATAAAGAATAAATTAATAAAGAATAGAAGTTTAATTTAAGAAATAGATGCGATTATTTGAAATTACAGAGTGATCATCAAATAACTTTCACTGTTTGGAGGTCAACAAAAACTAATGAACCGATTGAAATAAAATTTTATCTACGTGCAGTGGAAGATGATTTCCTTAAATAATAATAATTACAAGATTAAAAAAAACTTTTTATATACCACGTTTTTAAATTTTCTGTTGAATCATATAAACTTGACAATTCTATGTATTAATAAATACTTTAAAAAAAAAATTTTGGTGAATTCTCCCATCAACTTGAAAAAAAATGATGATCAAATGCATTATAAAGTGAGCAATTATAAGAAATTTTCGAACATTTATTAATTATGAATTCGATTCTGCTTAAAGATGGCTACAAGTATTAAAAGATAAGAATGCATTGTCATCGTGTTCTGAGCTATTCTAAAAGTTTCAAATGTCTAGCTAGTCGGGAAGTTAGTCAAAAATCGATTGCAAAATTTGTACAGGACAAACAAACAAGAAAGCGAGTTAATAAAAACATGGTAAAAATAGTACTAAAAGTCTTTGATAAAGGACATTTTGGCGCTACTCCCACATTCGCACTATTGAATTCGTGCAATGAAATAGATTATATAACTTTCCTAGCGCATATGCAATTTTGAAGCTACTGAAATCAAAACAATACAATATTTAAAAAAAAAAAAAAAAAAAAAAAAATTACGGAAGATTCGTTATGTGAAATTTATTAATGTTCGAATAAAATACTACATATATAGAAATGAATGACAGATCATTAATATACAATGGCACGCTGCTGTTTACATAATCCATTTCCCGTGCAATTATTTAAAATGTGGACTTCTTCGTTTTATCAGCTCCAAAAACAGATATGCGCTAGGAAGTTTACATATTCTACCTAAATTGTACGTGATAGCCGCGCCAAAATCTCTCTTACCGGTGATTTTTTGTACCGAATTGTTTCTTTGCAGAAATCCTCTCCCAATGTCTTCCACAATCTGTAGATGAAATTTGGTTTGGTTGCTCGGTTCATTAGTTTTTGCTGTAAATGCCTCTCCGCAAAATGAAAGTTATTTTATAGCCATCCTGAACTTTACATTACAAATTAAATCGGTGCATTTTGTATTACATACGCATACTTACTAATGAAAAGAAGAATAAAAAAGATTTTTTTTTTTTTTTAACTATGGTTCAAAATAGTCATTAATGTTTAATTTTTTGAGCATTTTACTGCTGCAGAATCATTTATTCTTCCATTATATTTAAGGGCAGAAATTAATTTATTATTAATTAAGATTGTACTTCAATTCGAAAGTCTTAGTTTTCCCATGATAGTTTTCAAATAAGTTTTTATTGGCTTCAATTTGATGAAGCTTCTTGCACCTGAGGCAACAGACACAGGAAGTGTGTGCACAGAGTAAGTATAGAAACTAGAGAGAGCAATAAAACGGTACTTGCGGAAGGGAGATTGTGTCACGTGACTCCTGGCAAAACACTCTCCCCTGAGCATCACTGTAGCACTGATTTATATGGTAGTCGCTAATGTCCTTGATGTTTTCGATAGATTTTACCCCAAAATAAAATGGTTGTAAGCTTCTGTGCCTATGGATGCAAAGAGAGAGCAATCAAAGGAGGCCCTGTTACATTTTTCATAGATTAAAAACGCTTAATTAATCTGTAGTTTAGAAGATTTAATGCCTATCGGATCTTGGCGATAGGGTTTGTCGCCAAGAGAAATTTCTCCCGTTCACTGAAATGCTCTACTTTCTTAAAAATAATAATAAAAATAACAATAAAGTTATAAAATAAAATGTACTTTTCCTTATTATTTTTGTTTGATATATTGAAAAAAAAAAAAAAAATCCTTTTTAATTTTCAATACATGTGTGTACTAAATTTGTATTGCTAAAATTAATTTAGAAATGTTATTACTGTATTTTATGCTAAAATGCTAATTTGCAATGCTTCATTTTAATATATATATATATATATAATATTTTATTCATAAAAAAAAAAAAAATCTTGTTACAATTGAATTGAAAATATGTTAAAAGAAATACGTTCGTTGAAGTTATTTAACATCTATTAAATTACTTTAGAAAAAAAGAAAGAACATTGTAGAGGTTAGCATTAAATTGAATTTATTTAAGAAATTTTATTTATTCATTTAATGAAATTTTTTAGTAATTACGGTTTACAAGACATATTTTCCCGTTACTGGTATTTAAAAAGATTGAGTATTTAAATTAATTTACCAAATTATATTTCTTCACTATTCCCCATCATAGATTTGTTATCTTTAATTTCTGTGTTTATACTATAAGAAAACAATTCACATAATGCTTGTTTGTGTGAAACTTTTTTTTTTTTCTTTTTTTTCTAAAATAAAAATTTAGAACAAAATAATAGTAATTTAAAAATAAAAATTCAAATTTTGAATAAGTTACAAAGTTTTAAAAATAGAAATTTCATAGTTAGAGTTATTAAGAAACACCACAGAACTAGCGTTTTAAAGTAAAAAGTACGAAACTTTAAAAAAACACAATAAATTGCAACAAACTGGCAACAATTGTTTCAGGTAAAAAAACAACAACCCTTCGTCAGGTGAACAAAGTAGGGGCGAGTGTTGCAAACAAAGCGGCAACGTTTGTTTGAAAGACTCGTCCCTACTTTGTTCGCTTGACGAAAGGTCGTTTTTTTTTTGTTTTTTTTACCCGAAACAATTGTTGCAAGTTTATTGCAATTTATGGTGTTTTTTCAAAGTTTTACAATGTAATATGTAATATGCACAAAGTTTTTGTGCATATTACATAGTTAAAGATGCTCACGCCAGTATCATGAATGATATTTTAAAGCTGGTCCGTGACTTTTAAGATTAAAGTTATAGTCATAATGTACATATATTAAAATTTTGCCCTTTTCCCCCACATTATAAGAATCGCACAGGGCCCGATTAACCTTACAATTGAGGGAAGCACAAATCCACTTGGGGCCCCCCACTGACTTCTTGGTCTAAAGACTCATACAAGCATCTTGAAAAATTTATAAATTTTACATTAAATTTTGTAGTTACCTGGAATTGACGACAAGTAAATTCGCTTAAAACATAGACAAGCAAATTCACTTGATTTTTGTACCAAGATATAAACTGGTGAAAGCCTATATTCACCACAATATATGAAAAAAAAATTCCAGTATTTTGGCAGTTCCGCAAAATAATCACGCATTTCAGGAATCAATTTTGATAAGAATTCGAATTTCTTTTATTATATGCAAAATAATTGTCTGTTCCTACAATTAGTATTAAAAAATATATCAAAGCAGTGTTTGGGGACTGCCGATAGAAGTGAAAACTAAGTAACGTTCGCTGACGATGACGCGAGTTCTATGATTTTTGTTCACCCAAAAGTGCTCAACACGCCTAAAGAAGTTTTCACTTCAAATGGAAAGCGTTCGCTGACGATGACGCGAGTTTCATGATTTTTGTTCCCCCAAAAGTGCTCAACGCGCCTAAAGAAGTTTTCACTTCAATAAAATAAATAAATAAAAAACCCATCATTTCAAAAATTTAATGTGATTAATCTTAAATTTTCTCAGGCGGTAGCAAAATGATTACATTAAAGAAACATTTAATTTTTTTTTTTTTTTTTTTTTTTAATTTAAAAAAAAGGGGGGGGGGGAATCTGTATTTGATAAATAAAATTGAAATTGTTAAATTGGAATTTTTAAAATAATTTATTTATAATTTTTAAAAGTTATAATTTATATTGATTATATTAAAAATAATGACATTAATAATAATTTCACAGCCTTATAAAGAATGTTAATTAATGGCGTGTTTACAATTTGTATTATGTTTGTTCCTATTTTTGATCTCGAATTAATTTTGACAAAAGTGAAATGTGAGCAAGACTTGTATCCTTGGCATAAAGCGCCAACGTTCTAATTCGTCAGTTTGCATCTAACTGGCCCTATTCGCTAAATTAAAAGTTGTAAATATTATAATTTAATTTGCTAATAACCGAATGTGTTCCTAAAATTATCTAAAACTTAAATGTTCATGTGGAAATAAAATTGTTTTAACATCTAACAACCCAAATTTAAAGGGGAAAAAAATGCTTATCTATCTCTATACCAGGTGTCCCTATGTCTGTAGGCATTTAAAAAATTTATTAAAATTGAATTAATTGGTAAAATTGAACGCGGTTTGCCGAAAAGTTATTGTCATGAAGGGGGATTTTTTTTTTTTTTTTTTTTTTTTTTTGGGGGGGGGGGGGATAAAGAATAAAACGCTTCAGTCTTCATGCCTCAAATATTTTCATCCTTTTAAATCTATAAAAGAAAATAAACGAGTTGTAGAAAAATCAATTTGCTGCACCAAGAAACGGTCATTTTACATAGATTGAAATGGATAAAAATCATTGTTACTAGATAATACATGCAATTTTCTTCGGGAAAAGAAAAACGTCGGTATCGATTATACAAAAAATCCTGATGTGATGGTAAAAAAATGGAGGTTACTTTCGAAATTAGCACACCAAATAACATAAAAATGAACGAGAAATTATCTTGTGTTTTCCAAAAAACTTCAATTTCGTATTTCGCCGGACCGTATAATTCAATTATTGTCTTAAATGATTTCAAATAATTTTATTTCTTTAAAAGTCCAATTACGCTTATATTAATTTAAACTTATGTTACGTGTTAATTACATTAACCCTTATTTTAAAGCTCAAAATTTATTAAACCCATAAATGTTACTGTATAGTATTGCTAATAATTTATATATGGGTGTGTGTTTGTTTTTCTATAGATTACGGTTTTTAATCATTACAATAATATACAATAAATAGATGCAGTTAATATATATTATTTGATTTGTATTGTTTTCGCAAGCCCTTTCGTTCTTAGCTAAACGGATCGTTTGATTAATAATTAAAAAATTAAGAATTCAGGGAATATAATTTGGTGATGGTAATTAAAATAATAATAACTTTCCAAATTATTATATGGAAGTTTTTAAATAAAAATGATATGCTTTAAAATATAAAAGTATGTATCATTATCATTATTTTATTTCAGATTTAAATTCTAAAATTTTTTGCCTCTTCCAACTGCTTAAAATCAAGGGCTTTAGCCAAAGTCTGATCGTTGAAAGGGATATGCTCTTTCTTTCACACCTCTTCTACTCCAACAACACATGACTTATTCTTTTTTGTTTAAAGTTATAAAAAATGTAAAAAAAAAAAAAGTAACAATTGCTGTTAATTATTTATTGATAAACTATATTAAAATATAAATAAAGGCAAACATATTTAAATAATAATATAACGAATGATAATTACATAAAATAATAGTAATTATAATTATGTTGAACATATCCGTATCAGTAAATGTTCTATTACGTATCTTTTTTTTTTTTCTTTTTAATCATCCGTTTGCCGCATAGGAGTATTACACTCACGCCAATAACTGTGATAAAGCAATGGAACTGGCGTTAACAAGCAACCCTTTCATCGCCAAATGCCTAGACTCACGTGTTTCATCTTCCAGACACTTTCATTTGGACGGCACAATAGGGGTGCGCTCTCTAGTTACTATATTTACTCTGTGAGTGTGTGTACATCTCTATCTGTGTCTCTTCAAAAATTCGGAGCTCTGTTTGACAGCTTCTAAATCAGTTATTAACCAGTTACCTTGCATTCATTTCGCCCCTTACTTTTTAGTTCGCTGAGCTATTTGACGATCTTATGGCTCTATTTTGATCGTCACGGTGCTCTCAGAGAAATTTTTTGCGTGATTTTATGAATTAAAATTTCTGAAGAACTTTCTGAGCTATAATCAAGTATAGTGTAACTATGTTCCTCGCGCCTAGTGTTTAAGACGATTCAAAAGGCTGGGAAGGATGCCAAATTGACCGACCGGTTGAAATCTGGTAAACATCTAATCGTTCGGCGTTCTCTTTTCGCTATTATTCTCTTTCAACCACAAGGGTTATCACCCCTATTTTAATACTAGACTCTTTGAATCAATTTTTGCTCAGAGGCTCCCAGGGTCGCAAGAAACATGGTTGAAGGATATATTACGCATTTTCTACCTGTTCATGTTTTAGAGTTCTTGGTTGAAGTTCAGAGATCACTTGTAAATTATTCTTTTATCACTGTGAGGATATGTTAATTTACTGGCCTTAAAAAAATGTCATTTACTCTGCCATGAAAATGAATCGCTTTTATCTACTCATTTCCTTCTCCCTTTTCTATACCTTTATTTTTTTTACTTTGTTAGGGATGTCTGACTAAAAGATGAAAAAAAATTTTTGTAATTTTTTTTACATGTAAATAAGGCGACAAATCAATCTCTTTTGACGCCCTTACCATTCTGGTGCTTAGGGCACATGCCCCCCCCCCCTCCCCCAGTTTCGGCTCTGCTACTATTTCGAATCGCAGTTTCAAAATAATTTTCCTTCTGATACGACATGATTCAAAACGATCACAAATTTAACACAAACCGAGCGTTAGAAGGCAGAACAAATAATTCCCCAACCCTCATATTCATAACACTTCAAAAATACTTGTCACTTGTCAGTATCTAATATAGAGATAATTAATATAAGGCTATTCAACTTGCGAGTTACACTGTTACAAGCGTTGAATTTGACCCCCTCCTCTCCTTTTTTTAAGGCATAGAATAACATGGTTGTGAATTCATTAACTTACAAACTTTCTAACACTCCATAAACAATATAAATTATTAAAATGTTTTTATTAAAATATCCATGTTTTTACAGTCCTTTCTGTATAATTTAGTTCTCCGTTTCCCAACGATAAAAGTCTAGTTTAATGTTAATGTAAGCAAATTTAGGTACCATTAAATTGTTCTAAATAAATATGAAGCATTAATCGTATCCATCGTTCTAAACTGCTAATATAATGTAGATTTAGATGGCATGTTCACGATTATTTGTACGAAAATTGGCACAAGCAATAATAAAAGAATTGTAATACCTTTTCGATCCCCTGTCCTAAATCTATGCCTAAATCAACCTATGAATTGAGATTTGCAGTTAATATTAACCTAATTCTTCTGGAAAAGAAAAAAAGGAAAGAAAGTAAAACTTCAACCCCCACAGTTTGTGTGCAGTCTAAAATAAAATATGACGAAGATAGTTTCTTTTTTTATTAATTTCAAGTAACAAGTCAGAAAATAATCAATTCAAAACCATTCTCTCAAGTTAGAAAATTCTATTAAATAGTACCATGATAAATAACATTTTATTTCCAAAACTAATCATGGAAGTATGGGAAATATACAAATTTAAACGGAAGGAAGGGGGTGGGTGGGGGTGATAAGCATCTATGCATTTAGAAATTATACTTCACTTGCGCATCGCAAAGTCATTTTCTTCGCTAATTTTTCTTTTCTTTTCTTTCTTTCTTTTCTTCCCCCCCAACCCCCTTTTTTTTTTTTACTTTCTGCTATATGTAATATAGAGAAAGTATTGGATTCGCGAAAATTTTCGACCTCCGTTTTTTGACGGATCTACACGTTTTGGGATGTCCTGAACACGAATTGATAGTTTTTAAAAAATGTCTGTCTGTGTGTCTGTCTGTCTGTCTGTGTGTCTGTATCATTTTTTTGTGGACGCTGTATCTCACGAACCAATGAATGAAATTTAACCAAACTTGGTATTTAGTTGCACCCTGACATGAACTGGTGCCCATTAGATTTGGGGATCAATAGCTCAACAGGTGGCGCTGTGATCGCATTTTATAGGACAAAATTCCGTATAAATGGGCATAATGAGAGTTATTTTAAACTTGTGATTGTAAAATTAATATGAATTATTGATAATAGTAGTAGTTAACTAGGAAAAAAAAATTGTGCATGGGGGGGCATCGGTTCCCCCCCTGGGGGGGAAGTACCCCCCCAGGGGGGTTAAATTTTGAAGATGGGTATCATTCGAAAGATCTCGTCAATACCTTTAAAACGAATGGTTGAACCATAAATCTGTGATAATTTAAAACAAAGTTATCGATTTTTTTTACTTTTAACAAAAAAAAAACTTAGAAAAAAAAATCGTATTTTTTTTTTTTTTTTTTTTTTTTTTTTTTTTTTAATATTGTTACTGATTGAATATGTATAGGAAAATATAGAAGAAAGTCTTGTGGTGGCCACAACATACTAGTTTTTAATGACAACAGTCAAAAAAATATTGCGTCGAATGCTTAGATGTCTAACTTTTTCACTTAAAAACAAAAGCGGCGATTTTCACGTTTTTAATTTCTGTTCAAATTAAAAATGAGAAAGAGAAAGAAATTATCGAATGTTCTCGTTTTTGTTATTTTGCACAGCAATTAAAAATACATTAAAATAGTTTCATTCCCTGTCATTCAAATTAATTTAAACAATCTGAGATTGAATTAATAAAAGCACTTTAAAAATTGTATTTCTAAAAAAAAAAAAAAAAAAAAAAAAAAAAAACTGCATTTGTTTCACTTATTAATATAGGGGAAAAAACTGTAAACAGAGAATAAATAATGAAACATTACATTTATTCATTTAACTTTTGCATTTAATCAAATAAACAAAAGCGTGATGCGATTGAGATTTTTTGAAGGAAAAAATTTTGCATAGCATCATGTCAAACATGTTACAGCACAAAAAAGAAAAGAAAAATGCTCATAAAAATAGTCACGAAATTTCAAAATTCATTGCTGCTAAAAATCGAAAGACCTCTGACAAAATTATTTTAAATAAAAATAAAGTAATATTCTTATTTTGCTTATTATGTAGCATTTAGATCCAAGTAAATACTTTTTTCATAAATTCTTTTGCAGTATTGACAAACATTAAAAAACTAATAAATAAATAAATAAATATATGCATTATTCCGCTGGCAACAATTAAAGAAATGCTTTGTTTTGCGAATAAAAGATAGCTTTTCGAATATTTCCCGACACTCAGTTGACATTTGAAGGAAAGAATTGTTATTTATGACATCACGACAACTTTAAAATGTTGAAAAGACAAGGGTGGGATTTTTTTTTTCTCTATCCATCGTGTTAAAGAAACAAAGATATGAATGCAAAAAACACGTAGCAACATTAAAAGGGGGGAAAAAAGTAAATAATCGTTTGGCAGATAAATTTGATAATAAATTTAATCTATCGTTCTTTCTTATAAAAGTTTTTCTAAACCTTAAAAAATTTGACCAAATAGAGAAAAAAAGAAAATGTACATTTTTTCCTCAATGGATATTTTTCAGCAAATGATACTCTTTAAATTTGACACTTTTTAGTATGATTAACGTAATTTCTCTCAGAAAAGAGGAATAACAAAATTTAATTATATTTTTCATACAAAAGAGCGAGACACGCAGCTTCTAATTATGCTTATTTGTCTTCGAATCACTTAAAACTAATGAGCCTAAAATGATATGCTAAGAAGTAGAGGAATATTGTCTGATTTATCTTCAACAGCACAATGTTTTATAAATACGATTTATATGTTTCAAAGAATTAAATTCGCGTTTGGATATCAAGATTGTAATCAACTTATGTTTTCGAAAAGAAATTAACAAAAATTTTACAGATTATTCAAACTGAGTCCCTGTTAATTGTAAACAATTTTTCTCGGGGAAATGAATTTATCTATCAACTAAAAGGGATGCTTCTCAATTAGCTTCAGAATAATCGAAGAAAAAAGTATGTAAATTTCTTAAAATATTCGAATAAAAATGTGAAATAAAAATATTCAATTGAAATTCTTGTTAATTTTTTAAATGTAAATGTTAACAGTAACAACATTTATAAATGATTTGATTAATTTTGAAGTAGTTTTCAAATTTGCTCGTAGCTTTTTATCAGCTATCATAATTAGATGTAATTAAGTTATTTCATTTTCTTCGAATAAAGTAAAATAGAATGCAATAATTACATTACCTATGTAAACACATGACAGAATAAATTTTTAATAAAAACAAAAAAATAACTTTCAAGAAGATATTTTAGTGTGAATAATCCGAAATTTTTCCACTGAACTAAAATTTTTAGCTAAAATTTTAGCATTTTCCAAATAACCTAATTTTTATCTTATTAGGTAGATAAATGTGTCTTTTTTTTTTTTTTTTTTTTTTTTTAGTTTGGCATGCATTTTAATTACAGAGAAGCTGTTATTTATTTATTTATTATTATTATATTTATTAATAAAGAAATGTAGATAACATATTACTTTTAATCCTGTTCTTGTTTACGTATGTATGTTAATAAATATTGAAAATTCACTGTAAAAATTAAAAATTGTAAATAAAAAATAAAATAAAAATAATAATAATAATAATAAAGATTAATTTCTTTGACAGACATTTGCAAGGAAAACTTCCATAAAATTTGAATAAGAAAATGAAAAAATAAATAAAAAATATTAAAGAAAAATTTCTTTGATATATTTTTTAAATAAAAACTACTGTAAAAATTAAATGAAGAAAGAAAAAAAGAAAAAAAATATTTGACAGATTTTTTAAGTGAAAACATTTGTAACAATTAAACTAGTATGTTGTGGCCATCACAAGACTTTCTTCTATATTTTCCTATACAAATTCACGCAGTAACAATATTAAAAAAAAAAATATATATATATACGATTTTTTTCCAAGTTTTTTTTTTTTCGTTAAAAGTAAAAAAAAAAAAAAAAAATCGATAACTTTGTTTTAAATCATCACATATTTATAGTTCAACCATTCGTTTTAAAGGTATTGATGAGACCTTTCGAAAGATACCCATCTTGAAAATTTACCCCCCCCCCCCACGGGGGTACTTCCCCCTAGGGGGGGGAACGATGTCCCAAATTTGTTTCCTAATTAACTACTACTATTATCAATAATTCATATTAATTTCACAATCACAGGTTAAGAATAACTCTCATTATGTACATTTTTACGAAATTTTGTCCTATACTGCCATGTTAAAAATTTAGAAAAAATACAATCACAGCGCCACCTGTTGAGCAATTGATCCCCAAATTTAATCAGCCCCAGTTTATGTCAGGGGCCAACTAAATACCAAGTCTGGTTAAATTTCGTTAAAAAAAAATTACGATTTTTTTTCAAAGTTTTTTTTCGTTAAAAGTAAAAAAATCGATAACTTTGTTTTAAATTATCACAGATTTATAGTTCAACCATTCGTTTTAAAGGTATTGACGAGACCATTCGAAAGATACCCATCTTGAAAATTTACTCCCCTCGAGGGGGGACTTCCCCCCAGGGGGGGTGGGGGTGGCGAGGCTCCTACGCATACAAAATTTTTTTCCCAGTTGACTATCTCTATTATAAATAATTCTTGTAATTTTCATAATGATTACTAAAAAATAATTCTCTTTATGCACATTTATACAAAATTTTGTCCTATATCAACATGTTAAAAATTTAGAAAAAGCGGGATGGCAACGCAACCTGTTAGACAATTTTTACCAAAAGTTGATAGGCACTAATTTATGTCAAGGTGCAACTACATACCAATTTGTATGAAATTCTGTGCAGTAGTTCCTGAAATAGAGTTGCCACAGAATTTTGTCACACACTTTAGTAATCCAAAACTGCAGTTTTTCGTTGTGCCGTTTTTGCAAGTGTTTTTGTTTAACTTTAGTGAAATGATTTATTTTTTCCATAGTATCATTAAATTCATTAAGTGATATATTTGATTTAAGTTTTGACCTTAAAGCATTATATTCCATATTTAGTCTGTACAGTGGCGTATGCATCCTTGGCGGAAAAAATATATCGCCAAATTATTTGGCGAACATATTTCATTCCTTTCAAAAATCATGGTTAGTTTAACAACTTATATTAAGAGAGCGATGAATTATATGAAACAATATTTCGTACAATACATATTACGAAAATAAACATCTGGCATGCATATTTTCGTAGTATGTTTTTAATCGCCAAATACAAAAAACGCCAAAGATGACACAGTTTTGAAATTTAAAATTCTGTCAATTTGACAGCAAAATAACTCAATCTAACACATGGATACGATAGCATATCTATACCCAAATACGGATATTAAAATCGCGAAATAATTTTCCTCGATTTTTAATAATTTTTTACAAAAAATACAATGGGCGATTAACATAGGGAATCTTTTTCTTGCATCCACGGACGATCAGTGACGTCACACTTCGCTTACGTATTTGGAAACAGGATCTTCGATAGTCTTAAATAATCTGGTGTGTCACTCACACGACTTTCTCTTACGCCGAAATTTAATACTATAAATACAGGTTGGAGATTAAGAGGTAAGATAACGAGTACTGTTATGTAAACCTATGTTAAACAATTCATATTAGGCTTCTGAAGAGTTTTATATGATAATTAGTTCTGTAAGAGGGGGGCTACCGCCCCCCTCAACCCCCCGCTTCAGTAATGCACCTACATTTATAGAGAATTTAATTCGGTTATTACAAAATATTTCTCTTTTTAAAAAATAATTTATTGAAATTATTATTTAAAAAATTATCTTTTATGATAAGGCAGACGATTTCCATATTAGAGAAGTAGTTTAACACCAAATATCCAAAAAAAAGTCCATTTTATTCTCAATATATCAAAAAAAAAAAAAAAGTACGATTTTTTTTCTAAGTTTTTTTTTCGTTAAAAGTAAAAAAAATCGATAACTTTGTTTTAAATTATCGCAGATCGATGGTTCAACCATTCGTTTTAAAGGTATTTTCGAGCTCTTTTGAAAGATACCCATCATGAAAATTTACTCCCCTCGAGGGGGGACTTCCCCCCCAGGGGGGGAGGCGAGGCTCCTACATGCACAAAAAAATTTTCCCAGTTAACTGTCTCTATTACAAAAAATATATATTTGTTTCATTTGGTTTAGTGCAGTCTATAGACGTTAAACTCTATTTTCCTGCAATTTCCCCCATAGACGTAATGTATTAGAATTCTCTTGATTGTCCCTGTACACGAACCATTTGCTTGATCTTAACGAAAAGCTTACTGTAGCATCCCTATATGATACACATTTAGAATACCAAGTTTGAACTTTCTGCCATAATTTGTTTTTGAGATATGCTGATAACAGACAGACACACAGACACACACACACACAGACACACAGACCATTTGCTAAAAACATGATTTTCGTATTCAGGGGACCTCAAAATTTGTAAATATAACAAAATCTCGCGTTCGAAAATTTGAGCCTAAAACAATACTTTCTCTACCTTATGGGTAAGAGAAAGTAAAAAAGTATTTTGGTAAAATGAAGTGAATCGTTATTTACTTCCTCTTACCCATAGGGTCGAGAAAGTATTGTTTTAGGGTCAAATTTTCGAACGTGAGTTTTTGTTATACTTACATGTTCTGAGGTCCCCTGAATACGAAAATCACGTTTTTAGCGAATGGTCTCTGTGTCTGTCTGTCTGTCTGTGTGTCTGTTATCAGCATATCTCAAGAACAAATAGTAGCAGAAATTCCAAACTCGGTATTCTAAATGTGTATCATATAGGGATGCTACAGTAAGCTTTTCGTTACGATGAAGCAATTGGTTCGTGTACAGGGACATTCAAAAGTATTCAAATACATTACGTCTATGGGGGAAATTGCAGGTAAGTAGAATTTAACATCTATAGACTGCACTAAACCAAATGAAACGAATACATATTTTTTGTAATAGAGATAGTCAACTGGGAAAAAAAAAATGTGTATGTAGGAGACTCGCCTTCCCCCCTGGGGTAGATGTCCTCCCTCGAGTGGAATAAATTTTCATGATGGGTATCTTTCAAAAGAGCTCGCCAATACCTTTAAAACGAATGGTTGAACCATCGATCTACGATAATTTAAAATAAAGTTATTGATTTCTTTCATTTTTAACACTTTTTTTTTTTTTTTTTTTTTTTTTTTTTTAACTTTAATATTGAGAATAAATTCAACTTTTTTTTGGATATTTAGTGTTATACTATTTCTCTAATATGGAAATCGTCTGTATTATCATACAAGATAACTTTTTTAAATAATAATTTTACTATATTATTTTTTTTTAACTGGATTATTTTTTAATAACCGAATTAAATTCTATATAAATGTAGGTGCATTAATGAAACGGGGGGTTGAGGGGGGCCAGAACTAATTATCATATAAAACTCTTCCGATGCCTAATTTGAATTGTTTAACATAACAGTACTCTTTATCTTACCTCTTAATCTCCAACCTGTACTTATAGCATTAAATTTCAGGGTAAGAGAAAGTCGTGTGAGTGACACACTAGATTATTCTTATTATGAGGACTTTAAATAGGGCACTTAACGGAACACTGGGATGTGTTGTTGCTGTTGTGTTTTCGGGCCTATATTTTTTGTCAAACAGCAGATTTTTTTTATTGTCATTCATATTTATTGATCGGGTAGAATTTTTTTTAATTTCAGAACTAAAATTATAAAATATCGAAACACATTTATAAACAAAAACAAACACATGATTTATAAACAAAAACTGAAATTACATCTAAATGATCACGTGTTAATCTTCATGATCTAAACATTGTTTTCAAGATTTATCGTTCACATTCCGTCATTTTTGACGGGGTTATATACTAGTTATAAATATTTAGCTAAAAATTTCGAAATTTCAATTCTAAAGAAACTTATTAAGCAAAAATCTACTTTGATATATAGACTAAAAATGGAATATAATGGTTTAAGGTCAAAACTTAAATCAAATATATCACTTAATGAATTTAATGATACTATGGAAAAAATAAATTATTTCACTAAAGTTGAACAAAACACTTGCAAAAACGGCAGAATAAAAACTGCAGTTTTGGATTACTAAAGAAAAACCCGGTCTAAAAACTTTAAAGCCACCTTCCACCTACACCTACCTTAATCTCTCTAGCTTTGAGCCAAACTCTCATCAGGACTCCGGTTTGAAACTTGGTTCTAAATTTATTTTAAACGAAAACCATAACTTAAAAGACTCTATTGCTCATATCGAAACCGCTCTCGAATATATTCCACCTCCGTAACACCGCCGTCAAATCCATTGCCAATCTAAATAATAAACATTCTGATCACGCTGACATTCAATGTCGAAAAGACCTAAAAAGTAATCGAGAAATTACTTATCTAATGTCTGATAAACTAACTTAATTACTCTAATGAACCGTACCCATTATAATAACATGATGCAGAAAACAATCGAAATATCAAAGGCCGTAAAAATTACCCACTCCTCCCTAAACAAACTAATTGAAAAAACTAAAGATCTTATAAAAACAGGTCACTGGCCAAATAACACTCCCCCAGTTTTCAATAATCATGCCTCTATTACCCCACGTCTTTTTGCTAAATATAAAGACCATAAAAATCCACCCTCTCTTCGTCCCATTGTTAATAAATCTGAAGTTCCAACCTACTGCCTGGAAACATTTATGAAAAATATTTATCAATCTCTCCTTCCTCCCTCCGACCATTCTACAAATTCTAATGAAATTTTCCTTCAAAAACTCCGTAACACTAATCTAAATTTTCAAGACACTATGGTTAGTTTTGATGAAAAAGATTTATACCCCTCCATCGATATTCCCGAAATTATGCAACTAATTAACACAAAAATCACCGAAATTTATGGTATAAATAAAATTAGTGAAACTCTCATCCGTACCAAAAATCTACTTCTCAATGAATTTCATTTTATGTTTAATCAAATTGCAAACCCAAACAGTCCCAATGGGCTCACCCATATCAGGAGTAATCGCCGAATTAAAAATGCGTCACCATGAAAATTCTGCTTGTAATATTATAAATAACTGTAAACTTTGGACCCAACCATGTGGATGATATTTTTTACAATCATTCCTAAATCTATTGACCCCTCCAACCTGCTAAAAGATCTAAATGAACTTGATAACAAAATAAAATTCACTATTGAAACCGAAACTAATCAAACTTTAAATTTTCTGGACATTAGTTTTATAAAAAAAAACTCAAATAATTCGTTTGATACTACTATCTATAGAAAAACTCCCACTAACAATGAAATCATAAATAAACTAGTATGTTCCGGCCACCACATGACTTTCTTCTATATTTTCCTATACAAATTTACTCAGTAAAAATAATTTATTAAAATTATTTAAAACAGGGGGGAAGCGATGTATTCCCCTGTATGGCTGTGTAAAATTATGCACAGAATTTTTTTCCTAGTTAACTACTACTATTATCAATAATTCATATTAATTTCACAATCACAGGTTAAGAATAACTCTCATTATGTACATTTTTACGAAATTTTGTACTATACTGCCATGTTAAAAATTTAGAAAAAATACAATCACAGCGTCACCTGTTGAGCAATTGATCCCCAAATTTAATCAGCCCCAGTTTATGTCAGGGGCCAACTAAATACCAAGTCTGGTTAAATTTCGTTAAAAAAAAATTACGATTTTTTTCAAAGTTTTTTTTCGTTAAAAGTAAAAAAATCGATAACTTTGTTTTAAATTATCACAGATTTATAGTTCAACCATTCGTTTTAAAGGTATTGACGAGACCATTCGAAAGATACCCATCTTGAAAATTTACTCCCCTCGAGGGGGGACTTCCCCCCAGGGGGGGTGGGGGTGGCGAGGCTCCTACGCATACAAAATTTTTTTCCCAGTTGACTATCTCTATTATAAATAATTCTTGTAAATTTCATAATGATTACTAAAAAATAATTCTCTTTATGCACATTTATATAAAATTTTGTCCTATATCACCATGTTAAAAATTTAGAAAAAGCCGGATGGCAACGCAACCTGTTAGACAATTTTTACCAAAAGTTGATAGGCACTAATTTATGTCAAGGTGCAACTACATACCAATTTGTATGAAATTCTGTGCAGTAGTTCCTGAAATACAGTTGCCACAGAATTTTGTCACACATGTGTAAAAATTAATAAAGAAAAATCTCTTTGGCAAAAAATATATAATTAAAATAATACGTTAGTCTTCATTACGTTACAGTTTCCTTTGACATTTTATCTTGTGGAAACAAGATATTGGTATGCGAAGAGATATGAGGTTTTCGCGTGGGAAGAATATATAATGACACCAAAGCTTCCATTCTCCATCGCCAAGCTCGCCAAATTTTGTTATCAAATAACGAATTTCGTCGCCAAGTCAAAAATTTCGTCGTCAGCTATCAAATTTTGTCACCAAATCACAAATTTAATTGCTAAGTCGCAAATTTTGTCACACACAGACAGACAAGACATTTTCTAAAAATGGTCAAATCGTGTTCTACAGCTCTCAAAACGTGTAAATTTATCAAAAACTCGAGGTCGAAAATTTTTACGAATCCAATACTTTCTCTATATTACATATAGAAGAAAGTAATAAGGAAATGAATAAAGAAAGAAAAATAATAATACAGAAAAATCCCATTAAAAGACTTTAGAAGTGAAAACTTGTGTAAAAATTAATAAAGAAAAATCTCTTTGGCAAAAAATATATAATTAAAATAATACGTTAGTCTTCATTACGTTACAGTTTCCTTTGACATTTTATCTTGTGGAAACAAGATATAGGTATGTGAAGAGATATGAGGTTTTCGCGTGGGAAGAATATATAATGACACCAAAGCTTCCATTCTCCATCGCCAAGCTCGCCAAATTTTGTTATCAAATAACGAATTTCGTCGCCAAGTCAAAAATTTCGTCGTCAGCTATCAAATTTTGTCACCAAATCACAAATTTAATTGCTAAGTCGCAAATTTTGTCACCAAAATCTTGCCAAATCATGCAATTTACTAAATTCGTAACAATTAACAAGGAAATTTAGTGATGCCGAAATGGTCCAATGTTAACTAATGTTAATGTTATAATGGTTGTTAATCTTCATGTTATCAAGTTGAAATTGTTATTCCATACAACGTAAAGGAAACTACCTCTGCCTTTCAGCTTGACGAAAAGGGATTTTTTTATAAGATCTTTAGTTTTTTCAATTAGTTTGTTTAGGGGGCAGTCGGTAATTTTTACGGCCTTTAATTTTTCGATAATTTCCTGCATCATGTTATTATAATGGGTACTTAGAGTAAGTTGGTTAGTTTTATCGGACATTAGATAAGTAATTTCTCGATTATTTTTTTAGGTCTTTTAGACATTGAATGTCAGCGTGGTCAGAATGTTTATTATTTAGATTGGCAATGGATTTGACGGCGGTGTTACGGATAATCTGCTGTTTATGAGGTGGAATATATTCGAGAGAGGTTTCGATATGAGCAATAGAGTCTTTTAAGTTATGGTTTTCGTTTAAAATAAATTTAGAACCAAGTTTCAAACCGGAGTCCTGATGAGAGTTAGGCTCAAAGCTAGAGAGATTAAGGTAAGTGTAGGTGGAAGGTGGCTTTAAAGTTTTTAGTCCGGGTTTTTTTTTAGTAATCCAAAACTGCAGTTTTTCGTTGTGCCGTTTTTGCAAGTGTTTTTGTTTAACTTTAGTGAAATGATTTATTTTTTCCATAGTATCATTAAATTCATTAAGTGATATATTTGATTTAAGTTTTGACCTTAAAGCATTATATTCCATATTTAATCTGTACAGTGGCGTATGCAAGGGGGGGGGGTTGGGGGTTTAACCCCCCCACCCTTGACAAAATGTATGATAAGAAAAATTAGGTTGTTCCTTACATTTTTTTTTTCACATTTCAGGCGGAAAAAATGTATGGCAAGCGTAGAATATTTTTTTTTACGAAGTGGTTTAAAATTATAACTAACTTTTTTTTTCATTACTCTGCGATAAACACTCCTGAAAATTATTAAACCACTTCATTTGCACGGCGCGAAACATGTTTCCCCTGAAAACAATTCTCTGAAAGGATTTCACCTTTACGAGTTCATACTCAAGGACAAGAGGGGTCGACCATATGGGGAAGGGGTGACCATTGAAGTAGTGACCTTGAAGGAGTGACCCAAACAATACCCCAACAGTAGAAGACATTTTAAATGAACTAGCGAAAACTTCTCGTCGATTAGACTTCGCTCTGTAAATAAGAAAATTCAATGAAATATTTTGCGTAACTATATATTGAATTTTATGTTTTGTGTAGCAGTTTGTACAGGCTCTATGTTATTCGTCGCTAATTAAAGATTTTTTGGTTTGATCTTCTAATTGGTGAGTTTATTTTACTATTTTTCATTTTCTTACTCTTATTTTCGGCAAGTAACTATGATATTTTAAAAGATTGTTAAACTTAATTAAAAATAAACTTAATTAAACCTAATTAAACTAAACTAAACTTAATTAAAAATTCGGAAGGACGAACCCCCCCCCCCCCTTGGAAAAATCCTGGATACGCCACTGAGTCTGTATATCAAAGTAGATTTTTGCTTAATGAGTTTCTTTAGGATTGAAATTTCGAAATTTTTAGCTAAGTATTCATAATTTTTATTAATAAATGGGATTTTTATTTTAATGAATTTTGAGGTAATTTTGAAATGTAGGCAGTTCTCAAGAAAAGCTTTGTGGGCAATTTTGCGGGTGAGTTATTTGGCGGTATGCCTAAGATTTTTAAATAACATAGATTGAATCATAACGAAAGATGAAAAGAGACCGGGAAGTGAATAAGACAAATTTTGCGTTTATAAAGCAAATTCAAAAGTTGCTAAAGCTAGAGGATTAAAGAGAATCTTCAAACATAACATAGGGAACCGTGAGGACTAAAATGTCAAATGGTCAATAGAAATAAATGCAACACAATTATATCATTCATACAAAAATTAAAGTACTAGAAGAATAAAATATATTAAAAAGCTAAAAGTTTATCTTAAAAGGTAAGCAGTTAAAAATTATTAAATAAAATGGTTAAAAGGTAATCTATATCACCATTTACCTTGAGAGCACAGCCTTTTTAGGTAAAGTGTGCACTTGAAGCCAGGTTGAAGAAACAAACAGCATCACACAACAAGTTTCCGTTACGGAGGAAAATGCCCGGTATCGGCGTTTAATAATATACTAGCGAGCTTTGCCCCAGTATTTTTAAATGAATCACTATAATGAATGAATTCTCAAAATTGCATCTTATCACTCATTAACATTACTCTTAAGAAAAGAAATAATAATAATAATAAATCAATTGTGATCGGGTAAAAACTCACATCGGGTCCCCACTGCCTTCGGCAGCGTAGACCCGTGCGCTGCGCGCGCGCATTCCTTCACCATTCTTATGATTTCTCAAAATTCCATGTTATGATTTGATTTAATTCCATGAACTCATAAACTTTCATTCTTAAGAATTCGAATTAAAAAAATAAATCATTTAGCATCGGGTAAAAACTCACACCGGGTAGACCCGTGCGCTTGCGCGCGCGTATTCCTTCACCATCCTTATGATTTCTCAAAATCCCATGTTATTTACTCATAAACTTTCATTCTTAAGAAAAGGAATTAAAAAAAAAAAAAAAAAATCATTTAGCATCGGGTAAAAACTCACACCGGGTCCCCACTGCCTTCGGCAGCGCAGACCCATGCGCGCTGCGCGCACATATTCCTACTCAAGTCAAACTTTTATTCTTAAGAAAAGAAAATTTAAAAAATCATTTCTCATCGGGTAAAAAGTCGGACCGGGTCCCCACTGCCTTCGGCAGCGCAGTCCTGTGCGCGCCTATTCCTTCCCCCACCCTTCCAGCCCCTCCTAAGTAACCTACATATACCAATTTTGAACGTTCTAACTCAATAAGCTGAGATGCAAAATAAAATTTAATCAGGAAACCTCAAAACGTGCAAATCGGGTGAAATCTCGAATTCCACTTCCGATAATATAAAAGAACTTTAAAATATCTTTCGAATGATGTATTAAAAATAATTTAATCATAATTAGAATTTGAAATACGCGTATTAGAATAAAATTTAATTTGCAATTAAAATGTAAATTTTTTGTTTATTCTTCGAAATCGATGAAATCTGAACGGCAACTTTGTCTTGTGATGAAAACTCTGCATAGTAAGTCTTTTGAGTGACAGAAAAATTGAAGAATATTGAAATTTGCAATTTTTATTCCTAGTGCAAAAAACATGTGACCTCAATAAGGAATCTATAGAAGGAAGTAAAAACTCCTTCGCCCTGCTTTCGAGATATCGAAAGTTGCCATGGTAACCAACGAACAGCTAAGGAATGCTTGCGTCGAGAATTTCATTCAAGTATATGGCATAAAGCGTAAAACGACGACTTAAAAAAATTATAGCTGATTCACTTTTTGAAAAAATGACTCAAACTTTTGAGATCTGATTCTTCTAACCGAGGTCTATATACAAAAAAAAAAAAAAAAAGCCTTCTCTTTAAAAGATTTTGAGTTATAAAATGTTTTGTGAAAAAATCGATGTTTCGTAAAGTCTAAAAATATGGATAGCTAATCCATATTTTGTTAAAATGTTTATATGGTTAGAAAGAGGATTAAATGACCTTTCGAAATATACCAGTTGTTAAGAAATGGGACTGTTACACTTTCGTACAGGGCGTTTCAAAAAAGACGATCGAAAAAGAGAAATTTTGGACCCTTTTTAAAACTTTTTTTTTTTTAACCATAAAAAATCCCTTTAAAAAAATGTACCGTAAGAATCGGTAATAAATGCTCTTTCTCATGGTACAGGTGTATTTTCAATAACACCAACAGTTGAGCAGCGATGGGTTTACAAAAACCCACGAAATTTTTGCTCTCTGCTTTTTCTTTTGAGGAACATGGGTCAGGGTGAAAATTACGGTCGCCTGGCTTTTTGAATCGTTTTTTGATTAGACACAGTTGGACGTTTTAATTAATATCTCCGCCAGTTAGGGTCGCATTGATTAATAAATGGTCTATACGTCGAGATGAGGAAATTCCACGTCTTCTGGTACCAATTTCGAGCCTCTGCGACCATTAGCGCCGAAGCTTTAGTTGCCATATCCATATCACACACAGAAGCACAGATTTTAATAATATAAGGAGATTAAGTCATTTTAAAAAGGATTTTAAATCATAATTACTAAAAATATATACCTTACATAGGTATCCTTTCTATTTGCAAAAATATATTTCGGACAACATCATGTCCATCTTCAATGTGCTTAATCACTGTTTACTTCATCCTTGCCAACTCTTCATCTTCGTCTCACTTCGTTTATCCATAGCGTGTTGCCATATTGCAGGAATGATGCTATGCTTCCGGTCATTTACGGAGTTGGTGTTAGTTATTATTTCTATTACCACACGTTTTAGAGCGTAATGGTGGCTATTGAAAGGAACTATTTTTTGGGTATTAAGAGAATTTAAATTTATGGGATTAGTATTATGAGTAGCAGATAAAACAGTGATTAGTTTGTTACATATTTTAAGTCAGCGCGATGTTCTTTTACGCGATCTTTTAATCTGCGTTTCGTCATCCCAATTTTTAACTGCTTTTAACCGTTTAACATAAACTTTTAGCTTTTTAATATATTTTATTCTTCAAGTACTTTAATTTTTGTATGAATGATATTATTGTGTTGCATTTATTTCTATTGACCATTTGACATTTTAGTCCTCAGGGTTTCCTATGTTATCTTTGAAGATTCTCTTTAACCCTCTAGCTTAACAACTTTTGAATTTGCTTTATAAACGCAAAATTTGATTTATTCACTTCCCGGTCTCTTTTCATCTTTCGTTATGATTCAATCTACGTTAATTAAAATCTTAGGAATACCGCCAAAAAACTCACCCGCGAAATTGCCCACATAGCTTTTCTTTCTTCCTGCCTACATTTCAAAATTACCCCAAAATTCATTAAAATAAAAACCCCATTTATTAATAAAAATTATAAATATTTAGCTAAAAATTTCGAAATTTCAATTCTAAAGAAACTTATTAAGCAAAAATCTACTTTGATATATAGACTAAAAATGGAATATAATGGTTTAAGGTCAAAACTTAAATCAAATATATCACTTAATGAATTTAATGATACTATGGAAAAAATAAATTATTTCACTAAAGTTGAACAAAACACTTGCAAAAATGGCAGAATAAAAACTGCAGTTTTGGATTACTAAAGAAAAACCCGGTCTAAAAACTTTAAAGCCACCTTCCACCTACACCTACCTTAATCTCTCTAGCTTTGAGCCTAACTCTCATCAGGACTCCGGTTTGAAACTTGGTTCTAAATTTATTTTAAACGAAAACCATAACTTAAAAGACTCTATTGCTCATATCGAAACCGCTCTCGAATATATTCCACCTCCGTAACACCGCCGTCAAATCCATTGCCAATCTAAATAATAAACATTCTGATCACGCTGATATTCAATGTCGAAAAGACCTAAAAAGTAATCGAGAAATTACTTATCTAATGTCTGATAAACTAACTTAATTACTCTAATGAACCGTACCCATTATAATAACATGATGCAGAAAACAATCGAAAAATCAAAGGCCGTAAAAATTACCCACTCCTCCCTAAACAAACTAATTGAAAAAACTAAAGATCTTATAAAAACAGGTCACTGGCCAAATAACACTCCCTCAGTTTTCAATAATCACTAGCTGGAACCCGTCGAATGCGACGGTCACTTTATTGACCGTAATGTTTCAAAAACCGTCGCATCATTATTTAAATGTATTTCAAGTTAAAACATCTAATATAATGTACGACATTTCACTTAAAAAAAAGAAATTCGGGAAAATGCTTATAAATAGAAATACTATATACGACACCACTTTCTACAAAGTATTGTCATTGGTGACGTCAAACTGACTCCAAATAAATAGTTGCTATCTTTTATTTTCTATTTCGTTTAATACTATGACTACATGTTAGCTGACCCGCCCGGCGTTGTCCGGGCCTATGATAATAACCTTAAATAAACCTTAAATTTGCATAATTTTAAATCCTAAACTCGATTTTGTTTGAATTTCTATTTTTAAATAAAGCATCGCGAAAAAATAATCAGATGTAACAAAAAAATTACCTTGAACCAAACGGAACTCTGCCTTGTGACCACGGTGCCTGCGGCAGCGCATACGCTGGCCGCTAATAACATAAAAAAATTCCCAAAAATTAATATGGAACCAAACGAACCCGACCGGCGTTGCCCGGGCCCATGATAATAACTTTAAATGAACCTTAAATTTGTATGATTTTATATCTTTAACTCGATTATGTTTGAATTTCTATTTTTTAATAAAAGCATAGCATCGCAAAAAAAAAAAAAAAAAAAAAAAATCAGCTGTAACAAAAAAATTACATCGAACCGAATGAAACTCCGCCTTGTGACCCCGGTGCCTGCGGCAGCGCATACACGGATCGCTAACAACATGAAAAAATTCCCAAAAATTAACCTGGAACCAAACGAACCCGACCGGAGTTGCCCGGGCCCATGATAATAACCTAAAATGAACTTTAAATTTGTATGATTTAATATCTTTAACTCTATTTTGTTTGAATTTGTATTTTTAAATGAAAGCATCGCGAAACAAATAATAATCATATATAACAAAAAAAATTGACTCAAACAGAACGGAACTCGGGCTCGTGACCCCGGTGCCTCTGGCAGCGTATATGCGGGTCGCTAATACCATGAAAAAATTCTTAAAAATTAATCTTGAACCGCACGAACCTCTGAATCGTGTTTCCGCCGCCTGTGGCTGCGGCACCGTATAGCAGGCATGCTACGCACGCGCTGCAAAATTCACTTTCCTCCACCAGGGAGCGCAGTATGTTGCATACGAACATCACCAATCATCTTGAATTTCCAAGACCTTTCAAATAAGGTGTCACATGGTGGTGTCAACTGCAAAATCCTTTAGTTGCACTTTCTCCCGCCAGGGGGCACAGTGTGTTCTGTACGAACATCACCAACGGTCAGGAAATACCAAGACCTTTAAAATAAGATATAACATGATAGGGTCTACTACAAAATCACCTAGTTCCATTTTTCACCACCAGGGGGCGCACTATATTGTATACAAACATCCATAATCAACATGAAATTTCAAGACCCCTATCACTGATCGCCTTGGATTTCCAAGACCTTTTAAATAGGTGTCACATGATGGTGCCAACTGCAAAATCTTTTAGTTGCACTTTCCACCACCAGGGGGCGCAGTGTGTTCTGTACGAACATCACCAACGATCAGGAAATACCAAGACCTTTAAAATAAGATGTAACATGATAGGGTCTACAGCAAAATCACCTAGTTCCATTTTTCACCACCAGGGGTCGCACTATATTGTATACGAACATCCCTAATCGACATGAAATTTCAAGACCTTTGAAATGAGGTGCTACATGTGTGGGTCTAGAACGGATTTACCTCTCAAACTAATTATCCCCTTCCCCCCCCCTCCAAATCTACTTTCCCCCTTCCCCCCCCCTCCCCTTTAAAATCGAAAATTCCAAATTCGCAGAAAGTGATTTTTTAGTATTCGACTCTAGTCCCCATATGTACACTTTCCACACCGTGAAGTAATTTGGAGCTTTAACTCGTTCCCCCCCGGGGGGGGACTGTTCGACTTTTTCTTAATTTTCTCTTTTCATTGCACAACTACAGACCAAGACCTTTTTTTAGACACCTTAACCAAATTTTTACACCAAGTAGTTCTCTCAATATAGTGGAGACAGACAAAAACATGTTTCAAATTAATATATAGATTTTTTTTTCAAATAATTGATTTACACCAAACGCAAGAAAATCTTGAAAAATTCTTGAAAAAATTGAATGTAATGTTGATTGTGCACGCGTAACTTTCCTCAAACTCAACGAATTTAAGCAGTTAATAGCTAAAAAGAAAGAGCTTGATCCACTGAGTGTTCTTAGACTTGTGTCAACAGCCTACGTTAATTAGAACTCTAGTTATAGAGGTTTGAGTGAAGGAAAATCTTGAAGAAATCTTGAAAAAATTGAATGTAAAGTTCATTCTGCACGCATAACTTTCCTCAAACTCAACGAATTTAAGCAGTTAATAGCTCAAAAGAAAGAGCTTGATCCACTGAGTGTTCTTAGACTTGTGTCAACAGCCTACATTAATTAGAACTCTAGTTATGAAGGTTTGAGTGAAGGAAATTCTTGAAAAAATTGAATGTAAAGTTGATTGTGCACGCATAACTTTTCTCAGACTCAACGAATTTAAGCAGTTAATAGCTCAAAAGAAAGAACTTGATCCACTGAGTGTTCTGAGAGTGAAACGATCAAGATCCATTCATTAGAAGAGGAGCTATCAGAATTCGATTTGTTTGAGTGAATGTGTCCCATAAGAAATGTACAGGGAAGAATCGCGTTTGAGTATAACTTGAGTAAGGTGGAAGTTGAGTAAATTTCAATGATTGATGACATATCTGTGCCTAAATACCTTTCATTTAAAAAAAAAAATTAAAGAAATCGGCCGGATAGAACGGCCAGACGGACTGACTTTAGTTTTCATAAATTTTTTTAATATATAAGATGCCTCTATTACCCCACGTCTTTTTGCTAAATATAAAGACCATAAAAATCCACCCTCTCTTCGTCCCATTGTTAATAAATCTGAAGTTCCAACCTACTGCCTGGAAACATTTATGAAAAATATTTATCAATCTCTCCTTCCTCCCTCCGACCATTCTACAAATTCTAATGAAATTTTCCTTCAAAAACTCCGTAATACTAATCTAAATTTTCATGACACTATGGTTAGTTTTGATGAAAAAGATTTATACCCCTCCATCGATATTCCCGAAATAATGCAACTAATTAACACAAAAATCACCGAAATTTATGGTATAAATAAAATTAGTGAAACTCTCATCCGTACCAAAAATCTACTTCTCAATGAATTTCATTTTATGTTTAATCAAATTGCAAACCCAAACAGTCCCAATGGGCTCACCCATATCAGGAGTAATCGCCGAATTAAAAATGCGTCACCATGAAAATTCTGCTTGTAATATTATAAATAACTGTAAACTTTGGACCCAACCATGAGGATGATATTTTTTACAATCATTCCTAAATCTATTGACCCCTCCAACCTGCTAAACGATCTAAATGAACTTGATAACAAAATAAAATTCACTATTGAAACCGAAACTAATCAAACTTTAAATTTTCTGGACATTAGTTTTATAAAAAAAAACTCAAATAATTCGTTTGATACTACTATCTATAGAAAAACTCCCACTAACAATGAAATCATAAATAAACTAGTATGTTCCGGCCACCACATGACTTTCTTCTATATTTTCCTATACAAATTTACTCAGTAAAAATAATTTATTAAAATTATTTAAAACAGGGGGGGAAGCGATGTATTCCCCTGTATGGCTGTGTAAAATTATGCACAGAATTTTTTTCCTAGTTAACTACTACTATTATCAATAATTCATATTAATTTCACAATCACAGGTTAAGAATAACTCTCATTATGTACATTTTTACGAAATTTTGTCCTATACTGCCATGTTAAAAATTTAGAAAAAATACAATCACAGCGCCACCTGTTGAGCAATTGATCCCCAAATTTAATCAGCCCCAGTTTATGTCAGGGGCCAACTAAATACCAAGTCTGGTTAAATTTCGTTAAAAAAAAATTACGATTTTTTTTCAAAGTTTTTTTTCGTTAAAAGTAAAAAAATCGATAACTTTGTTTTAAATTATCACAGATTTATAGTTCAACCATTCGTTTTAAAGGTATTGACGAGACCATTCGAAAGATACCCATCTTGAAAATTTACTCCCCTCGAGGGGGGACTTCCCCCCAGGGGGGGGGGGGGGTGGCGATACTCCTCCGCATACAAAATTTTTTTCCCAGTTGACTATCTCTATTATAAATAATTCTTGTAAATTTCATAATGATTACTAAAAAATAATTCTCTTTATGCACATTTATACAAAATTTAGTCCTATATCACCATGTTAAAAATTAAAAAAAAAGCGGCATGGCAACGCAACATGTTAGACAATTTTTACCAAAAGTTGATAGGCACTAATTTATGTCAAGGTGCAACTACATACCAATTTGTATGAAATTCTGTGCAGTAGTTCCTGAAATACAGTTGCCACAGAATTTTGTCACACACACAGACAGACAAGACATTTTCTAAAAATGGTCAAATCGTGTTCTACAGCTCTCAAAACGTGTAAATTTATCAAAAACTCGAGGTCGAAAATTTTTACGAATCCAATACTTTCTCTATATTACATATAGAAGAAAGTAATAAGGAAATGAATAAAGAAAGAAAAATAATAATACAGAAAAATCCCATTAAAAGACTTTAGAAGTGAAAACTTGTGTAAAAATTAATAAAGAAAAATCTCTTTGGCAAAAAATATATAATTAAAATAATACGTAATAAAAATACGTAATTAAAATAAAAAATATATAATTAAAATAATACGTAATATATAATTAAAATAATCACAAATAATAACTTTAGGTGACGCTAATGCAATTGCTAGATACAGACTGAAAGAAAAACACATCAAAAAGGAACATCAACTATGTGTTATCAATGCAGACAGGATGATTACCAAGACTATCTCCAGACTCAGAACCCAACACTTTGGTGGAATGACAATAAATACAGATGGCACCAGAACTTACAAATCATGTAGGAACTGCCTGGAGAAGGAACTCACTCCAGAACACATTTTCAACTGCCCGGCCATCATAAGAAGCTTACAGGCCTTTGACGAAATTCCCTTTCAGGGAAATCTCTATAGCGACAAAATTGTGGACATTGCCAAGGCCGTGATTTTGGCACATGGAATGATTTGAATTTGACTTCAATTGGACACGACACCAACCAACCAACCACCAATACGTTAGTCTTCATTACGTTACAGTTTCCTTTGACATTTTATCTTGTGGAAACAAGATATTGGTATGTGAAGAGATATGAGGTTTTCGCGTGGGAAGAATATATAATGTCACCAAAGCTTCCATTCTCCATCGCCAAGCTCGCCAAATTTTGTTATCAAATAACGAATTTCGTCGCCAAGTCAAAAATTTCGTCGTCAGCTATCAAATTTTGTCACCAAATCACAAATTTAATTGCTAAGTCGCAAATTTTGTCACCAAAATCTTGCCAAATCATACAATTTACTAAATTCGTAACAATTAACAAGGAAATTTAGTGATGCCGAAATGGTCCAATGTTAACTAATGTTAATGTTATAATGGTTGTTAATCTTCATGTTATCAAGTTGAAATTGTTATTCCATACAACGTAAAGGAAACTACCTCTGCCTTTCAGCTTAACGAAAAGGGATTTTTTTATAAGATCTTTAGTTTTTTCAATTAGTTTGTTTAGGGGGTAGTCGGTAATTTTTACGGCCTTTAATTTTTCGATAATTTCCTGCATCATGTTATTATAATGGGTACTTAGAGTAAGTTGGTTAGTTTTATCGGACATTAGATAAGTAATTTCTCGATTATTTTTTTAGGTCTTTTAGACATTGAATGTCAGCGTGGTCAGAATGTTTATTATTTAGATTGGCAATGGATTTGACGGCGGTGTTACGGATAATCTGCTGTTTATGAGGTGGAATATATTCGAGAGAGGTTTCGACATGAGCAATAGAGTCTTTTAAGTTATGGTTTTCGTTTAAAATAAATTTAGAACCAAGTTTCAAACCGGAGTCCTGATCAGAGTTAGGCTCAAAGCTAGAGAGATTAAGGTAAGTGTAGGTGGAAGGTGTCTTTAAAGTTTTTAGACCGGGTTTTTCTTTAGTAATCCAAAACTGCAGTTTTTCGTTGTGCCGTTTTTGCAAGTGTTTTTGTTTAACTTTAGTGAAATGATTTATTTTTTCCATAGTATCATTAAATTCATTAAGTGATATATTTGATTTAAGTTTTGACCTTAAAGTATTATATTCCATATTTAGTCTGTACAGTGGCGTATGCAAGGGGGGGTTGGGGGTTTAACCCCCCCGCCCTTGACAAAATGTATGATAAGAAAAATTAGGTTGTTCCTTACATTTTTTTTTTCACATTTCAGGCGGAAAAAATGTATGGCAAGCGTAGAATATTTTTTTTTACGAAGTGGTTTAAAATTATAACTAACTTTTTTTTTTCATTACTCTGCGATAAACACTCCTGAAAATTATTAAACCACTTCATTTGCACGGCGCGAAACATGTTTCCCCTGAAAACAATTCTCTGTAAGGATTTCACCTTTACGAGTTCATACTCAAGGACAAGAGGGGTCGACCATATGGGGAAGGGGTGACCATTGAAGTAGTGACCTTGAAGGAGTGACCCAAACAATACCCCAACAGTAGAAGACATTTTAAATGAACTAGCGAAAACTTCTCGTCGATTAGACTTCGCTCTGTAAATAAGAAAATTCAATGAAATATTTTGCGTAACTATATATTGAATTTTATGTTTTGTGTAGCAGTTTGTACAGGCTCTACGTTATTCGTCGCTAATTAAAGATTTTTTAGTTTGATCTTCTAATTGGTGAGTTTATTTTACTATTTTTCATTTTCTTACTCTTATTTTCGGCAAGTAACTATGATATTTTAAAAGATTGTTAAACTTAATAAAAAATAAACTTAATTAAACCTAATTAAACTTAACTAAACTTAATTAAAAATTCGGAAGGACGAACCCCCCCCCCCCCCCCCCCTTGGAAAAATCCTGGATACGCCACTGAGCCTGTATATCAAAGTAGATTTTCTTAATGAGTTTCTTTAGGATTGAAATTTCGAAATTTTTAGCTAAGTATTCATAATTTTTATTAATAAATGGGATTTTTATTTTAATGAATTTTGAGGTAATTTTGAAATGTAGGCAGTTCTCAAGAAAAGCTTTGTGGGCAATTTTGCGGGTGAGTTATTTGGCGGTATGCCTAAGATTTTTAAATAATATAGATTGAATCATAACGAAAGATGAAAAGAGACCGGGAAGTGAATAAGACAAATTTTGCGTTTATAAAGCAAATTCAAAAGTTGCTAAAGCTAGAGGATTAAAGAGAATCTTCAAACATAACATAGGGAACCGTGAGGACTAAAATGTCAAATGGTCAATAGAAATAAATGCAACACAATTATATCATTCATACAAAAATTAAAGTACTAGAAGAATGAAATATATTAAAAAGCTAAAAGTTTATCTTAAAAGGTAAGCAGTTAAAAATTATTAAATAAAATGGTTAAAAGGTAATCTATATCACCATTTACCCTGAGAGCACAGCCTTTTTAGGTAAAGTGTGCACTTGAAGCCAGGTTGAAGAAACAAACAGCATCACACAACAAGTTTCCGTTACGGAGGAAAATGCCCGGTATCGGCGTTTAATAATATACTAGCGAGCTTTGCCCCAGTATTTTTAAATGAATCACTATAATGAATGAATTCTCAAAATTGCATCTTATCACTCATTAACATTACTCTTAAGAAAAGAAATAATAATAATAATAAATCAATTGTGATCGGGTAAAAACTCACATCGGGTCCCCACTGCCTTCGGCAGCGTAGACCCGTGCGCTGCGCGCGCGCATTCCTTCACCATTCTTATGATTTCTCAAAATTCCATGTTATGATTTGATTTAATTCCATGAACTCATAAACTTTCATTCTTAAGAATTCGAATTAAAAAAATAAATCATTTAGCATCGGGTAAAAACTCACACCGGGTAGACCCGTGCGCTTGCGCGCGCGTATTCCTTCACCATCCTTATGATTTCTCAAAATCCCATGTTATTTACTCATAAACTTTCATTCTTAAGAAAAGGAATTAAAAAAAAAAAATAATAATAATTTAGCATCGGATAAAAACTCACACCGGGTCCCCACTGCCTTCGGCAGCGCAGACCCATGCGCGCTGCGCGCACATATTCCTACTCAAGTCAAACTTTTATTCTTAAGAAAAGAAAATTTAAAAAATCATTTCTCATCGGGTAAAAAGTCGGACCGGGTCCCCCACTGCCTTCGGCAACGCAGTCCTGTGTGCGCCTATTGCTTCCCCCACCCTTCCAGCCCCTCATAAGTAACCTACATATACCAATTTTGAACGTTCTAACTCAATCAGCTGAGATGCAAAATAAAATTTAATCAGGAAACCTCAAAACGTGCAAATCGGGTGAAATCTCGAATTCCACTTCCGATAATATAAAAGAACTTTAAAATATCTTTCGTATGATGTATTAAAAATAATTTAATCATAATTAGAATTTGAAATACGCGTATTAGAATAAAATTTAATTTGCAATTAAAATGTAAATTTTTTGTTTATTCTTCGAAATCGATGAAATCTGAACGGCAACTTTGTCTTGTGATGAAAACTCTGCATAGTAAGTCTTTTGAGTGACAGAAAAATTGAAGAATATTGAAATTTGCAATTTTTATTCCTAGTGCAAAAAACATGTGACCTCAATAAGGAATCTATAGAAGGAAGTAAAAACTCCTTCGCCCTGCTTTCGAGATATCGAAAGTTGCCATGGTAACCAACGAACAGCTAAGGAATGCTTGCGTCGAGAATTTCATTCAAGTATATGGCATAAAGCGTAAAACGACGACTTAAAAAAATTATAGCTGATTCACTTTTTGAAAAAATGACTCAAACTTTTGAGATCTGATTCGTCTAACCGAGGTCTATATACAAAAAAAAAAAAAAAAAAAAAAAGCCTTATCTTTAAAAGATTTTGAGTTATAAAATGTTTTGTGAAAAAATCGATGTTTCGTAAAGTCTAAAAATATGGATAGCTAATCCATATTTTGTTAAAATGTTTATATGGTTAGAAAGAGGATTAAATGACCTTTCGAAATATACCAGTTGTTAAGAAATGGGACTGTTACTCTTTCGTACAGGGCGTTTCAAAAAGAACGATCGAAAAAGAGAAATTTTGGACCCTTTTTAAAACTTTTTCTTTTAACCATAAAAAATCCCTTTAAAAAAATGTACCGTAAGAATCGGCAATAAATGCTCTTTCTCATGGTACAGGCGTATTTTCAATAACACCAACAGTTGAGCAGCGATGGGTTTACAAAAACCCACGAAATTTTTGCTCTCTGCTTTTTCTTTTGAGGAACATGGGTCAGGGTGAAAATTACGGTCGCCTGGCTTTTTGAATCGTTTTTTGATTAGACATATTTGGACGTTTTAATTAATATCTCCGCCAGTTAGGGTCGCATTGATTAATAAATGGTCTATACGTCGAGATGAGGAAATTCCACGTCTTCTGGTACCAGTTTCGAGCCTCTGCGACCATTAGCGCCGGAGCTTTAGTTGCCATATCCATATCACACACAGAAGCACAGATTTTAATAATATAAGGAGATTAAGTCATTTTAAAAAGGATTTTAAATCATAATTACTAAAAATATATACCTTACATAGGTATCCTTTCTATTTGCAAAAATATATTTCGGACAACATCATGTCCATCTTCAATGTGCTTAATCACTGTTTACTTCATCCTTGCCAACTCTTCATCTTCGTCTCACTTCGTTTATCCATAGCGTGTTGCCATATTGCAGGAATGATGCTATGCTTCCGGTCATTTACGGAGTTGGTGTTAGTTATTACTTCTATTACCACACGTTTTAGAGCGTAATGGTGGCTATTGAAAGGAACTATTTTTTGGGTATTAAGAGAATTTAAATTTATGGGATTAGTATTATGAGTAGCAGATAAAACAGTGATTAGTTTGTTATATATTTTAAGTCAGCGCGATGTTCTTTTACGCGATCTTTTAATCTGCGTTTCGTCATCCCAATTTTTAACTGCTTTTAACCTTTTAACATAAACTTTTAGCTTTTTAATATATTTTATTCTTCTAGTACTTTAATTTTTGTATGAATGATATTATTGTGTTGCATTTATTTCTATTGACCATTTGACATTTTAGTCCTCAGGGTTTCCTATGTTATCTTTGAAGATTCTCTTTAACCCTCTAGCTTAACAACTTTTGAATTTGCTTTATAAACGCAAAATTTGATTTATTCACTTCCCGGTCTCTTTTCATCTTTCGTTATGATTCAATCTACGTTAATTAAAATCTTAGGAATACCGCCAAAAAACTCACCCGCGAAATTGCCCACATAGCTTTTCTTTCTTCCTGCCTACATTTCAAAATTACCCCAAAATTCATTAAAATAAAAACCCCATTTATTAATAAAAATTATAAATATTTAGCTAAAAATTTCGAAATTTCAATTCTAAAGAAACTTATTAAGCAAAAATCTACTTTGATATATAGACTAAAAATGGAATATAATGGTTTAAGGTCAAAACTTAAATCAAATATATCACTTAATGAATTTAATGATACTATGGAAAAAATAAATTATTTCACTAAAGTTGAACAAAACACTTGCAAAAATGGCAGAATAAAAACTGCAGTTTTGGATTACTAAAGAAAAACCCGGTCTAAAAACTTTAAAGCCACCTTCCACCTACACCTACCTTAATCTCTCTAGCTTTGAGCCTAACTCTCATCAGGACTCCGGTTTGAAACTTGGTTCTAAATTTATTTTAAACGAAAACCATAACTTAAAAGACTCTATTGCTCATATCGAAACCGCTCTCGAATATATTCCACCTCCGTAACACCGCCGTCAAATCCATTGCCAATCTAAATAATAAACATTCTGATCACGCTGACATTCAATGTCGAAAAGACCTAAAAAGTAATCGAGAAATTACTTATCTAATGTCTGATAAACTAACTTAATTACTCTAATGAACCGTACCCATTATAATAACATGATGCAGAAAACAATCGAAAAATCAAAGGCCGTAAAAATTACCCACTCCTCCCTAAACAAACTAATTGAAAAAACTAAAGATCTTATAAAAACAGGTCACTGGCCAAATAACACTCCCTCAGTTTTCAATAATCATGCCTCTATTACCCCACGTCTTTTTGCTAAATATAAAGACCATAAAAATCCACCCTCTCTTCGTCCCATTGTTAATAAATCTGAAGTTCCAACCTACTGCCTGGAAACATTTATGAAAAATATTTATCAATCTCTCCTTCCTCCCTCCGACCATTCTACAAATTCTAATGAAATTTTCCTTCAAAAACTCCGTAATACTAATCTAAATTTTCATGACACTATGGTTAGTTTTGATGAAAAAGATTTATACCCCTCCATCGATATTCCCGAAATAATGCAACTAATTAACACAAAAATCACCGAAATTTATGGTATAAATAAAATTAGTGAAACTCTCATCCGTACCAAAAATCTACTTCTCAATGAATTTCATTTTATGTTTAATCAAATTGCAAACCCAACCAGTCCCAATGGGCTCACCCATATCAGGAGTAATCGCCGAATTAAAAATGCGTCACCATGAAAATTCTGCTTGTAATATTATAAATAACTGTAAACTTTGGACCCAACCATGAGGATGATATTTTTTACAATCATTCCTAAATCTATTGACCCCTCCAACCTGCTAAACGATCTAAATGAACTTGATAACAAAATAAAATTCACTATTGAAACCGAAACTAATCAAACTTTAAATTTTCTGGACATTAGTTTTATAAAAAAAAACTCAAATAATTCGTTTGATACTACTATCTATAGAAAAACTCCCACTAACAATGAAATCATAAATAAACTAGTATGTTCCGGCCACCACATGACTTTCTTCTATATTTTCCTATACAAATTTACTCAGTAAAAATAATTTATTAAAATTATTTAAAACAGGGGGGGAAGCGATGTATTCCCCTGTATGGCTGTGTAAAATTATGCACAGAATTTTTTTCCTAGTTAACTACTACTATTATCAATAATTCATATTAATTTCACAATCACAGGTTAAGAATAACTCTCATTATGTACATTTTTACGAAATTTTGTCCTATACTGCCATGTTAAAAATTTAGAAAAAATACAATCACAGCGCCACCTGTTGAGCAATTGATCCCCAAATTTAATCAGCCCCAGTTAGGGGCCAACTAAATACCAAGTCTGGTTAAATTTCGTTAAAAAAAAATTACGATTTTTTTTCAAAGTTTTTTTTCGTTAAAAGTAAAAAAATCGATAACTTTGTTTTAAATTATCACAGATTTATAGTTCAACCATTCGTTTTAAAGGTATTGACGAGACCATTCGAAAGATACCCATCTTGAAAATTTACTCCCCTCGAGGGGGGACTTCCCCCCAGGGGGGTGGTGGCGATACTCCTCCGCATACAAAATTTTTTTCCCAGTTGACTATCTCTATTATAAATAATTCTTGTAAATTTCATAATGATTACTAAAAAATAATTCTCTTTATGCACATTTATACAAAATTTAGTCCTATATCACCATGTTAAAAATTAAAAAAAAAGCGGCATGGCAACGCAACCTGTTAGACAATTTTTACCAAAAGTTGATAGGCACTAATTTATGTCAAGGTGCAACTACATACCAATTTGTATGAAATTCTGTGCAGTAGTTCCTGAAATACAGTTGCCACAGAATTTTGTCACACACACAGACAGACAAGACATTTTCTAAAAATGGTCAAATCGTGTTCTACAGCTCTCAAAACGTGTAAATTTATCAAAAACTCGAGGTCGAAAATTTTTACGAATCCAATACTTTCTCTATATTACATATAGAAGAAAGTAATAAGGAAATGAATAAAGAAAGAAAAATAATAATACAGAAAAATCCCATTAAAAGACTTTAGAAGTGAAAACTTGTGTAAAAATTAATAAAGAAAAATCTCTTTGGCAAAAAATATATAATTAAAATAATACGTAATAAAAATACGTAATTAAAATAAAAAATATATAATTAAAATAATACGTAATATATAATTAAAATAATCACAAATAATAACTTTAGGTGACGCTAATGCAATTGCTAGATACAGACTGAAAGAAAAACACATCAAAAAGGAACATCAACTATGTGTTATCAATGCAGACAGGATGATTACCAAGACTATCTCCAGACTCAGAACCCAACACTTTGGTGGAATGACAATAAATACAGATGGCACCAGAACTTACAAATCATGTAGGAACTGCCTGGAGAAGGAACTCACTCCAGAACACATTTTCAACTGCCCGGCCATCATAAGAAGCTTACAGGCCTTTGACGAAATTCCCTTTCAGGGAAATCTCTATAGCGACAAAATTGTGGACATTGCCAAGGCCGTGATTTTGGCACATGGAATGATTTGAATTTGACTTCAATTGGACACGACACCAACCAACCAACCACCAATACGTTAGTCTTCATTACGTTACAGTTTCCTTTGACATTTTATCTTGTGGAAACAAGATATTGGTATGTGAAGAGATATGAGGTTTTCGCGTGGGAAGAATATATAATGTCACCAAAGCTTCCATTCTCCATCGCCAAGCTCGCCAAATTTTGTTATCAAATAACGAATTTCGTCGCCAAGTCAAAAATTTCGTCGTCAGCTATCAAATTTTGTCACCAAATCACAAATTTAATTGCTAAGTCGCAAATTTTGTCACCAAAATCTTGCCAAATCATACAATTTACTAAATTCGTAACAATTAACAAGGAAATTTAGTGATGCCGAAATGGTCCAATGTTAACTAATGTTAATGTTATAATGGTTGTTAATCTTCATGTTATCAAGTTGAAATTGTTATTCCATACAACGTAAAGGAAACTACCTCTGCCTTTCAGCTTAACGAAAAGGGATTTTTTTATAAGATCTTTAGTTTTTTCAATTAGTTTGTTTAGGGGGTAGTCGGTAATTTTTACGGCCTTTAATTTTTCGATAATTTCCTGCATCATGTTATTATAATGGGTACTTAGAGTAAGTTGGTTAGTTTTATCGGACATTAGATAAGTAATTTCTCGATTATTTTTTTAGGTCTTTTAGACATTGAATGTCAGCGTGGTCAGAATGTTTATTATTTAGATTGGCAATGGATTTGACGGCGGTGTTACGGATAATCTGCTGTTTATGAGGTGGAATATATTCGAGAGAGGTTTCGACATGAGCAATAGAGTCTTTTAAGTTATGGTTTTCGTTTAAAATAAATTTAGAACCAAGTTTCAAACCGGAGTCCTGATCAGAGTTAGGCTCAAAGCTAGAGAGATTAAGGTAAGTGTAGGTGGAAGGTGTCTTTAAAGTTTTTAGACCGGGTTTTTCTTTAGTAATCCAAAACTGCAGTTTTTCGTTGTGCCGTTTTTGCAAGTGTTTTTGTTTAACTTTAGTGAAATGATTTATTTTTTCCATAGTATCATTAAATTCATTAAGTGATATATTTGATTTAAGTTTTGACCTTAAAGTATTATATTCCATATTTAGTCTGTACAGTGGCGTATGCAAGGGGGGGTTGGGGGTTTAACCCCCCCGCCCTTGACAAAATGTATGATAAGAAAAATTAGGTTGTTCCTTACATTTTTTTTTTCACATTTCAGGCGGAAAAAATGTATGGCAAGCGTAGAATATTTTTTTTTACGAAGTGGTTTAAAATTATAACTAACTTTTTTTTTTCATTACTCTGCGATAAACACTCCTGAAAATTATTAAACCACTTCATTTGCACGGCGCGAAACATGTTTCCCCTGAAAACAATTCTCTGTAAGGATTTCACCTTTACGAGTTCATACTCAAGGACAAGAGGGGTCGACCATATGGGGAAGGGGTGACCATTGAAGTAGTGACCTTGAAGGAGTGACCCAAACAATACCCCAACAGTAGAAGACATTTTAAATGAACTAGCGAAAACTTCTCGTCGATTAGACTTCGCTCTGTAAATAAGAAAATTCAATGAAATATTTTGCGTAACTATATATTGAATTTTATGTTTTGTGTAGCAGTTTGTACAGGCTCTACGTTATTCGTCGCTAATTAAAGATTTTTTAGTTTGATCTTCTAATTGGTGAGTTTATTTTACTATTTTTCATTTTCTTACTCTTATTTTCGGCAAGTAACTATGATATTTTAAAAGATTGTTAAACTTAATAAAAAATAAACTTAATTAAACCTAATTAAACTTAACTAAACTTAATTAAAAATTCGGAAGGACGAACCCCCCCCCCCCCCCCCCTTGGAAAAATCCTGGATACGCCACTGAGCCTGTATATCAAAGTAGATTTTCTTAATGAGTTTCTTTAGGATTGAAATTTCGAAATTTTTAGCTAAGTATTCATAATTTTTATTAATAAATGGGATTTTTATTTTAATGAATTTTGAGGTAATTTTGAAATGTAGGCAGTTCTCAAGAAAAGCTTTGTGGGCAATTTTGCGGGTGAGTTATTTGGCGGTATGCCTAAGATTTTTAAATAATATAGATTGAATCATAACGAAAGATGAAAAGAGACCGGGAAGTGAATAAGACAAATTTTGCGTTTATAAAGCAAATTCAAAAGTTGCTAAAGCTAGAGGATTAAAGAGAATCTTCAAACATAACATAGGGAACCGTGAGGACTAAAATGTCAAATGGTCAATAGAAATAAATGCAACACAATTATATCATTCATACAAAAATTAAAGTACTAGAAGAATGAAATATATTAAAAAGCTAAAAGTTTATCTTAAAAGGTAAGCAGTTAAAAATTATTAAATAAAATGGTTAAAAGGTAATCTATATCACCATTTACCCTGAGAGCACAGCCTTTTTAGGTAAAGTGTGCACTTGAAGCCAGGTTGAAGAAACAAACAGCATCACACAACAAGTTTCCGTTACGGAGGAAAATGCCCGGTATCGGCGTTTAATAATATACTAGCGAGCTTTGCCCCAGTATTTTTAAATGAATCACTATAATGAATGAATTCTCAAAATTGCATCTTATCACTCATTAACATTACTCTTAAGAAAAGAAATAATAATAATAATAAATCAATTGTGATCGGGTAAAAACTCACATCGGGTCCCTACTGCCTTCGGCAGCGTAGACCCGTGCGCTGCGCGCGCGCATTCCTTCACCATTCTTATGATTTCTCAAAATTCCATGTTATGATTTGATTTAATTCCATGAACTCATAAACTTTCAATCTTAAGAATTCGAATTAAAAAAATAAATCATTTAGCATCGGGTAAAAACTCACACCGGGTAGACCCGTGCGCTTGCGCGCGCGTATTCCTTCACCATCCTTATGATTTCTCAAAATCCCATGTTATTTACTCATAAACTTTCATTCTTAAGAAAAGGAATTAAAAAAAAAAATATAATAATAATTTAGCATCGGATAAAAACTCACACCGGGTCCCCACTGCCTTCGGCAGCGCAGACCCATGCGCGCTGCGCGCACATATTCCTACTCAAGTCAAACTTTTATTCTTAAGAAAAGAAAATTTAAAAAATCATTTCTCATCGGGTAAAAAGTAGGACCGGGTCCCCCACTGCCTTCGGCAGCGCAGTCCTGTGCGCGCCTATTGCTTCCCCCACCCTTCCAGCCCCTCATAAGTAACCTACATATACCAATTTTGAACGTTCTAACTCAATCAGCTGAGATGCAAAATAAAATTTAATCAGGAAACCTCAAAACGTGCAAATCGGGTGAAATCTCGAATTCCACTTCCGATAATATAAAAGAACTTTAAAATATCTTTCGTATGATGTATTAAAAATAATTTAATCATAATAATAATTTGAAATACGCGTATTAGAATAAAATTTAATTTGCAATTAAAATGTAAATTTTTTGTTTATTCTTCGAAATCGATGAAATCTGAACGGCAACTTTGTCTTGTGATGAAAACTCTGCATAGTAAGTCTTTTGAGTGACAGAAAAATTGAAGAATATTGAAATTTGCAATTTTTATTCCTAGTGCAAAAAACATGTGACCTCAATAAGGAATCTATAGAAGGAAGTAAAAACTCCTTCGCCCTGCTTTCGAGATATCGAAAGTTGCCATGGTAACCAACGAACAGCTAAGGAATGCTTGCGTCGAGAATTTCATTCAAGTATATGGCATAAAGCGTAAAACGACGACTTAAAAAAATTATAGCTGATTCACTTTTTGAAAAAATGACTCAAACTTTTGAGATCTGATTCGTCTAACCGAGGTCTATATACAAAAAAAAAAAAAAAGCCTTATCTTTAAAAGATTTTGAGTTATAAAATGTTTTGTGAAAAAATCGATGTTTCGTAAAGTCTAAAAATATGGATAGCTAATCCATATTTTGTTAAAATGTTTATATGGTTAGAAAGAGGATTAAATGACCTTTCGAAATATACCAGTTGTTAAGAAATGGGACTGTTACTCTTTCGTACAGGGCGTTTCAAAAAGAACGATCGAAAAAGAGAAATTTTGGACCCTTTTTAAAACTTTTTCTTTTAACCATAAAAAATCCCTTTAAAAAAATGTACCGTAAGAATCGGTAATAAATGCTCTTTCTCATGGTACAGGCGTATTTTCAATAACACCAACAGTTGAGCAGCGATGGGTTTACAAAAACCCACGAAATTTTTGCTCTCTGCTTTTTCTTTTGAGGAACATGGGTCAGGGTGAAAATTACGGTCGCCTGGCTTTTTGAATCGTTTTTTGATTAGACATAGTTGGACGTTTTAATTAATATCTCCGCCAGTTAGGGTCGCATTGATTAATAAATGGTCTATACGTCGAGATGAGGAAATTCCACGTCTTCTGGTACCAGTTTCGAGCCTCTGCGACCATTAGCGCCGGAGCTTTAGTTGCCATATCCATATCACACACAGAAGCACAGATTTTAATAATATAAGGAGATTAAGTCATTTTAAAAAGGATTTTAAATCATAATTACTAAAAATATATACCTTACATAGGTATCCTTTCTATTTGCAAAAATATATTTCGGACAACATCATGTCCATCTTCAATGTGCTTAATCACTGTTTACTTCATCCTTGCAACTCTTCATCTTCGTCTCACTTCGTTTATCCATAGCGTGTTGCCATATTGCAGGAATGATGCTATGCTTCCGGTCATTTACGGAGTTGGTGTTAGTTATTACTTCTATTACCACACGTTTTAGAGCGTAATGGTGGCTATTGAAAGGAACTATTTTTTGGGTATTAAGAGAATTTAAATTTATGGGATTAGTATTATGAGTAGCAGATAAAACAGTGATTAGTTTGTTATATATTTTAAGTCAGCGCGATGTTCTTTTACGCGATCTTTTAATCTGCGTTTCGTCATCCCAATTTTTAACTGCTTTTAACCTTTTAACATAAACTTTTAGCTTTTTAATATATTTTATTCTTCTAGTACTTTAATTTTTGTATGAATGATATTATTGTGTTGCATTTATTTCTATTGACCATTTGACATTTTAGTCCTCAGGGTTTCCTATGTTATCTTTGAAGATTCTCTTTAACCCTCTAGCTTAACAACTTTTGAATTTGCTTTATAAACGCAAAATTTGATTTATTCACTTCCCGGTCTCTTTTCATCTTTCGTTATGATTCAATCTACGTTAATTAAAATCTTAGGAATACCGCCAAAAAACTCACCCGCGAAATTGCCCACATAGCTTTTCTTTCTTCCTGCCTACATTTCAAAATTACCCCAAAATTCATTAAAATAAAAACCCCATTTATTAATAAAAATTATAAATATTTAGCTAAAAATTTCGAAATTTCAATTCTAAAGAAACTTATTAAGCAAAAATCTACTTTGATATATAGACTAAAAATGGAATATAATGGTTTAAGGTCAAAACTTAAATCAAATATATCACTTAATGAATTTAATGATACTATGGAAAAAATAAATTATTTCACTAAAGTTGAACAAAACACTTGCAAAAATGGCAGAATAAAAACTGCAGTTTTGGATTACTAAAGAAAAACCCGGTCTAAAAACTTTAAAGCCACCTTCCACCTACACCTACCTTAATCTCTCTAGCTTTGAGCCTAACTCTCATCAGGACTCCGGTTTGAAACTTGGTTCTAAATTTATTTTAAACGAAAACCATAACTTAAAAGACTCTATTGCTCATATCGAAACCGCTCTCGAATATATTCCACCTCCGTAACACCGCCGTCAAATCCATTGCCAATCTAAATAATAAACATTCTGATCACGCTGACATTCAATGTCGAGAAATTACTTATCTAATGTCTGATAAACTAACTTAATTACTCTAATGAACCGTACCCATTATAATAACATGATGCAGAAAACAATCGAAATATCAAAGGCCGTAAAAATTACCCACTCCTCCCTAAACAAACTAATTGAAAAAACTAAAGATCTTATAAAAACAGGTCACTGGCCAAATAACACTCCCTCAGTTTTCAATAATCATGCCTCTATTACCCCACGTCTTTTTGCTAAATATAAAGACCATAAAAATCCACCCTCTCTTCGTCCCATTGTTAATAAATCTGAAGTTCCAACCTACTGCCTGGAAACATTTATGAAAAATATTTATCAATTTCTCCTTCCTCCCTCCGACCATTCTACAAATTCTAATGAAATTTTCCTTCAAAAACTCCGTAATACTAATCTAAATTTTCATGACACTATGGTTAGTTTTGATGAAAAAGATTTATACCCCTCCATCGATATTCCCGAAATAATGCAACTAATTAACACAAAAATCACCGAAATTTATGGTATAAATAAAATTAGTGAAACTCTCATCAGTACCAAAAATCTACTTCTCAATGAATTTCATTTTATGTTTAATCAAATTGCAAACCCAAACAGTCCCAATGGGCTCACCCATATCAGGAGTAATCGCCGAATTAAAAATGCGTCACCATGAAAATTCTGCTTGTAATATTATAAATAACTGTAAACTTTGGACCCAACCATGAGGATGATATTTTTTACAATCATTCCTAAATCTATTGACCCCTCCAACCTGCTAAACGATCTAAATGAACTTGATAACAAAATAAAATTCACTATTGAAACCGAAACTAATCAAACTTTAAATTTTCTGGACATTAGTTTTATAAAAAAAAACTCAAATAATTCGTTTGATACTACTATCTATAGAAAAACTCCCACTAACAATGAAATCATAAATAAACTAGTATGTTCCGGCCACCACATGACTTTCTTCTATATTTTCCTATACAAATTTACTCAGTAAAAATAATTTATTAAAATTATTTAAAACAGGGGGGGAAGCGATGTATTCCCCTGTATGGCTGTGTAAAATTATGCACAGAATTTTTTTCCTAGTTAACTACTACTATTATCAATAATTCATATTAATTTCACAATCACAGGTTAAGAATAACTCTCATTATGTACATTTTTACGAAATTTTGTCCTATACTGCCATGTTAAAAATTTAGAAAAAATACAATCACAGCGTCACCTGTTGAGCAATTGATCCCCAAATTTAATCAGCCCCAGTTTATGTCAGGGGCCAACTAAATACCAAGTCTGGTTAAATTTCGTTAAAAAAAAATTACGATTTTTTTTCAAAGTTTTTTTTCGTTAAAAGTAAAAAAATCGATAACTTTGTTTTAAATTATCACAGATTTATAGTTCAACCATTCGTTTTAAAGGTATTGACGAGACCATTCGAAAGATACCCATCTTGAAAATTTACTCCCCTCGAGGGGGGACTTCCCCCCAGGGGGGGGGGGGGGTGGCGATACTCCTCCGCATACAAAAATTTTTTCCCAGTTGACTATCTCTATTATAAATAATTCTTGTAAATTTCATAATGATTACTAAAAAATAATTCTCTTTATGCACATTTATACAAAATTTAGTCCTATATCACCATGTTAAAAATTAAAAAAAAAGCGGCATGGCAACGCAACCTGTTAGACAATTTTTACCAAAAGTTGATAGGCACTAATTTATGTCAAGGTGCAACTACATACCAATTTGTATGAAATTCTGTGCAGTAGTTCCTGAAATACAGTTGCCACAGAATTTTGTCACACACACAGACAGACAAGACATTTTCTAAAAATGGTCAAATCGTGTTCTACAGCTCTCAAAACGTGTAAATTTATCAAAAACTCGAGGTCGAAAATTTTTACGAATCCAATACTTTCTCTATATTACATATAGAAGAAAGTAATAAGGAAATGAATAAAGAAAGAAAAATAATAATACAGAAAAATCCCATTAAAAGACTTTAGAAGTGAAAACTTGTGTAAAAATTAATAAAGAAAAATCTCTTTGGCAAAAAATATATAATTAAAATAATACGTAATAAAAATACGTAATTAAAATAAAAAATATATAATTAAAATAATACGTAATAAAAATACGTAATTAAAATAAAAAATATATAATTAAAATAATACGTAATATATAATTAAAATAATCACAAATAATAACTTTAGGTGACGCTAATGCAATTGCTAGATACAGACTGAAAGAAAAACACATCAAAAAGGAACATCAACTATGTGTTATCAATGCAGACAGGATGATTACCAAGACTATCTCCAGACTCAGAACCCAACACTTTGGTGGAATGACAATAAATACAGATGGCACCAGAACTTACAAATCATGTAGGAACTGCCTGGAGAAGGAATTCACTCCAGAACACATTTTCAACTGCCCGGCCATCATAAGAAGCTTACAGGCCTTTGACGAAATTCCCTTTCAGGGAAATCTCTATAGCGACAAAATTGTGGACATTGCCAAGGCCGTGATTTTGGCACATGGAATGATTTGAATTTGACTTCAATTGGACATGACACCAACCAACCAACCACCAATACGTTAGTCTTCATTACGTTACAGTTTCCTTTGACATTTTATCTTGTGGAAACAAGATATTGGTATGTGAAGAGATATGAGGTTTTCGCGTGGGAAGAATATATAATGTCACCAAAGCTTCCATTCTCCATCGCCAAGCTCGCCAAATTTTGTTATCAAATAACGAATTTCGTCGCCAAGTCAAAAATTTCGTCGTCAGCTATCAAATTTTGTCACCAAATCACAAATTTAATTGCTAAGTCGCAAATTTTGTCACCAAAATCTTGCAAAATCATACAATTTACTAAATTCGTAACAATTAACAAGGAAATTTAGTGATGCCGAAATGGTCCAATGTTAACTAATGTTAATGTTATAATGGTTGTTAATCTTCATGTTATCAAGTTGAAATTGTTATTCCATACAACGTAAAGGAAACTACCTCTGCCTTTCAGCTTAACGAAAAGGGATTTTTTTATAAGATCTTTAGTTTTTTCAATTAGTTTGTTTAGGGGGTAGTCGGTAATTTTTACGGCCTTTAATTTTTCGATAATTTCCTGCATCATGTTATTATAATGGGTACTTAGAGTAAGTTGGTTAGTTTTATCGGACATTAGATAAGTAATTTCTCGATTATTTTTTTAGGTCTTTTAGACATTGAATGTCAGCGTGGTCAGAATGTTTATTATTTAGATTGGCAATGGATTTGACGGCGGTGTTACGGATAATCTGCTGTTTATGAGGTGGAATATATTCGAGAGAGGTTTCGACATGAGCAATAGAGTCTTTTAAGTTATGGTTTTCGTTTAAAATAAATTTAGAACCAAGTTTCAAACCGGAGTCCTGATCAGAGTTAGGCTCAAAGCTAGAGAGATTAAGGTAAGTGTAGGTGGAAGGTGTCTTTAAAGTTTTTAGACCGGGTTTTTCTTTAGTAATCCAAAACTGCAGTTTTTCGTTGTGCCGTTTTTGCAAGTGTTTTTGTTTAACTTTAGTGAAATGATTTATTTTTTCCATAGTATCATTAAATTCATTAAGTGATATATTTGATTTAAGTTTTGACCTTAAAGTATTATATTCCATATTTAGTCTGTACAGTGGCGTATGCAAGGGGGGGTTGGGGGTTTAACCCCCCCGCCCTTGACAAAATGTATGATAAGAAAAATTAGGTTGTTCCTTACATTTTTTTTTTCACATTTCAGGCGGAAAAAATGTATGGCAAGCGTAGAATATTTTTTTTTACGAAGTGGTTTAAAATTATAACTAACTTTTTTTTTTCATTACTCTGCGATAAACACTCCTGAAAATTATTAAACCACTTCATTTGCACGGCGCGAAACATGTTTCCCCTGAAAACAATTCTCTGTAAGGATTTCACCTTTACGAGTTCATACTCAAGGACAAGAGGGGTCGACCATATGGGGAAGGGGTGACCATTGAAGTAGTGACCTTGAAGGAGTGACCCAAACAATACCCCAACAGTAGAAGACATTTTAAATGAACTAGCGAAAACTTCTCGTCGATTAGACTTCGCTCTGTAAATAAGAAAATTCAATGAAATATTTTGCGTAACTATATATTGAATTTTATGTTTTGTGTAGCAGTTTGTACAGGCTCTACGTTATTCGTCGCTAATTAAAGATTTTTTAGTTTGATCTTCTAATTGGTGAGTTTATTTTACTATTTTTCATTTTCTTACTCTTATTTTCGGCAAGTAACTATGATATTTTAAAAGATTGTTAAACTTAATTAAAAATAAACTTAATTAAACCTAATTAAACTTAACTAAACTTAATTAAAAATTCGGAAGGACGAACCCCCCCCCCTCCTTGGAAAAATCCTGGATACGCCACTGAGTCTGTATATCAAAGTAGATTTTCTTAATGAGTTTCTTTAGGATTGAAATTTCGAAATTTTTAGCTAAGTATTCATAATTTTTATTAATAAATGGGATTTTTATTTTAATGAATTTTGAGGTAATTTTGAAATGTAGGCAGTTCTCAAGAAAAGCTTTGTGGGCAATTTTGCGGGTGAGTTATTTGGCGGTATGCCTAAGATTTTTAAATAATATAGATTGAATCATAACGAAAGATGAAAAGAGACCGGGAAGTGAATAAGACAAATTTTGCGTTTATAAAGCAAATTCAAAAGTTGCTAAAGCTAGAGGATTAAAGAGAATCTTCAAACATAACATAGGGAACCGTGAGGACTAAAATGTCAAATGGTCAATAGAAATAAATGCAACACAATTATATCATTCATACAAAAATTAAAGTACTAGAAGAATGAAATATATTAAAAAGCTAAAAGTTTATCTTAAAAGGTAAGCAGTTAAAAATTATTAAATAAAATGGTTAAAAGGTAATCTATATCACCATTTACCCTGAGAGCACAGCCTTTTTAGGTAAAGTGTGCACTTGAAGCCAGGTTGAAGAAACAAACAGCATCACACAACAAGTTTCCGTTACGGAGGAAAATGCCCGGTATCGGCGTTTAATAATATACTAGCGAGCTTTGCCCCAGTATTTTTAAATGAATCACTATAATGAATGAATTCTCAAAATTGCATCTTATCACTCATTAACATTACTCTTAAGAAAAGAAATAATAATAATAATAAATCAATTGTGATCGGGTAAAAACTCACATCGGGTCCCCACTGCCTTCGGCAGCGTAGACCCGTGCGCTGCGCGCGCGCATTCCTTCACCATTCTTATGATTTCTCAAAATTCCATGTTATGATTTGATTTAATTCCATGAACTCATAAACTTTCATTCTTAAGAATTCGAATTAAAAAAATAAATCATTTAGCATCGGGTAAAAACTCACACCGGGTAGACCCGTGCGCTTGCGCGCGCGTATTCCTTCACCATCCTTATGATTTCTCAAAATCCCATGTTATTTACTCATAAACTTTCATTCTTAAGAAAAGGAATTAAAAAAAAAAAATAATAATAATTTAGCATCGGATAAAAACTCACACCGGGTCCCCACTGCCTTCGGCAGCGCAGACCCATGCGCGCTGCGCGCACATATTCCTACTCAAGTCAAACTTTTATTCTTAAGAAAAGAAAATTTAAAAAATCATTTCTCATCGGGTAAAAAGTCGGACCGGGTCCCCACTGCCTTCGGCAGCGCAGTCCTGTGCGCGCCTATTCCTTCCCCCACCCTTCCAGCCCCTCCTAAGTAACCTACATATACCAATTTTGAACGTTCTAACTCAATCAGTTGAGATGCAAAATAAAATTTAATCAGGAAACCTCAAAACGTGCAAATCGGGTGAAATCTCGAATTCCACTTCCGATAATATAAAAGAACTTTAAAATATCTTTCGAATGATGTATTAAAAATAATTTAATCATAATTAGAATTTGAAATACGCGTATTAGAATAAAATTTAATTTGCAATTAAAATGTAAATTTTTTGTTTATTCTTCGAAATCGATGAAATCTGAACGGCAACTTTGTCTTGTGATGAAAACTCTGCATAGTAAGTCTTTTGAGTGACAGAAAAATTGAAGAATATTGAAATTTGCAATTTTTATTCCTAGTGCAAAAAACATGTGACCTCAATAAGGAATCTATAGAAGGAAGTAAAAACTCCTTCGCCCTGCTTTCGAGATATCGAAAGTTGCCATGGTAACCAACGAACAGCTAAGGAATGCTTGCGTCGAGAATTTCATTCAGGTATATGGCATAAAGCGTAAAACGACGACTTAAAAAAATTATAGCTGATTCACTTTTTGAAAAAATGACTCAAACTTTTAAGATCTGATTCGTCTAACCGAGGTCAATATAAAAAAAAAAAAAAAAAAAAGCCTTATCTTTAAAAGATTTTGAGTTATAAAATGTTTTGTGAAAAAATCGATGTTTCGTAAAGTCTAAAAATATGGATAGCTAATCCATATTTTGTTAAAATGTTTATATGGTTAGAAAGAGGATTAAATGACCTTTCGAAATATACCAGTTGTTAAGAAATGGGACTGTTACTCTTTCGTACAGGGCGTTTCAAAAAGAACGATCGAAAAAGAGAAATTTTGGACCCTTTTTAAAACTTTTTCTTTTAACCATAAAAAATCCCTTTAAAAAAATGTACCGTAAGAATCGGTAATAAATGCTCTTTCTCATGGTACAGGCGTATTTTCAATAACACCAACAGTTGAGCAGCGATGGGTTTACAAAAACCCACGAAATTTTTGCTCTCTGCTTTTTCTTTTGAGGAACATGGGTCAGGGTGAAAATTACGGTCGCCTGGCTTTTTGAATCGTTTTTTGATTAGACATAGTTGGACGTTTTAATTAATATCTCCGCCAGTTAGGGTCGCATTGATTAATAAATGGTCTATACGTCGAGATGAGGAAATTCCACGTCTTCTGGTACCAGTTTCGAGCCTCTGCGACCATTAGCGCCGGAGCTTTAGTTGCCATATCCATATCACACACAGAAGCACAGATTTTAATAATATAAGGAGATTAAGTCATTTTAAAAAGGATTTTAAATCATAATTACTAAAAATATATACCTTACATAGGTATCCTTTCTATTTGCAAAAATATATTTCGGACAACATCATGTCCATCTTCAATGTGCTTAATCACTGTTTACTTCATCCTTGCCAACTCTTCATCTTCGTCTCACTTCGTTTATCCATAGCGTGTTGCCATATTGCAGGAATGATGCTATGCTTCCGGTCATTTACGGAGTTGGTGTTAGTTATTACTTCTATTACCACACGTTTTAGAGCGTAATGGTGGCTATTGAAAGGAACTATTTTTTGGGTATTAAGAGAATTTAAATTTATGGGATTAGTATTATGAGTAGCAGATAAAACAGTGATTAGTTTGTTATATATTTTAAGTCAGCGCGATGTTCTTTTACGCGATCTTTTAATCTGCGTTTCGTCATCCCAATTTTTAACTGCTTTTAACCTTTTAACATAAACTTTTAGCTTTTTAATATATTTTATTCTTCTAGTACTTTAATTTTTGTATGAATGATATTATTGTGTTGCATTTATTTCTATTGACCATTTGACATTTTAGTCCTCAGGGTTTCCTATGTTATCTTTGAAGATTCTCTTTAACCCTCTAGCTTAACAACTTTTGAATTTGCTTTATAAACGCAAAATTTGATTTATTCACTTCCCGGTCTCTTTTCATCTTTCGTTATGATTCAATCTACGTTAATTAAAATCTTAGGAATACCGCCAAAAAACTCACCCGCGAAATTGCCCACATAGCTTTTCTTTCTTCCTGCCTACATTTCAAAATTACCCCAAAATTCATTAAAATAAAAACCCCATTTATTAATAAAAATTATAAATATTTAGCTAAAAATTTCGAAATTTCAATTCTAAAGAAACTTATTAAGCAAAAATCTACTTTGATATATAGACTAAAAATGGAATATAATGGTTTAAAGTCAAAACTTAAATCAAATATATCACTTAATGAATTTAATGATACTATGGAAAAAATAAATTATTTCACTAAAGTTGAACAAAACACTTGCAAAAACGGCAGAATAAAAACTGCAGTTTTGGATTACTAAAGAAAAACCCGGTCTAAAAACTTTAAAGCCACCTTCCACCTACACCTACCTTAATCTCTCTAGCTTTGAGCCTAACTCTCATCAGGACTCCGGTTTGAAACTTGGTTCTAAATTTATTTTAAACGAAAACCATAACTTAAAAGACTCTATTGCTCATATCGAAACCGCTCTCGAATATATTCCACCTCCGTAACACCGCCGTCAAATCCATTGCCAATCTAAATAATAAACATTCTGATCACGCTGACATTCAATGTCGAAAAGACCTAAAAAGTAATCGAGAAATTACTTATCTAATGTCTGATAAACTAACTTAATTACTCTAATGAACCGTACCCATTATAATAACATGATGCAGAAAACAATCGAAAAATCAAAGGCCGTAAAAATTACCCACTCCTCCCTAAACAAACTAATTGAAAAAACTAAAGATCTTATAAAAACAGGTCACTGGCCAAATAACACTCCCCCAGTTTTCAATAATCATGCCTCTATTACCCCACGTCTTTTTGCTAAATATAAAGACCATAAAAATCCACCCTCTCTTCGTCCCATTGTTAATAAATCTGAAGTTCCAACCTACTGCCTGGAAACATTTATGAAAAATATTTATCAATCTCTCCTTCCTCCCTCCGACCATTCTACAAATTCTAATGAAATTTTCCTTCAAAAACTCCGTAATACTAAATTTTCATGACACTATGGTTAGTTTTGATGAAAAAGATTTGTACCCCTCCATCGATATTCCCGAAATAATGCAACTAATTAACACAAAAATCACCGAAATTTATGGTATAAATAAAATTAGTGAAACTCTAATCCGTACCAAAAATCTACTTCTCAATGAATTTCATTTTATGTTTAATCAAATTGCAAACCCAAACAGTCCCAATGGGCTCACCCATATCAGGAGTAATCGCCGAATTAAAAATGCGTCACCATGAAAATTCTGCTTGTAATATTATAAATAACTGTAAACTTTGGACCCAACCATGTGGATGATATTTTTTACAATCATTCCTAAATCTATTGACCCCTCCAACCTGCTAAAAGATCTAAATGAACTTGATAACAAAATAAAATTCACTATTGAAACCGAAACTAATCAAACTTTAAATTTTCTGGACATTAGTTTTATAAAAAAAAACTCAAATAATTCGTTTGATACTACTATCTATAGAAAAACTCCCACTAACAATGAAATCATAAATAAACTAGTATGTTCCGGCCACCACATGACTTTCTTCTATATTTTCCTATACAAATTTACTCAGTAAAAATAATTTATTAAAATTATTTAAAACAGGGGGGAAGCGATGTATTCCCCTGTATGGCTGTGTAAAATTATGCACAGAATTTTTTTCCTAGTTAACTACTACTATTATCAATAATTCATATTAATTTTACAATCACAAGTTGAAAATAACTCTCATTATGTATATTTATACGAAATTTTGTCCTATACTGCCATGTTAAAAATTTAGAAAAAATGCGATCACAGCGCCACCTGTTGAGCGATTGATCCCCAAAAGTAATCAGCACCATTTTATGTCAGGGACCAACTAAATACCAAATTTGGATAAATTTCGTTAAAAAAAAATTCTAAGTTTTTTACGTTAAAAGTAAAAAAAATCGATAACTTTGTTTAAAATTATCACAGATTTAAAGTTCAACCATTCATTTTAAAGGTATTGACGAGACCTTCCGAAAGATACCCATCTTGAAAATTTACTCCCCTCGAGGGGGGACTTCCCCACCAGGGGGTGGGGGGTGGGCGAGGCTCCTACACATACAAAAAAATTTTCCCAGTTGACTATCTCTATTATAAATAATTCTTGTAAATATTATAATGATTACAAAAAAATAATTCTCTTTATGCACATTTATACAAAATTTTGTCCTATATCAACATGTTAAAAATTTAGAAAAAGCGGGATGGCAACCTTTTTGTCTATTCCCTTTATGTCTGTTATATTCTGTCTATTCCCTGTACAACCTTGATGTCTATTCCCTTTTGTAACGACGCTAGTATAAAAATAAAAACGAAGCTAAAAAATTAAACATCAATATTCCAATAAAATCAAATAAAAATATCTTTCAACATCTTCGTAACAGAAAGACCAAATTAACTTTAAATCAACCGCAGGTATTTACTAAATCAATTTTGAGCACGAAAACGTTAAAAAAGCCTGTTACATTGGGACGACGAAACGTAGAATAAAAGATCGCGAAAAAGAACATCTTGCTGTCTTAAAATATAAAAAACTAACAACTGCTTTATCTGCTACTCATAATACTAATACCATAAATTTAAATTCTCTTAATACCCAAATGATCAGGGCCCGACTTAGACTACCTGCAGCCCCGGGGCAAGCCTATTCTGGGGGGCCCCCTTGCAGTGGCATAAGAGGTCTTTACGTTGCAGAATTTCTGTATTCGCCTGTAGGGGGGCCCCTTCCAGAAGGGGGGCCCAGGGCATTTGCCCCGTATGCCCTGCCGTAAGTCGGGGCCTGCAAATGATAGCTCCTTTCAATAACCACCATTACGCTCTAAAACGTGAGGCAATAGAAATAATAACTAACACCAACTCCGAAAATGACCGGGAGCACAGCGTCATTCCTGCAATATGGCAACACGCAATGGATAAATGAAGTGAAACGAAGATGAAGAGTTGGCAAGGATGAAGTAAACAGCATACTTGCCAACCAATTTTAATAAAAAAAAGGGAAGATTTTTGTTGAAAAACCAGAAGATTTCATAAAAAAAGGGAAGATTTTTTTTTTCTTTGACGTGTTAAACAATACAGTTTGTCAACAAAAATCTACTTCTCAATGAATTTCATTTTATGTTTAATCAAATTGCAAACCCAAACAGTCCCAATGGGCTCACCCATATCAGGAGTAATCGCCGAATTAAAAATGCGTCACCATGAAAATTCTGCTTGTAATATTATAAATAACTGTAAACTTTGGACCCAACCATGTGGATGATATTTTTTACAATCATTCCTAAATCTATTGACCCCTCCAACCTGCTAAAAGATCTAAATGAACTTGATAAAATAAAATTCACTATTGAAACCGAAACTAATCAAACTTTAAATTTTCTGGACATTAGTTTTATAAAAAAAAAAAACTCAAATAATTCGTTTGATACTACTATCTATAGAAAAACTCCCACTAACAATGAAATCATAAATAAACTAGCATGTTCCGGCCACCACATGACTTTCTTCTATATTTTCCTATACAAATTTACTCAGTAAAAATAATTTATTAAAATTATTTAAAACAGGGGGGAAGCGATGTATTCCCCTGTATGGCTGTGTAAAATTATGCACAGAATTTTTTTCCTAGTTAACTACTACTATTATCAATAATTCATATTAATTTTACAATCACAAGTTGAAAATAACTCTCATTTTGTATATTTATACGAAATTTTGTCCTATACTGCCATGTTAAAATTTTAGAAAAAATGCGATCACAGCGCCACCTGTTGAGCGATTGATCCCCAAAAGTAATCAGCACCATTTTATGTCAGGGACCAACTAAATACCAAATTTGGATAAATTTCGTTAAAAAAAAAAATTCTAAGTTTTTTTTCGTTAAAAGTAAAAAAAATCGATAACTTTGTTTAAAATTATCACAGATTTAAAGTTCAACCATTCATTTTAAAGGTATTGACGAGACCTTTCGAAAGATACCCATCTTGAAAATTTACCCCTCCCGGGAGGAGGGGAGTAATTCCCCCCCAGGGGAAACCGATGTTCCCACATGCACAAGAATTTTTTCCTAGTTAAGTACTGCTATTATCAATAATTCATATTAATTTTACAATCACAAGTTAAAAACTAGTATGTTGTGGCCACCACAAGACTTTCTTCTATATTTTCCTATGCATATTCAATCAGTAACAATATTTTAAAAAAAAAAGTACGATTTTTTTACTTTTTTTTTGTTAAAAGCAATACATATTCAATCAGTAACAATATTTAAAAAAAAAAAAAAAAATACGATTTTTTTTTTTAACTGCAATACCCTCCTCCCATATAAATATGCTACCCTTCGCACCTATATAAACCGTGCTATTCTCGTCTGTTCCAATAAAAACTTGTTAAAAGAAGAAATCAACCGTATTAAAGAAATAGCTACTAAAGCCAATTACAGTAAAAATCTCGTAAATAAAATATACAAAAAACGTGTAAAAGCCTTAAGTATTATTAATTACGCTAAAAAAAATAAACTTACTTTCACAACTTCTATTCCCTTTTGTAACGGCACTAGTATAAAAATAAACTAGTATGTTGTGGCCATCACAAGACTTTCTTCTATATTTTCCTATACAAATTCACTCAGAAACAATATTAAAAAAAGAAAATCGAAATTTTTTTTCGTTAAAAGTAAAAAAAAAAAATCGATAACTTTGTTTTAAATTATCACATATTTATGGTTCAACCATTCGTTTTAAAGGTATTGACGAGACCTTTTGAAAGATACCCATCTTGAAATTCCCCCCCCCCCGGGGCGTACTTCCCCCCAGGGGGAAGCGATGCCCCCACATGCACAAATTTTTTTTCTTAATTAACTACTACTATTATCAATAATTCATATTAAATTTTACAATCGCAGGTTAAAAATAACTCTCATTATGTACATTTATAGGAAATTATGTCCTATACTGTCATGTTAAAAATTTAGAAAAAATACAATCACAACGCCACCTGTTGAGCTATTGATCCCCAAATCTTATCAGCACCAGTTTATGTCAGCGGCCAACTAAATACCAAGTTTGGTTAAATTTCGTAAAAAAAAAAAAAAAAAAAAAAAAATGCGTTTTTTTTTTCAGTTTTTATTCGTTAAAAGTAAAAAAAAAAATCGATAACTTTGTTTTAAATTATCACAGAATTATGGTTCAACCATTCGTTTTAAAGGTATTGACGAGAAATTTCGAAAGATACCCATCTTGAAAATTTACTCCCCTCGAGGGGGGACTTCCCCACCAGGGGGGTGGGGGGTGGGCGAGGCTCCTACACATACAAAAAAAATTTCCCAGTTGACTATCTCTATTATAAATAATTCTTGTAAATATTATAATGATTACAAAAAAATAATTCTCTTTATGCACATTTATACAAAATTTTGTCCTATATCACCATGTTAAAAATTTAGAAAAAGCGGGATGGCAACCTTTTTGTCTATTCCCTTTATGTCTGTTATATTCTGTCTATTCCCTGTACAACCTTGATGTCTATTCCCTTTTGTAACGACGCTAGTATAAAAATAAAAACGAAGCTAAAAAATTAAACATCAATATTCCAATAAAATCAAATAAAAATATCTTTCAACATCTTCGTAACAGAAAGACCAAATTAACTTTAAATCAACCGCAGGTATTTACTAAATCAATTTTGAGCACGAAAACGTTAAAAAAGCCTGTTACATTGGGACGACGAAACGTAGAATAAAAGATCGCGAAAAAGAACATCTTGCTGTCTTAAAATATAAAAAACTAACAACTGCTTTATCTGCTACTCATAATACTAATACCATAAATTTAAATTCTCTTAATACCCAAATGATAGCTCCTTTCAATAACCACCATTACGCTCTAAAACGTGAGGCAATAGAAATAATAACTAACACCAACTCCGAAAATGACCGGGAGCACAGCGTCATTCCTGCAATATGGCAACACGCAATGGATAAATGAAGTGAAACGAAGATGAAGAGTTGGCAAGGATGAAGTAAACAGCATACTTGCCAACCAATTTTAATAAAAAAAAAGGGAAGATTTTTGTTGAAAAACCAGAAGATTTCATAAAAAAAGGGAAGATTTTTTTTTTTCTTTGACGTGTTAAACAATACAGTTTTAATATTTTGAAACAAGCTACAAAAACGTTTTACTATAGATTGATTGTACTAAAAATATAAAAGTTTTAAATGAAGTTATTCCTCTTCAACATGTAAATATCTACAAAACAGAATCTGTAAGAAATTTATTTAACAATAGACAAAAAACTTAGTTAAGTTAAAGTATAACTAATTTTTCAAACAAATATAGAATATGATTTTTTGTGTATGTACATTAATCATACATATAAAAAAAAGTAGCAGTAGCTAATTATCAGTTTCAAACGTGCATAAAACCAACTGAGTATCAATTTTCTTAAATTGACTTGGGAAAAATTTTCCTACCTGAAAAAATTAATCATTTTTTTCCCCCATGTTTACACATTTGGTATAAATGTGACATACAAATATTTAATTTAATTGAGGAAAAATAAACAGATTCATTAAATTCAGCAATAAAGATCTAAAAATAATTACATACGTGAGAAATATTGAGCACTTCCATTGCTTTATTGTTTCTAGAATTGGCCATTGATCACAATCCGGGGAAGTTGGGGGGGGGGGGGGGGAGATACGATAACAGAGTAAGAAATATTAAACTCTTTCAACTCTACTTCTAGAATCTAATGAAAGAAGTTTAAAATTAATATCATTTACGTTGCAGATGGATAAAGATTAGGAAACAAAAGACTTCTGCGGAACATATGAATGCTGATCACTAGTTGGAGATAAATAAAGGGGGTGGAGGGGCAAAAAATAATTACATCAGTAGGAAATATTTAACAATTCTATTTCTTTACATGTTCTAGAATATCATAAAGCAAGTTTGAAATGAATACTGAAATTTATGTTATGGATGGAGAAAGATTGGGAATCAGGAGTTTTTGTAGAACATTTGGGGTTTCTTTTTAAAACGAACGATATCCGCGACCTTTTTAAAAACGGAAGATTTCATCATCTGTCCGGAAGACACGTTAAAAACCGGAAAAGTTGGCAAGTATGAAACAGTCATAAAGCACATTGAAGATGGATACGATGTTGTCTGAAATATATTTGTTCAAATATATAGAAGACCTATGTAAGGCATATATTTTTAGTAATTATGATTTAAAATCCTTTTTAAAATGACTTAATATATTAACTTTAATTTGTTTGTTGTCATTCATACAACGGAGATAGATGCACCCTTGGCAGCATCTGAGAAGCCATGAATCTCAATAACTGTAGTAAAGTCTGCTAATAGAAAACGAAGTATACCAATTTTTTTTTTTTTGGCAATGTTTTTCGGAAAACTTCCCACTTTTTCCTTTCAGTTTCCAGAAGTTCTTGATATTTAATTTCTAGAGATTTTGCATCATTAATTTTGCTTGGGTTATAACTGGACCTAATAATCCCAATGGTTCATATAATAGAGCAATTTCTGATAATACAGAGCGTTTTGTTGGAGGTTCTGAACATTGTGAATTTACATTGAAGTAGAAATTTTCTTTCTTAGGTTCCCATCTTAAACCAAGCTTGTATACCGAATTATTTTTAGTTTCATCGAAATCCTATGCCTTAGAATTTACAAAAATATTTTCTGACAATTTTTTATCGTTAATACACCACTTGTGCAATTCCATTCCAGCACCCTATAACATAGCAGTTAACTGATTCTGAAGTTCCTTAACAGATTCTAAATCACTGGTGCCAGTAAGTATATCATCTATATAAACATCAGAGTTTAATGCTTCAGCTGGTAACGAGAACCTTCCACCGTCATCATTGGTTAGTTGCTTTAAGCATCTAGTTATAAGAAGTGGAACACTGGTAGTGCATTATGCAACAGTAGTTAAATTATAAATTTTGATAGGATCAATAATTGCATCTTTCCAAACAATGTGCAATAAATTTCTTTGTGTTTCATCCATTTTAATCATTCTAAACATTTTTCGAATATCTGCTATTTATGTATTTTAAATCTAAGCAAAATTGAAAATAAAACATTTTGAATGACACCACCGTTCATCTGCAATAAATTGAGGAATTCACCAGTAGTGATCATGGTCGATGCATTAAATATGACACGAAGAGAAGTAGTACTATTTTCCAGGCGGTGAATACATTATTAGGAAGACAGTATGTCACAAGTGGTTCTCTTTCTTCAATAACTTGTTCTATATGACCCATATCTAAATATTCTTTAATAAAATTTCTATATAAATTTAACATTTCTGAATTTGCACTTAATCTTTTCCATAAAAAATCAAGTCTACGTAGTATGGTTTCCTCTGAATTTTCCAAACAGCTAGAATCCTTAGATAAGGGCATCTGAACTACAAATCGAATACAGTCATCCCTTTTATGAGTATTTACGAAAAAAATTTCACAAAATTCTCTTTCTTCTGGACCCAACCTTGGATTCGTTGTTAGTTGGATTTTCTATTTCCCAGAAATGCCCAATATCTTTATGCATTTTGTTTAGTAGATCTATTAAACAACAAAAAGAATAAAGAATAGTGTTTTATACTTCCGCTAACAGTATGGCCAAATTCTGTATTTTGCAAAATTAAATTGTTGTCATTTAACTTAAATTTTTTCGGTTTCAGAATTAAAAAAAAAAAAAAAAATATTCATTTCCGATTAAGATATTAGTTTCACTAGGAATGTGGAAACCTTTGTATGAAAGATTGATAAATTCAGGAATTTTTATTTCGCTTATATCTAATTTACTAACTGGCATAGAATTTGTAATGCTTTTAACTACAAGACATTCAATATTTCTCTTAAATTTATTTTCTTTATTTGAATCAAAACATTAGCCTTGTACTCTTCAGTGTAACAGTTTCTATATAGTGATTTCTACAATTTACCGGAAGGTTATATCTTCGAACAAAACTTGATATGTAAAAATGCCATCATGAGACATTATGCTGATTCAACTTGGGTGCATATCAGCCGATAGGTGGCGTTGCTATACTGCACATTTCCTCGAGAACGGGAAGGACGCACGGTAAAAATTCACTTCCATTGGACATTTCGTGTAATAGTACCTCTCTGAGATAAAAACTCTGCATACATAATGGACAAAAAATAATAATAAATAATTTTTACTGTGTGACTTTATATAGGAAAATATAGCAGAAAGTTTTGTGATAGTCACAACATACTAGTTTTTAAATTGTTTTAGAAATACGAAGACGGGGCTTGTTTTCTTTTGGAATTCTTTCAAAATCTCTCGCCTGCATTGCATTAATTTTACAAAAATAAGTTAATTTGTATAATAAACATTGCAACGTTGCTTAAAAAACAATAAACATAATATAAAAGTACAGAAAAAAAACTTTTCCGTCAGATTATATACATATATTTACCTATAAATGATACAACTGGTAACATGTGAAACATGAACTGTAAACTTGAAAATCATGTTTCTAATGATGCTTATTCTATTCATGCAAAAATTAATATAGGTCATATATATATATATATATATTTAATATAAATTTACTAATAATTTACATAATTCAAAAAATGTTTTTTAATCAAAAATATACAGGGAATATCTTGGGGTCATAACACATTAAAAAAAATGAAATTTAAATATAATAATTTTTCAGGAAGATATGAATTAATGTTTGTCATATTAACATTAGCATCTCCATGTTTTGATAGCATATAACTCTATGAAAAATTGAAAGAAATATATGAACTATACCATTTTCCACCATAATTTCCTTCAATTAATTAAAAATAATTAACAGAAATAAAGGCTACTATATTGAAAAAAATGAAGTTGATGCCAATGTTAATATGTAGATGATCCTCTAAGAAAAATTTAACAATACCGTTAAAAACTAGAAGTTCTTACAAATCAATCGGCACCAGTCACTAGTTTCTACAATTATTTACGGCAAAATAAGTTGGGGCGGGGGGAAGAGGATTCCAACTATACATTTCTTGGTGTTACACAATTCTTCCCCTCTAGTTTAGCAAGCACATAATCATATTTAAGAGTTTATCTGCTGCTGTGTTGAAATCAGTCAATATCAACTGAAATTTGCCATTATCCATATGATCAGAGGGTGAATACTAAGATTTTTCTATATAAAACACTGCAGTTGCACTCTTAAGTAGATGATACTTGCTGAATTTTATGTTAAAACAAACAAGCTGTATCAAATTATTTTCAGATGAAGCTACTTTCTTAGTGTATTATTGATAAGAAAGCACATTTAGGCAACATGTGCCGATGTTACATCCATATTGTGACATAACAATTTTACACCCAATTTTGATCAAATCTTCCTTTGTAAGGTGTAGGCATGCTCTTTTCTAAATATAGCTTAAATGCCACAAACTTTATCAGATAGTGTGGTACACTGCATTATACTATTTTTAAAAGAATTATATAGAAGTAAGTTTAAAATAACAATAACTACCACAATTGCATGTTATTTCTGGGCTATGTTTAAAACTTCTTTAACAGTTAGTGTGCTGCCTCTGCATCACGTTCTGCATGAATGGTGAAATACACTCTTCCTTGAAAATAAGTCGCCAGTGTACTGATAAAGACATAAAGTGTTGTTTATTTGTAGAATTCGAAAGAAATTTGTTTTTCTTGCAGATCAAGGAAGACTTTTCAACAGATAGTTATTTCATGTTCAATCTGTGCTCTATATTTTTTATATTTGGTTTTTCATATCCATAAAAAAAAAAAAGAACTATTGTCACTTTTCTATACTTTTTGTACATACAATTTGCTTCCTTACGACATTGCCAAATGTTACAAAAGTGGATCATAGTAAACAATGAATTAATTCACAATTAATGATACTGAACGTACTTTGCTAGGAACAAGACTATGACATCCCAGCAACATTTGTGCTATCTAATGTGTTAGTAGCGCTCAATGAATACCGTGAATATTTCAAAAACAGAGGCACATTGGAGTGAAGGTTTATATGATATTTTATCAACAATTTTTGTCATATTTGTTCAAAACTAATTGATGATATTCCCAAAATAAATTAATGTTTAATTTTACAATTTTGATCTTTTTCTTTCAAGCATTGAAAATAACCATTTCATCTCAAAATGCTGTTTAATATTATGTTTCTTGCAAACATTTACCACAAACTTACACATAAAGCATTTAATTTGGTTGTCTTCCTTTATAAAAATATTTTTAAGTCAAGGCTTCAAAAAATTTTCTATTAGTGCCCGCTATATTACATTTCATTTTCAATCTATAGTAGACTAGCAGGCAACGCCCGATCGCTGGGCCTTATTTTTAAATGAATCACTATAATTACTGAATTCTCAAAATTACATTAATTTTTATCCCGTGAAAAAAAAAGGAGAAACAAAATCTGATTAGGAAAAATGTTGCACCGGGTTCTCACTGTCCTCGGAAAAAATTCCCAAAGTGCTTGAACTCTTATTTCTATTATTTTCCCCCTTCTCGTCTATGCTAATAATTTTACAAATTCGAAAATATCCGCAATCGATTTGTAAGTATCAAAAACCTCTATGTGCCAGTTTTGAACAATCTATCTTTATTTTTATTTTTTTGCCCCTCTGCTCCCCCTCTTCCCACCCCTCCTAATAATTTTATAAATCCGAAAATATCCGCAATCGATTTGTAAGTATCAAAAACCTCTATATACCAATTTTGAACGATCTAACTCTATTTTTATTTTTTTTTTTGCCCCCCCCTCCTAATAACTTTACACTTTCGAAAATATCCCCATTCGACTTGCAAGCCTTTAAAACCTATCTGTACCAATTTTGAACGGCCTAACTGTATTTCTATTTGTTTTTGCCCCATAGCCCCCCCCCCCTTGCTGCCCCACCTTGGGAGCTGAATTTCTAAAATTCCAGAAATTGGTTTTTAGATATTTGCATTAGCTATATTTTAAAGCAAAAATTTCACATATCTGTTTTTTTGTTTGAGATATATAGGATTATGTGAAATCACGTTTAATGCATGTGCAATCACATTTCGCCCCCTCCCCCCCCCCCCCCCCCCCGTTGGGAACCGAATTTCTAAAGTTCCAGAAATCAATTTTTAGACATTCGTGTTAGCTATATTTTAAAGCAAAAATTTTATGGATATCTGTTTTTTTGTCTGAGATATGAAGGATTTTGTGAAATCATGTTTTGCCCCCCCCTCCCCCCTTGGGGGGCGAATTTTGTAAAATCGCTTCTTAGTGGATGCCTACATCATAGAAAGAACATTGTCACAAAATTTCATGCTTCAAGGTCCAGGGGTTTGTTCTGGGCGATGATAAATCACCCCCCTCAGGAAGAACGATTTTATATATATATAGATTATAAAAATTACACCGGGAAAAATAATAAGAATTCTATATCTGTTTCATTAAAAAAAAAAAACTCATTTTAAGTTTCTTTCATGTAATATTTAAGCTAAAGGGATAATTTTTCTATAATTACAAACTTTACATTTTCTTTTTTATATTTTTTATTTTACAAAGATGTCAATCTAAGTGACACTGGATTTATCATAAGCATATATAAAGAGAAACACTCCATTTTCTAAAGTTAATAAAAAAATGAAATACAAAAAAGTTTATTATTATGCTTTGGACATAATTTTTGCAACTTTTAATATTTACCGATGCTAAAACATGATATAGCTTCGATAGAGTGAAAACTTTTGAAAAAAATAAAACGACATAAGCACAGTGTTGACATTGCCAACAAAAGTATATCATTCTTTACCGTACTGACTTCATATGGAAATAAATTATATGCAAGAAGAAATTGTTTATGGTTAGTAAAATGTTACACATCTATCACCACCAGGTGACTATGGGAACTGATGAGTTAAATATATTTATTTGGCTCTTGAACTTGCATTGTACACATTCACACAGTGTTTTCTCACCCACACTTAGATTGCTAAATTAGTTTAGGTGAATGCCAAGTACAGCGGTTTTAATATTTAACCTGTTAACTGGGTATGACGAAATATTTCGTCATACACAAACTATTACTGCAATGGGCATGTTGACATTTTTCACCATGGAAATTTGCTATAATATTTTGAATGCATTAAGTTTTATGTAGTTCTTATCTATTAAATCCTAGCTTGGTTATATGCGAGCATATAAGGCAAAGGCATGTTTACAAACAAAAATGCTCTGTCAATCAATTTTTGTGACCCACATAAGTTTATTCTCCAGTTAACAGGTTAAACATGGCTTCATGCCAAATATCGCTTAAATTGGAACTTGAGAGGAAGAGATGAATTTTTTTTAGTTTATTTTAAAACGATAGCCATACCTTGGAATAGCACTGAAAATTTTACGTGAAATAGCAAAAATTTTGAAAATGTCTCGACAGGCTACAAGCAAATATATTCAAGAGTCACATTTCAACTGTCAATCTTAAGTAGCACATACCTAAGTGGTCTATAAAAAGTCTTATATCTTAAAAAGTTTCTTTCTTTCTTTCTTTTTTTTAATATATCTTGATGCTTCATTTATATCTCTATGCACATTGGTTCTAGAGTTATGAGAAAAATTGTGACTAATGTTAAGTCTGAATTGAAAATATTCAAATATTTTTGCAATACATTTTCAACTAAACAAAGTTAGTGTTATTAAATATTAATTCCTTTTGTAGATTCCCTTTTCAGAAATGTATGCATTCAGTTCTAAAGCAATAGGTGAAGAAATTTTATTCAAAATCTTGCAGATAGTGCCAAAAAAGCCCTGTTGAGAAAACTAAGAGTTAAAAGTTTGGAAATGCAATGAAGTGCATTCTCATCAGTTACAATTTTCCTGATAACTTTTGAACTGAAGTGCATAAAAGCAGAGACAAAGAATAGAAAAACTAATATATCAGCATATATTTAAAGTTTTTTTTTTTTTTTTTTTTTTTTTTTTAACATTAAATTTTTTTAGACTCTTTAAAAAATATATAATTTAAAAATATATAGCCTTCAACAAATAATAAAAAGTACACAACTTTAAGTAAAAAAATATTTATTTACAATTTTATACATAATATTTTCTTCCTTAACTTATTTCCGCCATCTGAAAAGAAAAAGAATTTTCAATATATTAACATTTAAACAATTATAAGAATTTATGTCTTGAAAGAAAGTTTAAATAATTAAATAAATAAACATACCGCATTTCTTTTATTTAAAAGAGTTGCTTAATATACAAATTGAATGATTAAGTTGATAATCCTGTTTAATAAACTGAAAAGTTAACTTCAATGATTAAGTTAATGTCAAAGCTATAAAATAAAAGTTTTGCAACTTTATATAAATAATGCATTTGAAGTTCTTTCAATAAAGTACGAAACCCCTTAAAATAATGTCTTTTAAAAAATTATTTTACTAATCTAAATATTTGTTTATTTAACAACAAAATGCTATGAATAAAATAAGGCACAGTAATAACAAAAAGGTTACAATTTTTGAAAACAATATAAAACATTTCTTTGCAAGAATGTGATCTTTCTTAATATTTTATTGCTTTAACTGCATTATGCTCTTTTCTTTTGCTCTCTTTCTCTCATTCCCTTCTCTTAGATACTGTAGATACCTTTTACTGATATATGAAATGATATCAAGATCACTTCTACTAGTCACTTACAAACTGCCTTGAATTGATAATAAAATAATAAATAATATTTTGTATAATTACATATTTGTGACCACTGATTCCAGCTTACAACCAATAGAACAAATTAGTTAAATTTCCATGCTTTTAATTGAACAAATGAAAACGGATTCTCCATATTGAAGATTGGATACAGAATCTATTGTTCTCAAAATCGGCATTTTCAAATTCTGAATAGCATTAATTTTAAGAGTTAACTGAATTAAGCCCTTTGATTACTAATTTTAAGATATTACATATTAAAACTTTATGTAAAATCCTTATTACTCTTTTTCTCGACCAGTCACACTCAGTAACTAATAATATGTTAAAAAAATTTTAAGTGGAAAATTATAATTTTTAATATTTTGCAAGTACAGTACTGTAGGAAAAAAAAAAATTCCTTCCTTATTCATTTTAGCCACAGATTATATGCCTTGATATACATATTTAACTTGTTAACTGGGTATGACGAAATATTTCGTCATACATGAACTACTACTGCAATGGACATGAGAACATTTTTCGTCATGGAAATTTGCCGTAATATTTTGAATGCATTAAGTTTTATGTAGTTCATATCCTAGTGTGGTTATAAGCGAGCATATAAGGAAAAGGCACGTTTACAAACAAATACTCCGTCAATCAATATTTGCCACTCACGAGTGGCAAAAGTTTATTCCCCAGTTAACAGGTTAACAAATCTAAATTGACATAAGAATCGCATGTTGTGGACATCTTCCACAACTCAAATTCTACTAATAGTTAGTTTAATTTAACCAAACAGGTTTAACACCACAGTTTCTTTTTACAACCATGAATTGTATACAATTGTAATGCAATAAATGTTGTGGAATGAAAAGTCAGTTCAAAATTTAGTATATGACAGAGGTCACATTTGTTGCTTGATTCGATTTTATAAATGAATATTTACATTTAATCTCTCACCATCACCTGTTTATAGCTTCGAGATATAGATTTCTTATAATAACAGGAGACTTGGCGTTGGAATATTTAAACCCGAATAAACTACTACGTCATTAACGCCAAAGAAAAATATTGCAAATGCATACAGCTGTTTCGGTAGCCTAAAGTGCAAAAAGGAGGCAGTGCAAAAGGAGGTCCTTTTTGCACTGAAGATGGTACGCTTTAGGCTACCGAAACAGCTGTATGCATTTGCAATATTTTTCTTTGGCGTTAATGACGTAGTAGTTTATTTGGGTTTTAATATAGATTTCTTGTTTTAGAATGTGTTGAGTTTATTTAAACCTAAACTCTCCTGACAACTTTTGCTGTATTTGTAGGGGAACAAACCCTCTCTAGTCACAGATAAGCTATAATATGCCACTGACTGAGACAGCATATAATTGTTAATTTGGTTGACGTCTCAAAGATCACGATCATGCCCACACTTCATGGGCATCTCATATTGTTTTGAACACTTCTGCCAGTAACTTATGTAATTAGATTAATGGAGGCCTTTGGGGCTGCCCATGATTTAAGAGAAGCCCCAAATCATTCAACAGACTGTTATTTCTATATAATACTACTAGTTTGACAAGAAATTTCTAAAAATAATATAATCTATTTGAAAATTTCCTCATCCTCTCAAAATAAATGAAATCACAATAAATGTAGTTATTTATTATTTCTTAAATATACTGTTTCACTGATCCATGTAGTGATAGTTAGTCATTAAAATTATCAATAAGTGTGTTGAAGGTTTTTCCATTTCATTTTGTAACCATGAATGGTATATTTCATTAATATCATTACCGACATCTCCTATGTCCAGTATTTACATACTGGAGAGCTAATTATTTAGTGAAGTCTTAATATTCTTAGGGTAACAAAGAATGTAAGAAATCTCATTTAAATGAATTAAAAAAAAAAAAAAAAAAAAAAACTCTACCAAAATTTGTTGAACAGTTTAATAAAATGATCAGCATCAGCATGTGTTGTTAGATAATTAATATTTTAATCAGATAAATTTAGAAAGTAACCTAAATTTTCAAAGTCAGAATTGGTCAATTAAAATATACAAATTCATTTTCCTTCATTTCAAATTCAATTACTTGGGAGTAACTTTCAATAATTAACTGAACTGGAATTCCCATATTGATTCAATATCGAGTCACGCTCAAAGAAGAATAACTGTTTTGAAGCGTCTATCTGGATCACTATGGGGATGTGATAGATCAACCTTGAATACTACTTATAAGACTTTTATTTTACCTTTAATCACTTATTGCTGTGAACCTCTTATTACTGCAAGTGATCACACATTGAAGAAATTGGAAATTTTGCAAAATCAATTACTGAGACTCATTACTGGAGCCGTTAAATCAACACCAATTGATGCAATGCTTTTATTGACAAACAGTAAAACAATCAAAATTATAATTGAAGGAAAAGCTTTGATTCTTTATGAGAAATTAATTAGAAATGAAAATCTTTGCTGGACTAACTACTCAATAAAAGATAGAAATTTAAAAACCCAAAAAGGTTTTGTTCAGTTTGTCCGGGACTTTAAGCAGAAGTCTGAATTGCCGGCTGACATCCAGGAGGTTGTAAAACCTTCTAATCCACTAAATATCGAACAAATCGAAGCAAACTTATGTCTTACAGATGGGCTTTTTAAGAAGAACAACTCTATACAGGTTATGAGGAGTTTTGCTTTAGACACTGTTAATACAAGGTACCCAGAACCTGAATGGTTACACGTCTATACTGATGGTTCCTTTTGTGAAATTCTTGAGACTGCAGATTCAGGAGTATTTTCCAACTTATTCTCCTTTTATGCTTCTGCAGGAAAATTTCGAACAGCTATTGATGGTGAGGGGGAGGCTGTCCGAAATGCTCTGAAGTATTTATTGTTTTTTGCTGATAAATTTGAAAAAGTGGTCCTATTTTCCGATTCCTAAGCCGAAATTCAGGCAATTAGCTCGGTCAGTCTGCCCTTCTCAGAAGAATCTCCCAGTGTCGGCAACTTTTGTGGGAGTTGAGCTTAATAAGGAAACGTGTAGTACTTCAGTGGATACCTGGCCACTGCGGTGTTTTTGGTAATGAGTAAGCTGACAGCCTCGCAAAAAGAGGCTCGAGACTACTTCAAATGAGATTCCCGGCACTATCATTCCATTCCATAAAACTGTATATTAAACAAATAATGGATAGGTATTTAAAACTGCAAATTCATGACAGAATAAAATTAAAGCGTTGGAGGGCTGAAGATCTTATAAAAATTCCCAGCTTCCCAGCAGTCCACGACGGCAAGCTATGGTCCAGTTCTGCCTCTTGACTGGACATGATTGTTTGGCAGAACATCTCCATCGCATTGGAATCTTTTCGAACCCTGGTTGTCGCAATTCACAAGAACCAATGAACAGACACCACCTCCGTCGATGTGCTTCACTTTGTGGCAACTCTGAAACTGCACTTTACTGGCGTACCAGAGAACTTTTAAGGCAATGACTTCAGTCACTTCTACTTTTTGGTCATTTTTTTTTTTTTTTTGTGTATTCCTATGATTTTTTTTTTTTTAATCATTTTGCTTCTGTATTTGCCTTGCCATTGGAAAAAAAAAAAAAAAGTCCTTCAGTTTTAATTCCATTTGTAAAAACTAAATAAAATGACAAATTTAGCATCAATGCTAAGCCGATAAATATTAAATCATAAGCATCAATGATTGTTAGGAAATGACTGTTAATGTAAAATTTTCATTCACCTTACCTTATATATTTCATAGGGAGTCATACATATTTTTTACCTTCTTGTAACTTGCTGTTTTAAATCTTATCTGGCAGCAGTCTTTTTTTTTTTTTTTTTTTTTTGTTTAAATGCAATAGAAATTGTGAGTTCTGTGAATGCTAAGTTGTTCTTTGGCATATTCATTTTTTTTTTTTTTTTTTTTTTTTAATGTAAGGTAATATGCCAACATAATTTTGAATTGTGATGAGTTTATATTATATTGAGACTTAAGATTTAAATGAATTATTTTAAACTTTACAAATATTCAGAATTCCCCGCTGTGATGGTGATCCCGCTTTGTCGTAGTGCAGCGGCTTGCGCGTGCCTATGAACCTGAGAGCAATGACGGCGGTAGCGTAGCTACTGGTAGGGTCTCCTAAGCCGGATTGGTTGAAGGTGAGGCAGCAGACCCAGAGGATCCCAGAGAAGTCCAAACTTTCTGAGGCTCTGGCTACCCACTTTTATGGATACATTCAGAATTCCAAAAAGAATATTACTTATTTTAGAATGCAATTCAACAATGACAGTTGAAATATTAAATAAAACTTCCTTTATGTAAGGGGAAAAAAATCCATTAGAATGAGTAAAAGCTAAAATACAATAGCAAAAGTAATATTCATTTTGCTTTTTTTTTTTTTCTTTTAAGTGGGGAGGGGGATGGCATAAAGTATTCATATTAAAAATTATTCCATTCAACAAATTTATTTTTATAGGCTATGAAATTTTTTTTTTTTTTTTGCTAGTAAAGTGTGTGGATTGCAGGAGAGGACGTTATAACTGCTTAAAATTGAGCGGGTGGGAGGTTAAGATGTTTTAGCTATTAAAATTGAAAAACAACTTACATTTTTATAACTTTATCTTTACCACCACTAACAACTCTTTGACCATCTGGACTCCAATCAACTGCATAGACCTTAAAATATCAAATAAATAAATATAGCTGTCCACATACATTTTTTTGGAAATATCAGAAATAGGCACTCTTACAAAGTATGGCTTTAAAACATACTTCATCAGCATGACCAGGCAAATCAATCATGATTTTATATTTGTCCATGTTCCACACTTTAAGCGTAGAATCAGCACTTCCACTTACAAGAAGCCTACTATCAGCTGACCATGCTATCTGATAGACCCTCTGTACATGGCCATGAAGGGTTGCTATGTATCTGTAAAATATAAATAGTGAAAAAACAGAAAAATGAAATAATTTTCATACAAAAATTAACATAAAATATGAAAGATATAGTAAAATTAGATAATCAGAAAATCTTACACATATGAAATTTCATAACAATGAGGTTAATTTAAAGACTTTAGTTATAATTGGAAACCTTGGCACAGAAAAAAGAAATAATAATAATGCATTTTTGAAAAGGAGAAAGAAAAAAAGTGCTGCCCATAAGTTTTTCTTTTAGATTAATAATGAAATACAACAGTTTTATAACATTTTTTAAATATTTGAATAAACACAATTCTTATTAAGTTTAAAGAATACCTTGAAGTTTTTCTATCTTAGCACTTTCAATCCGGATCTGGACGATTATCAGAAATGCTTAAAAAATGTTTATGGCTGCTTTCATTTACTTGTTCTCCACATTTTCTTGTTAACATATAGCAACCTCATATCGATTTTTATCGGCTCAACATAATTACTGGAATTTTTATTGTATGAGTTATGCATTAACTCAATAATATATTAATTAGTGTTGCTGCTAATAAAATTCTACTGCAACTTATGTATTTTTATTGGTTACTGCTTCACATTTATAGCATAATTATCATATTTTGCAAATTTTTTAATGTTTTCTAAATCAAATGCTACATTTTCATTGGCTTTGTAGGACTGTGGTTAACTTATTTTTTTAGCTCTTGGAATGTTCTTTAATATGTTATTTTACTTTTATTTTAGTCATTCCTATGTATGTGTACTGGTTTCATTTTCTTTATTAAAGAATTACAAATAAAACACTAAATAACTGAAAATGCTAAGATACAAGATATTCTTTAATTTTAATAAGTAAAATAGTTATTGGGTAAATTAATTCAAAAACACAATTTTGTCTGGAAAAAGCTGCATTACAGTTTTCCAAATATTCTTGTTTATAAGTGCAGACATAAATTGAAATTAAAACAGCCTGATAGCAAACAACTCATATTATTGCTGTTTTACTGCTGTAAAAATAAGAGTTTGTTTCAAATATTCATTATTTTTACAGTTTATTAAAATCATTTAAAAAATATATAGGGTAAGTGCACCAGTGATTGACACTTTTAGAGCAATCTCTGATGTTTTTAATGTTCTAGTCATCAGAAAATATTTTTAGAAATCTTAAGTTAGTACATATGGTATGAAAGACATTCAGAACCACATATATGTTAAAATATATACATTTGATAACATTTTTTTTTTTTTTTATGAATTTTTATTTAAAGCCCACTCAATGTTCCAGTAATTGACACTGCCAGTTTTTCCTTTTATTAGTAATTGGCCACCTATGTTCCAGTGTTTGACGCTGCTAGTTATTCATTTTACCAGTTATTAGCACCCTATGCTCCAGTGTTTGACATAAAATGTTAAAATTCTTATATGTAAAAAATAAGATTTTATTATTTGTCTTAGTTATTAATTATTTCATGATAGATGTCAATTACTGGAACATGCCAATCACTGGAGCACCTACCCTATAATAATAATAGAAAAATCATGCTGTTTAACTCTCTAATGAGGCCTTAAAATATATTTTGTTTTTCATTATGGAGAAAAAAAAATTAAAAAATATCTTTATGCCTTTACTTTCAAATTAAACATTTATATATACAACATATTGCTTTTGTGTAGCCCTGTATATTGTCCAAAAACTTCAAGGCTACAAAAATTTGTTTTTAACTATGGACAAAAAAAAATCACACTAAAGTATATTTTTAGCTTTATTTCTAAAGAAAAATTATGAAAAAGATTGTGCAGCAATGTATTGTTTAAAACATACTTAGCCACTATAGAGTGTTCTAAAAAAGTCCTCATAATACTAAAATGTTACACATTTCCATTGCATAATTGTATATCAACAAATTTAAACCAATTACGTGAAACAATGGGGTGTGTAAACATATAAATTACACTAATACTTTTTTCTAAAATAATAATGATAATAATAATAAAAAGTATAATGTAAAAAAGTGGAAATGCAATTCCAGCAATTCCTATTTGTAGCTCTAAATGTATCTGGATATTTTAGTGTAGCCCTGTAAACCTTAATGCTAATTGCTAATCATACCATATTCTATAGAAAACAATTTAATAACATATTAACAATGAATGTCAATTTCATTATGATTTGTGCGGAACACAGATTTAAATATGATTTATTAAAATGCCTGCTCTCATAAAGCACAATGCATTGGAATTCTTTTGAGTGGCCAGAAGACAAACTAGTTGTGCTATTTATACTATTTTATGTAGGGAACATTTTTTTTTATTATTATTATTATCTCTAGTGTAGTTACAGAATTCCATAGACGCATATGAACACAACATCGCACAAAATCAAACATATTAAAAACATAAAAAGTCCAGAATCTGTAGATGGTTGTCTGAAAAAAGTTCATTTTTTGATAACCCTGTGATGTATCGTAGGCTTGAAATCATCAAGAGAAGATTGCTTTTCTTTAGAGAATTTTTTATTTTATTTCTCATTTACAAACACTATACGACACAAACACACATACATAAAAGGTAAACGAAAACACGTAACACATATTGCATAAAATGGTCGATAATCTTTGGACCAAAATAATAAACATGAACGGCACTCAAGCCAGGCACCCACTATTCTCGGCGTTGCATCATTCCCTACTAAAACCAAACTCAAAACTAAAGTCTCTCTTCAATTTGAAAGTCTTTTCACCGTGCTGAACAAACAGCGCCCTCTCGTGAGTCTTAAAAGTCATTAGTCTGAAGTCATTACAGACCTCCTCCCTTCAGGGGAGAAACTTTTCACTATTGTAGAGGGAAAAGTTTGGTTAAATGATACTTCATTAAGATAAGTCTATATTCAAAATCAATAGTCACAATGTTCAACATATTGGTCCATTTTCTTAATATCGTAATTAATTTAAAACAAGTGATAAATTAAAAAAAATACGAGCAAGCACCAATTCTATGCAGAAACAGTACCTGGTTATATTTAAATGCACCAGACTTATCCCTATTTTATATTAAATACTCTATTTAACTTATTTTAAAATATACAAAAAAATATATACCAAATAGAAATTTAAATATTATTACACACCATATACCAGAGACACTAAATAGTAGGGCTGGATGATATATCAATATATCGTCAAACATCGATATCTACCACATATCATGATAATCGATATTGATCAATCACATGTCACGATATATCGGCTATGTATAGACAATATAATTTCTTATTTTCATCTTTTACCTAACAATAAGGATGAATAAAAATAGAAATTGCATGCATGAAAGATGAAAAGAAGTTTTACATACATAGAATTCATGGTGAGGAGAACAGTTTTTATTTTTTTATTTTTTTCAAGAGGAGCAGAGGGGTTGTTGTTGCTGTTTTTATCCTATTTTTGTAAATTTGGATGTTTTATGAAAAAATTAAAAATGACAGAAAATTACTAATGTTCTAAAAAAGTAGAATTAACTTCTCATTAATTTTTGTTCCACATTTTCAATTTATGGAATGCTAAAAAGGGGGAAAAACAATAATATTCTTGGTGTCCATTTATCAGAACTTACTACATGTATTTCAATTCATTGTTGAAAAATTTAGGTTTGTTGTGCAATGATAATGATTTTATATTATATCATATATCACTGTTAAAGAAGCAATAATTTTTTTTATTACCCTGCTGCTAAAATTGCCCTTAATAAAGATATATTACTTTAGGGGGAATTTTCAGTTCTAACTTAAATGGACTTTTTTAGAAACAAGATTTAAAAAAAAAAACTATGTTGTGCCTATTAAAATGACAACCTTCCCGTTTTCACAGAATATTGCTGTACAGCAGCACCACCTATCGGCAGATATGCACCCAAATTCTATCATCATAATGGCCTTTTCATATATCTAGTTCAATTAGACGCAATAGAACCTGAGATACAGCCTTCACTTATACTGTGGAAATTGCTGTATAGCAGCGCCATCTTTAGAGCGATTGGCATTAAAAGTTGACAGAAACTAATAAAATGTCAAGGTGCATCAGCATATAAATTTATATGCAATTCTGTGCAGTAATTACTGAGATATAGCCTCCCCTGAAATTATGAAAATCGCTGTATAGCAGCGCCACCTGTTGGGCAGTTGACACCAAAAGTTGATAGGCACTAACATATGTTAAGGGGCATCTACATATAAATTTATATGCAATTCCATGCTATAATTCGTGAAACAGCGGAAATCGCTGTATAGCAGCGCCACCTGTTGACCAATCGGCACCAAAAGTGGATAAACACTAATTTACGTTAAGGTGCATTTACATCATAAATTTATATTCAATTCGGTGCAGTAGTACCGTATATATATTCACCACAAAATTTTTGTCACACCCATTTTCTAAAAATAGTCAAATTGTGTTCTGGATCTCTCAAAACGTGTAAATCCATAGAAAACCGTAAGTGAAAAATTTTTACGAATCCCATACTTTCTTGTATTGAGTATAGAAGAAAGTAAAAAATGGCTTAAGCAAGCTCTGAGCACTAGTAAAGAGAATATTTGTGGGATTTTATATTATCCAAATTTTCTTTGTTGATATTTTGAAGAAAAAAGTTGATTGAGGGTTAAAATATTTTTATTTGTTCTAATAAAGCAAGCGTATAGCAAATCTCATACCTAAAACAGAAAGAAGAAGAAAAAAAAAAAAAAAAACTTGCTTTATAGATCAATTTTTTCCAACGATAGTCACACTTTAATATTGTTTCAATCAAAGAATCTATTCTTTCGTTTCAATCATTCAAGATTTATTTCCCAATATTTCACTAAAAACTCACAACATCATGTCCATATCGCATTCATAAAAAGAAATCGAAATATCAAAGTGCTTAATTATCCCCACTACTCATGAGTGAAACGAGTCAGCAATGGCGATACACCTTATCGTCGTAATCATATAGCTGATTTCCGATTCCTTAATTGAATAAACTCATACTCACATTCACTCACTCACAGCGGCGCGGACAATATTCATGAATATAATCAGAAACATTCATGAATATAATCAGAAACATCACGCTTGCACAGAATAGCCGATAAACACTCAAGAAGGGGAAAATACTCTTTGTTTACTCATATTACTGACGATGACGATTGCCGGAGATCGTGATTGAATATTGCGGGACGACAGCGGGGAACAAGCACTTTAAATTTTTATTGTTTGTTTGGACTCATAATTTGATTATTAGAATTGGTGGGAAGATTGTCGATTTTTCGATATTAATGAATAAATGAATGGTAAGTATTGAGCTACATTGAATCTTACATAAAGATTAAAGAGAGTAAATTAATAAAAATCTATCATTTTGTATCTGCAATAGTATTTTTATTCTTTTTTCTTCTAAAAATATTTAAAAAAAGAAAAGGTTTACATGTATATAATTTAATTAATGGTATATTTCCGATGCTAATTAATTAATCTTGTCTAAATTTACTTTATAAATGAAATTTATAAACAGAATTCTCTGTCCTATATAATTATTTAAAAAATTTTTTTTTAGTGATATACATAATTCATGATGCTAATTAATGATTGAATCATAAATGAATATATTAAAACTAGATGAATGATCGAAAATTTCTACAAACCAATCAGTATTTATGGTCTGTTTTTGTTGAAATTCTTTTAAAATAAGCAATATTTAAATATATATATATATATTTTTTTTTTGGTAATTATTAATTTAAAATTTTCAATTTTTAAAATGACAATGAGGCATACTATTGATTCTTTAGAATATTATCATTTGGTATCTAAATCAAAGACTAAAAGTCAGTTTTGGTCTACTTTTGAGATACCTGCCAATGAGCATGGTACTGTTATTAACACTGATGTGGCAATTTGTAAACTCTGCAAAAAATATGTATGTGCAAAAGGAGGGAGTACAACAAATTTGCCTTCTCATTTGAAAGTGGACCATCCATTAAAATTTAGTGAGTACACTTCAAAGAAGCTATTGACTCCTGTTATACGTACATACAGTGAAATGAATGATTCTGATAGTTCACCTGTAGAAAGTAGTGTTTATATTTGGTACACTAAATGATCTTTGCATTAAACAATTTTTCATTAGAAAATTTATTACATTGTTTACCAAGCTATGAGTTTAGTCGTAGTTTAACTATGAGTTATTTCGTAGCTTGACAGGTCAACGTGTTAAAATATTTTCTGTATTTCTCTGTCTATATTTTAATAAATATGTCAATTTACATAATTTTGCTTATTTAATAATTATAATTATTTAATAGCTAATTTAATAATTACTATAATGATTTAATAACCATAATATTTTATTTGAATTTGTCGTGATATCGATATATCAGAATATCGTGATATGAGGATGACGATATATCATGATATTAAATTCCTGACATCGTCCAGCCCTACTAAATAGATATGCAAAGTTAAATATAGATAGTTAAAACAAATATATAATATATATATATATATATATATATATATATATATAATAAAGATGATCTATTAAGCATAGTAGAAGCCAAGCAACAGATACAAGATCACTGAAACACCAATGACCAACAAGACAAAAAAAAAAAAAAATCACCAGTGGACGAAATACACCAATGCAAAGAAACCAGATTCACCAATTAACAGCCTGCAAAACAAACGAATCAATAAAGCAAAACAACAAATCTTAACTTAAAACCATAAACTTATCAAAATTAATGAAAAAACAACCCAAGAAACACAAGATAGGAAGAAGGAGGCAGGCGGCAAGACTTGTGACTTGCCTGTGGGGTTACACTAGTTTTATGCCGGCAACACTCCCCCAGCCTGCCACAACCAGAAACAGGAACCATATGGATTTAAAAATGCAAATTTCAAAGCAGATGAACAACAATGAAACCACGAAGCCACAATGAAATTAACTGTTTAATCACATTGTGTTTAACAGTATAATTAGAACATTAAATATAGTTGACAACTCAATAAGGAAAAAACTGAAATTTTAATGGAAAATGAAAGCATGCATAGTAATACAAAGCAAATGCAACAAGCCTTCTACTTTTTTTTTTTTTTTTTTAATTTAATTTCACAAACCCACCCAACCATCCAGCCTTACAACACCACCCCACCTCCGTAATCAAACATCTGCCCACCCAACTGCCACCTTTTTTATTGTCTTTTATTATTTTATAATTTTTTGTTGATATACACAAGAGTGTACACAGCTTTTTTTTTTTTTTTTTTTTTTTGTACTGACAGAGACATGGTTAAGGATATAAAATAGAAAATACAAAGTTTTTAGGAAAACCCATTTTAGCAGTGGCTGTGATCAGTTTATTAATATTCTTGTTTTTAAACTTTGCAGAGCATAAATTATTAATTCGAAATAAATGGTTAATGATGATGTTTCTAAATACCGAAAGATGCAGACATGAATTAAAATGTGTAAATAAGTTTACATTCAATAATTAAGCAAATACGATATATAGCAATAATTAAACAGGTACGATTTGTATATCAATAATTAAACAAATACATAAACACTTTTTTTTTTTTTTTTTAAACTAAGGGAAAAGACTTAATCTATCAGCATTCTGAGATTGTAATTCTATACACTAAACCTCATAATTAAATAATACTGCATAGAGTTCCCAAAGTAAAAGTCTGGGATTTGGTCTTTTTTTTTTCCTTTTCTCAGGAACATGAATAGCTTTATACAATTAGGACTAAATAAAATAGGATTTTGAGATAAATTCTCCTTTAGTTCTTCAAATACACTTTGGCAAGAGCTATTCGAGTCAACAGTGGATTTTAGAGTCTGATCCTTTAGTAAGTCTGACAATAGAGCTGCGTTTTCAGAAAATTCAGGATTGCATTTTCGATAGTATTCAGCTAAATCCAAAAAGGCTCTCACATGAGTCTTGATAGTGAAAAACGAAGAATCTCCTTGGCCTACTACATGTCCAGAATTCTTCACATGAGCTTGAGTAGGTTGACATTTAGAAGGTTTGATGTGCAACTTAGTAGCACTTATTTTGTAGGAAATGTCTTTTACATGTTTTTTCCTTGTTTTAGGAAAATTGGTGACCTTCTCTCTATATGGCACTGGACACTTTTCACGGTCTTTCAATAAATTTGCCATTAGTTGACTAGAATCTTTAGGTAGATTTTTCAAGGGACCCAAAGTAGTTGCAGAAAGTTCTTCCTTCAAGTAATTTTGTTCCTTTAATTGTTTTTCATAAATTAAGCATTTTTCAGATAATTGCATAAGATCTACTTTATTTTTCTGCAATTCAGCTGTCAACTGATCCAATTTAGCATTAGAAATTTTTTCTTTCTCTTCAAGAATATTAAACAGGTAATCTAATTTGAAATTAATTGTACTAATTTCATTTTTTCCTTCAACAAGCTTTTCATTTTTAAGACAAATTTCATTTTCTTTATCTTTCATTCTTAAGAGTTCTCCTTTAATTATGTTGATTTCATTAGACAGCTTAAGATTTTCAATTTTAGTATTTTCCAGATCTTGTTTCCTTGTTTGTAATTATTCTTTTCAACATTCAAAATTTCTAACTGATTTAGAAAATTCTTCTTTTCACTTTGTGAATCAAGACGAAGATTTTTTAACTGATTTTCAAACTTTTCTTTCTCTTGGATTTCTTCATTTATCTGCTTTTGATATTCTAAGCATTTTTTATTCAGATAAGCCTCTATTTCTGCTTTTAGTTTTTCCATCACAAAATTAGAGTCTTCATTTTTTTGTTTAAGGTCTTTTAAGGCATTATTTAGTTCCGAAATATTTTTCGTAGTATGTTCCAACTCTTCAGTAAGTTTTTTGTTTTCAAGAGACAGTTCTTGTTCTTGTTCTTTAATTTTCTTTTCTTCCATCTCCCCTTTCAAACATATTATTTCATTTAACAATCTGAAATTTTCGGTTTTGAGATGGTCAAAATTTATTTTCTCTTTAAGAACAACTTCATTTTCTATTTTATTTTTATTTTCTTTTATATCCTGCAGTTCTTCAACAAACACTTTTGGAGAGGTTTTATTGAGTTCTGGCCATGAAAATTCTGGCAGGATTTCTTCTACCTCTTCAGTTTTCTTTTCATCTTCAGATTTGCTCTCAATCAACTTTTGGTCAAAATGAGCAACATCTTTATTTTGAATATTTTTCTTCATTCTTAAAAATTTCTTAGGATTTCTTGTTTGTACTGATTTTAGCTTATGCTCTTGTACATTTTCTTTTGATTTCCAATCTTTGAACATTGCAGCAGTTTTATTTCCTAACAAATACTTGTTACCATAAAAGGAATTTTGTAGGACAGCTGCTTTAGTTTTTATGTGTCCCATTTTACAATCCAATTCAATTTCTGCAAGTGGTAAACAGATAGGATCCACTTCTAATGGGTTTCTAATATACACTCTCATTTGTGTACATATGTGGTTTCACGTACTTGCTGCTTATCAAATCACATGAAGCACCCGTGTCTCGAATTATTTTCATCTCAACACCATTCACTTTACCTATACTAGTATAAGGTGTCATTGATTCATCAGAACCTGCCTCAGCTATAATATGTGAGATAAATTCTTCATTTTTCTTTAATTTATCACACTGAGGTCTAAGATGATTAGTAGAACCACATTCATAGCAACGAGCAAATTTTCTTTTATCAAATTCTTTATTTCTCTGATTTTCCTGGGATGTTTCTTGTTTTGCATGAAATTTCGGCTTAACATCTTTGTTATTATCGTTAGACTTATCATCACATAAGTTTTCACTTTGGTTTCGAAAGCTGGGAAAGTTCCTTTTGGGCAAATCCCTCCTTTTGAAACTTTCTCTTATACTTTCAAATTCATCTAATTTTTCTGCTAAGTCTAAAGGTGTCGTGAATGTAAGCCAGTTATCTAAAAAATGATCTCTTACATCAGCAGGCACTCGAAATTTCAACTGCTCTGTGTCACTATTAGGTCTTTCAGCTGTTGAAAATTCTCTATCTTTAATTCTGTAAGCCACTCCGTAAAATAACTAGAAAGCTCTTGGGCATAATTTCTCCAAGATTTTTCGGACGATTTGTGGTGCTTATAAAAACATTGTTTCAATTTTTCACTATTTAATTTATATCTTTTCATAATGATATTTTTAACAAAATCATAATTTGTCGCATCGGTTGGCGACTCTCTGGCCAACATATTGGAAAGTTCTGGCGGTAAAACTGCTAACAGGTAGGCCACCCAATCCTTTTTTGGAACTCGTGCCATCTCCGCTCTTCTTTCGAAATTTATTAAATATAAACCCATTTCATCATGTTTTTCATCAAATCTTGGGGTAATTTGGGTTAACTGTATTCTTGGAACCGATTCAATCACCCTTTCTGGTTCCAATAATCTTTCAGGATTTTCTTTTGAAATTTCCAATTTCTTTAATTCAAGTTCATATTGTTGAGTTTCTCGGGTCCTTCTTTCCTCTCTTTCTTCTTGTCTTATTCTCTCTTCTTCTTGTATTTTTTTATCTTCAAGAAGCCTTTCCAATATTAATTTTACTTCTTCCTCATTATAGGACTTGCTAGATAAAATTAATTTCTTGATGTCAATAACTCTACTGGTAGTATCTACTTCAACACCGATTTCCTCACAAATCTGAATCAATTCATGTTTTCGAGCTTTAGCTAAATATGCCATGTTTCAAAACCCCAAACAAAACCAGAATGCTCTCAAAACGATAATAAGATATAAACAAATAAAATTATCAGAAAAATTATTATTATTTTCTTTTTTTTTTTTATATTACCCTTTTTTTTTCCAAAAATCAATCAAACACACAAATAAAATAAGATAATGAGGGTAATTAAGCTTTGTAATTAATTAAAAAATAATAATATCCAACCCAATTAATGGTATCTGTAACTTATGAAAAATACTTTATTTTTCTCATTTAAGAGAACACTTTTTTTTAAAAATATATATTTCTTTCATAAAAAAACCACGTGTACAGTACTTTTCTTCTTAAAGAACAGAAAATATTAAAATTTTCAGTCACACAAATTTCTTTTATTAAATAAATTGTATATTCAAAAAGAATACCCAAACAAAATTTTTAACCAAGTATGTTCTCATAACCAAGTACTACTTGTTTCCTACACAATCATTATTTCAATTCAAAACAGAAATAAATTAATTTATTTGCAAAACTATTTGATTCTTTTTGCACACATATTTCTCAGGAAACAGAATAATTAATATTTTTTTTCAACCCCCCCCCCCCAAAAAAAAAAAAAAAAAAAAAACAATAGTTTCGTTTCGAAACCGAAACTCTTTTCTTTATCAAAAAAAAAGGTAAGTTCCACAAAATTAGATTTAAGTAACATAAATTACCATAGTAATTAATATTAATAAATAAAATGAACATCTAAACATTACACATTTCATTTGAAAGCAAAATTAAATCATTTTACTTCAAACCGTAACTAAAATATTTTGTTTCAAACAAGAACAGAATCATTTTACACGAAAGCAAAACTAAATTCTTTTTTATTCTTTATTCACTCTTTTTCTTTTTTGTATTATTTAGCAAAGAAATATTAAAATCAGTAAAAAGAGATAGAAAAATAAATCCAATTTAAATCAATAAAGTATCAGAAATAAAAATGTGACCGGAAATGCACATTAATTCTTATGAATCATTCAGCAATATTTTTATTCTTTCTAATTCGATAATAAATATATTCTTTATTTTTTTCTCAAAGCTCTAAACCACAGATTACTAAACAAGAATATTTATTCTTCCATAAAATACAGAACAGGTACTTTATTTAAATCTGTTCTCAAAATTTGCAATTCCGTTTGAAACCGAAATTCCCTGCAAAACGTAGTAACATTTAGTTACTCTATAGTAAGTTTTTCTTTTATTATTATTATTAGGAATATACCATCAAACAAAAGAAAAAAAAAAATTTATTTATTTTTCACTGATTCATCAACTTTATTTATTTTCTTTTTTTTTCGAAACACATCGACAAAAAAACGAAAGATTTCCTTCTTTTTTATTTCTTTTAAACAATGGATGAATCAGGTTAATAATACATATTTTTCTCTACAATAATAATTTCTCTTAAAATAATACTTTTACTAAATGAATAGGGATAAGCAGTGCTATATGATTCATGATTTAAATACATAATCTGAATTAAAGTACCTTTTTAAAAAAAGAATATTTTCTCACATTCTAATACAAGGACTGAGCTGATTTATTATATTATTTTTAAATCAAGGCACTGTTTCATACATAAAGGCACTTACCTCTTTAGTAGCGTGAATTCTTGATCTGCTAGCTGCCACCAACTTCTCAGTCTGTGATGTATCGTAGGCTTGAAATCATCAAGAGAAGATTGCTTTTCTTTAGAAAAATATTTTTTTTATTTCTCATTTACAAACACTATACGACACAAACACACATACATAAAAGGTAAACGAAAACACGTAACACATATTGCATAAAATGGTCGATAATCTTTGGACCAAAATAATAAACATGAACGGCACTCAAGCCAGGCACCCGCTATTCTCGGCGTTGCATCATTCCCTTCTAAAACCAAACTCAAAACTAAAGTCTCTCTTCAATTCGAAAGTCTTTTCACCGTGCTGAACAAACAACGCCCTCTCGTGAGTCTTAAAGTCATTAGTCTGAAGTCATTACAACCCCATACATGCAAGAATATGCTTGGGCGAAGCTTGATGTACACTGCAGATGGTGCACGTTGGGAACACTTTTTTACCACCAATAAATTTAATTGTTCTTGTGTGTCCTGTCCGTAGATGTGATAAGCAAGAGAAATCTCGGCAACTCAATATTTAGGAACATGCCATAGTGAACTTGAATAACAGTTTTTAGAAAAAGTTCTGTAAATGTTTATGGATGCTAGAAGCAGGCAGATGGAAAGATAGACTAATTGCAATCGCTCTTAAATATTGTTAGAAAGAGTTAAAAACATTTAACACAAAAGGAAATGAAATTTGAGTTATTTTCATTTGTAATTTTTAGTATAACTGAATATTTTTGTACATACCTGTAAATCTTAATGCTAACTTACTATATTCTACAGAAAACTTTTTATTTATTTATTTTTCTGTGCACATGAGATAAGAATAATAAATGTCAATATCCTTAAGATATGTGCAAAATAAAGGTGTTAAAATCTGGTTTATAAAAAAATTTCTCATAGAATGCAATGCTTTTGAATATTTTCAGGTATCCCTGCACTCAAACAAGTGGTGATATTAAACCCATTTTTAATATGAAACATCTGACATTGAACTTTAATAACATACATCAGTTTCAAAGAATCCCATGAATGTTTAGTTTGTGTATCTGCACTCTAAGTCCAGTAAAGTCAAAAACACTTTTTAACTTTGTTAGAAAGTTTTAATAAAAGTTTTATGTATCTAAATAACATATATTAATTTTAAAACCCGAATAAACTACTACGTCAGAAACACCAAAGAAAAATATTGGTGTTTCTGACATAGTAGTTTATTCGGGTTTTAATATTCCAATGCCAAGTCTCCTGTTATTATATATTAATTTTGTTATGTTATGTGCAGTATAAGGATATTAAAATATGCTTTAATTTAAACAAACACATGTCAAAAACATAATTCATCAGAAATATTTTGTTTCTGTACACAAATGACTATTTATACAATTTTTATTAGAGAATATGTCATAGTGAACTTAATAACATATATTAATTTCAATACATTCTATAACAGAAATTAGAGTACAGATGAACAAATGGACAAACAGATAGACAGACCAATCAAAATTATAATCACTCACAAACAATGTTCAGTGTGTTAAAAGCACTTAACACAACTAAAAATGTGATTCTAAAATTTCCCTTTATAGACTTTAATGCATCTGAACATTTTTGAGTTTTCCTGTAAACATTAATGATTATCATACCATATTCTACAGAAAACACGTTTTGGTGCACAAGAATAATAAATGTCAATTTCATTATGTTTTTTGCAGTGCAAAATTATCAAAATATGCTTTATATAAATAGCTCCTGTAGAACACAATACATTAGAAACCAGTGGTGGTATTTATGCCATTTTAATTGGGAATATTCCATAGTAAACTCAAGACTGCATATCATTCACATTTCCCCTCTCTTCTTTTCCATGTTACCCTATGGAATTTTTGTTGCTAAATTTTATGAGAATATCTATCAGAAATGAAGTTTTTTGAATTATACTCTTCGAACATGCCCCTTTAAAACTTACTGGGCAATTTTTTTGACAAATGTTTACATATTTAAATTTATTTTTCAAAAAATTGCTCACTAAGCTAAAAAGTGACATGTTCAAAGAGTAATATTTAAAAAAAATAATAATTAATTTTTGACTGAGCTATCCTAATGAAACGAAGCAACAAAATCCCCATAGGGTAACATGAAAAGGAAGATAGGGGAAATCTGAGTGATGTGCAGCCTTAAATAATATATATAAATTTCAAATAATTCCATTAATATTTACGGAAGTTGGATGTAGGACAGACAGATGGACAGTTAGACTAACCAAAATCATAATCACTCTTTAACAATGTTAGAAAATGTGAAAAATGCTTGAAAGAACTAAAAGCTTGAACTATACTCTTTAATGTATCTGAATATTTTTGTGTGGCTCTGTAAAAGTTCATGCTCATCATTCTGTAATTCTCTAGAATTCTGTAGAAAATATGTTATTGTGCATATGAATAATAAATGTCAATTTCATTATATTTTCTGCAGTAGAAACGTATTATATGTTTCATATAAATACTTTTCATAAAATACATTAAAACACATAAAGTACATTAGAATTCTTTTGGGTGTCTTTGTACACATATCAATGGTGGCATTTACACCATTTTTAATAGAGAATAAACCATAGTGAACTTGAATAACATTTATTAGTTTCAAGGAATTTCATGAATTATTTACAGGAGTTAAGAGTACAGACAGACAAACTAACGTCATAAACACTTAAATTTTGTTGGAAACTTAAAAAAAAAAAAAAAAAAAAAAAAAAAAGCAGCAGCTTCCTATGCAGTACATGAACATAAAGTTTTCTAAAATCATTTTTAAGCAATTATACTAACTTGCCAGTATTTCCCTGCCAAATTTTAATTGATTTGTCAAATGATGCACTAGCAAGCAATCTCATGTCAGGAGAAAATTTTACATCATTGATTAAATTTTGATGTCCGGTCATACGTTGAACAGGTTTCTTATCTTGTTCTGGTTTCCACATGAACATAGTGAAATCATCCGAACCCGAAATCAGGATTTCTGGCTGACCTTTCTGAAATGCATGAGAAAAGAAACGTGAATTCATATAGTTGTTAGAATTAAACTGAAAACATTAATAGCATTTTTATGATTCATTTGCTAAAACACAAGTACCAGAGAAACTCTCAAATTTTTGAGACAGTGGCAAATGCATACTTGCCAACCAATTTTAATAAAAAAAGGGAAGATTTTTGTTGAAAAACCAGAAGATTTCATAAAAAAGGGAAGATTTTTTTTTTCTCTTTGAATAATAAGCAATACAGCCTTACAATTTTAATATTTAAAAGCAATCTATAAAAACGTTTTACTATAGATTGATTATACTAAATATATAAAAGTTTTAAATGAAGTTATTCCTCTTCAACAGATAAATATCTACAAAACAGAATCTGTAAGAAATTTATTTAACAATAGATAAAAAACTTAGTTATGTTAAAGTATAACTAATTTTTTAAATAAATAGAATAGGATTTTTGTGTATGTACATTAATCATACATATAAAAAAAAGTAGCAGTAACTAATTATCAGTTTCAAATGTGCATAAAACCAACTGAGTATTAAGTTTCTTAAATTGATTTGGAAAAAAATTTTCCTACCTGAAAAAATTATTGTTCATTTTTTCCCCCATGTTTACACATTTGGTATAAATATGACATACAAATATTTAATTTAATTGAGGAAAAATAAACATTCATTAAATTCAGCAATAAAGATCTAAAAATAATTACATACGTGAGAAATATTGAGCACTTCCACTGTTTTATTGTTTCTAGAAATGATCATTGATCACAATCCGGGGGTGGGGGGGGGATATAAAAATAATTATAGAGTAAGAAATATTAAAACGCTTTCAACTCTACTTCCAGAATCTAATGAAAGAAGTTTAAAATTAATATTATCATTTATGCTGCAGATGGATAAAGATTAGGAAACAAAAGACTTCTGCAGAACATTTGATTGCTGATCACTAGTTGGAAATAAATGAAAGGGGGGGGGGCAAAAAATAATTACATCAGCAAGAAATATTTAATAATTTTATTTCTTTACATGTTCTAGAATCTCATAAAGCAAGTTTGAAATAAATATTGACATTTATGTTATGGATGGAGAAAGATTGGGAATCAAAAGTTTTCGTAGAACATTTGAGTTTTCTTTTTAAAAGATTTCATCATCTGTCCGGAAGATCAGAAGGTACGTTAAAAAACCGGAAGTCTTCCGGGAAAACCGGAAAAGTTGGCAAGTATGCAAATGGTAGGAGCTTAAAAAATATATATATATATTGGTTAGATAGGTAAATTTAAACTTTTTTATGGCTGCAGATAATTTGTGGCAACAATTGTAATCTTGTGCCAAATAAATTTTGAAAAAAAAAAAAAAAAAGGGGAAATGGAGTTGATGTGAGAACATTATTGCACTATGATATTAAAAGTACAGTTAAATTGAGAAGATGGTTGTCAACATCTACAATCAACATATGGGAATGAAGCTCCATTGCATGTCATTGCATTCAGATGGTTTGAAGAATTTCATAGACGTCGAAGTTCTCTCCAGAATGAAGAATACATGAGAAGACCTTTACCAGCAATAATCCAATGTTAAACTATGATAATTGCTACATTTACCAAATGATAGAGAAGGAACTTAACACTGGATCCACAGCTATACATAAGATTATTCAAGGAGAGCTGCACATGAAGAAAATATTTTGTCATTGGGCCACCCATAATTTAATAGAATACTAAACGGCAGAGTGTGTTAGTATCTGTATAGAAACCCTAAAATTACTTAATGATGATGGACATTGTCATATTTCTAAAATCATACTGGTGATGAAATGTCAGAGGTGATTGTACTCAACAGTAAAAAGCCTGAAAATTAGTCTAATAAAATCTAATACGTCAAATGATACTCAAATTATTTAAACCAGAAGCCCTCAATCTGTTTGTATTTTGTATCAGACAATCAATACAAATATACAATTTGTACATATATCACCTGGATGATAAATGAATGAACAATGACATTAAAAGATAAATTTATAAGAAATATGAATGGATTAGATTAAAACCCTGAGATTAGGGGTAGCCATTGAATACAATCACCTCACCCCTAAAACATATATACCGTTTTTGATGTTCCAACATGTCCAGAAAGTAAAGCATGGGTCTCTAAAAATGACTTCAAACCAACAATGGGAAAAAATTTATCCTGTTTTCTTCAGAAATACAGATTTGGTCCAAGCTATCAAACTGGAGAGACAGAAGACAGTTACAGCTAACTATATACCTCTAAGTTAGAGATGCACAACCTGTGGCCCGGGGGCCACACTCAGCCCAGTAGCCATCAATTTGCGGCCCGCCAAAGGATTGGCATTTTAGATCGCATTAATCATCAGCTGGAGGAGGAAAAAAAAAAAAAAAAAAAGTGAGAAAGAAAAAGTATTTATTTGTTGCATTCAAAAATCTGGCATTTACAAAAACTTCTTTATTTATTTTATTTTATTTTATTTATTTATTTTTTGGAGGGGGGTAAAGGATGAAAATGTTGATTTTTATACATATTTCTGTTTGAGAGCTAAGTTTTCTATTCAGTTTCTCAATAATGTTCCACAGTATGTTCCTTAATTTTTTATTGTGAAAATCATAGAATAATGTATTGGTAAGTGGTTATATCTTTATCTATCTGAGAAGATTAAAAACTGAAAAATGTAACAATCAGTAAGTAAAAGCTCCCCCCCCCCCCTCCCCCAAATCTCCATTTTTTTTTTTTTTTTTTTTTTTAATCTGTCTAAAAAGAAAAAACAATAATTATGTGTGTTAAAATTAATGATGAAAAAGCATAAATTTATAGTAATAATTAATTACCATTAAAAAAAAAAAACGCTTCAAAAGTCTAATTTATGTCTGTCTGACGAAATAAAAAAGACAAAAAGACCAAATGATGCTTATTATTTTATAGAACTGATAAAAACACAGTTTATGATTTATGAGGTTGCAAACAGAAATGGAGCAGTGGCTAAAAGAATGTACAGGGAGCGATTTCAACACAGGCATAGCTGACAAAACATTCAATCAAATACTTTTACTGGATGAGAATAGACAGTTTTGTACTTCAAAACGACCACCAAGATTTTCAGTTTCTGCACATGTAATGGGGTTACATTTGCAAAAATATAAAACATATCTCAGATTTTCAGTAGTAGATGCAGTTGCTGACTGATTACTATCATGATAGTTTAGCTGGTTTCTAATAGGGGGGGTAACCACAAACAGAGGGCACTAACATCCCCCCCCACCCCCTTTCCTTGGCTATGCCCTTGGTTGCTATTTTAATAATTTAGCAACCAAATCCTCGTCAAACTCACTAAAACTTTTGCAGACCATGTTATTTATGTTATGTCAGAACAGGAAGGTGATACAATGCATTTTGTTGGAAATTCATGTGGAAAAGGACATAGAAAACCATAGAAGCATTTTTCACTCACATATCTCGCCAGTGCTGTCTAATACCTCAAAGTGATATTTTCATACCCACATTAAAACTGCTTATTTTGGTATCCTATATCAGCATTTACATATGATACAAACTCAAGTTCTGCACACAGGCACATGATAATGACAGTGCACCTCTTTATATATGCATGTATATATATATATGTGTGCGTGTGTGTATATATATATAACACAGCAAATATATCCGCGTTGTTTAATTTTTTTTTAATATTATCTCGTCTGTGGCCCTTCATATCCCAATGAACAGCGAGAGTGGCTCTCCAGTCGAAAAGGTTGTGCACCCCTACTCTAAGTATCTTTCTAGAAATTCTTCAAGAAGTGAATGCAAGGGCTTTAACATAATAATGCATCTTCTCATACAACAAGATTGAAATTTGAACTTCTTGAACAAAAACATATCAAATAATAGAACATTCACTATAATCTTTTCTTCTTGCTGTGTGAATTTTACCAATTTTTTAATCTAAAGAAAAGTTTATATCATTACTGTTTCTATTCTGAAGATGAGATTCATTGATGAGACAATACAAGCATATTTTTCAATGATTGCAAGAAATGAATGACTTGAAGCATTTAAGATTTGGTAAGTTTAACTTGTCCTACTTAGTTGTATTTAAAAAATTTCAGAGTGACACTCATATTACGAGCTGAAATTACATATCTAATACTAGCTGACTTTTCTCCCTTTGCTGGTCTCAATTATTAAATGAATACTTTTTAAAATAATAAGACATATTTTTAATTTCTATATTTATTAATAAGCCTAAAAAAATTGAACATTTATCATGTGCTAATTTAAAAAATAATTCATTTGTAAAACAGAAATCTCACATAGCAACACTCTTTAAAAAAAATGTTGTTCTAAGAAAAGAGCTTGTATTTGTAATTCATAGGAATAAAATATTTATCAATGTCGTGTCCAAATCGCCAAAGTTTGCAACATGCCATTATAGTTGATTCTTTTCATGACTTAGAGTCTCACTATAAACAGATATAATGAAGTTTAAGGGGCTGAAAAAGGAAGTCAAAATTTTTAATTGTTTTACTGTATATCTGCAGTTTGTATTCAACAGAAGCTTAAAATTTAGTAAAATACCTCCTCCTAAACTCTAATTACAGTAAAAAATAAGATTTTTCTAAAATTTAGTCCTTAAGGGGGGGGGGGGGGAGAGAAGGGGCATATAACAGTTCTACCCGTTCTTTACACGCAGAAAATTACACTGGTTTCTAATAAATCTTTAAAATTGGCAAAATGTTTCTTCTTAGGCCTTAATTGAATTAAAAGATTAAATCATTTCTGAAATTTACCCATAAGGGCGTGAAAGGAAGTGTCTAGCATTTCTACCTGTTCTTTACACGGGAAAAATTGCAGTTATTTCTTGTAGAAGATTGAAATTTTGAAAAATGGCTCCTCTGAAGCCTTAATTAAGGTAAAATATAAGAATCTTCTGAAATTTAACACTTAACGGCATAAGAAGGGAATGTATAGCCTTTCTATCCATTCTTCACACATGGAAAGTCAGTGGTTTCCAGTAGAATCTTCCAAAAGATATGAACAAAGCTTGGTCTTCATCAGAACTCAGAATAAACAATCTCTGGTCAACAGGTCAAATTATTAGCCTTGCTTTTAATTTTTCCTTGTGCAAAAAACAAGTAGTATAATTTGGATTTAAGATTACTATTTCTTACTACCTATTCTATCGCTAATAAAAAAAGCCCACATAATCATAGAAAACTGTAGCAGTTTTTTCTATTAAAAGACATTTTTTCTATTGAATGACTTCTAACAGATGACTACTGGGCTTAGAAAGAAGAGCATGCAATAAATGTTGCATATTGATTAGTCCATATTTAAACAAAAGACTTTTAATTAGACAATTACATACAGAGAAACAAATATTCCACAGGTACAGGTAAAAGATGTACCGTATGTACAGTTCGAGAGGTGGTGCGCCAGTCGTTATTAGACTGCAATTTTATATTAAAATCACACAATCAACTGATTGGAAGAAAATCATATTAATTGAAATTTTATTTTTCCGACTGAGTGAAAATAATGCCTGGACCGGGAGTCGAACCCCATATCTTTGACTTACAAGGTCAAGGCTCTACAAATTGAGCTATCCAGGCTGACAACCGGTCAGCATTACTCACTCAGACAACCTTTAGGCAGAAATACAACAAGAAGGTCTATCATGTAGAATGTCTCCCATTGTTTAATGGTGTTTTCCATTACCTGTGGCTTGTTTTTCTGTTGAGCTATCTACATGATAGACCAGATATTTCTGCCTAAAGGTTGTCTGAGTTAGTAATGATGACCGGTTGTCGGCCTGGATAGCTCAATTGGTAGAGCCTTGACCTTGGGAGAGTAAATACAAGAGGCATTGGTAATATAAAATAAATGTAACCTACCCCCTCCCCCCCCCCCCCCCCCACACACACATTGATTACAAAATATGTTTAAATATGTTACAAAATATGATAAATTACAAATCAAATGTTAAATATTCACATTGTGTAATCTTATATTTTACTTAATTTTGATAAAGCATTATGCATATTCTATTGATAAATAAAAAAAAAAATTGTTAATTATGTTAATGAAAAATAAGAAAACATAAAATACATTATTTCCATATTTCAGTTAATATCATATCACAAATTTTTAAAACATCACTTTGAATAATCTATAACAAAGCACTTTCTGTAAGACCAAAATCGAACGATCTGGGCATGCACGAGAAAATTTTGAACCAATTTAGAACGGGTATATTCCTTTCTCTTTATGCTGTGCAATACAAATACTGATGATAGAGATCGAGCAGACGACTTTAATATTCATAGACACTATATATATATATATATAGTGTCTATGGCAGATGCCTAATTAAAGCTCAATCATAAAAATAATTCACACGATTAATTCACTGATTCGTACTTTCCAAGACAGTATATAGAAATAAACCAATTCATGAATTTTTATCGACTACCATCATGTGCATTTTCGTTGAAAATTTCCTTACACAGGATAGTATTTCAGGATTTTATATTGTGGCGCCATCCGTTACCATATAAAACATATACATATATTCCTAAAATTATTGTTTTCCATTCCTTAAAAGAAATAAAAAACCTTTTAAAATTAACACATTCTCAGAGTTTATTGTTCTTTAAAAATTAACTTTTATCACCTGAAAACATAGTTTAGAAAAAATGGAAATAGATATTTAAAATCAAAAGTTTTTTTTTTTTTTTTAATCTAATTATTATAGTTTCTGATATTTCATTTCCATAATACATTATAGAAAAAATAATTCAGAAAGAATAACCTAAAATATTGATACTTTACATGAGTAAAAATTTACATAGTATAATTTATTATAAGAAATTTACTGAGCAAATTAACTTGCTAAAATATTAGATTCATTCTTATTATTTATTTAACAGTATACTTTTGTTAAAATATACTACAATAGAGCACCGTTTATACGTCTTTCAAGGGACTGACGTAAAAGGATGTATAAACGAGAAGACGTATAATCGAAATTTTAATAACAACACTTTGATTACTACAAATTTAATGACACTTAAGCAACATTTGTATGGAAATACTAATTAATAAAGTTTCTTTAGTTAGTAAATGTATATCATACTTTTTTAAAGACAATAATTAATTAAAAGAAAAAAAAAAGATTTATTATAAAGTGTGAGAAAAATCATCAAGCATACGATTTATATCCATACAGATAGTTATTTAATAGTTATTTAATAACATTATCTTTAATTCATCTGATTTGCTGCTTGTCTATGAGTATTAAAAATTCTACTGTATGTGAATCCAATTGATGCTTTGATCAGTAATCTTCGATCTTTCCTGTATTCCTCCATTTAAGATGCTGTCTAGGAAAAATCCGTGTTATTTAGAATTAAAATAATGATAGGTCGTGAAATGTTGCGAATTTTAGTAAAGTGGAAAAGACGTATAACTGATATTAGCGGCATATAAACGAATAATTTTTGCATTAAAATGAATAGGAATAAATCGGGACTTCACTAAAAGGACGTATAAACGGTACTTTACTGTATTTTGATAGAATAAAGTGTTATAATGTTGTTATTCATTTATTTTTAAGTATTATTTAACCACATTTCTTGCGACCATGGAAGCCTCTATGCAAGTGCAGACTGAACGAGTCCAGTGTTAAAATAGGGGTGACTGAGAGAAAACAAGTGACAAGGGAACACCGAATAACTGGATGTTTGCCAAATAACTATCTCTCAGCCAATTTTGCATCCCTCCAAACTTTTGGACTTGGCCTCACTGCTAGTCGTAGGAAACGTGGTTGCACTATAGCATAGTCTATTTCTAAGTGTAAACAAAATTAAAATTATAGAATATAAAGAAAACAAAACATTATTAAAATTTATTTTAAATTAAATTATTTTGCCATATAAATGTGATTTTAAAAATATTTTGATAAATAAAAAAATTTAAAAAAAAAAAAAAACACCCTCTGAGATTTTTTTCTTTTTACATCAATAGATTATAGATGGCGCCACTGTCACATTGTAATTAAAATGGAATATTATTGTTATCGATGCTCGATAGATTTTATTCTTTGTACAGTCGGCAGCAGAATTATTGAAGTGCTAGCAATAATTAGCATTTAAAAGGTTTGTGCTTAATACCGTTTTCTTAAATAAATATTTGTCAAGTCATGTTCTTTGTCATATGCTGTTTGTAGAAAAGTATGTTAAAGATAAAAATTAATGATCAAAAAATATGTATGAAAATTATTAATGTGTGCTTTCTTTCTCCATTCTTACCACAATTTATAAATTCTTCCTTTTAATTACTCCTCACATTCTTTTGGTCATATTTAGAGTAAAATTAGGAAAATTTTTAGGATTTTATTTTTATTATATGGAACTTAAACTTTGTACATTGAAATTTCATGAAAATTATTCCTCCTTCCCCTCCAACCAAAAAATAATTGATTAAAGCAGGGGGTTTTCAACTGGTTTTTAGCAAAGATTCAAATTTAAAATAGATTGCATACTTACTGTGAAGTTTTGGTACCGCTTTAGCGCAAGCTGAGAGAGTTCCTGTGCTAAAAAATAAGAAAAATTTAAATTAAAAAACATTTCTTTCTCAGTATATTTAACACATTAACTATTAAGATACGAAATAACTCATAGTCAAGGGTCCTTGGTAGTCAAATACTCTCCCTTTCTCCTTTCCCATGTAGAAATTTTCATTGCTTTGTATTATCAGGATAACACATTCAAAAATAAAGTTTTTCTAATTCTATTTTTTGAATTCCACTCTTTGACCATGTCATTTTTTTCCTTTAGTGAGCAATTAAAAAAAAAAAAAAAATATTTTATTTCAATTAAGGGCCCTCTTCCCTCACCGCCGCCGGAAGCCGAAGCTAATGTTATTCTATGGGAAAATTTTCTTTACAAATAACTTATTAACTAATACATATTTTTAAATTCTGTTTTCACATTCTGAAAATTTCCAGCTGTTAAATTGATGGACCTTTTTTAAAAAATTATTTTTTAATTTTTTATATTTTATTTTGATGCTGCAAAATACGAATTTTCAATATGTGAATTTTTTTCATTTTGCAATTTTAAAATAAAATATTAAAAAAATACATTTTTATAAAAGGTCCGTCAATTTAACAGTTGGGAATTTTCTGAATGTAAAAACAGAATTTAAAAATATGTATTAGTTAATAAGTTATTTGAAAAGAAAATTTCCCCATAGAATAACATTGGCTCGGGCATCCGGCGACGGTAAGTGAAGAGGGCCGTTAAGCAAACTTAAGGGTCTAATTTTTAATCTCAAAAAGAAATATTTATTTTTTTTTTTCAAAATATTGCACACTAAGATAGAAGGTGATATGTTTAAAGAATAGAATTCATAAAACAGAATTCAAAAAACTTTATTTTTGAAAGAGATATCCTGATAATACAAAGCAATAAAAATCCCACTGGATTGCATGGTGAAGGATAAAGGAAGGTATCTGACTACTAGGGACCCTTAACACATTAAGTGCCCAGCCTGTTTTGCTCACCATTCTGTTCAGGCGTCATTTGGCCATCTAAAAATTTGGTTCCGATCCCTTGGGACTGGCGTGGCAGTCAACATGTTAATTATACTGCAAGATTAAATTTTGCTTTCTAAAGTTAACAAACTTTTTTTTTTTTTTTTTAAATTATTAAAGTAATACTTTATGAAAAATTTTATTAAAATAATAAATAAAAACTTTGTAAGTAAGCCTCTTATCAAGAGAAAAAAATTTGATATGAACACCACATGACTTCCTTGCACACCTAATAAACTAAACTTACTACTACTTAACTTTTTCACATGTGGAAAGTGGTTTATAAATAAATAGACAGGTTCTAGTTGAAATGCACGTTATTCAACAAATATTTTTTCTTCTAGAGTGAATACTACAACAGGAGTGACAGTAAATTCATGAAAAATACTTGAAATTTTAGCGAGAAAAAGTTTTTGTATGGGTGTAGAACATATAATTTGTTGCAGAGTGGTCCAGTCCTTTCATTATGAAAATTATTAATTTTAATTAGGTTTAGCAGCCATATGAATTTGATATTTTAGTTTTATTTCATGAAATTAACAATCAGAAAAACTGGAATTCTGGTGCTGAAAATGAAAAAAAATAACTAAGTCAGATAACAGATACCTGAACACAACTACCCCTGCTATAAGGTCTTATCACATAAGTAAGTGTCTACTTACCTGTTTCAGTAATTTCTCTATAGACAAGATCTGCAGAACTAGGATCATATGGGCCTGTCCTTAATATGTAATCCGTACTCAATGCTAAGGTGTTAACCCAGTGGCCATGCCCTGTCAAAGTTCTACATAAGGCACCCTAGAAATTCACACAATTACAATAAATTAACTGTAACTGAAGTATATTTAAAATTTTTTTTACAGTATCAAAACATTAAAGTGTAAGAAAAATGTAATAAAATGATGATTCATAAAGCAGAAGTTACATCTTCTCCTCTACATCTTGTAAGTTATACATAAAAATTTAAGTAACAGTACAAGCTTTTTATTGTGGAGCCTTGAAAGGCATAAAATAAAAATTTATTCTTGGAAAGACATGCTATAAATAAATGAAAGTTTCAATGCTAAGAAAATTTTAGAGAAAAATATAGATATTTCACTTTTGCAAGAGATGAAAATTTTTAAATATTCAAAATATTTTAAAAAGCTATCGAGACCAATATTCTTAGCCATTTGTTTCTACATAAGTATTTGTTAAACCATAAATTTCAGAGGTCTCGAAAGCTCAAAAAATGTTTTTTTACTTAAATTTTTATTTTCTGCTTTTTTAGTTATAAAAAAAGCCTCTAAAAAAATGAATAAAAAATTCTTAGGATACTGTGTAGACTTTGAAAGATTATCTTTTATCAATTGACACCTTTTCTATTAATTATCTGCAAAAGTTAACACATGGGCCCTTGGAGAATCGAACCCACAACATGCTCTAACCAAAAATCAAAGAACAGTAAAGAAAAGTCATAGAACATGCTAAAAGATTCCAACAACTACTTATACAAAAAGAATATTGTTCTCAAATGCTTTTTAAAATATTTTGAACATTCATCTCTTGGAAAGTGAAATATTTATATTTTTCTTTAAATATTTATATTTTTGTGTTTCAACAATTTTCTTATTGTTGAAACTTTTATTTATTTTTTTAAAGCATGTCCTTGCAAGAATATTTTTTAAATGCTTTTTAGGGCTACACAATAAGTTTTTTTGTTTTGTTTTTTTAATTATAATTATTACATTTTTATCCATGTGTGTTTTAGTAACCAAAAGAAGCTTCTTAAAAAAATTAATTAAAAATTTTTAGAATAGTGTGTAGACAATGAAGGATCTTTATTTTATCATTTGACATCTTTCCTCTTAATTTTATGCAATAAAGTAACCCATTGGTCTTCGAACTTACAACCATCATATTATCAATATGACATTCTATCCAATTGATCTAGAAAATGATGAAAAAAGGTGCTAACATTTATGTTAAAGTGGAGGCGTTTTGTTTTTCAGTGTGGCACAAAAACACGATGACAAAATTCAATTTCAACAAAAAGCTTCTAAAAAAACATTTATTTATGTATTTTTTACTTAAAACATTTTATTTTGTGCTTTTTAATATCTATTGTTTAATATCGAAAAAAAAAAAAAAAACTTCTTAAAAAATACTTAGGATACTGTGTAGTCAATGAAAAATTTTCTTTTATCAATTTACACCTTTTCCACTAATTATCTGCAAAAATTAATATGCCAGGCCTTCGAGGATCGAGCTCTCGACCACCACATTATTAATGTAATGCTTTAACCAACTAAGCCAAGGAGCAACAAACCGAATAGCTTATATTTACTTTAAAATGGAGGTGCCTTTTTTATTAGCATGGTACGGAGATGCGATGACAAAGTCAATTTCATATAAAAAGCTTCTAAAAATAGATACAGAAAATTCCTCAAATAATGTTATTGCAACTAATGAATTCATAAGGATGAATTCAGTTAGCAAAGCAATTCATTCACAAAAGCCAATCCTTGTCCCAGGATCCAAAGGGTTAAACTCAGATCTGTCTACATGTTGTATTTCCTGTATTGGGTGAGTGCAAAAGTTCTACCCATTTTTGGATATGCAAATTTGCAATGGAATTGACGTCACACATGATACTGTAATGAAGCGAATCGTTGGCCAATCAAACATGCGGAGGCCTCACATATAAATGCATCGTGTCTCACAAAATTAATCATCCCAAAAGAAATATCACAGGGTGTAACATGAAAAAAGCATATAAGACATTTGTTTGTTATACGAATTCGATAAAAAGTTTACGGCAGCCGCAGCATGTCGAAATGTTTGTCAAGTTTATGGGGAGGATGCAATAGACGAAAGCACATGTCGTCGATGGTTTCGTAAATTTAGGGAAGGAGACAGAAGCTACCAAGATCAGGCTAGGAGTAGATGGCCCTCACACATTGGAGACGATAATATTAACCAAGCCATAAGGAACAAACCCAAACCCAAACGTGCAAGAATTAGCGGAGACCTTCAACCTACATGGGACAACAGTCGAGAGACGGCTAGTTAAGTTGGGTTTTACGAGAAAGTTGGGTCATTGGGTTCCACATAACCTGACAGATAATCAACTGGAAGACTGAATTGTCACCTGTGTTTCCTTGCTTTCCCGATACAAAAATGACCCATTCTTGTATCTGAATATTTTAGTGCAGCCCTGTAAATCTGAAGGTTAACCATATCATATTGTATACAAAACATTATTTTAGCATACATGTTTATTTAACAACAAATGTTTATTTTTTATGATTTTTGCAGTAGTTATTTAAGTGTGATTTATAAAAATATCTGTACTAAAACACAAAGCAGTGGTATTTTTTAGGGGTGTCCCTGCACTCAAACTAGTTGTACAGGACCTATTAATGCCATTTTAAATAGGGAACATTCCATACTAAACTTCAATAACATATATCATTTTTTAAAAATTCTGAAAATATTTACGAACACTGGGGGGTGGGCAGACAGGCAGATGGATAGTCAGAAAGACATATACACACACTGAAATCCTATTCATACTTAAAAATTATTAAATAGTGTTAAATTGCTTAATGTAAATGAAAATGCAATTCCAACAAATTTCCAATAAAAGCACTCAATGTAAATGAATATTTTTGTGGGACCCTGTAAATCTAATGCTAATCATACTACATTTATTAAAAAGCATTCTTTTGTGCATATGAATAACATATTTCAATTTTATTAAGATTTCTGCAAAGTAAAGTTATTGGAATTTGGTTTATAGAAATATCTCTCATAGAATGCAATGCTTTGGGATATTTTCAGGTGTCCCTGTACACAAACCAGTGGTGGTATTTACTCCACTTTCTGTAGAAAACATCTGATAGTGAACTTCAATAACATATTTGAGTTTCATTAAAATTTGTGTAAAATAAAGGCATTAAAATATAGTTTATAGAAATACCTCGCATAGAACAAAATGCTTTAGAATACTTAAGGGGTCCCTGTACACAAACTAATAGAGGTATTCACTCCTTTTTTAATAGGGAAGATCCAATAGTGAACTTGAATAACATATATCAGTTTTAAGAAATTCCATGAATATTTACAAGAATTAAAGTGCTGACACACAGACTGATGGACAGACAAACCAAAGTCATTAACACTTTTCAACCTTGTTGGAAAGTGTTATAAAGGAAGAAGGAATTGACAGCTATTGAATGTAGATTTTGTTTGTTGAAACATGTAACCGAATTATGAATGAATAAATAAAAATAAATTTAAAGTTTATGAAATCATCTTATTCAAGCTTCAGCAAACAATTACCATACTTGGTTAAAAGAATTGCAACACTGTTAAGCAAACTATTCACAATGAACTATTCTACATAAAGTATATTTTCAATCATATGAAAATGAAACAGTAGCAGGGATAGAGTCATGTTTTAATTAACTTTTGGGATCTATTTTTGTAAATTTTTTACTTATTTTTGTACAAAAAAAAAATGTAATGCCTTTTATTTTAGCAGTCACTCTTAATTTAATATCAAATTAATAGAGTTTTAATAAACCAGTTATTGTCACACACTGAAAATATACATTGCGAACAGAAAAATATTAATATGGAACAAAATCTTGTGAAAAGACCAATTTTATACATTTGAATTTTGTGAATGGGCAGCTAAAGGTCCTGAAGTTTTGCACAGATTGACTATTGAGAGTAAAGATAATAATATACATTCATTCTTAAGTCTGATAATATAATATATGTATCTTGTTATACAGATTATATATTTCATAATAAATGAAACAGATAACAGAATTGTAACATGTAATTAAAAACAGGAATTTACATCTTTAGCTCGCCAAACTCTAATTGTTCTATCTTGTGATGAAGAATAGATGAGTCCAGAACCACCCCATTTCACACAAGTCACCGAAGCTGTATGGGATGATAAAACATAAATTGTCTGATAAGTAACAATGTCCCAAACTCGAACAGTGCAATCTTTAGAGGCACTTGCCAGACGTCTACATTCAGCATTTCTAAATAAGTTATAAAATTAAGAATAGGAAAAAGTTAACATTAAAGATAATTTCAATATATATATATATATATATATAATTTATATGAAGAAACAAAATTATTTCAACTCAAAAATATCAAAAAATATAGAAATATCATTTATCAACCATGAATATTTAGAGATGTTAGAGTGTAATTTTTTAACCAACTATACAAAAAATGACAGAGAGAATCGAGCCTAGATACTCTACTTTCTGTGTGCCTCAGTGGTAAAGTATCCACATGGTAAAGGAGTATTTCGGTTTGATTTCAGGCTTTGACATTGTTCACGTAGTAGGGGGGGGGGGGAATTCAACCTCACACTCAAACTACTTAAAGAAATCATTAAGAAACAAGTACCTGACAAGACTGCTACATTATATGATACTGAACAATCTTACGATATAAATTAATCATTGTACATTGTTTATTCTACAAAGTAGGCTGAGTTAGTTAAGCTACGCTGATAGAAAATAAATAAATAAATCACTTTTTTAGTTTTTTTTATGTTACAGAGTTCAGTAAAAAATTCCACGTGGAAGGGGGGGGGGGGTAAACAATGTCGAAAATTGTAATTATGACTATAAGAATGTAGGGTAGAATTGTGTGAGTACCACACCAAATTTTTTATAAAATAATCCAGTTATATTTCAATGCTTAGAAATAAACAAAAGAGTTCACTTACCCATGGCATAATACACAGCTTTCCCAGAGAGTTTCATAATCATTTCTTTATAGTATATTTCAATAGTACAAGAAAGTCAAAATCATTCAGTGAAAGTAGAAGACAGGGTGGCTCGGTTTTAATCTTTTCAAATTTTCCTGATTTTTTTCAGGTTATTTTGTTCCATTTTAGCATGAGACACTTAAAAATTTATATTTTCTGTTTAGAATTTTCTGGCTTCAATCAAAGTTTCATATATATACACACCTGCTCAAAAGTTTAGAAATAATCTTTTTTTTTTTTTTTAATTTAATGACTTATCTCTAAATGAAATGCTTTTGAACACTAGATATGTAAAGAACATGGTCTTCCTCATGTTTTTCAATGAAGATTAGGTTGCGAGAACAATTAGGGGGGTGGCAACTAACTGAGCAAAATCAATAATGTTTGTGATCAACCTGCATTGCTAAGTGAAGGAAATGATCTGTAACTTCAGGATAAGTTAATATAGACCCAGTACAATTTATGGATGAATTTGTGTGATGATAGCATGTTAAATAACAGAGATATAAGCCTTTATTTTAAAACTCCCACAAAAATCAGCATGCTCTTTTATTTATAATATACAGAATTTTAAACGAAAATTATTCCAACTTTCAGATAAATTGAAAAAACACTTTTGAAAAAATATACTGCAATCGGAATACAAATATCTGAAATATCTCGTGAAATATAAACATTTGTCGATTTTGAGTTATGTACATAGTCAGACTCAGAAAAAAATTCTCTATCGATTGGTATAAAGGATTTAAGTCCATGTCATTTAGTCTGAGAAAAATCATTGGTAAAAAAGATACAATTCAGAAATTTAGCATTCATGTTTGGTACAGTAAAGCATTGTTTATAAGTCTTACTTTCAAGGGACTGATGTAAAAAGACATATAAATGAAAAGACATATAGTCGAAATTTTAATAATAACACTTTGATTACTACAAATTTAATGATACTTAAGCAAAATTTGTATGAAAATACTAATTAATTAAGCTTCTTAAGTTAGTAAATGTATATTAGACTTCTTTTAAGACAATAATAAAAAAAGATTTATTATAAAAAGTGAGAAAAATCATACTCTTAATGCATGACTGGGTACTAATTACATATACCATATATCGAGTATTATATTTCTTAAGAACTATATGAACACATTTTGAACATTAATTATATATAATGCATATTTTTAATAACAAGCATATGATTTATGTCCATGCAGATAGTTATTTAATAACATTATAAATCTTTAATATTCATTTCATTTGCTGCATGTCTATGAGTATTAAAAATTCGGCTGTGAATTCAATTTATTCTTTGATCTGTATTTTTCGATTTTTCCTGTGTTCCTCCATTTAAGATGCTTTCTAGGAAAAATCTGTCTTATTTAGAATGAAAAATAATGACAGGTCAAGAAATTTTGTGAATTTTAGTAGAGTGGAAAAGACATATAACCGATATTAGCGGCGTATAAACGAAGAATTTTTGCATTAAAATGAATAGAAATGAATCGGGATTTCACTAAAAAGACGTATAAATGGTGCTTTAGTGTATAAAACAAACTATATAAATCTGTTAAAAATAAACAAACTTCAAAATGAAATGTATGTAGTTTATTCACAAAATTGTATATTACGATAATATCCTGGTTAAAACTGTATTGAACAGATAAGTTTTATACAGAATTTTTTTAACTTTATTTTTCGTCTCCTGAAAAATCAAGAATATGGACTTAAATCCTTTATACTTATCAGTACAAATATATTGGGCAACTTTTGTCAAAAGTTCATTTGAACAGAGTAAAAATTAAGCAAATTGTTGGCAAAAGAACAAGCTAAATTTTAGGTATTTTCCAGAGTTAAAATTCCATAAGGATTTTTTTTTTTTCACATGTCACATAATTAATTTGAAAATCCAATTATTTCAACCTCTTTGTAAAAGTTCTTTTTTGTGAAAAACCCCTTACGATCTTACAAATCTCAGTAAATAAACAAAAATATGTTAGAGTTACAAGCTTATAAGGGGTTTCTCACAAAAATGTACTTTTGGAACGTGGTTGAAATAACTGTACCTTCAAATTAATTACGAGGTAAGTGAAAAACCCCTTTATGAAATTTCAACTCTGGAAAATACTGAAAATCTAGCTCGTTTTTTTACTGACAATTTGCTTAATTTTGTCTATTCAAATGAATTTTTGACAAAAGTTGTCCAATATGTTTAACTTTCAACCTATGTCATAAAAATATTTCTATCTTTTGCGCATATGCAGTGATGTGCTTTTCATAAAAATGGTCATATTTCATGAGATATTTAAGATATTTGTATTCCAGTTGCAGTATATTGTTTCAAAGGTATTTTTTAATTTATCTGAAAGTGGGAATAATTTTCATTTAAAATTCTGTATATTATATCTGTACTGATAAGTATAAAGGATTTAAGTCCACATTCTTGATTTTTCAGGAGATGAAAAATAAAGTTAAACTAACTAAAAACTAATTTGAAAAATTGATTAGGAAAAAGGGATTAGGTTGATTTATACCCTTTATACCATTCAGTAATTGCCAATCTTCATTTAATAAAGGGAAAAAATTGAATTAAATATTTTATACTAAAGATTAATGCTAAATTTCTGACTTGAATCTTTTTTTACCAATGGATTTTCTCAAAGACTAAATGACATGGATTTAAATCCTTTATACCAATCGATAGAGAATTTTTTTCTGAGTCTGACTATGTACTTAACTCAAAATTGACATTTTTGGACTTAAACCCTTTATACTTATCAGTACAGATATATAAAAAATATGCTGATTTTTTCTTTTTTTTTGTTTTAAAATAAATGCTTATATCTCTGTTATTTAAAATTCTATCATCACGCAAATTGTACTGGGTCTGCATTAACAGATCTTAAAATTACAGATAATTTCCTTCACTTAACAATAGAGGGTGATCGAAAACATTATTGATTTTGCTCAATTTGTTGTCGGCCCCCTAATTATTGTCATAACCTAATCTTCACTGAAAAATACGAGGAAGATCTTGTACTTTACATAGATGTATAATGAATAAGATGGAGCATACGTGTTTTGGTTTCAGTTAAAAAAATTCCAGAAATGTTGGATATAGGGTTGTAACAATGCTGCAATCTGATTGGTTAGCGATATGTATTGCAATTGGGTAGCGATATGTTGGCGAGATTTTTGAATCGCCATGTCAGTCAGTCAATGAGTCAACGGCCACAACAGACAGTGATAAATGCACCAAAGATTGATACCCTACTTCAATATAACTGGGTACAAAACTCTGGTAATTCTCCAGAAGGGGGACTGAAACATTTGAGTATTGATGTACGCCATCTTCCTTGATTATTAGACTATGGTTCTTTATATATTCAATGTTTAAAAGCATTTCATCAACAGATAAGTCTTTAAATTGCTATAAAAAAAAAATAAAAATGATTGTTTGTAAATGTCTCTGTAGAATTCCCCTACAGATTTCAATCAAAATTCCAAAATGCTTTTTTTTTTTTTTTTTATTTAGTGAAAAATCCCTGACTTTTACAGATTTCAATCAAAGTTTCTTTTTTTTTAAATATTTACTCAGAATTTTTTGACTTTACAGATTTCAATCAAATTATCTGATTTTTTCCAGTGTTCCAGTTAGCTACTTATTCTGCAAAGAATAATGTTTTTCTTTAAATGAAAATTTTTTAAATTTATTTTTGTACGGGAATAAAGGCTAAAGAAATTTCGTAAATTTTTTTGTTTTTTTTTTTGTTTGGTTTATTGGTTGATTTTTTTTTTTTTTTTGGAACAATTAAGTAATTGTCTGAAATCATGATATAAATATTGCCTTATTTAAAGTCACTTAAGGCATATTGGACTTTTTAGCATGTCTGATAATGTGGACATGTAAAACTTTTAATAAAAATCATCCATATTTTATACACTGATATAAGCAGTAAAATGCATTGAAAAACGCATTAAAAAGTAATAAATGAAAAACTTTGTAAGTAAATACAGTCAACTCCTTCCAATCTGCAAAAGTTTTATCCAAAGGTTGTGTGGGTTATAACTTTTGCAGATACAAAATCAGCTATTAATATTAATTCAAAAATAGACATTAAAATGGAAAAAAATATTTCTAAAAAGTTTTAGAATAAAATATTTCTTCAATATTAATAAAACTAATCAAACATATTCATATATGAAGGTAAATAATTTAAGCATGCTCGAATAACTATGTAGCAATAAAATACAAACACATATATTTATTTAAAGAATACAAAAGAAAATATTTTTATGTTCAGAAATGAATATTTTCCCTACTACTTTTAATTTTGTACATTGACATAATAATGGTTTATTTAAAATTTTTATACCTATACTTTCTTGACTCTGGCTTGACCAAGTGCTGATCTGTATAAATTTCAGGATAATAAATGCAAGAATCTTACTGTTTTTCCCCAGCATTATTTTAAAGTAAAAATTAAGCTCAAAATTTGATTATAGAAAAAATGGGGAAAATAAATAAAAATGTGAGAAATGTTGCTGATTTTTTTTTACGAAATCTCAGCTATAAATTTCTTTGTTTATATTAAAAAATCAATTGGAGATTACAGGAATTTGCGGATCATAGGTCTGTGGATTAAAGAGAGTTGACTGTATCACCAACTGCAAAAAAATTTCTTTTTTTTTCAAAAGCAAGTTTTTTCAATTGATGATGTTTACATAAAAAAGCTTTTACTTAATATTGAATATTTTTTCTTTTTACTTTCCCCCTTTATTTATTTAATTTTCTAATTATGGCATTATTTATATATATAAATGGCTAAGAGATTTTTGTGGACACACAGAGTATAAGATCACATGCTGAACAAAAAGTAAAAGAAAAGAAATGGTTAAATGAATTTAATGTTTTGATTTTTATGTGAAAATAGGATCACATGCTATATTTAAAAGAGTGTAAAAATTAAGAGTTTATGTGATGCATGTGGCATCGGTATAAAATGTTTATAAGAAATAGATTAAAGAAATAGAATAAAGAAAATGTTTATAAGAGAATGTTTAAACAGAAGCAACTATGTTGGTTACATTTTGTTTTACAGCTTGAGCTTTTGAATTTTTAGTATTATCTATCGTAGGAACAAATCACATTTTTATGCAAGTGCAGATTTATGCTACTTTATTGATTTTTAAAGTGTGGATCTCTTTTGTTTGCTCTCTCTCATTCTGTAACTTGGATCAGATGGATTGACACGCAAACAGCATCAGGCCGAAATTTGTACATTTCGAGTTTGATTTTGAAATTTTTCTCGCATTCAGAATTTGGTTCATTCACGAACCGGAGTTTTTCTAGTTTTATTATAAAAAGACAAGCAATATTTTAAAATACAGAGAAGAAAAAAAGTAACTTATTTTAAATAATTACAAATGTAATGGTTCCCAACATATGGAATAAATCCATCCTCTATGACCAATGAGTGTTCTTCCAGTCTGAAGGCCAGTAATTGGATCCCAAATGCAAATCTAGAACAAGAAATATTATTAAGCAAAGGTTGCTAATAGCCATACAATATCAATATTATACACCAGATTCAATAACTGTCAAAGTTTTGCCAAATGAAGTATAAATATCTCTGAAAAAACTTTTTGGAGGAGAAGTGACCAACAAAATTTTAATTCAAATAAAGTTTAGTATGATCTAAGAAACATGCCAGTTTTTTGACTGCTGAATACTGTTGCTTAGATAATAATATAAAATCAAGTCTTGATATTGAAAAATCAATAATATGCATATTATTTAAATCATTTTATGTTAAATGAAAAAATTATCTGCTCAAAGAAATAAAATTAATTATGCAGTTAAAAAAAAAAAAAAAAAAAAAAAAATTAGACATTCATATTTATTTTTAGCTATATGGTTGCCAGCATCACTTATACTGACACTCCTGAAATAATCTATTCATCACTCGCCTATGTATTGATGTAAAAAGAATAAGACTTACCATCGCCCCCCGCCCCCTCCTTCTAAAATAGTTCCTCATTTCACAACTGACCACAAAAATATAGTTTTTTACTTGTAATTATAATATAAAGGATTAATTTACATTTAAATTAGCAAAATACTTTACAAACGTTCCTTTAATAGCATGAGCATATATATTTCAAACCAACGGGTTCATCTTTCAGTGCTCGAATTCGAGCACTGAAGATGAACCCGTTGGGGTTTGAAATATATATGCTCATAATATTAAAGGAATATTTGTAAGGTATTTTGGTTATAGTTTTTTATTTGTCAATAGACAATTTGCACGTTTTCTGATTTTATTCTTATTTCATAGAAAATGAAAAAGTAAGAAAATAAATACATATATTTTCTTAATTTGAAATCGAATGAGTGATTTATAACAATTTTAACATCGCACTATTTACTCTATCTAGAAAACGCAGTACAATATATCGTGACGTCACTCTTTATGACAACAAACGGAAGTAATCGTTGTTTACATTCGATTTCGTGCTTTGCTTTGGTTCTTGAATCAGTGAAATAGGTGTTGTATGTTGTAATAAAGACGGAAATTAAAAAATCGTACTATAAATATTGTATTATACCATTTAACACTAATACAACGGCTAATGCTTGTCAAAAGCTATTCTTTAGCGTTCCACAGGATCCTATTAAACGAAAACATTGGACAACCGCCATGAAAAGAAAACAATTGAAAACAATGATAATGGAAAATGGTGATAATGATAATAAATGATTATACGATGAAAAAGAATCGCTCAGAAATCACATAAACAATTGATAATTACGAAAGTTTAAACGAATTGCTGCTTACTAACCAGGCTAACAAAATGTAAACAATGAAGCATCATAAAGTGTGACGTCAGGCAGCGTTTTGAAGTCACAGGATTTTTGATTAATTTTAAAGTTATTTTTTAAATTCATGAGAACTTTTTTTGCATTTTTAATAAACATTTTGAAATTTATGGGCCTAAAATTACCAGAAAAATAGGATTTTGTTAAAATCCCCCATGTGTGCAAATTGTCCATTGGCCTCAAAAAAGCTTTCTCCAACTGACTTCAGAAAAATAACATTTTCAGTGATTTATCTAAGGAAAGTAGGTGACAGACCTTACGCAAAAATTTCTTGAAACAAATCTTTAATAAAAATCAATGAAAATAAAATAGATGCTTTACAAAAATAAGATGATTTTAAGTTTCTTTAAAAAAATATGGTCAAGAAAATAACTTTATTTCTGTATTTAGGTGAAAATTTTGAAAAAAAAAAAAACTGGCAAGCAATTTAAAATTTCAACTCTCAGGCCAGATACTGACTTAGATAGGAATCTATTAATAATTCATGTTCAGCACAAGAAAAAACTTTATAAATAATGTAATTAGTTTTACAAAAAAGAAAAGAAAAGAAAAAACTGATTTCTTTACTCTTTACCTGTCCATTTTTGCAACCAGAAGCAAGTTTCATTCCATTAGGAGACCAAGAAATACAAAGGACCCAATGCTTATGACCTATAAGTTAAAAGTAGATAAATATTTAAAATCTCAATAAATTTATATAGTACATCCAAATATTGCTTTCTTTGTACTGTGTAGTGATGGAGCAAGTTGAGAGAGTGTCTGCCCCAACTTGGATCATTATCATAATGTAACTCTCAAAAAGTTAGGCTCAGCTGTACATTTTTTTTTAAACATTAAAATTATTATGAAATTCCATATTTTAATTCCCATATGCTCAGATTTAAATTATTTCATTTCTTGCACAAGAAATTCATTTATGAAATCACCCATTAATGTAACTTTGACTCTTTCAAAACAAAGAAAATTGGATTAATCTTTACCTGCTAATGTGAGAAATTTCAAATTACACTGAAGAGTAGACTGTGCTGCCCACTATGATATCCTAAGAAAATTAATTCCTATTTACAAAATCGAAGCTGAAATTTAAGGTGTCCCAACGTGGGCCATGTCTCAAGATGCCCTACTCCCAGAGGCGTGCCTGGCTTCGAAATATTGGGGGGGACATCTGAGGTCAGGGCCCTATTAATGCAGGGGCACATGCCCGGGCCCTGAGTAGGAGGGGCCCTAAAACTGATCCTAAAAAGGCCCTTTTGCTGCTTTTCTTGCCCCTAAAAATGACAAAAAGTAGTATCATAAAATACAAAATTCTGTCATGTTAGATCCATATACAGTTGTATGTACTTTTGCTGATTGTTGCAAAGTGCGAGGGGGCCCATGAAAGTATGTGTGTCCCGGGATTCACATGACGTCAATCGGGTCCTATCTAAGATATATGCAAAGGGGAGGAATTTTCTTTGTCAGAATAAATTTAAGCAGACATAATGATGTCCATGTGCATGTATCAGAATAGCATGGGCTGGGTTTTAATTAAATAACTGTATTAACACGCTTATTAAATATTATTAATTATTTCTACATACAAACAATTAACTAATATAAATTTTATCGATTTTTTTTTTTTCTTAATCTATGTGCATACATATTGTTGATAATTAACTGAATACAAACACACACACACATATACATAGTATATATATATATATACTTTTCTTTTTTTTTTTCTTTATCTGTGTATGTAAAAAGGAATGACTGTCTCTGTGCTCTGGAGCTCAGTCTACTGATCACAGGTCTACAAAACTTGACAAATGTTTACCTTGAACGCTGCTGGGGTGCACCTTATCAAGATTTTTTTTCGAATATGAATATTTTTTTTCTATTTTATCCATAAATTTTTCTTAAATTTTTGCATTCATTTCAATCATATCTCCCCTTGTTGACTTTTGAATTTTTATCACCATTTTAGACAAAAATATATAATTTATGCGATTATTTTTTCTGTTTCTTTCTTTTCTTTTCTGTTTTTCAATATTTTATAATTTACTTATATTTTTGATGCACTAACTTGGCTTAAAGTGGCTTTCACAAAAGCAGAGTCCTTGGCGAAAAATGTCTGATCTATTTCAGCATTAAAATTTTAAAATATTACCCAGGATTATCAATGAATTGGCTTTCATGTCAAGCACGATTAATCTGTGCCGAAAACATACTATTTAAACAAAACAAAAAAGAAGAAAAAATCTAAAACTGAAGTATATTAAAAAAGGCTATGGTTGTTTTTTTACTCCATTTTCATTTTTTCATATGCATGAGCAAATTTAATATTTTATCATTTTTTATTTTTTGCGTGAAAGTTTATTCCATTTTATGCTAAATAAATAAATAAATAAATAGTAATTGGTAATTTTTTTTGCAACAATTATAAATTTAAATGTCCAATTTTGAAGTTATTACCAGGTTATTATTTTCATATTTTAATTAATTTTAAAAAATCTAATCAAAACTTCATTAAAAATAACGTACCAAATGAAAGGGGCGATTTTTCTGAATCTGTCAGACTAAACAGTTTATTGATTCGCCAATTAGATTTTTTTAAATTAATTAAAGTATGAAAATTAGGTTGCAACTTGCTATATAAATGAGTACAAACCGGAAACGTCACCTCTCTTGCAAATTATATAAATAGATGGGAATTTATAAATAGCTTTTGAATTCTTTACAAATATCTGAGAGTATCTTCTGTCGAAGCTAGGAGATGTGAAAGTGCCTGATTAAAACTCAGGTCATATTTGCCGACTTAGCAGTTCTGAATTTTCGAGGTTTTCACTGAAACTTTTGAGAATGTTGGTTAGGATTTCTCAGAAAGACAGCCCCCTAGAGAGCACTCTATGCAGTCCTAGGACCCTCACATAGTCATTTGTTCTTAAGATCTACACCATCACTGGAAGGAGAGGGGCGTATAATTTTGAACTGCTCCGGGCGCTCCAAACTTACGCTACGCCACTGCTTCTTCGGTCTTTTCTTATAACTTGGTATCCAAAATAGGACTTTGGTGGTCCATCTATCATAATTTATTCTTGCAAGGTACTCAGTCCAACTCTATTTTAACTTTTTAACTCTAGAAATAACACCTGTAACTTTAATTTGCTCCCTGATCTAAGTGTTTCGTTTTCTGTCTCTTCGGGCGAATCCTAACATGCATCTCTCCTATTTTAACTTAGAGTGGCTTTCAAAATCATCAAACTAAGAACTTTTGTTCAGCTTTATCCAGTCTTAAAGAAGAAAAAAAAAACTTTTTCTTTTTTCTACTCACCAGGACTAATCGTTGATTTTCTTGAAAAAATTATTGGTATAAGACTTAGACAATAATACTATTTACCAGAAATACTAGGTGCTGAATCACAGAATAAAAGCTATAAAAAAAAATTATTCCATGGATGAAATATCTCCACATAAACACCTGATTGTATGATTGCAATTTTCTTCTATCATTGTTAAGCAACTCTATTTTGATTTATTTCAATTTCAATTAATCAAATATCTAATATTCTAATTTATCATATTTTTATTGCCTACAAACAGTGTGGCAAATTAGGAGCTTCAACACACATATTGCAATCAAAGAATCATATTCAGTATAAAAATCAAGTATGATCCGGAGACTGTGCATGCTTAATGAGGCATGCACAGTTCTGGCTGAGTACACTGCACTTTTGTAGAGGAATTCTGTCCATTTGTTTCAATGTTTGCTTTCTGATGTCATTACTGATGAGGGGCCTAAAAAGGTTCGAAACGTATAATTTTATGTTGTGTATATAATATTCTGATTCTGAATATTTTATTGTATATAGTGACTGTCTAAATTTTATTGCAATTAAAAATCAATTAATAAGTATCTATATTTTTAATTCAGTTGAATTAATGCTAAACATTTTGTGAATGTTTCTTATATCAACAGATTTAACACATAAAATTTACAGATTCAATTAAGTGTAATTGAAAATAGATAAATATTCCTTACTTATTAATTTTCATTATCTATATACTGTTAAATGTATATTTCAAAATTTTAAGTCTATATTTACATTTACATACACATATATATTATATATTTTTTTTAATTACAATAAAATGAATTTTTCATTTAATACTATCAAATGTTAAAATTTTAGTTATTGAAATCAATATTTTGCAGAATTTTATATTGCAAGAAAAAGAAAAATTGATAAATAAAACTTATCACATTAATATTGTTTAAGACAATATAATGATAAGATACCTTTGCAAGTGTACTGTGGAGTTTCAGTGTTGACATCCCAAAGTCGAACAGTTGTATCGCCAGAACCACTTGCAAGATACCTAAAAAATATACTTAAGTGATAAGCATACCATTAAGTTAAACTGCAAATCTATTTGTGCCAGCAGTTACAGACTACATTCAAAGTTACTAACATAGAAAATACAAATCTGCATCCTATTGAAAACAATTCAAACTTAAAAAGCATGATCAAAACATAGTATGAGGTATGAATTTTTGTTTAACTCCACCTTGAATCAAGACATTACAGAAAAGGTTATTAAAGAAAAAAAAAAAAAAATAGACAACTACCAGAAGCAGGAATGAGGGGAGTTGAGATAAGTTGTTCGATTCATAGTTGTTAGATCTCATATCCACCCCACATCTCATTACTAATAATTAAAGGGGGGGGATGACAAAGTGTTTTATTTATTTATTTATTTATTTATTGCTTTCTTCTATACTCAATAGAAGACAATATTTGATTCATAAAAATTTCCATCTCGGGTTTTCAATATATCCAGACATTTTGAGAGGTCTAAAACATGATTTGACCATTTTTAGAAAATACCTGTGTATGTGCATGTGATAAAAAATTTGTGGCAACTATATCTCAGAAACTACTGCACAGAATTTCATAAAATTTTATATGTAGTTGCATCTTGAAATAAAGTAGTCTCAATCAACTTTTGGTGAAAATCATCCAACAGGGGATGATGTCATCCTGCTTTTTTTTAATTTTAACATGGCGGTATACGACAAAATTTCGTATAAATATACATAAAAAGAATTATTTTTTAATAATTATTATGAAATTATAAAGAATTATTTGATAGTGACAGTCAACTGGGGAAATTTTTTTTATACAAGTAGAAGCATCGCTCCCGTGGTTGAACCATTGATCTGTGATAATTTACAATGAAGATAGCAATTTTTTTTCTTAACACTAGAATTACGGCGATCTTCGTATACCTAGAAATACGGCAGGGGTCATTTTGACCCCTGTAAATAAAATCTGTATATTTCCCTATATAACATTATATATTTTTGAAAATCTAATAAAAATAAACTAAATTACAATGATTAAAGTATATTTTAAAGGGTATGGACAAATAGCTGGCTGAATATCGTTGAATTTCTTATTATTCCCTTTTGAGCATATAGTACTAGTTCCTCTTAGTTATGTCAGAATTTGAATTACTGGGAACATATTCATTTTCACTTTCACATGAGCTAGAAGATGATATCACATGATCTCTCATTATAAAAAATTCTGAATCACTAGAGGGTTCTATTTTCATCTCTATTTGAAGAATTGTTATCCATTTCAGAACCAGAATCGCAATCAGATAGTTCTTGCATCAATTTAACTGTTTCTTCTTACATTAGTTCTCTTCTATGAGCCATTAGTATATAATAAACTCGCATAAATATAACAAAATAATTTATCAAAAATTGTTATTATATGTAACAAACAAAATGCCTAACAAAATCTACGAACGTTTTCTCGAACATAAGCTCTTTTATCTGTTCTCCTTTCACAAGTGAATGCATTCCGAAAATTTAAATCACGTGACTGGCAGGTGAGAGATTACACAAAACACATCATTTCCTTTTCTTATTTGTTTTTTGTTTAGCAGGTGCAAACAAAAATAGTTTGCCACAGAAAAAATATTCAGATACCTTTCTTTCTCACAGGGGTAAAAATGACACCTGCCCGTATTTCTAGGTATAAGCCTTTGTTAAGACTAAAAGTTAAATAAGGTTTTCTTTGAAACTTTATTTTTTTGAAAAGCACATTGATTTAGGAAAAGTCAAGAAAGGATTAAGATATTTGTGAAAAAATAGAACCATCGAAGAAAAAAGTTTGCTTGGGGTCAAAATGACACCTTCCGTAATTCTAGTGTTAAAATTAAAAAAAAAAAAAAAAAAAAAAAAATTAAGATGTCATATAGAGAATAAAATTTACTTTCTTTGGATATTTAGTGTTATACTACTTCTCTAGAATGGAAATCATCTGAATTCATCATGAAAGATAATTTTAATAAATTATTTTTACTGAGTGATTTTGTTTAAGAAAATATAGAAGAAAGCTATATGTTGGCCAAAGCATACTAGTTTATTATTGAAATCTATATAATATTTCTCTAACATGGACTGCACAGGTTTACCTGACCCATGCAGGGCTACCCTCAAACCATGGAACCATCCACGGCAGGACTATCCCCAAACCCATAATAGAGAATTTTCGATGACCTGCACCTGAAATGAATCCGATTTCTTTATACCAGAACCTGAATTCTTTTCACCTGAACCCGACTTGAAACCCAAATCTAAATGAAAATTAATAATTCATCTAAAATATTTTTAAGTTATAAAATAAAGTAAATTTTCATTGTCACACAGTTGATAAAACATTCTAAAAAGCATTAAAAATTTAATTGCTAATACACTAACAAGGAGAGGTCACAACATGGAAAATTCAGATCGGAACAAAACTGTGCAGAATTGTAGTATGCTAAGAAGGTAACAACATATTAAAACAGTAGTGGCACTAGCCAAACAATTTTGAGAAAAAGCCTTTAAAGTTTCAGTAATTCTTGAATATTAGTTATTTTACAAAAAGGCCAACACTCTAGTGGTGTACTTGGAATAGTAAGCGGTTGCCACCCTGATGATCCAGGTTCAATGCTATCTGCGGGAATTCTTTTTTTTTTTTTTTCCTTTAATTATTTATTGAATCTAAACATTTTATTTTATTTTTACTTTCTTTTTTAATTCTATTCAAAATTCGACAATTTTAATAAATAATAATTATTTAATTTTCTTGAATTAAAAGAAAAAATATTGTAGGTTTTAAGTTTTTCCATTTGTAATAATTATTATTTTCTATAACTTCAAAAATAAATTTTAGCTTTGTTTTAACTATAAAATAAAGTAAAAATAAAGACTTTTTTTTTTTTTATTATTATTATTTATGTAAACACTTTATTTTATTTTAGGCATATTTAAAACAATGTTGTTTTAAAATTACAGAAAATAAAAAATATTACAGAGATATAAATGATTCTAATTGTATATATAATTACTATCCAAACAAATTAAATAACTACTTCTTCAATCAATACACATTCTTGAAAAATTATAGTACAGGATTCCAATACCATTAATTATTACAGGCAAACAAATGTTCGAAATATTCAACATCTTTAAATGTGGATTTTTAATGTTAATCAAATCAACATATGTTTTTCTTTGGAAATTACTTCTTTTTTATCCATCTATACATGAAATAAAATTTTAGCTGCTATCTAATATTAACATTATTAGTGGTTACATAATTTATACATATATTAAAACCAAATTATGAAGCTCAAACCAGGATTTAAGTACACCTTCTAACTATTTTACACATTGGTCTATTTTTTAATTATTTAAATTTTTTTGTATGTTTTTTCTTTATTTTTATATTTGTTATTCAGGGTTTTGTTTGTATATTTAATTTATTTCTTATCTTTTTATTTTATTATTTTGCTATTAAAGCTGCAGTTGAATGATTGTAAGGATGGATGGTTGTAAAATTTAATCTTTTGAATAATTAAACCCAATATTCTAAAAATTTAATAAACAGTAATTATTGAATTTTTATTATTTAGAAAAATATGTAGGTTATACATAGTTATATTTTCTATTTGTAGTATTTTATATAATTTAAAAAATAAATTTTTCTTTATTTTAATTATAAAATAAAGTAAAAATAAAATGAAATTAATAATAAATAGAAAAAACGAAGTATACTTATAATTAAAGAAATTAAATAAAAATCTTTATTATTAATCCTTAGAAAAGTTGGCGCAAGTTTAAAGTGTTTACAATCATTTAAAAAGTTTATTTTTTGTTCAGATTTAGCAAGTTTTTTATTAACATACTTCCATTCATTAAAAAGTCGATTAAACATTTTCAAAAGCGCTAGCTATTAACTCAATTCATAAGAAAATTAAAAAATTTTAGAACAGAAAGTCTAAAAACACTAATTAATCAGGAGTGATAAAGACCCCATCCCCCCTTTAGAAACTGCAGATATTTATAAAATCCCTTTCACAAATGAAGATAATAAACCCGGGTCCTATATAGGTGTTACAAAGAGAAAAATCAGAACTAGGATTAATGAACATAAAAATGATATAAAAACCGAAAAATATAATACAGCCCTAGCCAAAACATACAATAAAAAAACATTAAAATTGACTTTGATAAAACCACTAAAATAGCCAACTACGAAGATTACAATTACGCGATGTACAGAGAATCCATTGAAATTTCAACGAATAATGACGTATGCAACGACAGCGGCACAGTAGCTCCAGACAGAGCATGGAGCCACCTGCTGGCAGAATCAACAAAGATCATGCAGTCTCAAGTTCTCCACACAGAAGTTTGCCGTTTCTGAACAGGACCGGGTACCCGGTTTGAAAGATCTAAAACGATGCACGAAGTAATGTTAGGTTTTTATTTAATGTCTTTAATAAAATGAAATGTTTAGATAAGAACTAACTAAAAAAAAAAAAAAAAAAAGGCTCCTTTCATTTTCATTTTATTGTTAAAATAAAGCTTAAATTCATTTTTTTTTTTAAGTTATAGAAAATTATAAATATTACAAATAAACAAATATAAAACCTACATATTTCTTTTTTTATTAAAAAATAAATAAATAATTATTATTTATTAAAACTTTCAATTGAATTAAAAAAGAAAGTAAAAATAAAATAAAATGTTTAGAAAAAATACAATCAAGGAAAAAAGAAAGAATTTCCACAAGTAGCATCGAATACAGGTCGTCAGGGAGGCAGTCGCTTACTTTACCAAGTTTGCCACCAGAACCTTGACTATTTTGCAAAATAACTTGTACCCAAACATTACTGAAACTTTAAAGACTTTTTTGTCAAAATTGTTTGGCTAGTGTGCACTACTGCTTTAACATCTTGTTACCTTCAAAGTATATTACAATTCTGGGCAATTTCATCCATATCTGAATTTTCCATGTCATGACCTCTCCTTGTAAGTTAAAAATTAAAAAATGTATTAATAATTATTTTTAGCTATTTACGTGTATTGTGTACTTCAAGTGTACAAAAATGGGTTTCAAGTTTAGTGTTTATAGTTTAATGCTTATCACACATACACACAAAAATATTAAAATGATATGGTGTTACAGATGCTAACTAAACATTAGTTCTCATCAAAATCTACATTTCAATAACTTCTTAAAAAGATCTGCAAGAAAAAAAAATATTAATTATCAGTTTAAGTTCACAGTCCATTTCAAAAGGAAGTGAGTAATCAATATATGAATCACATACCTGGTTATTGTCGGAAAGGGAGTTTCTTTTTTTCAGCTTATATTCTAAATGATAATAATAGTTTGTCTGTCTGTCTTTTTTTTTTATCATTTTAGTCAGATATAGATGTTTATTTTACTATAATAATTTGAGTAAGCATATATTCATTATGGTTATATATAGCAAACAAATTCCTACTTATTAAAGTAAATTTTTTTTTAATACTTATTCAAAATATTACATAGGACAGATGTTTGTCTATCTGCTTATGAATGTTGGAATTAATTACATGAAATTCTGCATATAATCAGTGTTCCCAGCATGAAAGCCACTCAGAAATAGTTGCTTTAGTTGCCTCTAATGTATAAAATAGTAGCCAAAATAGTAGCCACTTCACATGAAATAGTAGTCAAAATAGTAGCCACTTCACATGAAATAGTAGCCAAAATAGTAGCCACTTCACATGAAATAGTAGTCAAAATAGTAGCCATTTCGATCCAAATAGTAGTCTTAGAATAACATATATATATATCAGAGCTGCCAACCTCATGACTAAAAATTTAGGAGCTAGAGACTTAAAAAATCGGAGCAACTATTGTGATACGAAAATTTTAAATAAGATTCCCATATATAATCTACATTTATACAGTCTTAATATAGATTTCTTTAAATCAATTGGGAGGGGATACATGATTGAGAAATAATTTTACTTCTTTATAGGTTTTTAAGTCTAAGAAAACAAGTTTAAAATGAATACTGGCATTTATTTTGTGATGGGAGAGAGATTAGACAACAAAGGGCTTCCATAAAGCATTTAATTGCTAATCACTAGTTGAAACTAAGAAGAGGGGGGGGGGGTGATTATATGAATGAGTAATATTTAATAATTATATTTCTTTATTCGTTCTAGAATCTCACAAAATAAATTTAAAATGAATATAAACATTTATGTTGTGGATGGAAAAAGATTGGGAATCAGAAGGCTTTCGTGAAGCAATTGATTCTCAATAGTTAATGTTTTTTTTTTTTTTTTGTAGCGAACGATATTTACGACCTTTTAAAAAACGGAGGAAATCTATTTAATATCGGAAGATTCACTTAAAAACTGGAAAACTTCTACCAAAAACGAAAAAGTTGATAGCTATGAATAAAAGTGAAAATAACAAATAAAGAAATGTCAAGTTTGAAAAATCGGAGTTTTACGATAATTTTCGGATTAACGGAGCACACCGATAAAAATCGGAGAAAATCCGATTAAATCGGAGCACTTGGCAGCTATGATATATATATATATTTAAGCCGTTTTGGACATAATGTGGTCAGAAGATATAAAATTCACCTATGAAATTAAATACTTTCTTGTGAAAGAAAACTGATACATGTGTAACGGCATATAAAACAGAGTTTACATAGCAAGATAAAAAAAAAATCAGTAGAGCCTTTTTTGAGACACCTATTTCTGAGATCTAAAACTGACCTACCTAATCAGGATGATTGTTAACTTGACTGGAATAACCACAGAAAATTAACAATAATTTAATGCAAAAGGATATCTAAAAAAGGATTCAAAAGCAATTTTTAAGAAAATCGTCAGAATCATTTTTGACATACTTTCACCAAAATCAAAATGTGGCAAACTCAATTGTTGACAGTAAAACAACAATTACATATGAAAGGATATTTAAAAGGGAGTTAATATGGCGAATTTGAAAAAAAATCATACAACTATTTTGCAAGAACCTCAAGTTGAACTACTTATTCAGAAGCCTATCAATTTTTCTGAACTAGCCAACTAATACATACGAAAGGACATCTAAGAGGGTCTTTATATACAGTCTTATAGTCCCACTTTTGGTTTACAGTGTTACACTTCCAGTTTTTCAATTTTCACCAAAATTAGAAAAATCATCTGTACACCAGACCTGTCTTAATTCTGAATTTTCATCATTCTATATTTATTGTATTAGTTTCAGAGATATGGTAGTCAGAAGATCCTCCCCCCCCCCTTCCCTACACACACACACACCAATTGCCAAAAATCACTTTTTGGGGCACAGGAGACCTTAAAACATGCAAATTGGATTAAAACTCTAAATTGAATTTTTCGACTGAATATAAAAATATTCCAATTACCTACGGTAGTCAGGTAATGGAAGTAAAAATGCAGTGAAGGTGCAGGAAAAATAGTGGGGAATAATTTTTTTGTTGAAAATAGTTCTGACTAACCTTAAAAATAGTAGCTTTTATGCCACTTTTACACAAAAATAGTTGCCATAGTAGCCTGGGGTTGATTTTAGTAGCAAATAGTTGCTTTTTTTTAAGTTAGTGCCACTGGGAACCTTGTATAATGAATAATTTTAAGGTTCTCATCAATTTTGTATAAAGTAGGACGACTGTAAAAGCAATATTTTTCCTGTTGAATATTAGCAAGCAAAAACTAATAAAGCAAAGCAAATGAAAATTAGTATCACCTGCCATCAGGACTAAATGAAGCAGAAATAACTGCTTCCGCATGACCAGGAAGGGAACTCGTGCAACGAGTTACAGGTCGAACTCTGAATACAGATTGCTCAGCATAAGATATTTCAGTGACTTTCTCAAATCCTATCTTGTCCTTACCAACAGAATTTATTAAATTATCTTTGATAGGTGTATCATTCACAAAAAATAGAAATGGAACAGGTGTATCCTGGAAAAAATAAAATAAAATAATAATAAAAATACGTATATACATTCTTTATTTACATTTTCATATATAAAGCCAAAAACACACACACACACACAAAAAAAAAAAAAAAAAAAAAAAAAGCTATGTTATATTGAGTATGCCAAAAATCTATTACACCTTTGATAATCAGTGACCGCCTGCCGTATTGCAAAAATTTCTCAATGCAAAAGGGCTCAAGATGAGAAAAACTCTATTTCATGTCCAGAGATATTCAGATTTGTCAGAACCTCAGAGAAATAGGTGATATGGAAGATCATCCATGGAGTTAAAAACCCTCTTTAAAAGAGGAGCAGACTGCTGCCATACAAAGTGTAACGGGGAATATGGCAAAATAATCATCCATGGGAAGTAACAGTGTTTGTGAAGTTGGAAGGCTGTATAAATAAATGTATGGAAATATAGTTGCCTTTTACTATAAACTTGATTTGCAGACATCTCCTTCATATATTACATGACAATGCCACAGTGATCATCCCAGTGACATGAAATGGAGTTCTTCTCATCTCTAATGATTATTTTTTGAATTATATACATTTTTTGTTCTTTAAAAAACATCTGATCTCTCTGTAATGTCATTCATAACAGCAACTTTTTACTATCACTTGTTCTAATTTAATTACTTTTTAAAGTTGTAACAAACTTTTGGCACACTCTACAATTTATGGCATATGGAAATGAAAAAACACTAATCAAAAGTCAGAATATTTGTTAAAAATATAAAGCTGTAAATTTTTCTTTGGGATTTATTACTATACTATACAAGCCACCTTCGGTGACTAGCTGGTTCATGATCCTTTAAAAATCTGACCATATTAAACTATCACTCAGTGGCGTCTACTCTCTGTTTCAGATCTACAACAGTTTTTTGCTGACAGTGCAAAATACCATTGAAATTTTTCACTGTACCAAATTCCTGCTCATGATGACTGCGTCTCGCCTCACTCTCCATGTTACATGATGTTACACAGCCTCTTCGCTCACCGTGCAAACGATTATTGAAAAATCTGACTGTAGCAAACCCCCACATGGGGGCACCTGCAATGCCATCATCTGCCCTGTGCCGTAAAATATCCTGTTCACGCACCGTGAAAACAACCTTTGAAAATTCTAATCACGGCAAACTTCCACCTGTTGGCGTCTGCAGTCCCTCAATCTCTTCCCCTAATAATTTTACACTTTGATAATAAAATAAGAAATAAATTAAATTTGTGTTATTTTATTTTAAGATAAAAAGATGTTATGCTGCAATTTTTCTTGTTTATGAAAAAGCTATATCTCAAAATCTAATGTAAATAGCTACACGTTTTTTTAATTTGCATGTATATTGAACGTAAGGTTATTTGTTATAAATCATGTAAAAAAATGTATATATATCCTCAGTGTTTGCAAAATAAAAAAAAAATTAAAAAATCATTTATTGTGGACTCCATCGCTCTATTTTTCTTACTCATGTTTAAATTTGCATGTATATTGACCAAAAAGTGACGCTGTTATGCTGCAATTTTCCTTGTTTGTGAAAAAGCTATATCTCAAAATCTAATGCACATAACTACGACGTTTTTTTAAATTGTGTGTATATATTGAACGTAAGGTTATTTGTTATAAATCATGTAAAAAAAAAAAAAAAAAAAAAAAAAAATATCCTCAGTGTTGGCAAAATAATTTTTTTTTTTTAAATCATTTATCGTGGAGCATCTATTAATAAATAACTTTGATGTTACAGATTGTGTATGAAATGTTAATTTTCTTACACATGTTTAAATTTGTGCGTATATTGGCCAAAAAAAGCTATATCTCAAAATATTAATGAATGAATAACTTCGATAAATTTTAGACTCAAAATAGCTAATATATCAAGGGCAATTAGCGATTTCCATTGAAATCCATCTAAAATTTGCGAAATTTCAAAATTGCTTTTTTACCCCACGTTCAGAAAAGAAAAACAGAACAAAAAAAATTTTTTCCTTTTTTAGTTCCCCATCATACTATAGGTATGGGGAACTTAGGTAATCGTGAAATTTTTCGATCTCGGTTTTTTTTACTTTTTTACTCGTTTTCACTTTCAGGTGTGAGGAATCCGAAAATGACAAAATTTGTATGGTGCCCTTCTGTAGGGTGTATGTTGGTTTGTTAGTCCCGTTAGTCTGTTAGTGAGTCCGTTAGTTTGTTAGTCTGTGTACACGATATCTCAAGAACAAATAGTCACAGAGAAGTCAGATCAGTTTTGAAATATTACTTTCGACACTGAGAAGAACCCTATTCATTTGCAACATTTGAATTTAAAAACTTCGTTAAGTTATTATAAATTTACGATTTTCTTAACATGGGTGAATAGGACAAAATTTCATTTAAACGTCCATTAAGTAGAAAATTTTTACTGTAAAGATGTCAGGACAGTTTTAAAATATCAGTTTTGAATTCGGAATGAACATCATTAACTATGTTAGACAGTCTGAAAATATTTTTATTCAACCAAAACAAACTATTATTTCAGATGACAATGAGTTTTATTAAGTTTTTAGATCCAAAAGAAAAATCCCACTTTTTAATGCTGTCTGAATATATTTATCAATTTATAAAAATGCAAAAAATTATCACTTAGTAAATATGTGATGCATAAATTTAAGCAGAGTTAAAAATACAACTATAAATACCTTTTCAAGAATAGAATTGCACAGTTTTGTCAAGACAGTAACTGAAGTATTAATAGCCAATTCTATAGGTTCACCAGTAATTTCACCAGTCACAGCATTTTTAAACTGAACTGTGAGAAATGTGTCCTGCTCCATTTCAGTCATTTTTTTCTGCCCTAAGGATAAGAAATATATTATCAAAAAATAAACTAATGCTAATAATAAATATTAAAAACATGATAGTATTTTTTTTTTTTTTTTTTTTAAGTTTCTAATTTTTATCGCCCTTGTTACAGGGTTGGCACGGTTTAAACCAACTGGTTTTTTTCTCATAAAAACCAATTGGTTTTTTTTAGTTTTTTCCCTTTTCAAAAAAATCAAAATTTTTATTCTATTGCCCCTTCTTTAAATTAAATTTATAAATGATTTTTATGTAAATGATTTTCACTTTTAATTAAATTTATTTCACTTGTAATCTTGCTTCACAGAAGGTTTTAGTTATATGTTTTATGTGTGACTGTCTGGCTGTGTTAAAAGTTATACTTAAAAAAAAAAAAAAAAAAAAAAAAAAAAGGATCTAGAAGCAGTAGAAGAAAACTATCTATATTAATTATCTTTTAAAATTATAAATAAAACAGTCTAAGGCTAAATGCAGTAAAGTAAAATAGAATAAATAATAATGGAAAGCACATTTATTTTACATGTACAAGATATAAGGTGAAAATTGTATAATTAATCTACTTTCTGCTGGTGAGAAAGAAGCTGCCAAAGGTAGGTAGAAGGGACCTGTAATAAGGTTTGAGTAACTTCTTTTTTTTTTTTTTGGTAAAACTGCTCAACTGGATTTCTTTTGACAACTTGCTAGCACAAGCGATTTGTGCTGACAAGTTGCTCGGCTTAACCTGTAAAGATGGTAGTTACGGCAGGGGTCAATCCAGGCAAAAATTGGGATCCTTTTGCTTCTCCTTCACAAAATTCAAATCTCTACAATGGACCCCTTCACAAAATTCAAATCCATAAAATGGTTCCCTTCACAAAATTCAAACTCAGAAAATGGGTCCCCCCTTCACAAAATTCAAATTTATAAAAACAGCCTTTTCACAAAATTTTGTTTTATAAAAATAATACTTTTGTAAAATTTTCCTGTATTATTTTTAATAACTTTTAACAAAATGCTATTAGCTTGATATTAAACATTAGATAGAGTAACTGCTAAAATGAAAGGCTTCTAGCGACAGCTCTTTTTTTTTTTTACAAAAATAAATAAAAGTTTCACGAAAATAATTTGTTTTTCACAAAAATGGGCCCCAAAAATCAAAACCTGGATCAACCCCTGTACTGACAGACATGCTTCTAAATATAAAATTATTTTACAATTAATTTTAAAAGGATGGATTTGCTTAACTTGTCTATTTTTTTTGCAATTAAAATTAATGAAGAGAAGTATATAACATATAAAGTGTTTAAAAAATCAGTCATTTAGCATTCTTTTCTCTTTATAGTCATTATAATCTCTGTTTTGTTGCTCCTTGTTCATAATTTTCGACAGAGTATGTTAAATGGGCTACTTATAAAATTAAATTTTTATTGTGTTAAAACTTATCATCCACTAAAATTTGCATTATATTGGTTGATGAGTATTAAGGGAGGAAAAAATTACAATTGCAAGTCTGAAATGAGATTTAAAAAAAATATATATATATATATCTATAAATCTCTTTTACATACTGTAAAAGAAAAAAGAAAAATCTCCAGAACAGATTTATGATGCTGAAATTTAGTAGTTTGTAATCATTTCAGGTCAAAATTAAAGAAAAATAACTTACAAAAGTAATATATCCACTGTTAAACACAAAAAATATCATAGCACGAGCACGTGCAATTCGGTTCGGATTCGGATATCGTTGTTTTGTTTACGTTGCTGGAAAAAATTCTTCACACAGCTTTCGAAAAAGAATAAAAAAAAAATATAGGGTTAAAAAAAAAACTTCTTTCAAAAATATTGCATTAGAATTTATTATTAATGAAAAAGAAAGAAGTTTTTTATAGCTTTAAAACAAAAATTTAAATTAAACGTGTTGTCATACAATAATATGTCTATAAATTTTTTTTATTAGTATTTATTGTTTTAATAATGTTAAAACACATTGCGAGGCAAGCAGAGTGGCGCAGTGGAAGCGTGCTGGGCCCATAACCCAGAGGTCCGTGGATCGAAACCACGCTCTGCTAATTTCTTTTTCCTTTTCTCTATTTTTGCTGTCTGTGTATCAGATTAATATAACTTTAACACTTTAAATATCTTTTATTGATCCTTGCTTATAATTTTTATTGATTTTTTTTAAATAATGTGTTAGCAATTAGAAACCAAGTGATAATAATAATATAAGGATTTATATGAGAATAATTTAAACCTATTTAGAGAATTCATAGAAATGAGCTAATGCATAGTTTAATTTTTACTATAATTCTATCAGTTTAAAATACACACACACACATATATGTTAAAAATTACATTTTATCAACCATTTACTTCTTTTTAAGATAAAATAAAGAATGCATTCAATTGTTAAACAAAAAAAATGCAAGGGAGAAACTCACGATGAAGCGTAAAATGTGTCAAAATAAAATCCTGATAAAAATTTTTTCTTTCTGTATTCCCCCCCCCCCTAAAAACCTATTTGTTTAAAAATATAATTGTACAATTTAAAAAAGTACGTAGATACACGATACCTATGTGATACCATGTATATGTACCATGTATATATATACATAATTCTTCTTATTAGATAGCCCAAACTTCTTATCTGTAACATATTTCATAATGGCAATAATATTCTGTAATTATCTGTTAAGTAATATATATATAATAATGAGCCATACCTAATATTGAAAAAAAAAAAAAAAAAAAAAAAAAACTGATATTTAACAACTGACGCTTTTATAGTCATTGATAAATGTAAAAATTTTGAAACATATAGAAGAGAGAGAGAGAGAGAAAAAAAAAAACATATTTCACAATAAAGAATTAATTTTAACATTAAAATCCAAATAGAATCATTGTGACGATTTTATAGAATGGTATGATATAATTTTCAAAAGAATGTAATTACTTGAACAAACGATGAGGCTAGTCGAAATGGCGGATACTATTTATTTAAGGGGATTTTTGTTGCTTTGAGACATAAGCCTCTAATTTTAAATGAAATTATTCAAACTTTATTATTGTTACACGGAAACGGTGTTTATTTACATTTCCCCCTATAATTACGCTATTTTTAAGATACTGAATTCATCTCTTTAATGTTCTAATAAAAATTTATACTGTAATCCAATCCAATGATCATTTAATATTTAAAATTTCATCTTCATAATCAAATAAATCGAATTTTCTTGATTTTTATGAGATAAAAATGTGTCAAAAACATGAATTCCATCATTTTTACAAAAGCATAGGTATATTTACGTTTAGTGGCGTCATCTACTGGTACATTCAGTTAGTTTTTAATAAGAACTATTATTTATTAAGAATAATTTGCTATTAAAGCGTCTTCTGTGGATGATTTATTTGCAACTTATGAATATGTGTAAGTGGGGTAAAAGCATTTGTACTTAAAAACTGAAATATTATTTTTATAAATATATTCATATTGTTTTTGTTTGGTTGTGTCATCTGTTGTCATATTATGCAAATTTTTACTGAATGTAAAGAAAACAAAAGAAAGTAAGAATTTAAATTCTCAATTATTATTTTTCATTGAATTTTTTTTTTTTTCTTTTTTTTTTTTAATGTCAGTTACTCATGAGTTGTCTGGAGTTGATTAACGGATGTAAATTACGAGAAAACAACTATAAAATATTATTTCCATAAATAGTACTTCACGGATGAGTTTTAGTGGCGTCATCTACTGGTGAAATGCTTGAATTTTTATGGACAGGAATTCAAATATTAAATTATTGTTTCTTTATCTCAATTATTCCCATACTTTACTGTTGTAATTTTATAAGTTTATCGCGTTGATCAATTTACTGCACTATGTTCCTAGGCCTTAAGGTAATCCCCCTCCTCCTCAGGCCTAGGACCCTTGTGCAGTTCAATCGGCCTTAATCCTCATAACATACGTTGATTAATTAGATATATGCTGAGGTGATAAATACTACCGATCATGGTCTGAGAAAATCTATTTTTCTTTAAATCATTAATTCTGACATAAAAATATTAAATCTCTATTAATTTTTATACGTTCATATGCATACAGTATTTGTTTAATAGTTTAACGCTGTGTTTGTAAACATTATACCTTCCCCCCCCCCATAAATACATTATTTTTTAAGATAGTGTATGTATGTCTCTGTTTGGTTCTAATACAGGCATATCATTCAGTTACCGATCATTTGATATTTAAGGTTTCATAGCTTTTATTTTTCAATTATAATGATTTTATGGGATAATTTAATTTTCAAAAGAATGTAAATTTTCATTATTTACCTCAAATAAAAATATGACAGCAAAATCACAATCTTCATTGTTATTCCAGTAGTTGTAAAAGTGCACAACCTATTAGGGGCAAGACCACTCATATACATTATCAGAGTTTGGAGTGTTCAGTACAACTGATCAGGGTATGAAGGGTAGCTCGCAAATTTAATGACAGTTTACCGCGGAGTTTTTACTCCGTGCAGTTTACATATAAAGCAGGACTCGATACTCGATTATAATGAGAAAGAGGAGACTGATACGCCCGTTACAATGCGCGTTCGTAAAATCCGGGTCGGTCGAAGCGGTTCTGCGCTCAAAACTTCGAACCAAGGTCGCGATCGTCGGCCTAGCCGTTCGGAGTTTTCCGTCGTTTTATCTGAAACGTGCGTAAATACGAGCTAGGAACCCTTAGAAAGAGCTCCACGGAAGGCCCTCCCCCTCAGGCCTAGGACCCTAGAGCAGTCAATCGGCCTTATTCCCAAACACCAACACCAACACCGGGTCGGTCGAAAAAAATTAAAAAATAAAAAATTACCGGTAAGGTAACCACTCAGTCTAAGGGGATTTAGAGAATTTCACTAGTCCGCTTAACAAGGGGTCACATTTTTCACATTTTATAAAGAGAAACATGCGGGAATTTAAAAAAAAAAAATCTGGAGTGACTCCACTCGACTTTCCGAAACCATAATAGAGTGTTTTTTTCTCCATATATCACACGAGGTTTTATTTAACGCTACTGAACTTTGAGCCCTTAGATCATAATGATAAAGAATTTTTCGTTTTGTCCCTGTAAAAATCTATAGATGCTAGATTCACCAAAATGCTTATAGTTAGTGCAACAGTGATTTATAATATTCATACAAATTTTCAGCTCAATTGAATAAGGCGTTTAGATGCTATCGCACTTTTAAAAATTTGGTCTCATAGGCCATAATGATAAAGAATTTTTCTTTGTGTCCCTGTAAAAAAACTGTAGTGCTAGATTCACCAAAATCTATACAGTTGGTGCAAATGCGACCTATAACATGTGTACAATTTTTTTGCTCAGATTAATAAGGCGTTTAGACGCTATCACACTTTTAAAAATTTGGCCCCATTGGCCTTAATGATAAAGAATTTTTCTTTGTGTCCCTGTAAAAAAACTATAAGTGCTAGATTCTCCAAAATCTATACAGATTGAGTATCTGTGACCTATAATATGGGTATAAAATTTTTGCTCAATTGAATAAGGCGTTTAGATGCTATCGCACTTTTAAGATTTTGGTCCCATAGGCCATAATGATAAAGAATTTTTCTTTGTGTCCCTGTAAAAAAACTAGAAGTGCTAGATTCACCAAAATCTATAGGGTTCGTACTATGGTGATTTACAATATACGTACCAACTTTCAGGTTAATCGAACAAAGCCTTTAGACGCTAGCGTGTTCACAACCATACACACATACACACACACATACATACATCATCGTAAAAATAGTGAAAACGGACTCAGGGGACCTCAAAACGTATAGAAACATCAAAATCTCGAATTCGGATTTTTGACATGATTACAATACTTTCCTCACTATAGTGTTCGGAAAGTAAAAATGAGGTATCTTTGTATTAAAAGGGTTTTGAAACAGATTTTTAACATTAAATCAACTAGTATTAAAAAAAGTTTCTTCGTTTTAACTCAGGTTTTCGTTAAATTAGGGGTCGTTATAAGCGAGTTTGACTATATTTACCTAGCTGTTGTTTAAATTCACAATTTATAGTTAGAAAATTAATTTCTAATTTTTATGAAACTTTTATCGGCAATTACAATGCAGGAAAGGATTTAAAATTAACATTTTAAAGATTTTTCAGAGGGCTACCACAAATTAACACTTCGAGGGCAATATTGTGCCCCTCTGGCCTCAAGTGTATTTGGTGTTAGTGCCGATTGACTTCACGAGGGTCCTAGGCCTGAGGTGGTATACCCCACTGAGGTGGTATGCCCTCAGTGGGGGGTCTTTCTAGGGGTTCTAGCTCGTATATAAGCGAACTTCGGAGAAAACCACAAAAGATCCGAAAGGCTAGGTCGACGAGCGCGATCTGGTATTGAAATCGGCACGTCACATCTTCGAGTCAATGGGCCAGGGAAAACCTCAGAACATAGAGATATTCCATTACCATGCCTCAGAATTATTTTTTAACATTTGGTGGCGTCATCTACCGGTACATTGCTTAAACATTTATGAGTCGAGGTAAATTAGATGAAACTGTACTAAACTGTGAGTTTTTATTTCCTGTGAATAATTCGTGTCTTCATTGTCCTCTGTTGATCAGTTTTCAAGCTTATGAGCAGAAAAAAAATTAAGTGAAAATAAAACTCAAATGTACTTTTATAAGTATTTTTATTTTTGGCGGTGTCATATAAATTGGTGTGCCTTGCATTTGTATTGATGGGTACTTGGGCATTAAATTATATTTACCTTATCAAAAGTATTTTTATACTTTATTTTTGTATTTTGAAAGTTCATACACTTGTGTAAAGAACTTAGAGGAGCTCGAAAATTCTACTGTTCAAAGATATTTTATTTTTCTCTGAGGTACTAATTCTAAAACAAAATATTCCAATTTTATTATTTATATATTTAAATGCTTTATTTATTTATTAATATTTTTATTTTTATAGATATTTTTTGCATTGTAAAAATTATTTTTTACTTATTTCGCTCATTGCATCGATCGATCAACTGATTTCCAAATTTTTTATATTGAAAACAAAAAAGTAAGGTTATTGTTATTAAATGTGTAAAAGTTTTCTGGTAATATATTTGCTGTTATCTAACTTTAAGTCTGTCTAACTTTAAACCATGGAATGGTAGTACAATCCTCTACCTTCATGCTTTCGTAAATACGGGCTAGGACCCCTTAGAAAGACCCCCACGGAGGGCATTCCCCCTATAGGCCTAGGACACATAAGGAGTCAATCGGCCTTAATCCTCCAACCAACCAACCAACCAACCAACCTTCATGCTTTAAACTTTTGACAGCCGCAATGGAAACCCACTTTATTTAGACGGGCCGCAATGCGTATGTATGTAGGTGCACACACACACACACACATATATATATAATTTGAATAATTTAATACCTTTGTAACACTCAGCAAACAAAAGACAGATGAAAATACCAACATTTAATTAAATTTTAAATGAGATTTATTTCGAATAAAATTATTGTCACGGCGATAATTTAATTTGAGTACCAATGATAAGTAAAAACAAGTTAAAGTACTTACGCAGAAGATAAATGACACAAACATAATACATAAGCCTAACGATGATATAATAGTTTGCAAAAACCATTAAATTAATAGAAACAGTCAACATTTTATAGAAAATAGAAAAGGATAAAATTACCAAAGAGATCCGATAAAAGAAAAAAAAAAGAATTCATGAATTGAAAATTGGAATTTTAAATGCTGAAAAATAGAAATGTTCATTCATCAGGAAACTTGCATTTCTATCAGCAGAGTGCAAGATTTCGGAAAACTGTATAGCTAATTCAGGCCGATATACAGCTCAAGTCTCTATCTTGCAAATAAATAAATAAATAAATAAAAAGTTAAAAAAGGAAATTAGATTAAACAATATATATATATAATCCGTTCCACCGATCTTAAACCGTGGTGACCTCTGCTCCTTCTTATTGTAATTTTTTTTTCATTTGTTCGGATTTTGCCCTTGTTTTAGATAGTTTCCAGCTTTTATACCAATTATATGTATTCATTTCTTATATCATACACACACACACATATATATATATATGGGGGGGGGGGTGAAGATTTGAAAAAGATGCATTAGTAATAAATTTATTTTTATCCAGAGATTCACAATAGAAGAGTCAAAAATTTACTACTATGGATTAGTATTTATCATAATAAGAATCAATAATAGTTCTTATATTTTATCAACTACAACCAGTGTGATATTTATTTCTCTAGCTACTATAACCGGTCTTTTTACTCTGGAGAGTCAGAAGGTATCTCTCTCCTTTTTCTGGCTCCCCCCCCCCCCCCATTAACTTTTTTCTCTGTTTATGTCCCATGCCATGAGAGCGAGTCGATCATCACCAGAGACATTAAGTCTCTCCTTTTTTATGATCCCAACTCCTTTTTAGTTGGTGATTTCAATGCCCATCATACTTTCTGGAACTGTTCTTCAAATTCCTCCTATGGCAATTGTATCTATAATATTATTCAAAATTCCTCTGTTGACAATATTTACCCTAACACCCCGACCCATTTCACTAATTACAGTAGTAGCACCATCGATTTTGGCATTTTTGAAGGATTTAACTATCCGAAGGATATCGAGTCCCTAGCGGCCCTTAAAGAATTACCTCCCGTCTACCCTCAAATTAATAGAACCAACGACATTGACCTCTTGGTCGATTCTATTACTAACGAAATCAAATGTGCTATTGATAATGCTACTACTCAAATTCCTAGTAACGAATTTTATAGAAATGATCCTCATGTTATTCTGCTCACTACTAATAAAAATCGTGCACGCAAAACCTGGCAAAGTACGCGTAGGACTTCTGACAAAATTATTTTAAACCGTGCACAACAAGAACTAAAAAACTATCTCTACAAGAAAAGGCAAGAAAACTGGAGTAGCTTTTGGTTTCGTTTCGCCAGCCCCCCGACGAGTAGTTGGCTCTTTGCCAAATGAGAGGTGCTTTTTTCTCTTTTTGAGAATGTTACTTTTTTTTATGTTTAGTTTAGTTTCTCGGCCTGTCTTAAACAGGAAGTATAATTTTTTCTCTTGAACATGAAAGTTATGATTTAAATATTATGATCTTGGCTCCTTTATGGAGAAACAATGTTATCCTGAAATATTACTGAATTAAGTTATAATTGTGAATTCTTCAAAGTATACTGCAAATAGTTTTTTATTGTGTGTTTAATTTCTAATAAAGAATTTATGCTCTCCCAACTGACTTTATGACTGAAATGAACACTAGAACTATAGAGTTTGTGATTACATGATTCTGCAAATTTTCATGGTACGAATTTTCATGGCGCAGTATATATAATAATAATATTTTTTCATGGTGAACGAAACTCGGGATATGTGAAATCCCTTAAAAGTGAAATTACCCTTAGATATTAATTTATCTGGATTTGGATTTGAAAGCTTGGATAATTTATTGTGAAAACGAAACTGAAAAATAATAATGACTGGAATTCCGGATTCGTTATTGGATAGCTGCCTGGATATGGAACCAGGTAAGCAAAATTTAACTACTATTTATAACATTGATTAAATGAAATTAGAAATTTTAATTATTTGAATTATTTTGTTTGATTATTTGCTCGCTATGAATATTGAAAAGTTAAAAGCTAAGCGTTCTACGGAACGCTCAAATGTAACTAAATTAATAAATAAATTAGAGAATTTATTATTGGACGATCTAGAAAATACAAAATCAGACGAAATCATCGAAATCCAGGAAATGATAGGTGAAAAAGAAATTGCATTAAAAAATTTAAATAATGAAATTGAAAATTTAATAGTAGATATTAAAGAGTATGAAAAAGATATCGCGACCAGCGATAAATACGGCGAGCAAATAATTTCTGCCAAATGCAAAATGAAACTAAGATTAAAAAGATTATGTAATAATAAAGATGAAAGTAGTTCAAACTGTTCTGTCAGTGAAACCCAAACAAAAACTGGTTCGGCAGTGAGATTGCCGAAAATTTCCTTACCAAAATTTGGTGGACAAATAGAAAAATGGAACGAATTTTTCGATTGTTTCGAAAATTCAATCCATTTAAATGAAAATCTTACAAAGATTGAAAAATTCACTTACTTGAAAACTCTTTTAACTGACAAAGCGTACAATGTTATTGAAGGGTTTTCACTTACGGAACAAAATTATGATAATTGCATAGAAATATTGAAAACACGTTTTGGGCAAAAGGATATTATCATTAATGCTCACATGAATAAATTGATAAACTTAGAAGGCGTAAAAGGTTCATCAAATATAACTGCTTTGCGAAAGTTTTATGACGCTTGTGAAGTAAATATTCGCAGTTTATCTAATTTAGGGGTGACAAAAGGCCAATATGGTCATTTACTGAATCCAATTTTATTAAAATTATTGCCAAACGATCTAGTAGTTGAATATTACAGGCAAAGTGATAAAAGGAAGGATGAGTCTGATGTGACAGACTTAATTAATTTTCTTAAAGTAGAACTTGAATCGCGTGAAAAATCACTTAGTATGATTAATTATAAAAATGCTTCGGTAATTGTAAATAAAAATAAAGCCGAAATTAATGACAGAAAATTTCCAAATAAAATGAATTCATTGAATGTAGGTGTAAAAAATATATGCATATTTTGCAAGAATTATGATCATCATTCTCTTGAATGTACTAATTTAACTGATGTTGAGAAAAGGTTAAAATTAAAGAAGGATGGCAGGTGTTATAAATGTTTTCTAAAATCTCATCTGTCATCACAGTGCAGGGTGAAATCGCAGCCTTGCGAAAAATGTAAAGCAACAGATCATAACAAATTATTTTGTTTTTCAAAAAACTTGAAACCAGAAGTAGTAGAGAACACTATAGTATCGAATTCACATTTAAAAAACAGTAATCAGGCAGCGTTATTGCAAACATGTTGCGTCATAGCCCAATCTAATTCTAGATCAAAAACTGTCAGACTCTTATTGGATTCCGGAAGTGAAAAGAGTTTTATTACTAAAGAATTGGCCCACGAATTAAAATTAACCCGTGTAAGAACAGAAAAGCTAACTGTTTTTGCCTTTGGTATAAATAAAGGTAAAGAAGAGGAATTCGAGGTTTTTAATATTGAACTGCGTAGCAAAATAAATCCTCGTCGGCTCATCCATGTTGAAGTATTAGCTACAGACTTAATAACCGCGACTCCCTTGAAAAGCCCAAGGGGCGAACCAGAAATTGAAAGTTATATTAAAAATAAAAACTGGAAATTGGCAGACAATTCATTAAGTGATTCCAAAATTAATATTTTGCTAGGAGCTGATTATTTTTGGAAAATACAGAGAGGTATCATTGAAGAAATCGGTGATAATTTATATGTTGCTAATACTATTTTCGGATATACTGTAGTGGGGAAATTGAATAATAATAGTACAGAAGTAATTAATTCGCATTTTGTATCTGTAAATAAATTTGACAGTTTTGATTTGCAGCGTTTTTGGGATTTAGAATCACTTGGAATATGTGACAGTAAGAATGATTCTATGTCACAGAGAGATATAGAAATTATTAATTCTTTTAATGAAAATTTAAATTTTGTTAAGGGAAGATATGAAATTCAATTTTTGTGGAAGGAAAATAAAAATGAATTAAAATCGAATATAGAAATAGCCAAAAATAGACTTTGGGGTTTGAGAACAAAACTGTCTAAAAATGAATGGCTTAAAAATGAATATGAAAAAATTCTTGAGGAACAAAAGAAAATGGGTATAATAGAGGAGTGTAAAATAAACAAAAATGAAACTGGTGTATATTATATGCCCCACAGACCGGTGATAAGAACAGATAAGTCCACTACAAAGGTCAGAATAGTGTTTGATGCTTCTTCCAAAGAAAAGGAAGCAAAATCTTTAAATGAATGTTTATTTGCAGGCCCCAATTTAAATCCTAATATTTTGGATATTATTTTAAAATTCCGCCTTCATAAAATTGCCTTTGTTGGTGACATTGAAAAAGCTTTTCTGCAAATACAGGTTGCAGAAAATGATAGAAACTTTTTGAGATTTCTATGGTTTGAGGATATAAATAGTAAAAATCCTCTATTAAAGGTTTTCCGCATGACTCGTGTAACTTTTGGTGTTACAACATCACCCTTTTTGCTCTCAGCTACCATTAAACATCACATAAAGGGCTATAAAAACTTGTTTGAGAAAGTAGTTGATATGCTCGATACTTCCTTATATGTTGATGATCTCTTTCATGGCGCTAATTCTGTAAATGAAGCATTTATTTTATCGTCTGGTGCTGTGAAAATACTTAAAGATGCCAATATGACATTAAGGAAATTTAAAAGTAACTCTTACGAATTAAGCAAATTGTGGGAAAAATATGGAATAAACGTTGATGAAGAAATAAATGAGGGAAATATCTCTAAAGTATTGGGAATAATGGGGTCAACTAATAATGACACGTTAAGAATAGACTTTCAGTCTCTGTTAGAAGGGTTTGATAATGAAATTATCACTAAGAGAATTGTTTTACAAACTGTAGCAAAGGTGTATGACCCTGTAGGGTTTATTTCCCCTTTTATAATAAGAGTTAAATTTCTAATGCAAGAACTATGGGAGCAGGGTGTTGATTGGGATTCTGCTTTACCTGATGCTTTAACACAAAAATTTAAGAAATGGCATCGTGAAATACAGGATTTAGAAAATTTTGAAGTGCCTAGAAAATATTTTACGAATTTTGAAAAATTAACTCCTGAAACTATTCAAATTTGTGTTTTCTGCGATGCCAGTTTGAAGGGATATGGTACAGTAGCTTATTTTCGTGATCCTTGTTCCCGTGAAACTTCATTTATTATGTCAAAGACAAGAGTAGCTCCTCTCAAAAAACTTACTTTGCCTCGACTTGAATTGATGGGAGCCTTAACAGCTGCTCGATTAGCTCATTATCTTGGGCAGCTATTTTCAGTTCCCGTCAAAAACATACTATGCTTCTGTGATTCCCAAATTACCCTTTATTGGGTCAAAGGAAGTGCTAGTAACTGGAAGCCCTTTGTAGAGAACAGAGTGCGTGAAATTCAACGATTAGTAGCCCCATCTCAGTGGAGATTTTGTCCAGGGGTTAAAAATCCCGCTGATGTGCTATCTCGTGGTTGCACAGCAACTGAATTGTTGAAGAATGAAGAATGGTTAAAGGGACCAATCTGGTTGAAAGAAGAGCACTTACCGACACCACTACCGGAAAATGAAGTCAAAATACCTGAAGAAGAGATTTTGAGAGAACAACGGAAAACTACTGTTTGCTCTTTAACTCATGGCAATAATGAATTTGAATTATTATATAAGTTTTCATCTTGGTCTAAATTAAGACGTGTTACAGCCTGGTGTCTTAGATTTATAAAAAATACTAAATGTCGATCTGCGCGAAATACTGGCTTTTTAACTATACAAGAACTTGATGAGGCAACTAAAATTATTGTGAAGTTGGTTCAAAGACATGAATTTGGAGAGGAAATAAAGACTTTAAAATCTGGAAGAAACCTGAATGCTAGTAACAAACTCCTTTCTTTAAACCCTTTTCTAGACAAAAATGAAATTCTTCGTGTTGGTGGAAGATTAAGACACGCAAACCTACCTGAGAGTCAAAAACACCAAACGATACTTCCTAAAACGCATCACATTACAGATTTAATTATAAAGTACTTTCATGAAAAACATCTTCACAGTGGAACTCAGTTAACAATTTCAGTCCTGCGACAACAATATTGGATAATTAATGCAAGAGACGCCGTGAAAAGGAATCTGCGGAACTGTATGAAGTGTTTTAGAACCACATCGAACTTAGCCTCTCAACTGATGGGTGATCTTCCAGCTGCTCGTGTAGTGCCATCGCGAGTGTTTTCGAAAGTCGGGGTTGATCTTGCAGGCCCCTTTCTCATCAAACCTCGTAAGGGCCGAGGTGTTAGATCTTATAAAAGTTATATTTGTTTATATATCTGTTTTTCCACAAAAGCAATTCATTTGGAAATACTCAGTGATCTCACCTCTGAAACATTCCTCGCATCCTTGAAGAGGTTTGTTGCTCGACGAGGAAAACCTGAAGAATTGTTTTCAGACAGAGGAACGAACTTTGTAGGTGCCGACAACGAAATGAAAAAAATGATGTCCTTGATCTCTTCTGACGAAAAGATCCACAGATATTTGTCCGAAGAAACAATCAAATGGAATTTCAGTCCCCCATCGGCCCCCCATTTTGGAGGACTTTGGGAGGCTGGAATAAAACAGATGAAGGGTCATTTAAAAAGAACTATTGGCGAACAAATATTAACTTATGAACAGTTCCTTACTTTAATTACTCAAATTGAATCGTGCTTAAACTCCAGACCTCTTGTTGCGCTCTCAAATGATCCAAGTGACTTAAATGCTCTAACTCCAGGACATTTTATCATAGGCACTGCCTTGACTTCAATACCAGAACCTGACTATTCTTCAGTTAACCTAACCCCGCTAGAAAGATGGAAACTTCTACAAAAAATTTTTCAAAGTTTCTGGAACAGATGGTCTTCAGATTACCTATCAGACTTGCAAAGGCGATCAAAATGGTTAATAAATAAACCAAATTTCAAGAAAGACGATTTGGTTTTAATAAAAGATGATAATCAGCCCCCTTTGAAGTGGAAACTAGGACGCATAATCAAATTATTTCCTGGAGCAGATGGCAAGATTCGTGTTGTTCTACTGAAAACTATTTATGGAGAGTTGAAGCGTCCGATCGCCAAACTATCACCTCTACCATTTTGAACTTTGAAATTTTTATTTTATTTTTATTTTATTTTATTTTATTTTTATTTTTATTTATTTTTTTTTTTTTATGTTCCTGTTTTTAATCCATTTATGTTAATCATCTAGTTACAATGTTTCATATGTATATTAATCTCTTTTTTTTTCTTATCTATTTGCAGTTGAAGACCAAGAAAATGAAAACCTGTAATAACACTAATGTTGTTATTGTACTTGTAGAATATTTTTATGAACCTTCGTTCATGGGGGCGGAGCATGTTTGAACGTAGCTTTTGGTTTCGTTTCGCCAGCCCCCCGACGAGTAGTTGGCTCTTTGCCAAATGAGAGGTGCTTTTTTCTCTTTTTGAGAATGTTACTTTTTTTTATGTTTAGTTTAGTTTCTCGGCCTGTCTTAAACAGGAAGTATAATTTTTTCTCTTGAACATGAAAGTTATGATTTAAATATTATGATCTTGGCTCCTTTATGGAGAAACAATGTTATCCTGAAATATTACTGAATTAAGTTATAATTGTGAATTCTTCAAAGTATACTGCAAATAGTTTTTTATTGTGTGTTTAATTTCTAATAAAGAATTTATGCTCTCCCAACTGACTTTATGACTGAAATGAACACTAGAACTATAGAGTTTGTGATTACATGATTCTGCAAATTTTCATGGTACGAATTTTCATGGCGCAGTATATATAATAATAATATTTTTTCAAGAACCAACGACATTGACCTCTTGGTCGATTCTATTACTAACGAAATCAAATGTGCTATTGATAATGCTACTACTCAAATTCCTAGTAACGAATTTTATAGAAATGATCCTCATGTTATTCTGCTCACTACTAATAAAAATCGTGCACGCAAAACCTGGCAAAGTACGCGTAGGACTTCTGACAAAATTATTTTAAACCGTGCACAACAAGAACTAAAAAACTATCTCTACAAGAAAAGGCAAGAAAACTGGAAAAATTTCCTTGAAAATCTCTCTCCAGATGACTGTTCTATCTGGAAAGCCGCCAAGAGGTTCAAGAGAAAGGATAATCCTTTCCCTCCGATCCTTCTTCCAAATTCTAACTCCCACGCATACACGAATGAGCAGAAAGCCAACGCAATTGCGGAAAGATTTGAAGCACAGTTCCAAGGCAATCTTGTCTTTGATCTTGAAACAGAGAGAGAGGTTAATGATTATGTTAGAAGATTCTTAAGCTCCGGCACCGATCCCTCACGCTTTAGGCTCACCGATGCTGATGCCATAAAAGAAATTCTTAAACTTAAAAATAAAAAAATCACCGGGCATCAGCACTATTACTAACGAAGCGCTTAAGAATCTACCCCGATCCTTTATTCCAAAAATTACCTACCTAATTAATAATATTTTTAAATTTAATTACTTTCCCTACGCATGGAAGACGGCAATCATTGCCCCTATTCTCAAACATAACAAACCCCCAGAACAGGCCTCAAGCTATACACCAATCTCCCTGCTAAATTCACTCAGTAAGCTCACTGAGGTCTTTATTGCTCAAAAAATCGATGACTTTTTGGAAACTAATAACATTATAATGCCAGAACAATTCGGATTTCAAAATAAACTTTCGGCTCCCCACCAGGTTTATAGACTTGTTGAGCATATCACTACCAGTAAAATTCAGAAAAAATTCACTGCTGCTGTCTTCCTGGATATCGAAAAAGCGTTTGACAAAGTCTGGGTGTTCGGACTTATTCATAAATTAATTAATTATAACTTCCCCCCTTCCCTCATTAAATTACTTTTCAACTATCTGCAAGATCGTAATTTCCATGTTCGTGTTAAAAATGTTTTATCCAACAACCATTTTGCGCCCTTTGGCCTCCCTCAAGGTTCAAAAATCTCACCTAAGTTATTTAATATCTTCATTAATGACATGCCCCGTTACCCACATATCAATCTGGCTATTTTTGCAGATGACACCTGCATATTTTCGGCTCATAGAAATAGAAGATACGCTATATTGGCAATCTCCAGACATCTAAAAATTTTGAACACCTGGTTCCAAAAATGGAGAATTGCAATTAACTATGACAAGACGGAGGCCATACTTTTCTCTTCCTTGAGACAGGATAACAGGGACAAATATAAAATTAAATTTAATAACCATCCCATTCCATGGTCGAATCACAGTAAATATCTTGGTATCATCTTAGACCAAAAACTCACATTCCAACAACATATTGATACTTCTATTAAAAAATTCCGTCGTTCAAAAGCTCAACTATACCCCTTAATTGGACGGAATAGTAATTTATCTATTAATAATAAAGTCATTATATAGTTCCCATTTACGACCTCTATTAACATATGGGTCTCAAATTTGGTCATTTGCCGCTAAAACCCACATAAAAAAATTAATTGTTAGTCAAAATATTACCCTCAGACAAATCTATGATATCCCCTATTACATACATAATTATGAACTCTATAGAGAAATTACTCTACCGCGCTCAAATGATTTCATTCAACATCTCAACATTAATTTCCACGAATCGCTCCCTGATATTGATAACAGTGCTTTGAACTCTCTTCAGGCATATGACCACCTTGACCCTGCTAATAGAAGACGGCCTAACTGTGGTATCATGATTAATTCTTTTCTTTAATATTTTCACTGATTAATTTTCATCTCTTTTTGCATTGTTTCCTTTCCTCTCTGTAGACGGCAGCACCACTGCACTGAACTTAGTCTTAAGTTCTTATTCCCTCTAAGTTTCCTTTTCTGCTACCAGATGGCAGCACCACAGATCTATTTCTTTATTTCCTTCTTGCCTCGGATTTTGTCATTTACGTTATATCATTTTTCATCTAATTGGATTTTTCTATTTATTATGTTTTTTTTTTTTAAAGAAAAAAGAAAAAAACTGTATAAAAAATTTATAAAATCTTTTTAGAAAATTCAAAAACATATCTTGTTGTTGTGATGTGCTTCTATTCTATTGTAATGCTATACTTAACTCTCTTTTCGTTTGGTGTTTTTTATTCACTTCACTTTGAGCTCGAAATTTTACTTTTTCACGTTTTTTAACTCGCCAGTCTTGCCCCCCTTACATTTTTTTTTTTCTTTTTTTTCTCCATATCCATAACTTAGCTCAACTGTCAACTGTCATCTGTTTTTCAACATCTGGTATCCGAAGGTGTGGGATATATCTGTACTGATAAGTATAAAGGATTTAAGTCCATATTTTTGATTTTTCAGGAGACGAAAAATAAAATTAAACTAACTAAAAACTAATGAGCAGAATCGATTAGGAAAAAGGGATTATGTTGATTTATACGCTTTATACCGTTCAGTGATTGTCAATCTTCATTAAATAAAGGGAAAAATTGAATTAAATATTTTATACCTAAGATTAATGCTAAATTTCTGACTTGAATATTTTTTTACCAATGGATTTTCTCAAAGACTAAATCTAAATGACATGGATTTAAATCCTCTATACCAATCGATAGAGAATTTTTTTCTGAGTCTGATTATGTACTTATTTCAAAATCGACATTTTTGGACTTAAATCCTTTATACTTATCAGTACAGATATGATCCCGGGTACTTCGGAGCAAAAAATCCTCGATCTGAAGAGTCAGAACGAAATTATTATTTTTTTAATGTGCTAATCAAAGACGCCAAATTATAAGTTTCGTGAATCCCATCGCGGGCCGCAAATTAGCATATGTCGGGCCACCTTGCGGTCTGAGGTTAGCGGCTTGGCCACTTCTGATCTAAAGCATATGTGCAGAGGTAGGTAACTTTTTTTTTTTTCCTTCCCAAATTGAAAATTTATTCCATTTTACCTTTGAGGAAAAGAGAAGAATACCATGAAATGAAAGTTAAGCCACTTCCGCTAGCTTTCAGATTTTTATGGGATTTATATAATGAGCATATATTTGTTTCTAATGTAATGTAATAGGTACTATATATGCACATGTATGCATACTTTTTTAAATTTAAAAGATTAATTATTAATTTTGATGATGAAATCATATGTAACGTTTCATTTTTAGTTGCTAAAGGTACGAAAAACGACTAAATTCTGACTTCACACAATTAATAAACAAACGACAATGAAAAGAAAAAAATTATCCTTGAAAAATATTAATTTAGACTTTTTTCCCTTTATTTTTTATCCGGTTTGTTTCTATTAAAAAAGTAAATAAATAGAATAAGCAAAGTTTTGGTAAATGACGCTAACATGTGTAAAAGTAACAGTGTTCATAAGCACCAGAAAAATCAACACATTAGTTTTAAGACTGCACAAATTGAGAAAAAATAAAAATCACTTGTTATTTAAATATACATTACCAAGTAATAATTTGTGACAAAATAATTATTTTACCATATTTTTATTAACTTCTGTTCTTGTTTGTTTGTCCGGTACAAGTCTTGTAATCGAATTTTAACTAACTAGCTAGACATTTGAAACTTTCACAATAGCTCACAACCCGATGACAGCACAATACTTCGAAGTCCGATTTTCGAATATTCGAATAGTTTTCTTATAATTAATTAAAATATGAAAATAATAACCTCCTAATACCTTAGAAATAGTCATTAAAATATTGGCTATAATTTAATTTTTGTCAAAAAAAAATAATAAAAATAAAAAAAAAATTACGAGCTCATTTTCTTTCGACACAAAAATAAATAAACGCGATTAAATAAATAATTTAATTAAACGTGAGCGTTAAAAAATTGTAAAAAGTTGTATCTCACAAAAATTGACGTCACTAGCGGTTTAAAGCAGGGTTGGAGTTTAGGACGTCCGAAACTGGTTTTGGACAGGACAGGTGGTTTTTACCATTTAAAAGTGTCCTAAACTGTCTAAAATTGCCCAAAAGTGTCTTAAACCTAAAATTAGGAGAAATTCCGTTTTACATTCTCTTCATTCTTAGTATAATTATAATTAATAATTAAAGGCATTTTACACTGAAAATTTAGCTATTTTTAAAAATAATTTTTAAATATGAATAGAAATTTAAAATTTAACAATAGCTATATAAAATAAAAATTTCAATACACTTAAAATTTTTCTTGCAATAAAAAATATGACTTGGTAAGAAATATTGGTTGACTATTCAATCAACCAATTTATTTTTATTCATATATATATATATATATATATTTTTTTTTTTTTTTTTTTCCCCATGAATTACTTATTTATGATTTCACAGAAATTCTATTTTAAAAAAAAAATTCCTTAAAAGGAATATTGATTAAAAGTTACCGATATAAATTAAAATATAAAGTTATAGTTAGGCAATGAAGTCTATGTATTTTAATGATGGCTTATGTGTAAAAAATATAAAACATGTATTTAAGAAATTTACAAATTCTACATATATATTTCCTTCTTCATTGGAATATATGTATATAATTTCTTTTAAATATTTATTTCAAAATGATTTTTTTTTTTTTTTTTTTTTTTTTTTTTTTTTACATATTTATATATATATATATATATATATATATATATATATATATACAATAATAATTAAAGATATTTTAAAGCAAATGATATATGAATTTATTCATATTTCTTAATGTGTGTATGTCTATAAATATTACAAATGTCAATATCTGAGACACATTTATCTACTTTTTTTCATTAAAGCTTCAGTAATAAAAAATTTTTACTGTTTTATATTATAATTGTTCTCTCACTATGTATATTATCAAAATTAAAGCAATGGCAAATACTGGAAAAAGTTACAAAAAAAAAAAAAAAAAAAATTATACATGCATATGCACACACATTTATAATAATTATTTTATAAAATCATTGAATATTTGCATCATTCTTAATAAAATATAATTATATTGAAAACTATAGTTTTGGACAGTTTAGGACACTAGGATTTTGGACAGGACGGTAAAAACCATGAGTTATACCGTGGTTTTTACCATAGTTTCCGAAACATTGCCAACCCTGGTTTAAAGATTTCATACGCATTGATAAAGCGCTAATGTAGTTAGTTCTATAGCTATGATTCAACAGAAAATTTAAAAACATGGTTTATAAAAAGTTTTTTATCTTATAATTATTTATATTTAGTTATTTTATTATTTTGAAACTTCAAAAATGTTAACTCATATTCCACTATTTATAAAATCAGAAGAAAAGAAATTATCGATTTTAATAATTAGTTTCCGTGAAATAAAGCAAATATTTGTTTATATGCTTAATATTTGTGAGTAAGTTACAAAAATTTTTCAGGTTCCACCGAGATTTGAACTCGGATCGCTGGATTCAGAGTCCAGAGTGCTAACCATTACACCATGGAACCTCAACCTTTTCTTCTGTTATTTGCTTTCTCATTCCAGCGCCATCTAGCTAAAACTTCAACAGGAACAAGTTGTGTTTTCGATTCTCTAGTGTTTTAATTTTAATCAATATCAAAGGAGTACACATTTTTAAAACAAAATATTTCAAAGGATTTAATCAGTTATAAACAAATAACTGATCTTTAGTGTAATGTGTGCTCAAAATGCTATTATTGTGGAATAATAATGAAAAAAAAAATTTAGATTGATTATGACGGAACATTTTGTCTGATTTTCGGAATGGTGTTATACTAATACTTCATTCATTTTTTTACCAATTAGAATCCATTGTATAAATAATAAACTGAAATTGATTTTATTCAGTTCAGAACTTCTTTTAAAAACTCATTGTAAAAATTGTCCCTTTTACAATATAATGATTAAAATATTATCAACAAATCAAAATTTCGCTGTCTTCTACAAATTTTAGTAGTTTCGCTTACAATAGCTAAAGAAGAAGTCTACAATAGCTAAAGAAGAATAAAAAAAAAAAAAAAATGTCAATTGATAAACGAAAATCTTCCGTTGTCTACAAAATATCTTAAGAAATTTTAATTAGTTTTTTTAAGAAGCTTTTTCCTTTTTTGTAACTAAAAAGCACAAAATAAAATTTAAGTGAAAAATCAATTTTTAAAGTTAGAAGCTTTTTATTGTGAAACCCTAAAAAGCATAAAATAACATTTATTCTGACAAAGACATGCTACAAAGAAATGAAAGTTTCAACACTAAGAAATTTTAGAGAAAAATATAGGTATTTTCCTTTTGCAAGAGATGAAAATTTTTTAATGTTCAAAATATTTTAAAAAGCTTTCGAGACATTTGAAATTTCTGGCCTAACGAATGATTATACAAAGACTTATAACTAAGAATATTGGTCTCGAAAGCTTTTTAAAATATTTTGAACATTAAAAAATTTTCATCTCTTGCAAAAGGAAAATACCTATATTTTTCTCTAAAATGTTCTTAGTGTTGAAACTTTTATTACTTTGTAGCATGTCTTTGCCAAAATAAATTTTATTTTATGCTTTTTAGGGCTTCACAATAAAAAGCTTCTAACTTTAAAAAATGGTTTTTTACTTAAATTTTATTAAATGCTACTCGCTGCGCAGTTCATACGCGCGTTGCATGTTTCCACATTTCTCATTGGTGTTACAAGTTAGATCATTTGCATAACACGGCGAACCATATTTGAATGCCGAGTTTCGTCGCGCAGGCTCAATTGATTCTGGGTGCTTATATTTTTTTGGAAGAGTGTATTTTCTCATATATTGCAAAATATTATTTAAAATCCAATTTTCAACACTGATTTTTTGCTATAAATACGTGTTTCGAGGCACCACGAATACGAAAACCGGGTATTTAAAGGTTGATATGTATTTATGTTATTTATCAGCATAAGTTAAAAAATAATAATAGCTAGAAATCCAAATTTAGCATTTTGAAGATCAAATGAAGGTGCCACTTGAAAGGTTTCATCAAGATTGGTAAGATGAAAGAAGTGATGTGTGTGAAAGTTGTGCGAATAATTAAGAATAAACTTTTAAAGATAATACAGGCTTTAATTTTTCATTAATGTAGGTGCTATATTCAAACATTGTAGAGGTTAGAGTGGCGATAGCCCCTCCCCCCCTCGTTTCACACAGAAATATTTGTGAAATAAAACTGTTTCTAAAATTATTTTGTACTGCTTTTAAGATATATTCATATACAGTATTTCATATCTTACCTCTTAAGCTGTAATTGATTTTTGCAGCATTCAGATGCTGGGTAAGGGAAAGTTACATGAGTGCCACACCAGATTATTTACTATGATCTAGTGTGCAATATCTTTCATAATGGAATGATTATTATGCAACCTAATATATACTTCTTTGTTTAGAATATAAGATAGAGACCATCAATGTAAATGGATTGCACTCCAATTACTCGTCGTTTTGATGTATTGTAGTACAATCCACACTAAATGTACAATAAGCGGAAAATGTAGTAAAAAGTTTTCAAGTAAATAGAATTAAATACTTCACAGAGCAAGAATTCGATACCCTCACACCTGGAACAATGATCATCCTCTTAAAGACAGTCTCAAAAATAATCGCCCAGCTCGAAGTTTAAACGCAAATTGATCTATAACGACTCTTATCAGTCGTGATTTGTCAAATTTTCGCGTTAATTTGCACCAGAAACCAATGAATAATTCCGGAAAATTCCCCGGCTCCTGCGGAAAATTGATCTTTTAATCTTTCGCAGTCCTAAACTACTTATTTACCCAAATTAGTTAAGTCCCCATATTCGTCACCAAATCACCAAGTTTTTTCCGTCAAAATTGACCTTCGGAAAAGTGAAAAGACGGCTGTCTGTTTCCATTTTAACTGTAAATCTACTTTTTCTGCAATAAGAGGTTTAAACCTTTAAAATAATATTGCTACAAAGTATAAAACTCTCTTCCTTTATTCTAATTGTTGTTGGAGTGGAAGTACGAATAGGGGTATGAAGAACAGAATAGTATTTTATTGGCTTTAAAAGAGGTTTGTCTTGACAACAAATATGGCGACAAATGTTAACAAAAAATAATAGTTTAAAGTTGCCAGAATCTGAAAGCAGTTTCTTAATTTGAAATGGAATTAATTATCTGTTTAAGACCACTGACTTTCTCCAAAGTACATAAAAAGGGACTACCTATACTAGAATGAATTCCATTGAACTCTGAGCTGTGCGTTTCTCCATGAGAGATTCTGCAAGAAGCTGTTCATAATTGTTTTTGAACGAGCAATATTTATGTCCTGTGTCGATATAGCGAAAAAAAAAATTGTAATGAAACGAATTGATGAGTTCACTGTGCAGGGAGTGTGTTAGAAAGAGATCTAACAAGATTGTACCTAAGTTAGAGGTCTGCACGGGCCGGAATTTTGAGGCCCGGGTCCGGTTTTAACAAAACTGCTGAACTTTTACAAGATAATTATATATAAACAAAAGTTCATTATTACAGACGTACAGAAGACACAAAGACAGACAGAAAGTCAAATCGAAAATACAGTCGGCAGCATAATTTTTCGAGCACTAGCCAATAATTCCTATATTAAAAAAGTACACTTAAGACTGTTTTGTTAAATAAATCCTTGTCGAATCATGTTCTTAGACTGACTAAGAACATGACTCGATAAGGATTTATTTAACAAAGCAGTATTAAGTGTACTTTTTTTAGACAGGGATTATTGCTAGTGCTCGAATAATTTTGCAGCCGACTGTATTAGCACTCATCAAACAATATAGGACGGTATTTAAAATGGTTATTACTACTAAAAATGCACGTTCAACCATTTCCTCTTATGTACCGTAATGTATACGAATCTTTCATGTGATCCGGTAAACAGAATTTTAATGGTAATCCAACCATATTCAATGGAAAAGATTCTTTTGTGATTGCTAAAAATAATGCTACTTTCATTCAGTGCACTGAAAGAAAAGAGAGTTAAGAAAAAAAATTACATCGGCAGGATTTTTATAGCCTTCATACCACCTAAACTCTACAGACAATTGGGCACAAAGCCTTATACATAGTAACGTACCTAATTTCTTTTGTTTGGACATATGCGCATTATTAGGTTGTTGCAAAAGTTCGTGCGGACGCGGATCATTTTATTGCCTCCAAAGACGAGAGCTTCTATCGCCGTGGTATACATTTGTTACCCGAAAAATGGGCAAAGGTTGTAGAAAGTAATGAGAGTATTTTGATTAAAAATTGTCATTTGGTTTGATGTATTTTTATGAAATGAAGAAACAAAAAATCGCACGAACTTTTGCAACGACCTAATACTTGAAATAAAATATATTAATTTCGAGACATGCTAAAAATATTTGAGGAAAATCAGATCGTGAACAGACAGACTGATAAGCAATTAAATTGAAGTTACAGACATTTTTTATCAAAATAAAATTTTATGTTATATACCAACTTGCAAAATTATGTGAAATAAATGACTGAAGAAATATTTTATCATTTTCCTTTTTCGTTAATTAACGATGAAACCAGAAAAAGATTCAGACCGACGCGGCCAGGAAAAGATTTCATTCAGGCCTGGCCCAGACCGAGTATACACAAAAAAAATTGATCCCGAGCCCGGGCCCGGCCCGAGAACAGATTGAAGAATTCGGCCCGAACCCGGCCCGTGCATACCTCTAACCTAAGTTATGTGATTAAACTCATGTATCCATAGCTCAGTCAGGGGAAAAATAAAATTATATTTAACGCAAGAAGTATTAAGAGTCATTCTAAAAAGAAGATAATAATAATAATCATAATAAAAATAAAAATTCTGCCAAATACCGAATTTAGTTTAGTACGGAGGACTATTAATTTCAATCTGTAAAATTTTTATTTTTAATTTATTTTTTTATCTCATATTTTGACCACAAAACTGGGCCACGTACTTTTAAAATGAAGTGTTGACATCTAAATTTCATACTTTAGTTAATTTTATAAATCTAATTGTCGTGTCGAAAAATTGTTTGCATCCCTGGATTCAGAAAAATCGCTCCTTCCATTTGGTACCGAATTTGTAAAGATAGGACTGGTATTTCTAATTTATTTTGGTGTTACACAAAACTGGTCTACAAAAACTCCAGATTGAAACTGATAGTCCTCCGCCCTAATAATAATAATAATAATAATAATAATAGAAAGATGTCGTCACTATTTTTCAATAGACCACTTTGAAGTATATCTGGTAACACCTAGGCATGCAGCTTCATTCCTGTTATTAAAAAAGACTCTCGTCCAAACTTAAATTCTGCTTTGAACAGAATTTTAATTTATGAATTGTAAAAGAGAGCAAAAAAATTGAAATTGTATCTCATAAGGAAGGTCTCTTTAACTCGTTAACGCCCGAATTAATTTTGCAAAACATTATTAGCTGATTATTTCACTTCTAAATTAATATAGGCAACTGTCAGTAAAATATATTTACTTAAACAGTTCTTCTGATAGTTTTCAATTTAAAGCCTATCCTCATTTATTGACGTTTAGTGTTCTAGCGAGTAAACTTCGAGACAGAAAAACTTTGAGATAACAGATTAATTTCCTATTATATGTCGACAAAGATCTCGAAAATAAAGTATTATAATATATATTATTATTCAACTTGATTTAAGTTAGTATGCCTGCGCAAAAAGCAAATATATGTGCGACGAATGAAAAATCATAAAATAACTATCCAAATTATGAAATAATAATTAATAGTAGGTACATAAAACTTTCAGGGATTATTTAGAGTGACGCTATAAACTGTTACTAAAAAGCAGAAATCATTCTAAGAAACAACAAAAAATATACGTGCCATTTTATTAGCTGTCCTCAAATGAGGACACTGGGCGATAACGGGTTAAAGCGCATACTCAGAATATTGTGAAAAAAATTACAGAGATACTACTTACATAGGTAATGCAAGACCAGTCAAATTTATCGGCGGGATCCTACTTAAAAGTCTACCAAAAAAAAAAAAAAAAAAAAAAAAATCCTTCGAATATTTGGCACAAAAAGACAAAAAGTGCACGCGATTTGGCGAGTAACATCCTTCTCCAAATGCAACGCAATCGAAGCAATTGTGCAATTTACTTACGCAATCGAAGCAATTGTGCAATTTACTTATCGAAGCAATTGTGCAATTTACTTAACGCAAATTTTACTGCGTTTGAGAATTTTTTGCAAAACAAATCTTCCTGAATAGCGTTATAGTAAATAGAGTTTGAAAATAATCGATGAAAGAGTTTCCTGTTTCTCGCACAAGCTTGTATAGTGTTGAAAATGTATTATTATGTCTATTATTTATTTTATGAATATTATTATTATTGGATGACAACGTTGGTTAAAAAAAAAAAATAGATACTTGGTCTCGTTTAATTGAGAGCTCGTGTGTATTAAAATTTTTAGAATAAGTAATTTTCTGTTTTTGAGTAGTAGCTTTTTTCCATCGGGAATAAATATTTTTGTATTTTCGAAATGGTTTTCTTTTTGTAAATAATATTGAACGCAGCTGTGTTCTTTTTTACTGTTATTTGAATTTTTAGAAAAAGCGAAGTACGTGTTATTCAATTGAGTAGCCGCTTCGAAGATAAAAGTGTGAATTATTTCATTTACTGGCGTCCGTAGATAACACTGGTTTTTTAGAAAGCAGAAGGAAACGGTGATTTTCCTTAGGTAGCTTTAACATATAGTATATGCATGTGACCTTTTATTAAAAGTACTAGCAGGCTTTGCCCGCTTCGCTGGACCCTATTTTTAAATGAATCACTATAATTACTGAATTCTCAAAATTGCATTAATTTTTATCACGTGAAAAAAAAAAGCGAAACAAAATCTGATTAGGAAAAATGTCGCACCGGGTTCTCACTGCCTTCGGAAAAAATTCCCAAAATGCTCTAACTCTTATTTCTGTTATTTTCCCCCCTTCACCCCCCCCCCTCCCGTCTATCCTAATAATTTTACAAATTCGAAAATATCCGCAATCGATTTGTAAATATCAAAAACCTCTATGCACCAGTTTTGAACGATCTATCTCTATTTTCATTTTTTTGCTCCACCACTCTCCCCCCCTCCTTCCCAATAATTTTAAAAATTCGAAAATAGTCGCAATCGATTTGTAAGTATCGAAAACCTCTATGTACCAATTTTGAATGATCTAACTCTATTTTATTTTTTTTGCTATTGAAACAGGCTATTGAAACCTAATCAATTTTGAATGCCCTAACTGTATTTCTATTTGTTTTTGCCCATAGCCCCCCCTTACCGCTCCACCCCCTTCCCGCACCTCCTAATAATTTTACAAATTCGAAAATATCCGCAATCGATTTGTAAGTATCGAAAACCTCTATATACCAATTTTGAACGATCTAACTCTATTTTTATTTCCCCCCCCTCTCCCCTCCCCCCTTCTCTCCCCTCCTAATAACTTTACACTTTCGAAAATATCCCCATTCGACTTGCAGGCTATTGAAACCTATCTGTACCAATTTTGAAAGGCCTAACTGTATTTCTAATTGTTTTTGCCCCTGCTGCCCCCCCCCCCTGCTGCCCCACCTGGGGGCTGAATTTTTAAAATTCCAGAAATTGGTTTTTAGATATTTGTATTAGCTATATTTTATAGCAAAAATTTCACGTATATCTGTTTTTTTTTTTTTTTTTTGTTTGAGATACATAGGATTATGCGAAATCGCGTTTTACGCATGTGAAATCCCGTTTTGCCCCCCCGACCCCCCCCCCTTGGGGACCGAATTTCAAAAATTCCAGAAATTGGTTTTTAGACATTTATATTAGCTATATTTTAAAGCAAAAAATTTTAGGGATATCTGTTTTTTTGTTTGAGATATGAAGGATTTTTTGAATTCACGTTTGCCCCCCCCCCCCCCCCCCTTTGGGGGGCGAATTTTTTCAATTTTTTTTTTCCTAAACCATCCCTGACCTATAAGGAAAAAAACAAAAAAAGAATGATCGAAATCGGTCAAGCAGTTTACGATTTTATAAAGGACATACAGACAAACATTCATTTATATATATATAGATTTCATTTTAGCTTTGAAAAAAAAAAAAAAAATACCGTGCGAGTTGTAGTTGCAAGTATTTAAACTGCATGTCAAATACACGTTTACGTTATACATTTCTTTAAATTTTTAATTGGTAATTGAAAAAAACTTCTGTATTCTGAAAGTTGCAAATATTTATTTTTACTTTTAATTAGCGTTTAAAATAAATTTTACAATTTGAAAAATTAAATTTATTTAAATTTTTTATTTTAGACAATGTCGTTAGAAATTTAAACATAGTGTTTTTTGGATGCTGTATAAACAGTTAAAAAAAAAAAAAAAAAAAAAAAAAAAAAGGCACTCACTAATGTTACAGAAGAAATAATATGGTGTGCCACTCACACGACTTTCTCTTACCCTGAAATTTAATACTATAAATACAGGTTGCAGATTAAGAGGTAAAATAACGAGTACTGTTATGTAAACCTGTGTTAAAGAATTCAAATTAGGCTTCGGAAGACTTTTATATGATAATTAGTTCTGTGTGAGGGGGGCTACCGCCCCCCTCTATATGAATTTTTTTTTTTTTTTTTTTCTTTCTTTCTTTTACTTTCTCTTACCCATGTACATCACAGCGAAAGTATTGTTTTTAGGTCAAATTTTCGAAATTGAGTTTTTGTCATACGTGTATGTTTTGAGATCCCCTGAATCTGAAAATCATTATTTTAGCGATTAATCTGTGTTTGTGTATGCGTGTCAGTCTGTGAGTGTATGTTCGTCAGTTATCAGCATATCTCAAGAATAAATAGTAGCTGGAAATCGAAACTCGGTATTTTAAATATGTATCACATAAGGATGCTGCACTAAACTTTTCGTTGTCATCAAGTAACTGGTTCGTGTGAAGGTACAGGGCCATCCAAAAGAATTCTAATACATTACATCTATGGTGAAATTTACGGTAGATGCAGATTAACAATTATAGGCTGCACTAAACAAAATGAAAAGAACGTATATTTTTATATGCAGAAAAACATGTTTCGTGTAGAATATGTTATAATCATTCACCATTCGTCTACAGGGCGATACAAAAGATATGTCAATCAAATACAATCAATACAAATTATGTTCTTACACTAAAAACAATATTCGACAAGGATTTATTTAATAAAACCGTATGAAGTGTACTTTTTTTACATAGGAATTTTTGCTAGTGTTCGGACACTTTTGTTACCGACTTTATATCTATCTCTCTATCTCTCTATCTCCCTCTCTCTCTCTCTCTATATATATATATGTATACTTCTTAAAAATTCCGACGAAATGCTTGAAGACCATTCTTCCATAAGTCCACAAAAGTGTTCATAACAGTACGAAAAGCTAGTAGACTAAATCAAAATAAATTTTTAAAGACAAACTTTCATACATAAATAAATTACAAGATATAAGTAATTCTGCTATTTTCTTTGATATTTCATAAACCCTTTTTGGACAGCATTATTCGAGACGCATAGGGCTATGGTGCCCGCAACATTAACGTGTAAACAATTTCCTCTAATCATATGCAGAGACAATAAATAAATATACTATAAAGAAAATAAATAATTAAATAAAATGCCAATCATGCAGAGGGAGGCGGAAGGTAGAGACGTCTATAGGTATCTATAATAGACGAAGACATGCACTTCGTTATTATGCAATGCTCGACCATGGTTCACTATAAATAGCGTTAATAGCGCCGCCGCTGCAAAAAAGGGGTGAGTAGCCCCAGAGTAGGTCAGCCAAGTCCACTTTCTTCGCTGTGGAACAAAAGGGATTCGTTAATAGAACGAGATTTTATTATTTTTTATCTCCAAATCTTTGGAGGATTTGATTATTGAGTTGAGGCAGCACGTTGCGAATCGCCTGAGTCAGCAAGCATAAAATGGAAAGTGAAAGGTGTTTTTACTAATTGTAGCGAATTAGAAATAAGTTTGAGCTACGAGATTATCTTATTTTTCACTTCCTCTAAATCATTAGTGGTTTTTCACAGGCATTTCAAATATTATTTACATTAAAGCGGGATTTTTAATGACCATTAAATACACAAAATAATTTTTTATCATTCATTTATTATTTTTATTTTTTAAATTTATTTCAGAGAAGAGAAAATTTTAGCCGTATCACTCTAGTTATCTAAATAACAATTATTTCCACCCTACCCTATCTTTTTAAAAAAGTGCTTTATTTTTCCCTCAGAATTCGTATTAATATTTGTCTTCTATGCGTTAAAAACCTAAATATTAATCATCCTTTCCTCACAGCCCCCCCCCCCACCACACACACACAAAAAAAAAAAGTGCTACATCTTTAATCAGAGAGAATTCGTTATTAAATTAATATTTGTCTTTCTTGCCTTGAAAACGACTTAAAACTTTCACATTCGCAATATCCCTTTCAATTCAATTCATTTTATTTTTTTTTATAGAAATGCCTTAACTTTTTGCATAAGTTAAAAAAATAAATAAATAAATATAAAAAATTTGAATACAGATGCTTTTTTTTTTTTTTTTTTTTTTTTAACATTTTCCAACTAGGTTGAAAAGTGTTAATTACTTCGGTTTGTCTCTCATGTCGGCTTATCCGTCTGTCTGTCTGTCCGCGCTCTAACTCCCGTAAATATTCATGGAATTTCTTGAAATTGATATATGCTCTTCAAGTTCCCTATCAGATGTTCCCAATTGAAAATTCTAGTTTGTGTACAGGAACATCTGAAAGTATTCCAAAGCATTGTGTTCTATGAGAGGTATTTATATAAACCATATTTTAACGCTTTTACTTTACACAAATCTTGATGAAATTGATATATGTTATTGAAGTTCACTATCAGATGTTTTCTATTCAAAATGAAGTAAAATCCATCTCTAGTTTGTATACAGGGACACCCGAAAGTATTCCAGAGCATTACATTCTATGAAAGGAATTTTTACAAACCACATTTAAATAACTTTACTTCGTAGAAATCTTAGTGAAATTAAAATATATTATTCGTATGCACAAAAGAATTTTTACTAAAACTGGAAATTTGCTGGAAGTGCATTTTTGTTTACATTAAGCGTTTTAAACACTTTCTGACAATTTTTAAGTGTAACTATGACTTGAATTTTTGTTTCTCTCTGTCCGACTGTCCATCTGTCAACCTGTCGGTCTACCCGCCTCCAGCGTCCGTAAATATTTTCAGAATTTTTTAAAAATGATACATATTATTCAGGTTCATCATGGAATGTTTCCTATTTAAAATGGCATCAATATGTGCACAATTGGTTTGTGTATAGGGACAACCAAAAAAATGCCAGTGCATTGTATTTTAGGAAAGACATTTTTATAAATCACATTTAAATAACTTTCTACTGCAAAAACTACAAAGAAATTGACATTTATTGTTAATATGCTAAAATAATTTTTGTATAAAATATGATATGATTAACCTTCAGATGGACAGGGCTACACTAAAATATTCAGATACATTAAGGGCTGCATTTTGTTTTGTGTTAAGCAATTTTAACACTACCCAGCAATGTTTAAGAGTGATTATGAATTCATTTAGTCTATCTGTATGCCTTTCAGTCATTCTGTTGTCTGTTTTGTGATAACGTATACGAAAAGAACATTGAAAGTTACCCAATGCAACAAGTACGTACAGTTGGAAAGTGTTAATAATCGTTGCGTATCGCATGGTTTTTCGTTGTTGTTGTTTTTTTTTCAACGGGGCGTCCAACAGTGTTTATCTATAATATACTATACATTTTCTGTTTCTGAATTTTCTAGTGGTTTTCACTTCAACAGTTGCAATGTTACTTTGTGCAATCACTTCTGTTTTTGTACATCGTTTTTTCGATATTTGCGAAACATGAAGTTGTTCTCACATAATGGCTACATAGTGCTGTCGTACGTACTATTGAAATTCTTTAAAAAACTTCAGAAAACCCTTACTGCTGCCCTCTTCCTAAAATGTGATTTTAACTCATATATAAATAATAATACTTATTATTATTATTATTATTATTATATTGTCTTCACGATAACTTTTTAAATAATGAACTAAATCGAATCAAAGATGGACAGTGAACTTATATTACAAATATCTTGAATAATTTCTCTGGGCAATTTGCTCAGCTACATTGTTGTAAAATGGCGGCCCCTGACAATTTTCAACGCGATACCTTTTTGAAATACTCAATTAATTCGAACCACAGTTGGGCAGTGCACTTATCTTACAAATATCTTGGATGAGCTCTCTGGGTTCAGCCATATTGTTGTCAATTGGAGACAACTTGAAATTTATCATCATGATAATTTTTGAAATACTCAATTAATTCGAAACAATGTTAGATAATTGATTTATTTATCAATTTCGACTTACCTATCTTGGATTAGTTCGCTCGGTAATTTATTTCGCCATTTTTTTTTTTTTTTTTTTTTTGTAAGTTGCGGCCATTTGAAATCAGGCTTTCACTTGAAAATTAAACGCGCCCTTGAAATTTTTCAGCATGATAACTTTTGAAGTACTGAATTTATTCGAACCAAAGTTCAAGAGTACAGTCTGTAACAAAAGTCTCCGAACACTAGCGAAAATTTCTATGTAAAAAAAGTACACTTAATACAGTTTTGTTAAATAATTCCTTGTCGAATCCTGTTCTTAGTCAGTCTAAAAACAGGATTCAACAAGGATTTATTTAACAAAACTGTATTAAGTGTACATTTTTATATAGGAATTTTTGCTAGTGTTCGGAGACTTTTGTTACAGACTGTAAACTTATCTTATAAATATCTTGAATGAGTTCGCTGGGCAACTTGCTCCGCCCTTTTCTTTCTATGTGGTGGCTACTTGAAAATTTGTCATCACGATAACTTTTGAAATTCTGAATTAATTCAAACTAATGTTGAACAGTGGACTTATCTTACAACTATCTTCTATGATTGTGCTGTGAAACTTACCACGCCACATTGTTTCCAATGTGTGGGCTACTCACATCGAACTCACATCGTAAACTCACATCGTAAAAAGCGTATGTAAGACCAGATATGCTTAAATTTTGGTGTATAAACATAATCCGTTTAAGGCTCTCCATGAAGTTTATTATTGAACTTGATTCACCATCTTGTTTTAAAATGGCGGCGGCCATTTGAGAATCTACCATCTCGATAAGTTCTGAAATACTATATTAATTTGAACTAAAGTTGGTCAGTGCTATACACAAACAGTTCTTTACACATAAACTGTCAATCTTATAAAATACCAGTGTCGACACAAACAGTAGACATGCATTGTAACATAAAAATACACAAAGGTTATTGCGCGGGCAGTTGAACCTAACACGGTTTCTGCGTAAAAACTGTAATAATAAATTTAATTTACCGACGTATTGTGTTCTTTTCTTTATTGGTAATGCCATATTACATTCTTCTTACCTTAGACCAATTGCAGTGCTTCATTTTCACCTAAGGGTCTTTGTTAAAACTAATTTTCATTTTCCACTAATTAATATGTATCCACCCAAATACGAAGATGTTACAGTCGGCAGCAAAATATTTGAAGCGTCAGCAATAATTGCATTTAAAATTTGCCCACCTAATACTATTTTGTTAAGTAAATATTTATCGAGTCAAGATCTTAGTCTTATGCTGTTTATAAAAAAGTAAGTTGATGATAAAAATTAGCAATCAAACTAAAAAAAAATAAAAAATGTATGAAAAATGTGGATGTGTACTTCAATAATTTTGCTACTGTCTATAATCAATTGCATCTCTTTCCAGGACGTCTCAGACAGAAATACTTTAATTTGAATCACCCTGTAGATGAGACATGAGAATTTAAATCTTCGAATAACTCAGGTAAAAGACAGTTAGAAAACTGATTTACAGTTTTTTTTTTTTTTTTAATATATATTTTTAGTAAAAGCGGTTGGCATTGTCTAAGCATTAAAATCATGTTAGTTCGAATTGGAGAAAAATCCACGGGATGTAAAACTGCGATGTGAATGAAAGAGTTAACCAAAAGATTAAAGAATGGGAAAGTTTTATTAAATGATTATTTTATCAGCATCTTAAAATTATACAAATTTCAACTTCAAAATTGATGAAATTTAATTAATTATAGCGCGTTACTGTTCTTTTTTCTTTCTTTTTTTCGCCTTACAGGAAAGGATGAATAGCTCAAGGGGATGGTGATATACGGAATAACGTGAAAGTGAATCCCGACTTTCATTTCCAAAAGAATATGAGGAAGGTTCAATGCTCGGGGAGGAGGGTAGAATCAGAAGTAAAAGAGATGGGGGGGGGGGGGGAACACTTTTCCTTGGCTACACTTTCCTTAACCCCGATTCCCTCTGACGCTCCAAATAACGATGCTGCAGGCATTCACCCCGAAAATACGTCACCCTTACTGACAAGAAATTACGATTAATCGATTAAATCGTTACATTGTATTAATAATAGATTGTCTCAAGAAAACCTGTCCGTTTTATTTGTGTCAAACCGGACCCTTTTGTTTGTTGATTGGTGACAATTCCATGAAGCATGTTGTCACAAAAACTGAAAGTAATGTAAGACGATATAGTTCAAGTTTTTATAACTGTAGATTTGAAAAAAAAAAAAAAAAAAATGCTTGAGACAGCAGCCTCTTTACAAGCTTTTGTTTTATAAAAATGAATCTTTTATACCAAATGCAATAAAATAGGCAAAATGTTAGAAATATTTATTATTTTTAAATATTTCTCAAAAATATATAAATATATTCATACAATAATAGGGATAACATTGTAAAAATAACTTTTTTAGAACAATTTTGCCTAGTTATTTTCACATAAGTGTAAGGGTGAAAAAAAGAGAGAGAAAGAGAGAGAGAGAGAGAAAGAAAAACAGAATAGAACTGAAAACAATTAGATCATAATAAAGTAAAAGACCGCTACGATTATATTGCAGTGCAACGCTATTTATTTCTTTAATTTTAATTTCAAATTTTGCACGGATTTGAATGACGTTGAAAAATGTGTGCAAAAATAATGCTAAAATCAAAAGATAAGTGCGTTGAGAAAATTGCGGTTATTTCTAATAATTTTAAGAAATCTACTTATTCACCATTATAACGCAAAAACGAGATCTGTAAGTCCTTCAAAACCACAATAATAGGTAAATTCAGACATTAACATCTTCAAATCAAATTTAAAACACTGCTGGAAGCAAATTAAACGATTCGCCGATGCATTCTATAGAAACGGATATGATACAGTTTGTCGTAAATTGAAACAAATATAATGACAAATAATGCCACAAAAAAAAAAAAAAAAAAAAAATGAAATGGGTTCGAAAGTATTATCACGTGGATCAAAAGTGACTTACTTAGAGTAATATACAATGAAGAAAATAGTAAATTTAGGATAGGCCAGATGGCTGGGTATTTATTGGCCTGACTTATTTACTGAGAATTCGACAGCAAAGTGGAGATCCATAGGTCATTTTGAGTTTTGATTATACACACAGAAAAATAAATTGGTCACAGTGACCTGCCAAAATGCTCAGCTGACAATACAGAATTGACTAACCAAAATAACTGACTAGCCAAAAAGTGTACTCGCTGAACTAGTCTCCAAAACTGAAAAGTGTACTTGCTGAACTAGTCACCGAAACTGAAAAGTGTACTTGCTGAACTAGTCACCAAAACTGAAAAGTGTACTTGCTGAACTAGTCTTCAAAACTAAAAAGTGTACTGGCTAAACTAGTCACCAAAATACTACTCCAGACTAGGAAGGTTAATATTATTAGACAAAGAAGGCTAGTCGATAATCATAATTATCTGACCAGGAAGGTTAGTCAACAACCGCAGTTGCCAGACATGGCAAGTTAGTCAGAATCTACACTTGATTAAGAAAGTTAGTCAACAGATCCCAGGTATCTGACTAAGAAAGCTAGTCAATTTTTAAAGAATATTTGAAGAGGCAGGATAGTCAAGATTATTTGCCTGACTTATATTACCTGTCTGGTAATATCTGAAGAGGAAAACTAGTCTCTATTTGACTAAGCTGCCTCATAATATTTGTGGAGGAAGATTAGCTAGGAAAAAAAAATGACTAGCCTGTCTCATAAAATTTGAGACAGATACATACTTGCCAACATATTTGTTTTAAAAATCTGTAGATTTTATCGGAAAAAAAAAAAAAAAAAAACAGTAGATTTTGTAAATTGACATTTTTAACAATAGAGACTGAATTTATATAAATATATAGTAGACGAAAAGAAAAATATATGAATATTTATAAAATATTTTTATAAATAAAAATTTTCTTTAAATAAAAATCACTCATCTTTCAAACGAAAACAAATAAAATATTGCCAATGATATTTACTTAAACACAAATTTTCACATTCGTAGCAGATTTTGCTTCATTAAGAAAAGAACAATTAAATTGTTATTCATAGCAATTTTAAACTAAATTTTCACTGCATTTAGAAATTAAAATGTTCTCCAGATTTTTATCAGATAATGAGGATCAAAATTCAGTTTTTAATTATCTTATCTGACTGAAAATACACTCACAATGACTATGTAAATATACTATTTAATTACAAAGCATTATTTAAAAATCTGGTGTGAAACAACCACACGACTTCCATTACCCACTATTACACGAATTATATGCATTTTTACTTTCATTACCCAAATACCGTAGGTAATGGAAGTATTGTATTCGGTCCAAAAATTCAATGTCGAGTTTTCGCTTGATTTACACGTTTTGAGCACTTGAGTCCAAATCAGTAGTTTTTGGCAATAGTGTGTATGTGTGTGTGTGTACGAACGAAATCTTCTGGTTATGATATCTCCTAAACTAATAGAGATAGAACTACGAAACTTCAGCACTGAGGCAGGACTGGTGTGCAGATAACTGTTCCAAATTTTGGTGAAAATTGAAAAACCGGAACTGGGACCGTAAGTCCGTATTTCAAAAACGGCTCCAGCTATTGTCTTCAAAGTTGCCATATAAACACTCTATTAGATGTCCTTTCGAATGATTTAGTTGGTTAGTTCAGGAAAATTGACAAGCACCCTGTATAAATAGCTTAATTTCAGGTCTCGCAAGTTCGTACCTTTAAAAACGGTTGTACGGATTATTTTCAAACTCGCCATATTAACTCACTTTAAAATATGCTTTTCTACGAAATTATAGTTTTCCGTTCAATAATTGAGTATGCCAAATTTTGGTAAAAGTTAGTATCTCAAAAACGGCTCTAACGATTTTCTTGAAAATTGTCACATAAATCCATGTTAGATATCCTTTCTCATGTATTAAGTGGTTATTACAGGAAAAATAACAGTCATCCTGATTAAGTAGGTCAGTTTTAGATCTCGGAAATTGGTGTTTGAAAAAATAACTCATTCCCTCCCCCCCCCCTTATTTTTTAACTCGCTATATAAATTCTGTTTTCATGTTTATATATATACATATATATATATATGTATATACACATACATATACACACACACACACACACATATATATATATTAGCTTTCTCTTATAGTAAATTTGTTTGGTGTCTACTTCGTTAGGTCAAGTTTACGTCTTCGCTGACCACATTATTTCTAAAAAATGCATATAATACGTGTAATAGTGGGTAATGGAAGCCGTGTGGTTGTTTCATACCAGATTCTTTTGAGAAAATGTGATCAGAAGATATAAAAGTGACATAAAGAAGTAGAAACCTAAAAATTTTCCCAGTAAGAGAAATTTTGAATACATGTAAAGACATTAAAAAACAAAGCTTACATTAGCGAGATAAAAAATAAGGGAAAAAAATGGTAGAGTTATTTTTTGAAACACCAATTTCCGAGATCTAAATCTGCCCAACCTAAGCAGGATGACTGTTAATTTTCCTCTAATAACCACGTAATACATGAGAAAGGAATGGGTTTATATGACGATTTTCAAGAAAATCGTTAGAGCTGTTTTTGAGATAACAACTTTTACCAAAACGCAATTATTGACCGGAAAACAATAATTACATACAAAACTATATTTAAAAGTGAGTTAATATGGTGAGTTTGAAAAAAAATCCGTACAGATGTTTTTAAAGGAACGCGCTTGCGAGACCTGAAATTGAGTTATTTATACAGGACGCCTATCAACTTTCCTGAACTAACCAACTATATCATTCGAAAGGACTTCTAATAGAATGTTTATATAGCAAATTTGAAGAAAATCGTTAGAGCCGGTTTTGAGATACGGACTTACGGTCCCACTTCTGGTTTCTGATGTCCCACTTCCGGTTTTTCAATTTTTACCAACATTTGGAAAATGTATCTGTGCACCAGACCTGTCTTAATTCTGAAGTTTTGTAGTTCTATCTTTATTAGTTTCGGAGATATGATAGTCAGAAGATTCCACATATACACACACACTTACCAACTGCTAAAAACCACGTTTTTGGATCCAGGGGACCTTAAAACGTGTAAATCAGGTGAAATCTCGCTATCGAATTTTTGGACCGAATACAATACTTTCATTACCTACGGTAGTTAGGTGATGGAAGTAAAAAACCCAAAAATTTAAGTTTGTTTTGAGTTAATTAAAATCAATATTGTAATTTTTACACATACATTTAATAAGCCTCATTTCATTATTATATTTATTTTCTGTATATTTTCCTCTATATATTTTACAGTAAAATTGCTCAATTTTACAATTTTTCTTGTAAGTTCCTAAAAACAGCTGACCAGTAGAAATAGCTAAAAAAACGGTAGTCTACTGGTAAAAACAGTAGAATTGGCAAGTAATGCAGATTAATCAAAATTTTAATTGTTTAAAATCCTTCATATTTTACGAGGAATAAGAGATTCACGCTTGTTTGCACGGGTTTTTGTAAAAGCATTGTTATTAGTCTTAACCTCTTTACTTTTGTAATTGTTTAATTTTTCCCCCCCATGAAGGTGTTCAACCTTGAAAATACATTTAAAGAACTTTTCTGAAAAAATATTACTTGTCTATCAATTCGGAAAAAAATACTCATAGCTGCCAACTTCAAATTATTCCGGAAAGTTGTTAACAATCGCCCTTTTCTTCATACCATATTCTTTCTAGAATAATTTTCTTTAGCATGTAATTACAATTAAATATGAAGAAAATTACTCCTCAAAGAATATGGTTTTTAAAAAGGGCGGTACTAACAACATTCCGGAATCAATTAAAAAAGTTAGCAGTTATGAATACTGGAAATTTAACAAATCACTGAAACAAAGAATTCGCTGTTTTAAACATTCTTCCCTACATTTATTTATTATTATTATTCTAGATTAACGCACGCATTTATCCAACACCGACTTTCCAAGTGGATTGTGGCGCCACATGATTTAGTTCATTTTTTATGCACATCCTCATATATGGATTTAGAAATATATATATATATATATTCTCCTCGGTGCTTTCGTTTTATACGCTGTGGTTACAAAAATAAATATAAACCTTTTTTTTTTTTTTTTTTTTTTTTTTCTTTTAAGTTCCCTTTTTTAATATTACCCCTTTCATTCCCAATTTTTTCCCTCCATAAAACAATAAATCTTATATTTAGCCATAAATTTATTTCAAAGGTAATATATATAAATATTTTTTTTAAATAGGAGTAATAGCAGAGTACGAATTAATATAGCTAACAAAGCAACTGAGAGGTGTTTATTTATGTTTAAGATAACCACTGATGCCATTAATAATCACAACTTTTCAATAAATAAAAATATCAAAATTTTGAAAAACATACATGTTGTAGTTAATTAAAATACAAATTATAAACATTAAAAAATAAAATAAAAAATATTTCAAACAGTTAATTTACTTAACCCTTTATATACCAAATCACCTTATTTTTGGAAAAATAGTTTGAAACTTTTTTATTATATTTCTTTGCTGCAAGAGAAACATTTCATATTAAATTTAGCTTAAACTATAGCTTAACAATAGAGAAAGCTTAAACTATAGAAACTTTGAAGTTCCAATGAAAGCCTGTAGTAAATTTAGGCTATATTGAGGAATTTTTTCGGTGGGACTTTAAAGTCCCGGTGGGATACAAAGGGTTAAGCCACCTGAATATATGCATATATTTTTTAAATAATGGATTTTTTTCACCAGATTAAAATTATAAACAGGTACGACGATACAATGTATTGATATAGACAATATAAACGATATATAAGGTATAGAAGTTACAATGTACTAAATTATAAATGACATCAAACTCCAAATTTCCGGTTATTTAAAGTTTTAAAATCATAAATATTAATGATACTTTTTTTTTTTTTTTTTTTTTTTTAAGGTGAGGGTGGATATAAAATTTGCATTAAAAACACATTTTACCGTATATAATAAGAATTTTTTTTTTCCTTTAATCATCTCTGTTAATTTTATGCACAGAGAAATTTTAATGTATAACAATAATTTACAAGTATTTTGATCATCCAAAATAACTCTCACTTACCTGATAACATACTTTCAACATTCTTTAGATCAAGATTTTAAATAGATTTATTTGCTTATTTAAATAAGAAACTAAGTAATTAAAATAATACATAAAAGACAAAAATCAAGAAAAAAAAAAATAATTTTATTAAAAATTATAAATGTTTCATATACATAAAGAAGATTGTTCTATAATTTGCATAAAAATTAATCATAATAATAATATAAAAGCACATATATCATTAGGTAATAAAAAGTAAAATTATTTACAAATCTAAATAGCTCTTAAGCAAAAAAGAAATGTTTCAACAGGACTTTGTCTTCATGTACTTGGCTTTGATAGATATGATGGCAAATCACTGAAAATCTTAGGAATAGCACCATCTTTAACAATTGGTTTATTTCTTGGGACTTGATATAACTTTTCTTCTTTTTTATTAAAATATGTTACTGTTTGTATAATTTCATCAGGCTTAAAATGAAGCTCGCAAACCTTAAAAGGAAAAAAAAAAAAAAAAAAAAAAAAGTCATTAGGATATCGCTAAGAAGTACGTTATATGAGGTGTAAATTTCACCTCATTGCATAGGTTGCATTTAGTTAGGAAGTTGCATATATCAAAACCTTTCTTAATCTATGCATAAATTATTATATACTCGTGTATATATATATATGATTACTTACTATTTGATTACGCACGCACAAGATTTCTTGTTAAATCAATCTGGTTTTACTGTTTTTTTTTTTTTTTTTTTTAAGGAATATATCGCTGTTAGTACCAGTGGCGGATTTAAGGGGGGGGCTAGGGGGCTGAAGCCCCCCCCCAAAACACTGACCTTCACTATTGAATATTGGAATTGTAAATTTTTTATCGGTCTAGAATAACACTTTGAAAAATCTTAGCCCCCCCCAAAAGTCAAGTTCTGGATCCGCCACTGGTTAGTACACAATTGTTAAACATATTTGGAAGCTGACAACCATATTATAAATGTTATCTATATAATTTATGTATGTTCAAACAAATACAAAAGGTCCAATACAGCACAGTCTATGGAAGGAATTTCTGCCTTTTAACAAATTTCCAGGGGTGCAGAATATGTACGAACGCGCGAACGATGTTCGGGGGAAATTTTGAATACTTATTTTCTTAGAATAAAATAAAAATGAAAACGGAAACGGAAAAAAAAAAAAAAAAAAAAGACCTAATGAAAAAGACAAGTAAAAATTTTCCAGTAAGAGAAAGTTAATACAAGTGTAAAGACATGTGAAACAGAGTTTACATAGCGAGTTAAAAAAAATAAGAGAAAAAAAAAGGGGGGGGGGGTAGTTTTATTTATTTATTTATTTTTTTTTTTTTTTTTAGTTTTTGAAACACCAGTTTCCAAGATCTAAAACAGATCTAACTGATCAGGATGACTATTAATTGTCCTGTAATAACCACGTAAAGCATGAGAAAGGATACCTAAAATGAGTTTATGTAACAATTTTCAAGAAAATCGTTAGAGCCATTTTTTTAGATACCGACTTTTACCAAAACTTGGCATGTTCAATTCTTGACCGGAAAACAACAATTACACACAAAAGTATATTTAAAAGAGGGTTAATATTGCAACTTTGAAAAAAATACATAAAGTCGTTTTGGAAGGAACGCACTTGCAGTACCTGAAATTGAGCTATTCATACAGGGCGCCTGTCAATTGTCCTGAACTAACCAACTATATCATTCGAAAGGACATCTAATGGAGTATTTATACAGTAACTTTGAAGAAAATCGTTGAAGCCGTTTTTGAGATACGGGCTTACGAACCGGTTTCGGATATCCCACTTCCTATTTTTCCAATTTTCACCAAAACTTAAAAAATTCATATGTACACCAGACCTGTCTCAATTCTGAAGTTTCGCGATTCTATTTTTATTAGTTTAGGAGATATCATAGTCAGAGGATAGCCCCCCCTCCCCCCCCCCTTCCCACAGACACACGTATACTGACCAATTGCCAAAAAACACATTTTGGACTCAGGGGACCTTAAAACATGTAAATCAGATGAAATCTTGGTGTCGAATTTTTGGACCGAATACAATACTCCCATTACCTACGGTAGTCGGGTAATGGAGTAAAAATATACTGAAAAAACAAAATTTCTAATATTAAATAAAAAATTGGCAGCTGTTTTCCTCTGTTACAAGTATATATATATATTTAAATACCTGTAACTTACATCCCCCCCCCTTTCAAATCCCCTCCTCGAAAGTTAAGTATTTGAAGTTCGGTGATATATATTTAGTGATTCATTCAAGCTAGAGAAAATATCAAATCTCCAACTTCTTTTTTTTTTTTTAATTAGCTAAAATGCTACAAGAATAATAATCCAATTCACATAAATAAACACTTTAATGACCGGCGGATGGGAAAAATTACGTGTTTGTTTATTTTAGCCGATAAGAAACTGAGGGAAGAAGGGGGAGATAGAAATAGGAAAAACATTTTTTTTTTCATAATTTTGAGTCTGATTCAGTTTTGATTGCGCATTCATCAATTGCTCCCCCCCCCCTCGTAACCAAACCCCGTGCGTACACACGCACACACACACACACACACACACACACACAAAATAATAATCTATAATAATTTCTTCAGCGCCAGGTGCTAGACATGCTGGCTAGACTATTCCTTCCGGTCGGGAAAATTGCTTTTCTTTTTTCGACCACATGACAAAGTACTGGAAATAAAAAAAGCAGTTTTTGAATTTTTCCAATTTAAAATCGATCAAAAGCAGAACTTCGAAATTGCCCGTCATTATGACTCACCTGTATGCAGTTAAAAAATCTAAAGTATAGCTTTAAAAATAAAATAAATAGACATATTATATTTATTTAAATTCATTTTTATTTCATCTGTTAATAACACCAAAAGTTACTTTTAACAAAATAATATTGATTTTTTTTTTTCCCTTTTTTTTATGAATTCGGTTGTAAAAAAGCAGTTTTGGAATTCTTAAATTTTAGACGGATTTCAATAGAAATCGTTAATCGCCCTTGATAGATTAGCCATTTTGAGTCTCAATTATATCAAAGATATTCAATATTGTAATTACATAATACATCATTCAAAAGATATTTTAAAGTATTTTTATTGCAGGCTATTAAAATGATATAAGCCGGACAAATTCTGTACGAAACTTTCGGAGAAAACTACGGAAAATCCAGAAAATTTTTATTCTATTATATTTTACAGTTTCAAATTCAGATTTTCGCTCACATTTCGTACTGATAATTTTTAACGGTATATAGCCCGGAATCAAGCAAGTTTTGGAGAAAACCACAGATAATCAGACACAAATCTTTAAAAAAAATGTTTGTATTATCTTTGTATTTCAGCTTCTAATGAGTATAATTTCATTTTTATATTATCGAAAGTGGAATTCGAGATTTCACCTGTATTACACGTTTTAAGGTGTCCTGATTAGGTTTTCTTTTGTATCTCAGCTACTAATCAAAATAATTTCATAAGTAATACATGTTCTAAAACGGGGATAAGGCGCCGCAGGCGCCACCGAGCGGGACTTAGCTGAAGTCAGAAATTTGAAAGATCATAACATGATGAGCGAACAGGCTGTTTCAGATATTGAAAAGGGAAGAGGGCGCCTAAGGCGCTACCACACGGGAATTTACTGCGATTTCAATAAGCTATTTTCACGATATATCAATAAGCTGTTATTAGACCTGAAACGGGAAAAAGTCGCCGCAGGCGCCACCGAGCGGGAGTTTCGTAAAGTCGGATTTTTCAGGGATCGCGAACCAGCTGGTCGCCGAAGGCGGCTAGTGATAAATAAAACAGAAGAAAGAAAGAAAAAAAACTTGAGCAGTTAGCTGTGAGTGACAAAACATAAATTTTTGAATGAGTTGGTTCTTTTTGCGTCTTAAATTTTAGTTTTCACATAATAATTTTAACAGTTAGTTTTCTGTCGTTATTTTATGGATGTTTATAGAAGCCCAATCATTTCATATTAATTGTTATTAATCTAAACTTATGCTTAAGCTTTTTTATATTATTTTTTCAATTTAAAATTATTTTGCATTAAGTAACACACGTACTATTCTTTAGTTTTTTTTTTTTTTTTATTCAATAGAAAAAGCATCGAGTTCGTAAACATTTTCGATTTTCGGTTTTTGATGGATTTACGCGTTTTGAGAGGTCCAGAACATGTTTTGACCATAGAAAATGTTTGTATGTGAGAAAAAGTTTTGTGGCGACTGTATCTCAGGAACTACTGCACAGAATTGCATATAAATTAATATACGGATGACCTTGATATAAATTAGTGTCTATCAACTTTTGGTGCCAATCGCTCAACAGATGACGCTGCTCTACAGCAATTTCAGAAAAGGCTATATCTTAGAAACTACTGCATGAAATTGCATATTAATTTGTACGCAGATGCGCCTTGACATAAATTAGTGCCTATCAAATTTCTGGTACCAATTGCACAACATGTGACACTGTTATACGTCGATTTCTGCAATTTCAGGGAAGGCTCTATCTCAGGAACTACTGCACAGAATTGCATACAAAATTATATGTAGATGCACCTTAACATAAATTATTAGTTTATGCCAACTTTTAGTGCTAATCGCTCAATAGGTGAAGCTGCTATACAGCTATTTTTACAATTCAAAGGAAAGTTATATCTCAGGCTCTAATGCGCATAATCGAACAATATTTAATGTATAAAAAGGCGATTATGATACATAATGCTTATTAAATTGGGTGTATATAGGCGATATGTGGCGCTGTTATACTGCAATTTTCCCCGTGATCATCTGCACGGTAAAAATTTACTTCCGTTGGACCTTTAGACTACCTCTCTGATATGAAAATCGTCTGCATTAATAATGGATAAAAATAAAAATAAAAAATAATTTCCATTGCATATGATTTTATATAGGAAAATGTAGAAAAAAGTTAGTTTTGTGGTTGCCTCAACATAACATTTTTTTTTTCTTTTTTTCTCCCTGGGGGGGGGGGAAGGCAGGCTTTAAACTCTTACACTTTTTTTTTTCTTTGTAATGATACATATCAACAAATGTCTGTTAGCTGCAGATTCTGTCATTCAACTTTTGAACACTATTTTCTCAGACTATATGGCTCGTTTTGCCCATGTTTTGTGCATTTTGTATCTTTATAGTAATTTGTCTCATTTTTATAGCATATAACTTTTACTTTTTCAGTTAGTTCAATGAAACAAATAATATGAAATTAAGTACATATTTTTAACAAGATATCTTTTGTTTATAACGAATACTTAATAGTATCTAATAATTTAAACTCATATTATTTTTGATTAAATTTATTCTAAAGAAAATATATATATATATATATATATATATATATATATATGATATCAAATTTTTAATAACTAAAAATAATCAACCTTTTATTACAATCATCAATCATTTGAATGCAACCATGAAGTTGAATCTATATGTATTTTAACTAAGACATCTATTATTTATCGCTAATAACTAATATTGTACACAAGAACAATTTAACTTTAAATTGAGAAAAGAATATAGTATGTGATATTAAATTCATATCATTTTTGCTCAAATTTGTTCTGAAAAAATTGTTATCAAACATTTAATAATAAATAAAGACATTTTTTATTACATACAATTATCAACCATTTGCCAAAAATATTTAAATTATAAAGATATACATACTTATTTATTTAGAACTGGAAATTAAAAAAAAAAAAAAAAAAAAAAAATAGAACAAATAACAGATAAACGAGGAACGAGGAACCTTTTAATTTATTTTTTTTCTTTTTTAATCATGTCATTAAAAATTTTAAATATAAAAAAGTATGAATATTATTCTTTATTGTTCTAAGATAAGATAGATAAAATGTTGCAAAAGATAATTTAAAAACATACCTTAGAATTCGGAGTTATTCAAAATCCTTATAAATAGCATTTTTCCATATCTTTTTTAAATTTTTATCTCTTGGAATCCAAATACCTTCTGAACCACCTTTAGGGGAAAATAAAGCGTTACTATTCTGTATATAAAAAATATTAATATGAGCTTAATGTTAAAAATACGTGTAAAAATCTATAGTTCAGACAAATTAAAATACTTATTTTTATAATACAACGATACGCAAAACTAAGATTTATAATAACGTATTTTAAAATTTATACGTTTTAAACAACTTTATAAATTAAAACAAATTCTAAATACGATTGATATTGTTAGAAGATTGCTAAAGCTTAGAATTTTACAAATTTACTATTTACTATTCTAACAAAGCTTACAAAATAAAATAAAGTATTTAGCACTTACTTTTGACCGTAAACTCGATTCGCAGATAATTAAAATCTCTGGGTCTCTTTCTAAAATGAAAATTATCACAAATATGGAAACGGAACCGAAACGACATCAACGGATCCACACTTTCAGATTTCTAAGTACTTGAATTTCGAATTCTGCGATTGCATTATGCCGCCAGATTTGATAGGTTAAATTGTTCGATTTCGGCTGACTAACTCAAGTTGTCAGAAGGAGACAAAAAATAAACAAACAAATAATAATAAAGAAAAAAAAAATAATAATGCTGAGCTTTTGGACTAGCCAAACAAATTTTTCTTAGTCAATTGACAAAACAGGAACAATTTATTTTTATTCTCTCATCTGACTAACCGGTCAAATTTGAGGAAAATGAAAACTGTACCTGGGAAATTAGTCATCTGACAAGTTTTAGAGCCAAAACGGATCATCAGACGAAACACATTAAAGATACATGGTAAAATAAAACAACTTTTGTGTCTCATGACTAAATGGGATTGTCAAGTAGTGTTTTGATTGTTTAAAATTTTGCGTAATTTTGTGCAAATTTGTCAATGTACTAGGAAAACGTGTACTATCACTAAGATGACACGTTTCTTGACAAGTTTCGATTTTCCATTTTTCTGTGTGTATTTTGCTTTAATGATCAAGCAGATCTGGGCTTCTCTGATGGTCGTCAAACAACAGAAGCTACGCAGAGGTAAGTTGGAGAGCCATTTATCATCTATATTGCAGAGAGTTCATTCGCAACAGAATTACTACATGCCAGTGTCAGTATATGTATCACCGGCACAAGAAAAATTAGTTAAATTTAAAAGACATAAAATTTCTAGACTCGTAAAATTGTGTAATAAAAAATTATGCGGGAGTAAATATTTTCAGTAGACGATCTTGTTTATCAATTGGTTAAAACGAATAGAGATCCGGGTGAATATTAAAATTGTATGTTTCGTAATAATTATTTTTTTACCTCCTTCTGTATAAATAAGAAGAAAGTATTGGATTTTACTTTCTTCTATAAGTATAAGAAGAAAGTATTGGATTCTTGAAAAATTTTTGACATCCGGTTTTTGATGGATTTACATGTTTTGATGTGTCCTTAACACGATTTGATCATGCACAGATTTGGTTTCTTGCAAAATGCCTGTCTGTCAATGTGTTAAAACAATGCGTTGTCAAACGTACTTGTTGTATCGTATAACTACTTTCAACCTTCTTTACCTACGTTATCACATAACGGGCATTCAAAAGGACTGAAAGGCATAAAAATAGACGAACTGAATTCATAATCATTCTTAAACATTGTTTTGTTGGAAAGTGTTAAAAATGCTTAACATAAACGAAAATGCAGCTCTTAATATACCTGAATATTTTATTGTAGCCCTGTAAATCTGAAAATTAAGCATATCATATTCTAAAAATAATATTACTCGTATCTTAGCATACTAACAATAAACGTCAATTTCTTTATGATTTTTGCAGTCTTTATATCAATGTGATTTATAAAAATGTCTCTCCTAAAACGCAATGCATTTTTTTTTTTTTTTCCATGGGGAGTTGAGATGCCTCTGTATACAAACAAGGACCTATTATTGCCATTTTAAATAGGGAATATTCTATACTGAACTTGAATAATATATATCATTTTTTAAGAATTCTGAAAATAATTACGAATGCTGAAGGCAAGCAGAGGGACAGATAGACAGATGGACAGTCGGACAGACAGATACACAAATTCAAATCATATTCATACTTAAAAATTGTTAGTGTTAAAAACACTTAATGGGAACGAAAGTGCAATTCCAGAAAATTTCCAATAATAGCCCTTAATGTAACTCAATATTTTTGTATGGCCCTGTAAGTTTTGATACTATAATCATACTATATTCTACAAAACGCATTTGTTTGTGCATATGAATAATATATTTCGATTTCATTAAGATTTGTGCAAAGTAAAGTTGTTAAAATATGGATTTTAGAAATATCTCTCATAGAACTCAAAGGTTTAGAATATTTTTGGGTTTCCCTGTATACAATCCAGGGGTGGTATTTACTCCATTTTCTAGAGTAAACATCCGCTAGTGAACATGAATAACATATTTCAACTTCATTAAGATTTGTGTAAAATACAGTTGTTAAAATTTGGTTAAAAGAAACGCCTCTCATAGAATACAATGCTTTGAAATACATTCGGGTGTCCCTGTACACAAAACCAGTAGAGTTAGTCACACCATTTTCGATGGGAAACATCTGATAGGGAACTTGAATAACATATAATAGTTTCAATGAATTCCATGAATATTTACAGGAGTTAGAGTGTGGACAGACAGACGGATACTTTTAACCTTGTTGGAAAGTGTTAAAAAGGACTTGGGGGGCGGGGGGGGGGACTGTTCCTGAGATATTTTTCTGAATTGAATAAAATTTTTTTTTTTTTTTTTCTTTTGGCATTTAGTGTTATTCTTTTCTGTGTTGAAAATCGTCTGCATTTGTCATGGAAAGTACTTTTAATAAATTATAACTTTTATAAAAAATTTTTACTCAGTGAATTTGTATAGGAAAATATAATTTTGCGATGGCAACGACATGTTGGCTTTAATTTTGTATTATCTTTTGAGACAGAGCTTTTTTTTTTTTCTTATTGTGAAATCTAAAGATGTCTAAATAAAATTTTCTGATTGCTGAATAAAGAACAATTATAAAAATATCTGGTGTGACTCAACTCAACTTTCCGAACATTAAGTAATTAACGGTTGTATAAATATATTAAAGTAAGAGAAGTCATTAAATAAACGAAAGGGGAAAATTATAATAGTATATTTGAGTATTTTTCTCTATATAGTATGTTGTTTAAATTAACGTTATTGTCCTTCAAATAATTTAAGTCAAAATGATAAAGAAATTTTCCTTGTGTCCCTATAAAAATCTATAAAAGCTAGACTCACCAAAATGTACACGGTTCGTGGAACGGCGACCTTTAACATTTATATAAATTTTCAGTTCAATCGGATGAGGCGTTTAGACGCTATAGGACTTTAAATAATTTGAGCCCATAAGGCACAATCATAAAGAATTTTTCTTTGTGTCCCTGTAAAAAAAAAAAAAAAAAAAAAAAAAAAAAAAACCTATAAGCGCTAAATTCTCTAAATTTCATTCGTTTTGTGTGACGATAATCTATAACATGTATATAAATTTTAAGCTCAATCGATTACGGCGTTTAGACGCTATTGCACTTTAAAGAATTTGAACCCATATAGCATAATGATAAAGAATTTTTTTTGTGTTCCTGTAAAAAAAAATATATATATATATACATACTAAATTCACCAAAATCTACTCAGTTCGTGCAACGGTGACCCATAAAATGTGTGTAAATTTTCAGCTCAATCGAATGAGGTGTTTAGACGCTATTGTACTTTAAATATTTGGGGCGATAGACCATTAGTTCAATCAAATGGGGGCGTTTAGGCGCTGTCACACTTTAAATAATTTGAACTCATAAGCCACAATGATAAAGAATTTTTTGTTGTGACCCTGTAAAAAACTCTAGATGCTAGATTCACCAAAATATAATCAATTCGTGCAACGGTGACCTATGAAATGTGTATACATTTTCAGTTTAATCGTTTAGACGCTATCGCACTTTAAAAAATTTGGGCCCATAGGGCATAATGATAAAGAATTTTTCTTTGTGTCCCAGTATAAAAACTATAAGTGATAGATTCATCAAAATCTATACAGTTTGTGCGACGGTGACTTATAACATGTGTATAAATTTTCAGCTTAATCAAATAAGGTACTTATACGCCATCTCACTTTAATAAATTTGGGTCCATAGACCATAATGATAAAGAATTTTTCTTTGCATCCCTGTAAAAAAATTATAAGTGATTATATAAGTAAAAATATTATTGATTCACCAAAATCAATAGGGTTCGTGCTACGGTGACCTGTAGCATAGATACCAACTTTCAGCTCATTCGAACAAAGCGTTTAGTTTAGACGCTGTCGTGTTCACATCACACACACACACACATACACATACGTCATCAGAAAAGTAGTAACAATGAACTGAGGGGAGCAAAAACACCAAAATCTCAAAGTCGGATTTTTGACGTGATTGCAATACTTAACGTACATATGTGTGCTCAGAAAGTAAAAATAAATGCGTACAAGTTTGTTGTAATTTGTGCATTATTTCCTTAAAACAACATAAGAAACATTGTCTAAAATTTTGTGTAGTAATAATGCGATTCTGCATTCTTATTTCCTCCTTTTAATGCGCATTTTAATTCTTCGTGCATAAACTGATGGGTCTTCAGATTTTGTAAAATTTATCGGAAACCCCCAAAAAATCGATCATAGTAGGTAGGCCCTGGCTAAAACAAAGGTATACGGGGCAACTGCCCCTCCCCCTGCTGAAATGGAGCCCCAAATGAAATATAAAATTTACTTCAATAACATTTTTTGGTTTTATGTGACTAAGTGTAAGGGGCCCCCAAAGATGTGTTTGCCCCATGCCCCACTTCTGTTAAGTCGAACCCTGGGATTAGCAACAAATAAAATCTTATGATCTGAGGACTAGTAGCTAAAGTTTTACAGATACAGTCCAAATTTTACATTGGAGATATACTTTTATTTAAAAATTATGGGGATATTTAAATATGCTTCTATTCTAAAAAGTAATTTAAAATTAATATTTAAAATTTTCTTTGAAGTTGGCATTTGTTAAATATATAAATGTATATATATATATATATATATATATATATATATATATATATATATATATATACATTTATATATACATATTAGTCATTAAGGTTTAAAGGAATTTTTCGGTAGTGGACCCGTAATGATACTTGCGGATCAGTATACATTCTCATTTACACTGGTCCATGGGGGGTCAGTGACATTTTTAAATAAATTCTAATGCTCCCAAAACTATTCAAAACTTTCCTGAGCATTCGCAAATTTAAACTGACGACATAACAAGGAATGGTTGTGAATTTCACATTGAAGTGCTTAACAATGTAAATCATAATAATTTATGTTATAAATGCAAGTAGTACGTTATAGCAGCCACCACAAAACTTTCTTCTACATTTTTTTATGCAAATCCACACTATACATTAAAATTATTATTTATTAAAATTATTTTCCATAATGAATTCAGACAATTTTTATCACAAAGAAGTGTAACACTAAATGTAAAAGAAGTCAGTTTTAAACTATGCAGAAAATATCTAAAGAAATGGGTTTTAAACTTTATTTTAAATTATCACATATCAATGATTTAACTATTCGTTTTAAAGATATTGACAAGTTCTTTTAAATGATATCTGTGTTGAAAAATTGACCTCCTCGAGGAGGCATCTCGAGTATATTTAGCATGGAGTAGGGGCACTTCGAGTTATATTTTTATATATGTAAGAGCTTCTCATGGGAGAAGCGATGCAAAAAAAGCATGTACAAAAGCATGTACAAAAAAATTTACATGATAATTATAAGTAATTTTTATAAGTAATTATAAGTAATAATGGAATAATAGTAGAATTATAAGTAATACTTTTAATTTCATAATGATTCGTTAAAAATAATTTTCATTGTGCACATTTACAGGAAATTTTGTCCAATAACATGTTAAAAATTTTGTTAAAAATCCCATGTTAAAAATTTGGAGGGGATAAAAAAAAATAGGATGACAGCGCCACCTGTTGAGGGATTGACCCCCAAATGTAATTAACACCAGTTTCGGTCAAGATCCAGTCAAATACGAAGTTTAGTTCAATTTCGTTCAGTGGTACGTGAGACACTGCGCCCACAAAATTTGTGATACAGAAACACAGATACACAAATATTTTCTAAAAATGGTCTTTTTTTTTTTTTTTTTTTAAACTTATGCACACACAGTTATATAAGCTTAATATTTAAAGAGTTCAAGGGATGTTCAGATTTGAAAAATTAGTTCTGAAAAACGGAAAAGCTATGGAAATTTTACTATTGCAAAGAATTTTTTAAAGTTTCAATCTACTTCCTTTTATTACTATTTTTTTAATTAAGTAATTTTTTATATTATAAATATATACAGTACACGATGTGTTGTATTCTTATAAATGTCTTTTCTCTTCATGCATTTAATTTCTAGGAAGCACTCCGATCTATTTTTATTTATTTGCCTATTTTTTGCATGATGAAGGGCCATGCTTAATTATTTTGATTTAAAACAATTGTGCATCACCCCCCCCCCCTTCACACACACAAAAAAAAAAAAAAAAATCTATGCAGTGTGCTTACAGAATTATTATTCTCCATCAGTCAACACCCGATTTTTCGGAATATTTCACAAACTATTCATACACTATTTACTGAAATTAATTATTGTTTTCGTTTGTCCATTTTAAATAACAATTTTTGTGGATTCCCAAAACACCCACTTTTTTTTCCCTAAAAAATATGTATCAATTATGAAAGAGTGTTTTTAATATTTAATTTAATTACATGCATCTTGCGTTCGTTTTAGTTCAGTCGTTTAATTTCAGGCCAGTTCTCTACACGAGATAGATCTAAGGCTCTTCCTTTTCGCTAGTTATCCTGACACTCTGAATCCCTTAATATTTTTCCCCAATGTGTAACTCCATGACATTGCTCCACATATTGGTTCTAGTGTCAAAGGACTGTCTAACGTAAATTTCCCCAATTAAGTTAATCTCTGTTTGGGGAAATCGACTCCATGTATTTAGCCAACCGCAAAAAATACCGTTGCGCAACGGACCCACAGTAAGATTCCACCTTCTAATGCAGGAAAGATATTTCATGAGAAAACACCCGTTTTAAAAGCAGGTGGGAGATCAGAAAGAAAAAAAAAAAAAAAAAAAAAAAAGATGTTTGATGCAGGAAAGAAAGTGATCGGCCTAAATACTTTCACTGCCATGGCCAGCTATTTAAAAAAAAAAAAAAAAAAAAGATGCATGCAACGTTTCTTATAGATTTCGTTCCATCACCTATAAACTCTGTTACACAGCATAGCTTTTGATTGAAAATCGAGGAAGCCATTCATTAAAAATTAGAGAGAGATTAAAACTTTCTTTTCTTTCTCTAACCAGTATATCGCCGAGAAATTTTTGTTTTGCCATCAAATTAATTTTTGAAATTGAATTTTTGATATAATTATGTGTTTTACAGTCCCCTAAATTATATTTTCAGCAATTGATCTGTGCTCTGTATGTATGTGTCTTTTATAAACATGGTACAAAAAGCCTTCATGATTCGGTTACAGGGTCACAGAAAAGAATTCGGCTATATTAGTGTCTGTGGTTGGGAATTATTGAAAGGTCATATTAATCTGTATTGCGCAATTTCGTTATTTTTAAACTGTGGTACACTATGCTGTGTATGTGCAATTTATAAAGAATATACAGGGCAACTAAAACTATGCGAGTGCGTTCTTTTCTGGTGGAATTGCATTGCACGGTGGAAGTACTTTATTAAACTACATCATGTTCAAGAAAAATGTTTAGGAAAAGTAACTACATCTTACAGTGGCGAATTTGCACACATGGGAGATTTGAACAAAATCCTATTTTTCTGATAGTTTTAGGCCCATAAATTTCAAAAAGTTTATTAAAAGTGCAAAAAAAGTTCTCATTAATTTAAAAAATAACTTTGAAATTAACCAAAAATCACGTGACTTCAAAACGCTGCCTGACGTCACACTTTATAATGCTTCAATGTTTACATTTTGTTAGCCTAGTTAGCAAGCAGCAATTCGTTTTAACTTACGTAATTATCAATCGTTTATGTGATTTCTGAGCATTTTTTTTTCATCTTATAATCAGTTAATATCATTATCACTATTTTCCATTATCATTATTTTCAATTGTTTTCTTTTCATGGCGGTTGTCCAATGTTTTCGTTTAATAGGATTCTGTGGAATGCTAAAGAATAGCTTTTGAGAAGCATTAGCCGTTGTATTAGAGCAGAGTGGTAAAATACAATATTTTTACTACGATTTTTTAATAAATTATTATAAAATACAAAACCTATTTCACTGATTCAAATAGCAAAGCAAAGCACGAAATCGAATGTAAACAACGATTAATACCGTTTGTCTCTGTCGTCATAAAGAGTGACGTCATGTTACATTATACTGCATTTTCTCGATAGAGTAAATAGTGCGATGTTAAAATTGTTATAAATCCGTAATTAGATTTCAAATAAAGAAAATGTATGTATTTATTTTCTTACCTTTTCATTTTCTATCATTTAAGAATAAAATCAGAAAGCGTGCAAATTCTCTATTATGAGAGACAAAATATTGTTTTAGAATCTAATTCCCAAAGCTGAATTTATAATTAGACGTTTTGAGGTCGGCTAATTACGGAAATACGAGTTTCAAATAGTACTGTGGCCGAAAGTTTCTGAATAGTTTGCAAAATTTTGTTCTTATTTAACAACAGTTTTTAATGCTTTATGAATGAAAACAGAAATATAAGCGGACTTTCAGTCAAGCATACAAATCTGATGCATATGTGTTATCAATAAACAAATAGAAATATATACCAAATAAAGCTTATTCTAAAACACATTTTAAAGAAACGTTCGAATCCCTCAGTCGCACAGCAATCTCGCCTCAATGCTGTCCAATATCGTCCGAAATCAGATGCATCAGTGAGCATAAACAACTTTGCCAATTTTGTTCAGTATAAACGATATTGACCCAATGTTAGACTTTTAATCTTGAAATTTCCGAAAAGTTCGACATTTAGTTTTAATTTGCGTTTTATTTTATTTTTCGAAAAATGAGGGACAGGAAACAGTTTTAGCAACATTATAAATGACAAATACTGATAATCGGCAAACTCCGTATAAAGTCTGCTCTGACGTACTCCAATATCGGCCGATATTGATAAAAAGATAAGCCATGTAATATTGACCAGTCCGATGAACCCCGATTTTGCCCGATATTACTATGCTACTTGGGACAGTACTTCTTATCCTACTTATAATTTGTAATGAATATTGATAAAAGAAATTTTGTATGTGTGTCGGCAGTCTATTCTGTCTGCGCGATTTTTAGATATGTTCTGGTCATTGGAAGCAACACAGAAGTCCGTTTCGTTCGCGGCCCACCAGCGGCCGAGCGGTTCTGCGCTCAAAGCTGGTAGATGGGAGGTGCCGGGTTCGATCCCAGGTCGCGCTCATCGACCTAGCCGTTCGGAGTTTTCCGTGGTTTCCTCCGAAACTCGCGTAAATACGGGCTAGGACCCCTTAGAAAGACCCCCACGGAGGGCATTCCCCCTGTAGGCCTAGGACACTTAAGGAGTCAATCGGCCTTAATCCTACAACCAACCAACCAACCGTTTCGTTCGCACGCCGTCCAATTCCCATCAAATACCGATTTTTAACATTTTCCAACAAAGTTGGAAACTAACAGGATAATGTACCATTTGTAAGGGCCGAATCGTTAGAGAGTGGTTAGAAGTACCTTATGGGGAGGTTAAAGCCATATCTTGGCCTCTGAATTAACTTGAAATGAATGTAATCGAACGTTGTGGTTTTGCCTGATAAACGGAATTTCGGGCTGTCATGCTAACATCATGCAATTTGCTGGAATTGAAGGAACGGTGGATAAGTGCCTGGTACCAGATACCTCAGACTACCTATCAGCACCTTTTTAAGTCAATGCCTTGCCGAGTGTTGGCGATTTTGAAAGCAAAATCTGGTTTTATTTCATATAAAACAGGTGATCATATTTTAATGACTATTCTGTGTATACAGGCTTCGTCAAAAGTTCCACCCTACCGCTTGTATCTTAGGAACGCGACGGAGTTTCTATTAATAACAAAACGCTTTCAATCAATTTTAAGGGTACCTCATTTAATTTTTAAAAATTGGATCTGAGGGCACATTAAGTCACCCAGGGAAGAGAATTTTAAAATTTCAAATTGGAAAGGGATATCTTTTGTTAGTTGGATGGAATAATAATTAAAAAAAAAAAAAAAAAAAAATTCAAGTAAAACGTATTTTCAAAAGTCTTTTTGTGCTAACTATGCTTTTGAGGATGCCAAGAAAGATTAACATTTTCTTTGAAAAGTCTTACTTCTCCCTGTATCTCGGGAACAACACGAAATTTCTGACAACTGTAAAAGTGTGCTCAATCAATTCGAAAGAGACTTCGTTTGGCTAAAATAAACGGGAGGCTGAGGGCAACAGAAATCATTAAATTTAAATATGTCATAACTCATATAACGAATGTATACTTTCTTCTATAATCAATAGAAGAATATATTGGATTCGTAAAGATTTTAGACCTCAGGTTTTTGATAGATTTACACATTTTGAGAGCTGTAGAACACGATTTGACCATCTTTAGAAAATGTCTGTCTGTCTGTGTGTGTGTGTGGGGGGGGGGGGACAAAATTTTGTGGCAACTGTATCTCAGGAACTACTGCACAGAATTTCATACAAATTGGCATGTAAACCTTGGTAAACCTTGACATAAATTAGTGCCTATCAACTTTTGGTAAAAATTGTCCAACAGCTTGCGTTGCCATCCCGCTTTTCTAAATATTTAACATGGGGTATAGGACAAAATTGTGTATAAATGTGCATAAAGAGAATTATTTTTTAATAATCATTATGAAATTTACAAGAAATATTTATAATAGAGATAGTCAACTGGGGAAAAAAAATTTGTATATGTAGGAGCATCGCCTCCTCCCTGGAGGGGAATAAATTTTCATGATGGGTATCTTTCAAAAATGCTCGCCAATACCTTTAAAATGAATGGTTGAACATACGATCAGCAATAATTTAAAATAAAGTTATTGATTTCTTTCATTTTTAACACTTTTTTTTTTTTTTTTTTTTTTTAACTTTAATATTGAGAATAAATTCAACTTTTTTTTGGATATTTAGTGTTATACTATTTCTCTAATATGGAAAATTTTTTTTTTTTTTTTTGGTAAATGTAATATGGAGAATAAAATGAACTTTTTTTTGGATATTTAATGTTATACTACTTTTCTAATATGGAAATCGTGCTGCATTATCATGGAAGATAATTTTATTAAATAATGATTTTAATAAATTATTTTTACTGAGTGAATTTGCATAGGGAAATATAGAAGAAAGTCATGTGGGGGCCACAAACTCTAGTTTTATTATTATTTTTCCAGAATTATTTTTTTAAATTTTGATCAATCATAACATTCTTAAAAAGCCTCTTAAGAAATTTTTTTTTTCAATACACGTCCAGCATTTCATCGAAGCATTAAAAGACAGACCCCCCCCCCCTCTCCTTCCCATATAAAATTACAAAATTCGACTAACAATTTGCTAAGATACGGGAGATTTGATGGGATTTCGACAGACGACTTTGTATTATATATATATATTTATATATATACTATTTTTATCTAGTTTGAAGAGTTGCGTAAGTTTTAAATACTTTATTCGGTATTTAAAGTAAAAATTTCTTCACGTATCATAAAATTAATGAAAGCATTACTGGTTTCGAAAGGACGTGGCCTTTCTTCTTCAAGTGCAAAACACGTGCCTTGGAAGCAAAAGCAAGATTGAAAGAAGGGCAAAACGCAAAGTGGGAGGAACCCTCCTCCTTTGGGTTTTCGCCCTTCTTTCAGTCTTGTTTTTGCCTCTCACCTTCTTTGTGTTTTGCCCTGCTTTCAGTCTTGCTTTTGGCTCCCTCCCCCTTTGGGTTTTGCCCTGTTTTCAGTCTTACTTTTGCTTCCCCTCCCTCTTTGGCTTTTGCCCTGCTTTTTTGCTTTTGCCTACCCTCCCCCTTTGGGTTTTGCCCTGCTTTTTGCCTTACTTTTGCCTCCAAGAAGAAAGGCCATGTCCTTTCGAAACCGGTAGTAATTTTATGGTGTGTGAAGAAGTTTTTAGTTTAAATATTGATTGTGCATACCAGTTCTTTAATTTAGTATTGTACTTTATTCGGTTTTTGCTTTACATGTAAGTTATCCTGGACAAACTATTACTTAGGGCAGCGCATCTAAAATAACCTCGCAATTCAATTCCTGAATGATAAAAATTTTCGATGCCTTCTAGCATAAGGTAACGTCTTTTATTAAAATATATTTTTTTCACGTAAATGTTAAATTACAGAAGCTGCCGAACGATGTAGTCCCCTTTGTTGTTACAAGAACGTTAAATTACAATCGAAACAAACTTATATCTTACGGATGGGCTTTTTAAGAACAGTTCTATACAGGTTATGAGGAGTTTTGTTTTAGACACTGTTAATAGAAGGTACCCGGAATCTGAATAGTTACACGTCTATACTGATGGATCCTTTTGTGAAATTCTTGAGACTGCAGGTTCAGGAGTAATTTCCAACTTATTCTCCTTTTATGCTTCTGCAGGAACATTTCGAACAGCTTTTGATGGTGAGGGGGAGGGGGAGGCTGTCCGAATTGCTTTGAAGTATTTATTGCTTTTTGCTGATAAATTTGATAAAGTGGTCTTATTTTCCGATTCCCAAGCCGCAATTCAGACAATTAGCTCGGTCATTCTGCCCTTCTCAGAAGAAATCTTCCAGTTTAGGCAACTTTTGTGGGAGTTGAGTTTAAGAAGGAAACGTGTAGTAAGTACTTCAGTGGATACCTGGCCACTGCGGTGTTTTTGGTAACGAGCAAGCCGACAGCCTCGCAAAGAGAGGTTCAAAACTACTTCAAATGAGATCCCCGGCACTATCATTCCACTGCATAAAGTTGTATATTAAAATATGCTTTATCCAGATATTTTCTAACTTTTCCTTAAGTATTGCAATTTGTGAAAATTTCCGACTTTTGATGAATTAACATTTTTTGAGACGTTCTAAATACGATTCGACCCTTTTTCAGAAAATGTCTCTCTGTATGCGTTAGCAAAACTCTGCTGTACCTCATGAACCAATGGACTCAATCACTTACTTAATTATTTTCACTATGATGCAGTAGATGATTTTTCGGCATAAATATTTCTATAATTTTTCGGCAATGCACTAAATGAACGATAATACTGTGAGCGGTATTTTTCTAAAGTACTAATTTTACTTTTTACATTTGCATCGTTCGTAATAAGATCATTGTCTTTATGAAGTTTTAGTATATTTCCACATTTTTGTAGAATAACTTCAGAAAAACTACTGAACTTTCCGCTTGTCTTTGGAAAGGACACACAGAAATGAATTCGTTTTGGTGAACATTTGGAATCTATAAAACATTTCAACGATTTCAAACCATGGTTAAAACGGCAGGAACTGAATTGAAGAAAAATAGGATTACATAGCAGTGTTGCCAGATTAGTTTAAAAAATGTTACTGTACGATGGCAATGATACTAATGAATACCACATCAATGAATTATATACCTGCCAAACGTTTCTAATTTATTCCGAAGAAGTGATAGTATCCGACACCCGCCCCCCGTTTTTTTAGAAGACTTTCTTCTTATGCAATCGTAATTATACATATAAGGGAAAAAAAATAATAATCTGGTGTGGCACTCAAATGACTTTCTGCTACCCTTAAATTCAATACCATAAAGACAGATTGGACATTATATGGGATAAGATAACGAATACTGCTATATAAACCTTCTTTAAAAACAATTTCAAATAGGCTTCAGAAAAGCTTCATTTAACAAATAATTCTGTATGAGGGGTCTACCGCCCCCTCAACTCCAGTTTCGATATTGTATTATTTTAAAAAGAATTCAAAAGTGGTCATTAAATTTAAAAGTTAATTTCAAGTTATTCAGACAACTTTCACCCACAACATTCCTTGAAACTCATCAATTTTGATAAAATTATTCAATTATTTGAATTGGCTGAAATTATTTGTTTTTAAGTTATGCTGATATAAGACATAGACAAAGATTAAAGGTTAAAAACATGACTTTAATATTCAGGAAACCTCAAAACTTGTAAATATGCAAAATACAAACTCTAAATATTTAGTTTAAAAATAGTTTAATTACAACATGGGTATGAAGAATTAACTTTAATTTATGAGCAGTTTTCCTGAACATGGTAAAATATTATAGTAAAGCGCTTCCAATAATTACATTCAATAAAAAAGAATGTTTTTGCTTAATTATTGGCAGTACTGTATATCTTCTAAAGATGTACGCGCCAGAATGTGCACTTAAATATAACCCTATATTGATAACACATACCACAGCCTGGAATGCACTTCCGTAATTTTTCAAGTGCTGTTCCATTATATTCTACTTCTTTTGTGTAGCCCTGTAAACGAATGGTGAATGATTTTCATACCATATTGTACATGAAACATGCTTTTATGCCTATAAAAAATATATAAGCATTTCATTTGGTTTGGTGCAGCCTATAGTTGTTAAACTCTACTTACTTGCAATTTTCCCCATAGACGTAATATATTTTAATTGTATTGGATGTCCCTGTGCACGAACCATTTGCTTGATCTCAACGAAAAGTTTAGTGTTCTTGCGATATGCAGACAACATGCATACAGACCAACAGCTAAAAACATGTTTTTTGGATTCAGCTCAAAACGTGTAAATATAACAAAAACTCAATTTCGAAAATTTTACCCAAAAACAATACTTTCTCTACGATATTTATGGGTAAGAGAAAGTAAATAATCTGGTGTGTACACTCACACTACTTTCTCTTACCCTTAATTATTATAAATTTAGATTATTATATTTGAAAATAAAGCATAAAGCCATAAAGGGCACTTCTAGTGAAACTTTTAGCAGCATATGAAAATAAATTTAGAAACGAGTTTATTTTATATGAATTTGAGTGTGAGAGGGGCTGCCGCCCCCCTCAACCCCCCGCTCAGCATTTAAACTTATATTTGAAAAACATAAAAAAATTATTATATTAAAGAAAAAAAAAAAAAAAGTAAAAGAAAGAAAGAAAGAAAAAAAGAAACTTCTTTACAATTATTTAACAAATTTTCACCTAAACTGCCCTTTAAAGAAATGTTCAACAAAGTTTATATAATTTTGTCCATCAATTGTATTAGAATTACAGGGTACACTTACAGTAATAAGAATAAATAAAGCACATACACTACTTCTATATATTTATCCACATTAATAAAAAAGGATATGCTTTTATTAAATACAGCATTTAAACTGCTACATTAAATAAATAAATACACCAAAATACATTAAATTAAAAAGAAATCAAGCAAATTTTAACAATTTAAATCTATAAGTTATCTTTTTACACTTTAAAAAATGAAATTAATTGGAAAATAGTAATTTGTCTACTTTCCACTTCTATCTGTAGCAATATTTATTGTAGAACATGAAAGGTATCGAACAAATGTATAGAAATTAAACATGTTTTAAAAACATACAACTATTAAAATGATATAAAAATCAAAACATTCATATAAATACATGTAGGATTTCAAGAATACAAGTTTTTACAAATTTTTCCCAGTTAACTATCACTATTACAAAAAATATATAGTCGTTTCATTTGTTTTAGTGCAGTCTATAGAAGTTAAACTCTACTTATCTGCAGTTTCCCCCATAGACATAATGTATTAGAATTCTCTTGATTGTCCCTGTACACGAACCATTTGCTTGATCTTAACGAAAAGTTTAGTGTAGCATCCTTATATGATACACATTTAGAATACCAAGTTTGAACTTTCTGTCATAATTTGTTTTTCAGATATGCTGATATCAGACAGACACACACATAGACACACACACACACACATACACACAGACATACACACAGATCATTTGCTAAAAACATGATTTTCGTATTTAGGGGACCTCAAAACATGTAAATATAACAAAATCTCGCTTTCGAAAATTTGACCCAAAAGCAATACTTTCTTTACCTTATGGGTAAGAGAAAGCAAAAAAAAAAAAAAAAAAAAAAAAAAAAAAATATATATATATATATATATATATATATATATATATATATATATATATACGATTTTTTTTTCGTTAAAAGTAAAAAAAAATCGATAACTTTGTTTTAAGTTATCACAGATCGATGGTTCAACCATTCGTTTTAAAGGTATTGGCGAGATCTTTTGAAAGTTGAAACATACCCATCATGAAAATTTGGAGGTGAGGCTCCTACATACACAATTTTTTTTCCCAGTTAACTATCTCTATTACAAAAACATATATGGCTGAATATCACATAAATGTGCATTTTAGTGTTTCAGGTCTTTATTATTAATTTTAAGCAAATAAATTGTAAAATTTTATTATTATTATTTAGAAGTACCTTTTTAAAAAAGCATCAAATCATAAAATGTGAGTTTATAGCAATTTCAGTATTTTTTAGAAAATTTCAAACCTTATAACCGTCATTTTCGTGACTGTCTCCAAGACCAAATGTTTACATACAAAGTATGTTTTTTACTAAAAAAAATAAAATGATAATTATAATAATTGTTAATTCTTGTAAAAAAAACTATTTGTTTTCAAAGGAAATTTTTTTTTTCTTTTTAATTACGTTAATTTTCATGCATGTGTAATTAAAATGCTTGTATGCAAGTCTTCACGTCATTTTCGTGACACATGAAAATAACTTCATATATCATCAAGGGATGGTGCCACCATTCACTTTTTTTAAAGTTTAAGATCAGAAATCAACATTGACGATATGTGGGGAAAAAAAATCTCAAGAAAATTGAAAACAGGTAAGAGTTAACATTATTTTTATTGTTTACATGCTGTGCGTACTTTTATTGCTTGTCATTTTCGAGATGCATAAAAAATAAAAAAATATTATTATAAAATTTAGAACAAAGTTTTATTTTAATATAGAATGACGACCAGAAGAAGAAAATGTGACGATATCGGCTTAGTGAAAGCATGTTTTTCAGTACAGAACGAATTATTGACGATTTGCCATTTTCGTGACGGTCATTTTTGTGACGTCACGAAAATGACATTTGTTGCAGATTTACTATTTTGTAAGCCCTGGATTTAAATAATTTTTTATTTTTAATTAAAAGATTTGTTGGTGTAGGATAAGCTTTATATTTAAATATTTAAAGTACTTTCCGGTATCCAGGTAAATATAAAAAAATTACATACGACATTAATATTAAGATACAATTAAAAAAGCAAACTTTTATTTATTTATTTAATTTTTTTTTTTTTTTTTTTTTTTTTTTTTTGCCCCCTTTATGGTGTCATTGAGAATGTTACTCAAAATATTTTACTTGTGTCATTTATGGCAAGATGCAGAAAAAATAATTTGCATGGCCTGACAAAGAGGATGTCCATGAAATTCAAGTGCCACATATTCTGTGCAAAATTAGGAATTCTCCTGAACCTGCTTCAAATAGATATTTTAAACTTCAGGATGAAGATTTTAATAATGTTCAAAATGCTTTTTCTGAATTTAATTCAGTTAATCATTAAACTTGTAACTACAAGGATTTTAATACAATAAAATTGCTTGATATTCTCATTATTGCTCTTTCTTTTCCCTTCACAATCTTTTCTCTAATGTTCTAATATGTTCCATTTTTAATATTATATGGTCCTATTTCATTGACAAACAATGTTATTTCAGTGAAAAATAGTCATTTTGACAAATATTGTCATTTCAGTGACAAACAGTCGTTTCAGTGACAAACATTGTCATTTCAGTGACAAACCAGTCATTTCAGTGACATCATTTTTTGACATCTTTAAATGCTATAATTAAAAATTTAATGCAAGTAAACTAATTATTTCCAGTTTATAGTCAAGAGGTATGCAGTCTATGATATTTCCCATTGATATAATTTATGTTTATAAAAAAATAAATTTAAATTTATTTATTTATTTATTTATTTTTTTAAATTTAAAATTTTTGGGTTTTTTATTTTATTTTATTTTTTAAAATGGGAAGAACTTTTTAGAAAAGCCTAAGTCTTGCATTTTTTAATGAATCTGAACCACAAAAAAAAAAAAAAATTTTAGATGGTAATTTTGATTTTATAAGATAATTAAAATTATAAATTTTTATTGAAAAATTTCAATAAAATTTTAAAAAATTATGTTCGATCTCTGTCAAACTCAGAATTTATTTAAGATGTACTTACGGACTTATTTTCAAAAATTCAAATTAAAATACAAAGTTTGAAAAAAAAGTTTAAAAAAATCCAAAATGCACACTTATGTGATATTCAGCCATATATTCGTTTCATTTGGTTTAGTACAGTCTTTAGACGTTAAACTCTACTTAACTGCAATTTCCTCCATAGACGTAATGTATTAGAATTCTCTTGATTCTCCCTGTACACGAACCATTTGTTTGATCTTAACGAAAAGCTTACTGTAGCATCCCTATATGATACACATTTAGAATACCAAGTTTGACATTTCTGCCATAATTTGTTTTTGAGATATGCTGATAACAGACAGACACACAGACACACAGACACACACACACAGACACACAGACACACACACAGACACACACACAGACATAAACACAGGCCATTTGCTAAAAACATGATTTTCGTATTCAGGAGACCTCAAAACGTGTAAATATAACAAAATCTTGCATTCGAAAATTTGACCCAAAAACAATACTTTCTCTACTCTATGGGTAAGAGAAAGTAAAAATGTTTAAACTTAAAAAATAAAAAAAAATAAAATAAAAATAAAAAATAAATAAATAAAAATAAAATTAATGTATAAAATTACCTAACATTTATATAAAAATACTGAACAATTTTTTAAAGATCAGGCTAAAAATCAGGTATAATGATACTTTATTTTAGCTTAAATGCAGACTTTTACTTTCTTTTACCCATAGGATCGAGAAAGTATTGTTTTAGGGTCAAATTTTCGAACGTGAGTTTTCGTTATATTTACTTGTTCTGAGGTTCCTTGAATACGAAAATCATGTTTTTAGCGAATGGTCTGTGTGTCTGTCTGTCTGTGTGCCTGTCTGTGTGTGTGTTATCAGCATATCTCAAGAACAAATAGTATCAGAAATTCTAAACTCGGTATGCTAAATGTGTATCATATAGGGATGCTACACTAAGCTTTTCGTTGAGATGAAGCAAATGGTTCGTGTACAGGGACACTCAAAAGTATTCAAATACATTACGTCTAAGGGAGAAATTGCAGGTAAGTAGAGTTTAACATCTATAGTCTGTACTAAACAAAATGAAACGAATACATATTTTTTGTAATAGAGATAGTCAACTGGGAAAAAAAAAAGTTATGTCTGTAGGAGCCTCTCTTTTGCCCTGAGGGAGATGTCCCCCCACGAGGGGAGCAAATTTTCATGATGAGTATCTTTCAAAAGAGCTCGCCAATATATTTAAAACGAATGGTTGAACCATCGATCTACGATAATCTAAAATAAAATTATCTATTTTTTTTTTTTTTCATTTTTAACCTTTTTTTTTTTTTTTTTTTTTTTTAATGTAATATTGAGAATAAATTCAACTTTTTTTGGATATTTAATGCTATACTACTTCTCTAATATGCAAATCGTCTGCATTATCATGGAAGATAATTTTTTAAAAAAATAATTTTAATAAATTATTTTTACTGAGTGAATTTGTATAGGAAAATATAGAAGAAAGTGATGTGGTGGCCAAAACACACTAGTTATTTGTTGTTAGTGGATGTGCTTTACTAATAATATTTTTCTATTTCCAGGAAAGCTGTTCGGGAATGGAAATAAATTCCTCATAGAGATATAGTAAATAATGTATGTTTTAAGCTAAATATTCATCGCTTGTTTTTTGTATATTTACACGTTTTGAGGCTTCCTGATTACCGTAGTCAAGTTTTTTAACGTTTGATCTTTGTCCGTGTCTCTTAGAGTAACTTAAAAACGAATAATTTTCGGAGATCCAAATGGTTTATTTTTAAGTTAATATAAGTTTGTTTCTGGAAAAGTTTCATCAAGATTGATAAGTTTCAAGGAATGTTGCGTGTGAAAAATTAAATTTTAATAACAGAATTAAATTCTTTATAAATGTAGGTGCATTAATGAAACCGGGTAGCCCCCCTCAACCCCCCGTGCATTATTTCACTTTCTTAGGTTTCTTAACAATATTTTTTAATCTGAATTTATCGAGACATTCTCTGATTCATTCCCTTCTTAAATTGTAATTATATTTCTCCACAGTTGAAAAAGTCTTTCCTCGTCAATGCTTTAGTTTCTTGTTATATTATTACTTTCTCTTACCCATAAGGTAGAGAAAGTATTGTTTTTGGATCAAATTTTCGAACGCGAGATTTTGTTATATTTACACGTTTTGAGGTCCCCTGAATACGAAAATCATGTTTTTAGCAAATGGTCTGTGTGTGTGTCTGTGTGTCTGTCTGTTATCAGCATATCTCAAAAACAAATTATGGCAGAAAGTTCAAACTTGGTATTCTAAATGTGTATGCTACAGTAAGCTTTTCGTTAAGATCAAGAAAATGGTTCGTGTACAGGGACAATCAAGAGAATTTTAATACATTACGTCTATGGGGAAAATTGCAGGTAAGTAGAGTTTAACGTCTATAGATTGCACTAAACCAAATGAAACGAATATATATTTTTTGTAATCGAGATAGTTAACTGGGAAAAAAAAATTGTGTATGTAGGAGCCTCGCCTCCCCCCCCTGGGGGGGGAAGTCCCCCCTCGAGGGGAGTAAATTTTCATGATGGGTATCTTTCAAAAGAGCTCGCTAATACCTTTAAAACGAATGGTTGAACCATCGATCTGCGATAATTTAAAACAAAGTTATCGATTTTTTTTTACTTTTAACAAAAAAAAAAAAAAAAAAAAAAAAGAAAAAAAATCGTATTTTTTTTTTTTTTTTTTTAGATATTGAGAATACAATGGACTTTTTTTGGATATTTGGTGTTATACTACTTCTCTAATATGGAAATCGTCTGCATTATCATAAAAAATAATTTTTTTTTTAATAATATTTTTAATAAATTATTTTTTTAAAACAGAATTATTTTTTAATAACCGAATTAAATTCTATGTAAATGTAGGTGCATCAATGAAACGGGGGATTGAGGGGGGCGGTAGCCCCCCTCACACAGAACTAATTATCATATAAAACTCTTCAGAAGCCTAATATGAATTGTTTAACACAGGTTTACATAACAGTACTCGTTATCTTACCCTTTAATCTGCAACCTGTATTTATAGTAATAAATTTCAGGGTAAGAGAAAGTCGTGTAAGTGACACACCAGATTATTTTTCCAATTTTGCAAATTTTTTTAATAAGTTTCCTACCGCTTTATTCCAGGTGGCCCACTATAATGGTGAGAACGTTCTTGTAGCCCATTAAAGCGTTTTTTTTTTTTTTTTTTTTTTTCCTTTTTTTAGACTTAATAGGCCGAAAAGAAAAGAAAAAGTTTAAATGACTCTCATTTAATGAAATTACGCTATTGTGTACATTAAATTTATGGAAGCCCAATCACCTATACTCAAAATCCTAACCAATTAAGAAGGTTTGTTAAATGAAAACCCAATTATACCTTTAGAAAAAAAAGGAAACACTGATAGTTTTCATTTTTTACTGACCCAACGACAAATGTTAGACCTCCAGCTTCGGGCTAAACACGTGAAATATTCGTAAATAAGGTGTTGTCGAATTAGCACGTGAACCCGATATTCAGTTAATAACTGGTCATAATATCGATTAAGGTCTTTACTATTACGACATGAAAATTATTTTTTATTAATATAGAAGTTCTTTATAGGAAGTGCTAAAGTGCCATTTTGCGTTATAAATCTCGTGAAAACTGTTTTATTGGTAAAATCATTAGAACTGCTCTTTTTATCGACAAACTTAATTCAAAAACATAGAAGAAAAAACATGCAGCATGCTTTGCTTATGAAGGAATCTAAAAGTTTACAATTATGATATAGCATTCGAATTATTCAGAATTATTACTTACCAAATATGTACTATGCAGAGAAAGTAACTGTAATCATGGGAGGGGAAAAAATCGACTGAGAGATTTAGGTGTATCTATATGTCCTGAGGTCTCTTGAGTTCATTTTTGTTATTTTTACGGTAATGCATTTGTTTGTGTATGTATATGTGAATGTATATGTGTGTGAATGAACACGGTGATGTCTAAAGGCTTTATTCGACTGAGCTGAAAGGAGGTAGGTGTGTTATACGTAGAGTGTACAACTTATGTTTTTTTTTTTACAAGGACAAGAAGAAAAATTGTTTATCATTATGGCCTATGGACTCAAATTACTAAAAGTGCGATAGCATCTAACCGCCTCACTGAGAAAAATAATATACCGCCTTCATCTAGAACTAATAAGTAGTTATTTTCTGAATCTTAAATTAGAAATATAAATTTCTGAGTTATGTGTATAAGGTAAAGAAATAACCTGCATAGGCGAAATGATCGAGAACTTCTAATCTACACTTTTCTAGATGGTAGAAAGACATTATGAATATTACGAATACTGTGAATCTTTTGTATTGCGAAAAATTCTCGTTCATCTCCTAGAATTAAGTCATAAAAAAAAAGTTATAGTTATTAAAACTCGCCTCTCATGTGCGTGTTTATTTTCTGAGATTTTTAAATAAGATTTACCTCGATAATATAGGAAAAAGAATTCTAATAGGGGTTTTTAGAACTCGCTATCAAAGGGAACTAGAGTTTATAAAGATGACATGGAACTGTTTTTACTAGGAACATAATTTAATTTCTAGATGTCAGTTTTTTTTTTTCCCCAGAGTTCATTTGATTGAGCTAAAGTTTGATAGGTATGCTATAGGACCTCAAGATTTGTATACATTTTATCAAGTGTAAGACTTATAATTCTTTTATAGAAACACACACACACACACACACACACACACACACACAAAAATAGTTACTATTACCTACTATAGACTCAAAATATTTGAGGCGCTAAACTCCACATTCAATTAAGATATAAATTGGTAAGCATACTATAGATTATCATCGCAGTGCAGAGATTTATATAAATGTAGAACTTACAGCTTTTTTTTTTTTTTCACCCCCCCCCCCCCCAAAAAAAAAAAAAAAAAAAAAAAAAGTATAATTTTTATACATTGTGCTCTAACGCATCAAATTAAAAGAATTTGGTTACGTAACTTTTCATTAAACGACATAAAATTTCGAAAAAAAAAAAAAAAAAAAAAACTCAAACACCTACTATGATTTTCCCTTTTGTTTGTTTAACCTTCTCTTATTCAAATTTGTGGGGGGGGGGGGGGGGAGTTTGCTATTAAATGTTTGGAAAGTCGAGTGTGGTCACACCAGATTTTTTTATTATTATTACTATTAATTGCTGGCCTGATTTGCATTTCGTTTCCTTATCAAACAGATTAATAACTATTGTTAATCTAATAGTTTTTGCAGACATTTTTCGTTCAAAGGATCAAGTTTCACTTTAACAGGTTGTACTATATTATTTTTGCATATTTTTAATGGCATAGTCTTTTTTTTTTTTTTTTTTTTTTTTACATCATATCCAAATTTATAGACTAAAGCAGATTTTTTTTTTTTTAATTATTTAACGTTCAATTAAAATAAACAATTCAGGTTAAAAAGAAAAAAAAAAAAAAAAAAGAAGAAGAAAAAGAAGAAAGGGAGAAAGAAAAAAAAATATCTATACAATTATAATTTTTATTTGAACATTTACTTTTTGCCCGAGAGGGTAGTTACGACTAACAAAAAAAAAAAAAAAAAAAAATCGTACAGAAAATTCAGGTAAGAAAATTTAAAATTTTGCAATTAAGTTTTTGCAGAGAATAATAATTACGTCACGATAAAAATGATTATATCATTTTCACACAAGCGTAGAAAAAAACTCGATTATTCGATAACCATCAACTTTGAATATAATATGCAAAAAAAAATAATAATAATAATAATAATAATAATAATAATAAATAAATAAATAAAAAAGAAGCCTTTATTAGTTTCCTAAGTAATAGATATAAAATTACAGCTGAATTTAAGCCGACACTTTTTTTTTTTCTTTTTATACTCGAGATTCTTACATATATGTGGTAACTGCGTTTCTTAGCAATGGTTACTATATTCATTTCTCAAAATTTCTTTTGCACGTTTTCTGTCAATTTAATTTTTAATATTACATTTTAAACTTGATGCAACATGGGGAAAAAAAAAAAAAAAAAAAAACCTACTTTTCTTTTTCTTCTTCTTCATTATTTATTTATTTATTTATTTATTTACTCATCTATTTATTTATTTTTTTGCTTTTTGTTTAAGGATATTAAAAGCGTTAAAAATATTTTAACCTTAAAAATATGAAGTTGCTTTCCTTAGCAACGGTTACTATATTAATTTATTTCTTAAAAACATTTTTGTATGTTTTTTCTCAATTTTATTTTTAATATATATTCTTTTTAACTTGTAGCATTAAAAAAGCGATAGAGAGAGATAAGAAAAATCGTTTTCAAGTAGTCTATTTTGTCCGAAAACAATAGTGCTCTCGGCCTAATCAATTTGGTTGGTTGTTAATATAGTTTTTAGAGGTATTTTTTTTTTTTTTTTATACTGGCCTTTAAAACTATTTTGAAGATTTTTTTTTTTTTTTTTTTTTTTTTTGGGGGGGGGGGGGTATAGGGTGGAAAATTTATTTATTTATTTATGTTTATTTTTATTTATTTACTTTATCGATCCCAGACAACTTTTTTCCTATTTTCTGTTTGCAAAATTTCTTAGAATCGAAATAATGCAAGGAGGAACCATTACACCCATTGAAACAAGCAATATCCGGAAATATCGTGTCAACAGGTGGCAGAACATCAGGATATCCGGTCTAACTGCAACAAGAACAATGAAGCGCAAGTGAGAATTTCGAATGAAAGTGCTGTCAACATACATATATATATATATATATATATATATATATATATATATAATAATAATAATCTTCTTGCATATTTTCCTCTACGTGCAGAATGACTATTTATGAAAGATTGTTCATCAGTCTGTCTTCTCTTTTATTTGACTCTGTCATCGAAAAAGAAGAAGAAGAAGAAGAAGAAGAAAAACAAAACAAAAAACAAAGAAACATAATAAAAATGAATAAATGTCAAAGGAAAGGAATAAGCATTATTGAATAATTGGAGTCTAATTATACAACTGAAAACGTAGTGAGCTTTCATGCTCTAACTTTTGTTGTTTACGTAAACATAAAAAAAAAAAAAAAAAAAAAACACTTTTTCATTAACGAATAGGCAGGCAACACGCATAGTACATAAGATTTCTTACAAAACATGTCCATGTAAAATCTCCAAAATTCCAAAAGCAATAGGGTTGGTTGGTTGGTTGGTTGTAGGATTTAAGGCCGATTGACTCCTGATGTGTCCTAGGCCTAGAGGGGGAATGCCCTCCATGGGGGTCTTTCTAAGGGGTCCTAGCCCGTATTTACGCGAGTTTCGGAGGAAACCACGGAAAACTCCGAACGGCTAGGTCGATGAGCGCGACCTGGGATCGAACCCGGCACCTCCCATCTACCAGCTTTGACAGCAGAACCGCTCGGCCGCTGGTGGGCCCAAAAGCAATAGGGTTCCCGAGCTATGTACTCTCACTCTTAAAATTATTCAGTTTTACAATTTTTATTAAAATCGCACAATCAACTGTGGAAGAAAATCATTTATTGAAATTTTATTTTTCCGACTGAGTGAAAATAATGCCTGGACCGGGACTCGAACCCCGGATCTTTGACTTACAAGGTCAAGGCTCTACCAATTGAGCTATCCAGGCCGACACCCCGGTCAGCATTACTCACTCAGACAACCTATAGGCAGAAACATCTCTGGTCTATCATGTAGATAGCTCAACAGAAAATAAGCCGCAGGAAATGAAATTCAGTTTTCTTATACGTATTACTAATAATGCACCTAAGTCTGCTGTTGAATGAAGATAAATGAAAACTATGTAAGGCGCAATGCTAAATTGTAGAAACACGAAACATTGATAGAAAAAGGCATTTTACCGATGCTGAATGAAGATAAATGAAAACTATGTAAGTTAACACCATAAATTGTAAAAACAAGCAACAATTGTATAAAATGCACCTAAATAGAGTTGTTAAATGAAGATAAATTAAAACTATGTCAGCCAACACCAACAGTTGTAAAAACACGCAACAATTGTAGAAAAATGCTTTTAAATGTTGTTGAATGATGATAAATGAAAATTATGTAAGTTAACATCATAAATTGTAAAAACAAGCAACAATTGCAGAAAATGTACCTAAATAGAGTTGTTGAATGAAAATCAAAACTATGTCATACAGCACCAACAGTTGTAAAAACACGCAACAATTGTAGAAAAATGCATTTAAATGCCACTGTTGAATGAAGATAAATGAAAACTATGTAAGTTAACACCATAAATTCTAAAAACAAGCAACAATTGTAGAAAATGCACCATGAAGATAAATTAAAACTATGTAAGGCAGCACCATCAGTTGTAGAAATACTCAACAATCGAAAAAAATTGCACTTAAATATTGCTGTTGAATGAAAAGAAATGAAAGTTATATAAGCTAACTCCATAAATTATAAAAACATGCAATAATTGTAGAAAAAATGCACATAATATTAGTGTTGAATGAAGATAAATGAAAGCGAACATAACAAAATTGTAACACATGTAACAATTGTAGAAAAATGTTTCTAAGTACAAGGGTTAAATCAAGAGGAAAGAAAACTATACAATCTAACACAATAAACTGCAAAAATACGTAACAATTCTTAAGGGTGGAAATAATTCTTGTATACTTCTATATCATTTATTGTGTTACTTTACAAGATTTTGATTCAACGCAACAATTGTTTCGGGGCCAAAATATTTAGGTCCAACTCTTCAAAAGGCTTTAAAAAAAAAAAAAAAAAAATCAAGCATGAAAACAGCTGCGTTTCTACTTTCATGCTGCACTTGTGACTACATTTTATCGATTGCTTATGTAATTTGATCTGAAACAATTTTCCGATTTTTTTTTTTCCCCTTCCAGTTTATGGTGTTAGTTTACCCATCTGTATAAATATTTTTCTAACGTGGACCAGTTGTGATTAAATTTTGTCAAAACTATACGATAATGCTGTAATTAAAAATAATAATAATAGTGATAATAATATTTTTACATGCGCACGTTGACTCAGTTCAATGATTAAATTGAAAAAAATAATAACATTTGTCTGATGAGATCATTCCACAGAAAAATATATTTTTAAAATCTTTACAATCTTTGCAAGCGTCATTTTTAAACCTAGCAATACCTTAAAGATATAAACAGAATATAAACTGTTATCATAAATTGACTAAAAAAGTATATGCAAAATAGGTACCAGTTTTTTTTTTTTTTTTTTTTTTTTTTTTTTTTTAACAAAAAATTACGTCGAAATAAATAAATAAAAAGGCATAGCAAATATGGCGATAAAAATTCAAAAGTCGCTATTGGGTCTTATGTTAAAGCTGTACTGCCTGGGAAAGAGTGAAAACTGGATCGGGAAATATTAATTCTGTTTTGAAACCTTTCTTTGAATGATTTTGGTTTCACTATCACACAAAATTAATTTGGTTCTAATAATAATAATTTAGCTTCTGATGAATTAAAATTTAAATTGGGTGATAGAATTGGTATAACATTTATGAGTTTTAAATTTTAAAGGTAAATAAGAAAAGAAATAAATTTGAATCAAGAAAAGGTTGCTGTAAAGCAAAAGAGAAAGGAAGGGGGTGGGGGTGGGGAGGAGCAAAGCACAGACTCTCAGAAAAAAGAAAGACAGATTGTATCCCCAATGAATGTTTGAACAGTCGGCACCTATGTTTATGCATGTTAACAGCTATTATATAAAATGATATAGAAAAAAGTTTTGTGATGGCCAAAACATACTATGCTCTTTTTTATAATTTCGTTTTTAATTTTGAACAATAAATAAACCTCGTTAGTAATTTGGCATATAAAATAGTAATGTGAAATTTCGTAATATATTTCCTGGGCATTTTTTCCAGAGGACGTTTTTCCCCTGGGACTTTCTTTCCAAAGGACGTCTTATGGGGGACTTTTTTCCTAAAACCCTTTCTAATTGGTAAATATTGTCTAGAGGGGTTGCATAAAAATTTAAAATATGTAACTTTTTGAAGTATAGAGGAAAAAATTTTTTTTAACAAGGTCATGATTCCTTCTTTATTTGAACAATTTTCCAGTTTACATGTAACATACTTATCTCAAATAAGTGTAGAATTAGTCGTGTTTTAATTTTTTGGGCCATCTTATATATGCATAAACATAGCTTGTTTTGGAAAATTCTCTCATGTAAAATTTATACTAATTACAAATTAAAGTAACATTGAGATATTTATACTATTTACAAATTAAAATAACATACTTTTAATTGACTCTAATTCAAGTAAACAAAGTTTGAAAATAAATTTTAATGCATATTCAAATTACTCTTTGTTGAAAAAAAAAAATAATAATAATAATAGAAACAAAATTGTTATCTTAAATAATATTATTTACGTCAGTTAGCACTCAACTAAAATTTAAACAAAATTTAATACTGATTCATTTTAAAATTCAATTCTATTTTTATTAAAAAAAAATAAAACAAATAAAATGTTTAATGAAATATTAAAAAAAAAAAAAAAAAAAAAAAAAGTAGCATCGCTTGTGCTCGCATAGCAATTCCCTATAGTTTTAACATAAGAATTATTCCTACGGTAGATATCACTTCTATAAAATTCGAAAATTCAAACTATATAACAAAATGCAACCAACATCGTTGCTTTCTTTATTCTATTGTATTTCTTAAAACGGTTTTTATATTAAATTCATTTTTTTACTTATTTTTATTTCTGTTTGCACGCGCACTATTTATTTCCTAATTCAAAATTATTAAAATAAAAAAAACGTTTTCGATAGTGTTTGTTTCGATACTGATTATTATTAATATTCTTTTCTTTCCTTTTTCTTTCAAAAAAAAGAAAAAAAAAAAAAAAAAAAGAAAAGAAAAAAAGACGAAATTCTGGCAAAAGCAGAATTTAGTTTAGGACGGAGGACTATTAGTTTTTTTTTTATTATTATTATTATTATGACATCACTTTCAAATTATTCAATTATATTTTCCATAAATTTTAGATTTCGATAAATGTCCAACCATAGAATAATAATAGAGGAAGAAGGAGCACGCCAATAGTCTTAATGCTTACAAACCCCTTCTAGTGAAATGCCAGCGAAAGCTACTTTTGCTCCTCTCAATATTGAAGTTTGTTAATAAAGGCTTGTTAATAATCGCTGTTTTTTGTGGCAACACAACAGCTTATGTAGAAACCTTATGCTCCTTCTTCCTTTATTATTATTCTATGTGTCCAACTATCGAAAAATGACACCGCAAAAATTCCAGATTGAGACTAATAGTCCTCAGTCCTAATAAAGTGCGAAATTTCGCAGGGGTCTGCTAGTTTTTCCTTATTTGCATATTGCAATTTTGGTAATCTACTAATAATGCGAGAACTTATGACTTCTCGCATTGAAAATGCTAAACGATATACCGGAACTACACTATGCAATAGTAGTAAAATGTACCGGAAAAATAATGTTGAACGATAATGAATAAAATTCTTTGTAAAAAAAAAAAAACACCATACATTACAAAAATTCACAACAATAGTTTCAGGACGAAATGCTTAAATTTTTCGCTTGATGAAGGGTCGCGTTATAATTTTGACACGAAACTAATTCTGTGAGCTTTCTTAATTTATGATACTTACTTTAAAAGTTTCTTTTTTTTTTTTTTTTTTTTCATTGCTGTATACAATAATCCTTTAACTGCTCACAATGTTGTTTGCAACTTTCCAACTGTATAGGTAAGTTTATTACAAAGTCGAATTTCGAGATCTTATAGCAAATTTTTATTATCCTGAAAATAATATGTTTACCATAATGATGAAACGAGCTTGCAATGCCAAAAACATGTGATTCTATGAACTATTACCTATTTGAGTATGAGCGCGAAGTAATATTTCTTTTCAGCTGACCTTTCCATGACTTTGCTACTTTGTAATTTAGAAGCTAATGAACACGTATTAGGTCAAATACTTTTTAAGTTCATCAACTAAACAGGATTTTAACGTATTTCATTTCTCTAAGTGTTCCAGATAAGCAGGTACAATAACATGTAGATATCCTACCAAGCTATCAGTTTTTTTGTAGTAATAGCAATCAGCATATATATGCATATCATTTTACGAGCCTAAACTTTAGATTAATTTAACAGATTGTTTAGAACTTGGATACTTTCATTCTGAACATTAGGAAAAGCCATAATGATAAATATTAGAAAGCTTTGTCTCAAAAATTGTTCGAATGCTTGCGAACAAATCTCATAATTTTCATGCCCCCGGGGCTGCAAAGTTTATTGTGACACCACTCATGCGTGTACCTCGATTAGTTTTAAGAAAGTCGGCACTTTTTGTCTCTAATCCCTCATTTAACCTTCATGTGGAACGGAGTGTGGCAGAGGGCCCGCTCACATCGTTTATCACTTTCTCCACAACTGTTCACCATTGGTCCCAAACTGATCACTGTCCCCCAGGCTTCTGCTCTAATAATAAAGATCACTGGAATTTTTTGGAGTCAATTAGTGATATGCTATAGCGTTGTATGCCAAGATGAGTTGCTCGCAGGTATTTAAATCATAACCATGGAGTACATAGATTATCAATTCGAAAAATAATATTTCCCCGCTGGTGTCCCTGAATTCATGGGCCAGACTTTAAGGGAAAATAGGGCACTTTTTAAGGATTCAGAATTACATAGGAACCCATGTCCCCAAACGTCATTTTAACCCTTTAAGAACCGGGTGATTTGGGCGTGGCTCTCCAATATTGCATTTTTTAAAGAGTTTTTTACATGCTAATATTTAGATACATAAGTAAATTCTGTTTTTATCGATGTATTTTATCACAATGACTGCAATAATATGTACATTGCGCAATAATACGAACATTCTGAATGATGCATGCAAGCATATAATTTTACACAGTAGGCGGAGTTAGTAGTACAAAGTAGCGCAAAACATCCAGGTCTTAAGGGTTAAAATGACGTTTGCGGACATGGATTCCTATGCAATTCTGATTCCACATAAAATGGCCTATTTCCCCTTAAAGTTTGGCCCATGAATTCAGGGACACACTGTATAGAGGTAGCCTGTACTAAAATCAATTCGTATTATCAAAAAAAAAAAAACATAGTTACTAGAAAATTTGTCTTTCTATGCTAAAATTGCTTCTTTGTATCAAGCCAATGCAACAACTTGACGTTAAAATCCATAGTCCAAAAGTGCCATTGTGTTACTTATTGGGATTTGGGAGACGAGGGTATCAAGAAATGGAACCCCTTCCATTTCTTGATACCCTCGTCTCTCGCACTGTAAATGGATTGTCAACCACCGTCTATCGTAAAAATTTTGCAGTCTCCCTTCCTCCCCATGTGCGTTCATGTTACCCACCTAACCAAAAAATGGCTGCTTTCTATACTTTTGTAAGTCGTACCCTTAATATTTGTTCAAATTCTATTTTATTAAAATCTGAAATTAAATACCTGAAAGCCATTGCAATTGACAGAGGTTATGACCCTTTCATTATAGACAAAGCTATCCAAAAATTACAGCTCCCTCGGTTTTCTTTTACTAAATCAGTCTCTTCTAATATCAGTATTGTCTAACCCTATTTTCCTAAAACCAGTCAAACCATAGCTAAAATTCTCAAACAATATGATTTTAAAATAATATTTTCGACAAAGCTATCCAAAAATTACAGCTCCCCCGGTTTTCTTTTACTAAATCAGTCTCTTCTAATATCAGTATTGTCTAACCCTATTTTTCTAAAACCAGTCAAACCATAGCTAAAATTCTCAAACAATATGATTTTAAAATAATATTTTCGCCTTCCAATAAACTCACCTTTTCTCAGTTAAAAGATCCCATTGATATGCATAATTCTTGGGGCATTTATAGTATTTCCTGTCAGTGTTCCGTGTGGTTTATCATATATTGGTCAAACTAAACGCAGTCTTAAATTTCGTCTAAAACAACATATGAATTACGTCCTCAAACAAGAAACCAATAAATCGGCTATTTCTAAACATTGCTGGTAGGAAAATCATAATTTTAAATTTAATTCAGCTAAAATAATTTGCAGACCTAAATCCATTCATGAACTCGATTTCTTTGAAGCTTTTCATATTTATAAAAATTTTAATAACCTTGTAAATTGTGATTCCGCTGTTCCCTATTTGTCTGATTGTTGGAAATTTTACATTCAGTCCACATTTTCTTAATTTTTCTACTGTTTACACAGCTACACATTCCTAAATTCCTCTTGGCCACACTCCCCACCTTTTCCGTAATCCTATTGGTTGAACTAAATTCATCCCTCTCCTATATATACGAGTACTTCTCCAGATTCAGAATTCTTTTTGCACTGAAGACGGTACGCTTAAGGCTACCGAAACTGCTGTATGCATCTCAAATATTTTTCTTTGGCGTTTCTGACGTAGTAGTTTATTCGTCTTTTAATATTCCAACGCCAAGTCTCCTGTTGTTATTAATTCCATACTTTACCTAGTTATTCTATGAAATAACTAATGACGGGCCGTTAAAGTATATAAAAAAGAAACAATTTCAAAGTTATTTTATAAATTAATTGATCATAAATTCATTTACGCAAAGCGTACAGACGTTCGAAATACTGGCTGCTGCAAAACAAAATTGTGAATATGTTTCAGATTCATGCATTTTGAGATAGGGGTATCCAGTGATTTTTTTTTTATGTACGCAAAGCGTACAGACATGCGCAATATTGGCTGCTGCAGTACAAAATTGTGCATACGTTTCAGATTCATGCATTTTAAGATAAGGGTATCCAGTGATGTTTTTTTTTTTTTTTTTTTTTTTTTTTTTTTTTTTTTCATGTACACAAAGCGTTTTCAGACGTGCGCAATACTGGCTGCTGCAGTACAAAATTGTGCATATGTTTCAGATTCATGCATTTTGAGATAGGGGTATCCAGTGATGATTTTTTTGGTTTTCATGCACGCAATGAGTACAGACGTGCGCAATATTGGTTGCTGCAGTACAAAATTGTGCATATGTTTCAGATTCATGCATTTTGAGATAGGGGTACCAAGTGATTTTTTTTTTAGTTTTCATGTACGCAAAGCGTACACGCGCTCGCAATACTGGCTGCTGCAGTACAAAATTGTGCATATGTTTCAGATTCATGCATTTTGAGATAGGGGTATCCAGTGATTTTTCTTCTTTTTTTGGTTTTCATGTTCGCAAAGCGTACAGACGTGCATGATACTGGGTGCTGCAGTACAAAAATTTACTTAAAATGCATGAAATAAAAAAATATACAAAATCTTTCACTGCAGCAGCCACTAGACACCCCTATCTCAAAATGCATGAATCTGAAACACATGCACAATTTTGTACTGCATGAGCCAGTATTGCGAACGTCTGTACGCTTTGCGTACATGAAAACCGAAAAAAAAAATCACTGGATACCCCTATTTCAAAATGCATGAATCTGAAACATATGCAAAATTTTGTACTGCAGCAGCCAGTATTACGCACGTCTGTACGCTTTGCGTACGTGAAAAAAAAATCACTGGTTACTCCTATCTCAAAGTGCATGTGTCTGAAAAATACGCAAAATTTTGTGCTGCAGCACTGCTAAAATAACCTGTAAATGTGGTAAATATTGAATAATTAATCACATTCCCCAAAATTTAGCGAGGATTATGCATATCATTTCATACTTTAACGATCAAGTAATCGTTATTCTATAGAATACCTAGTTAAATCGTAGAATTCAGTAATATTATATACTTTAACTGACTTATTACTTGCAAACTTTGAATAAACAACATAAAATGCAATAAACTCGCAACAATTGTTGACTGCAGCACTCGTGCTTACTTTATTCGCCTGATGAAGGGTCGTGTGTTTTTTCGACCCGAAACAATTGGTGCGAGTTTATTGCATTTTATGGTGTTTATTCAAAGTTTGCAAGCAATAATTTTTACAACGCCAGTTTTGTGGTGCTTTTTTATTAAACTTTAACTGACTTGTCTAGCTATTTCATGAAATACCTAGTTATTCTATGAAATAACGAATTTCATACTTTAACGGTAACACACACACACACATATATATATATATATATATATATATATATGAAGAATAACCTTAAATAAATGTTTCACTTTTTCCTGTTATTAGTCAATAGTCATTCTATCTTGAACAAATTGTCCCAGACCTCTTTCGTGAAAAGAAAATTAGAACCTTACTTCAAAGTCATTTTATATTGTTCGATATTTATTCATCGTATTAGACGCACACGCAAGCACATCTCTTTTCCGACAAAGAACAGACGTCTCCAATGTCCTTTGAGAAAGTAAAAACCTTATTATTATCTTTTTTAATATTTGAAGTAGATAAAGGATTTAATTTTAGCGAACCTAATTTATCCCCACTCGCGAGACCCGAATGAGGGATAAGTTTTTCCTCCTTTGGAAGTTTCACTTTTGCTAAAATAGGCATATTCACGCTCTTAACCCCAATTGCTGTTACACAACACTTCGACTGGACACTTCCTCCTCCTTTATATTATTATTATTATTATAACTTTTTTCTCATTGGGAGGGAGGCCTCCTTTTCCACTTTTCATCATAAGGAGAGGCTCCAAAAAGAAGAGCGATGATGAAAGAAAAAGTGATGATGAAAAAGAGAAGAAATCACAAACAACAGGTTTGACACCAATTTGAAGCGGATATTCTAAATAATATGATTTCTGCAGGGCTTTTTTTTTTTTTTGAATAAACTTAATGAAATTGGATACGAGGTGATTTTTTTTTTTCTTGCTTTGAAATTATCCCTTTTTAAAGCTTTATAAATTTTTAAAGAAGTTTCAATATTTTATCGTCTGAATAAAGATTTTCAGTCAGTGGAAGACTCTTTCTGCCAATTAATTTTCTAGATACAGGGTATTTGAAAAACCTTGATCTTAAGTATTAAATGCTTAAGTATTAATCTTAGACACACATAAAAAATTACAAAAAACATAAAAAAAAAGAAAGAAAGAAAGCGTTATAAATCTCTTTTGTAAATTAATGTATTAGAATTATGAAAATTTGTACACATATTCATTGAAATATAACAACATTAAGTACATTAAAATTCTTCGAAAAATAGTTATATTTGTTAAAATTGTACAAATTTTTTATATGCTCCTACTAGGCTTCTAGCTATTGTACCAAGAAAGCAGTTTCCCTATTTTCAATATTCGAATTTTAAAGTTGCAAAAACTGCGGGGAGGGGGGGGGGTCATATTTAACTCATGACGTCATTTACTTTATTCCAGTCCATTTAAACTTTTACAAATTTTTAATATGCTCCTATACTAGGTTTCCAGCTATTGTACCAAGAAAGCAGTTTCCCTATTTTCAATATTCGAATTTTAAAGTTGCAAAAATTGTAGGAAGTGTGTGCGTGTGTGTGTGTGTGGGGGGGGGTCATATTTAACTTATGACGTCATTTACTTTATTCCAGTCCATTACTTGCATTCCATCCGAACCAAAGTTCATTTACAAATTATAAAAAACTATTATTTCATTTGCGAGAGAAAATTTTTACGCAAGATATTGTAAAGCTAGTGAGGACATAACCATTTCCCCCCCCCCCCCCCCACAAAAAAGGAATTAAACGCACAAAATAGACTAATATGATAATATGCTGCAAAGGAAGTAGAGACTTGAACAATTATTTATGTACAAATTTGCTAGTGAATCATATTTGTTATTTATATCACGTCAAGAAGAATGGATTTTTTAAATTTTAGTGTTTATTATTATTATTATTATTATTATTATTAACTTATGAGGTTTACTAAGGCCTCTTTTAAGTGGATATTCTTTTATATGTATTAAAACTTATGATATTTTTCGTTAAAAAGTCATTTAATAAGAGTTTTAAATATCATGACTAGCGAATTAGTTAAAGCCCGCTTTTAAGTAGATACAGTTTTCATAAAAATATTTTGTATTTGAATGCTAAAATTTAGTACATTCGAATATATATATATATATTTTTTTTTATTAAATTATCAATAAATCCACAAACTAACTCACAAATATGTCTAAAATATCTTATTGAACTATAATAACGTAAAATTGAGGAAAAAAATTAAATTATTTAACTAAAGGGAAACATTTAAAATTTTTCAGAAAACTTAAAATTTAGAATTTTATGATTTTTTTTTTTTTTTTTATTTAAATGGTTTTTCGGGAATTTTTAATATATTTAATATTTCAATTTCAATTTCAATATTTATATTTCAATGCATATGTATATGTATGCAGATTTTCCTAACTCTAAGAAAATAATTTATAAAAAAAAAAAAAAAAAAAAAAAAATACGATGTCTATTATTTCTTTAAGACCCCACAACCGTAGGTGTATAGTGTAAACTTCTTTAATAATGTGCATGCGTATAACATGTTTTGAAAAGCATTTCTATCTATTACGTTGAATATAAATTACTGAATTCTACTGATTTTAGGGATATTGCCTAAGGTTTACCAGATGGTTATATTGGCACTTTAATAAAGCTTTATTAGAATTTTTTTTTAATATTTATTACCTGTAAATATATATATATATATATTATGCTAAAAAAAAAAAAAAAGTATACAGTGCGTTTAAAAATGTTTACGCTTCCAAAAAGTGCAGAATTTATAAAAACGATAAAAAATGCCAGGGGATTCCATTTCAGTAGTTGCAAAGTTTTAATTTTTATACTAACCCCACACAAAAAATTTCAATTAAGCAATGCAATACTCTATACAATATTACCAGAGAACCTGCCGAGTAGTATGCGCCAAAATTTGCTTAACATGGTTTTTCAAAATAATTATGTTATATATAAAGTTTAATATGATTTCATGTCGTAGAAACTGAGATACATTTATTAGACACACCAGGAAAAATCCAGACACCAACACCAACAACACAACTAAATCTGCCACCAGCAACACCAGTTGGTCGATATTCATTAAAACTGAATCAATATAGTTTTTCATAATATCCATCACACATATCAAGTTTGGTACACTGGTGCACTTATAGGAGATGATATATAGCCTTCGAGTAAATAGGCAAAACTACAGTTCCAGAAGTCGAAAAATTTCATCAAAACAATGCTTTCTTCTTATGTATGTAGAAGAAAGTAAAAAAAAAAAAAAGAAAGAAAAAATGAAAAAAAAAAAAAAAAGAAAAGAAATCTTGTATTGAAAGATTTGTTGCCTAGTTTTCCTTGCAACTATTGACCCTTAAAATATATTGGTGTCTTTGGGTAACAAATCCATTTTCTTTTGAAAAAGCAGGCATTTTAGACTCATCGATAGTATCAGAGTGAAATGAATAAATTGTAATCTCATCATGTGTCGTTTTTGTTCGAAGGGCAAGTTTACGTCGTACAACATTCCCATGAAAATACATTCCCAAGCTTTATTCTGACCTGGATCTTCTCTAAAGTTTTTATTTTTTCCTTGAGATCATCGGCTTAAAGTAAGATTATAATAATTGTGAAGATGCAGCATGATATGCACTACACAAAGAAGTCTGTAGATAACTATCAATGAATAAGATCGAGGGATGGGAAAGCAGAAGAGGAAAGTGGCTAATAGGGAAATTTTGAAATTCAAAGATCCCGAAGTCGTTCAGTGATGTATTCTAAGCATTTCTTATCAGTTAAGAATAAGTATTAACACATACGGTTTAAATAGGCTGCGCGTGCATTATTACCTCGAAAATTTTAAAATAAATTTTGTGTTTCTGAAACCTATTCAATATTAAGAATTCCAAAATGAATAGTAAATTGTAAAGTAAAATCTGTTCAATTAGGCTTTATTGTTTGTTAAACTGATAAATAAATAGATAAGCATATTTTTTCTAACCGGCCATTATATACAGTGATGTAAAATAGTGATAGTAATAACTAGTGGATCTGCAGATCAAGTGCCTCAATGTTCTATTTGCATCACTCATTACCCAGCTGATCTTTTTTATTTATTCCATACCAATTAAAATAATTATATATATATACGCAATCGCCCCCCTCCCCCCAACCCTCTGTTGTATCTGACTGTCTATCTCTATTTTACATATAAATATACATATTTCCTTGTAACTCATAAATACTTCTACCAAATTTCATGACAAATGATTGCATAATAATTTGGAATTATTTTATGTTGCCCTGTAAGCAAATTACCAATTCTCTGTCTGTCATTCTTTACAGAAACCATGCTTTAAACATTCTAATAACATATGCTTGTTTTAAGATGTTTAATGGAGTGCAGCCGTGTTAAAATGCACTTATAAAAAATACCGTCTAAAGATCGTAATGGTACGAAATTCTTTTACGTGTTCCTGTACACTAGCCACAGTAATTATATACACCAATAAAAACTATACTACTAATTTATTTTAACACATTAATATTTAAACCAAATTTAACATCATTTGGAGGATTACAGAATGTCATTGGAATTCTTGTGTGCGTCCTGTAAATAAATTGTTTAGTCTATACATACCTTTTGTCTAGAGGAAACATGCGTTTAAGCATCTTACTAATATATGCTAATTCCAGTATGTTGAATATACATAACGAAATTTGACATAATTTGGATGACTACGTGACATTGTCGGAAGACTTTTATAAGGTCTTGTACATGTACATTAAACACACATTAAGCACACATGATCTAAGAACATATTTTCTTTCTAAAGTATACTTTAAAGCAACTCAATAACGTATACTAATTTCATTTTGTTAAGTGCAGTGTAACCCCGTTAAAATGAGTTTAAACGAAAATCTGCCCATAGGTCGTAATGATAAGAGCGTGTCCCTGTACACAAAGAATAAACAATATGTACACTAAAAATTATGCAGCTATTTTTGTATAGCCTTTAAACACATGTACGAATTTGCAAGTCAATCGGGGGATTTTTGCGGCCGCTATTGCAATACATACAAATTCTGCCCATAGGCCGTAATTATAAGAAAAACTTTGGTGTGTCCCTGTACTCGAACTACAAATATAATATGCACCTAAAACTATACAGCTAATTCTGTGCGGCTTATGGACATGTGTTCCAAATTGCAAGTCAATAGGATGATTTTTGTGGCCGCTATCGCGAAACACACATACAAGCAGACAAAAGCATTTTGAGTCCCCAATCTCAACTTGGAGGCCTCCACTGACGTTTCGTTAATAATAATAATTATTTTTGATTTATTTATTTATTTTTTTTTAATATAGAATTATCAATAAAAATTTAGATTTATTGTAATAAAGTTACTATAAAAATGCAAAAAAGGAAACCAAAAATGAAAGTGCTAATTGTGAACAATAACAATGTGTCTGCTATAATGCAATCACGTTTCCTGCACCCAGCATAGAGAATGATTCTAAAGGCTTGGAGAAGTGCCAAATTGACCGACAAGTTCAGATTTGGTAAACCTCCAGTCATTTTGCATTTTCTCTCGACCAGAAGGATTATCACTCGTATTTTAAAGCAGGTTGAGTCAACAAATGCACAGAGGCTCCCACTGTCACAAGAAGCGTGGTCAAATAATTTGTTACTTGTACAATTTTATCAAAATTTGCGTTTTTTTAGAGATTTCTCAAATTATTATAATTTTTTATTAAAAAAAAAAAAAAAAAAAAAAAACATTGAAAGGCAGTTTTTAAAATGTTATCAGTGATGCTATAGATTTACAGTTTGTATGCATTTTAGTGTAAAAACATATATTTTTCTTTTGAGAATTTTTCTTATTCGAAATAACAATAACTATAATAAAGGCAACAAGCAGTTAAAATGTGTTCTTTGTAAATAGTTATAATGTTTTGTAGTGTTGCGAAAATTTTACAAAATGTGCAGCAGCTTGACATGTTGGAATTTTGAAAATTTTAAAGTAATTTGGAGACGTTTTAAGACATTTTTCATTTAAACAATATATATATATATATATATATATATATAACCATTAGAACACAATTCTTACAGTACACTTATGCGTATAATAGATTTGCACTGTTTTTACTTATTTATTTTGCTCAGATTACAAAAGTTAAAGTACATTATTACCATTACATATTACCACGAAAATTACCATTTGGCATTAAAATAATAATAATAATAATAATAAGCAAAAAATATAATAAATGAAATAAAATTATGCTAGATGTCATTATTTCCGATGTTCTTCTAAAGTGTTAATTAAAAAAAAAAAAAAAAAAAAAAAAAAAAAAAAACTGCTTTAAGATTAAGCAATTTCGAATTGTCTTTCAGAAGTTCGCAGTTTTTTTTATTCATTTATTTATTTTATTATGACTATTGCAATGACATTTTTACAGAGGATTTAAAGGTAGCGTGCTCGAAGTGACTGAGTTTGAAACGACCCACTACAAAACATGTTTGAAGCAATCCTACAGATCTCCCTATTCTGCGATCGTGTTCTAAGCGCCCCTTCTAGAGAACATATATTAAGTGAACGTCCTATACTTCGTAAATAAATAAAATTAATGCTGAAAAATAAAAATTATTAATAAATGAAAGACTTAGACTTTCAAGTTTGAAAGTGCTGCTGCACAAATTAATTGATTTTTTTTTTTTTTTTTTTTTTTTCGTGCGTATTGCTGATTGCTGCAATATGTAATTTCATGCATTTTTGAGATTCATGCATTTCTAGATAGGGTGATTCTAGATTCTGTGATTTTCTTTTTTCTTTTTTTTTTCTTTTTTCCATGTACGCGAAGCGTACAGACGTGCGTATTACTAATTGCTGCAATATGTAATTTCATGAATTTTTTATATTCATGCATTTTAAGATAGGATATTCTGTGATTTTTTTTTTCATGTATGCGAAGCGTACAGAAGTGCGTATTGGGGTGTTCTAGATAGGGGTGTTCTGTGATTTTTTTTTTTTTTTTTTTCTTTTTTCCATGTACGCGAAGCGTACAGACGTGCGTATTACTAATTGTTGCAATACGTCATTTCATGCATTTTTGAGATTCATGCATTTTGAGATAGGGGTATTCTGTGACTTTTTTTTTGGGGGGGGGATTATTTACACTAGTCTAATGCTTCGTCTTATTGCTTTCCTCATCAGATATGTAAAGTACCCTGGATGAGAATTTCGAGGCCCGCCAACGTCTAGTAAAAAGAGTCTGCATATGGTGTCAGTCTTCTGTTTGCAATCATTACCTGAAGAAGAAAGTTTCTTTTTTTTTTTTTTTTTTTTTTTTTTTTTTTACGCAAAGGCATAATTTTGTTACATATCCTTCGTATCAAGTAAAATTTCTATTGCTTTCCAAAAGAACGATTTATTTTTAATGTGAACAGAATACTGGCTTTTAATAAATAAAAACAAAGATTTCAATTTCGTTGTTCATATTTTAATCTATGATTTCTCATCAAACAGCCACACAATAACAAACATAAACCCAACAAACCTAATTTGGCAAACAAACAAAATTGGCAGCAATTAAATTATAGCTAATATTTAAATGGCTAATTTTAAAGCTATTAGGACAGGAGGTTATTTTCATATTATAATTAATTAAAAGAAAATGAATCAAAATATCAAAAATCGAGCTTCGAGGTATTGCGTTGTCATCGTGGTTTGAGCTATTCTAAAAGTTTCAAATGTTTAGCTAATTGGGAAGTTAGTTAAAAATCGATTGCAAGATTTGTACTGGACAAACAAACAAATAAACAAGAAAGCGAGTTAATAAAAACATGGTAAAAAAATGATACTGGGAATTTCCGAAATTCCATCCTTACGTGACAATCTAGTGTGCCCCCTTCACACACACACAGAACTTTCTCTTATTCTGCATTTAAAAAATAAGAAGATATAGGAGGGTCGCTTCAGACACTTTTTCAGCGCGTCTTTTCGAACAGGGTCGCTTCGAAGACGTTTTTCACAGGGTCGCTTCAAACACGGTTGCTTCGAGCACGGCGCCGATTTAAATTCATGAGCAAGCTAAAAGCTGTCTGGCTGTGTCGTGTTAGATAGTTGCTCATAATTCGCTAAATTGCCATAGAGAAATTTGAACTTTGCAGTAAAAATCTTTTCTTGCAAAAAAAAAAAAAAAAAAATTGCACATATTCATTAAAACATTTTAAAACATACATCACTTAACAAGGTTATTGAAAATTAACAGAAAATATGCTGCAAAAAGCTATAGGAATGTGGAAAGTAATGATATTCTGCAGTGTTTTCTTGAGTAAGTTTTGCAAATTTTCCATATATATATATATATATATATATATATGTATGTACTTTTTCTTTTCAGTCAATTTTAATTATTTTTTCTTACAATCACACTTTTTCATTATCAATTTAAATAGTCCTTTGAATGTAATTTTTGCCATACATTTATGCTTGTTGGTGTTGTTTCTTTTCCGATTAAATAATTTATAGTAATAAATTTCAGGGCCAGAGAAAATCGTGTGAGAGACACACCATATTATTTAGTCTCAAAACTATCGTCTGGATTTTTTACTTTCTCTTACCCATAAGGAACGGAAAGTATTGTTTTGGGCCAAATTTTCAAAATTGAGTTTTTGCCATATTTACGTGTTAAGAGATCTCCTGAGTCCAAAAATAATGTTTTTAGCGGTTTGTCTGTGTGTTTGTCTGTTTGTTATCAGCATATCTCAAGAACAAATAATAGCAGAAAGTCCAAACTTGGTATTATCATAACCATATTGATGTATCATATTCATAATCATATAGGGGTGCCATACTAAACTTTTTGTTGAGATCAAGCAAACGGTTCATGTGCAGAGACATCCAAGAGAAATTAAATAATACAATGTGTATGCGGAAATTTCTGGCAAGTACAGTGTAACATCTATAGGTTGGCTTTCACAAAACGGAATGAACAAAATTTATAACATGCATAAAAGCATGTTTTGTGTAGATTGTTGTATGGAAATCATTCCTCATACATTTACAGGACTACCCAATGTATTTGGATATACTGCGGCTATACTTGGAAATTGCAGAAATTGTAATTCCTTTTTTACTTTCTCTTACCCATAAGGTAGAGAAAGTATTGTTTTTGGGTCAAATTTTCGAACGCGAGATTTTGTTATATTTACACGTTTTGAGGTCCCCTGAATACGAAAATCATGTTTTTAGCAAATGGTCTGTGTGTGTGTCTGTGTGTGTGTCTGTCTGTTATCAGCATATCTCAAAAAAAAAAATTATAGCAGAAAGTTCAAACTTGGTATTCTAAATGTGTATCATATAGGGATGCTACAGTAAGCCTTTCGTTAAGATCAAGCAAATGGTTCGTGTACAGGGACAATCAAGAGAATTCTAATACATTACGTCTATGGGGGAAATTGCAGGTAAGTAGAGTTTAACGTCTATAGACTGCAGACTGCACTAAACCAAATGAAACGAACATATATTTTTTGTAATAGAGATAGTTAACTGGAAAAAATTTTTTATGTATGTAGGAGCCTCGCCTCCCCCCCCCCTGGGGGGATGTCCCCCCACGAGGGGAGTAAATTTTCATGATGGGTATCATTCAAAAGAGCTTGCGAATACCTTTAAAACGAATGGTTGAACTATAAATCTGTGATAATTTAAAAAAAAGTTATAGATTTTTTTAAATTTTAACGAAAAAAAAACTTATTTTTTTTTTTTAATATTGAGAGTAAAATGGACTTTTTTTTGGATATTTAGGGTCGTATTAACCAAACTTCATTGATAGAGGATTAAACCATGGATCAGAAAATCCAAGAATCAAAGCTAACACTGGATTAAATTCCTACGGTATTCACCATCAGCCGATTGCGTGGTCCATGGATTAACTGGGAGAGAAAGAAAGGCTTCGTTTTGATTGGCCAAAACGAAGATAGATGTTCGGATTCACCGTTCGGCTTCAATTAACCAGGGATGGGGACTTTCAGACTTTTCTTAATTTTTTAAAAACAATTTTCAGGTTTTTGCTTCTAAATATTCTTATTTTTGTTCAATTTTCTTTCTTTTGACTGTTTCTAAATAATTTATTTTCATATATTTTCCAGTTTGGCTTATAGAAAGTATGATTTTGTGTATCTGTTTCTTCTTTTACTACTAAAATTAAATTATTTTTGAGTTTTGCTGATACTTTCAGACTTTTCGTCTATTTCCCACTCACATCTCTGATTAACTAATCAATCGGATTTGAAGATTAGAAAGAGTAAAAAGCAAATTGGCACGGCAAAAAACACTATTTGCTCTTGTTTACGCACGGATTAAGAATCAATTTTACTGTAGAACATTTTTTTAAAGAATAATCACGCAGACGACAACTGTTTACGCTACGATTTAAAATTTTGATTGTTATGAATAAAAGAAAAAATTTCTCCGAACTACGCCCCTCCCCCCCCCCCCCCCCCCCAACACACACACAAGCAATGCCCCTGACTGTAGACCAATTACATAAGCTATATCAAGCAGTCTTCAAAAATTAGTGATTTTTTTTTATTGAAAATATTTTTAAATAACTTTAATTAATTTTTCTTTATTTTAGTTAGCTCATTAGATTACTTAAAAATTTGGTTTGGAATAAGTTTTAAACTAAAACAATCAAATGAAGATAGCTTTTCCCTTGTTTCATTTATTTACCAGATTTCAGTAGTTATTTCGGGTACATTTCTAAGTAATTAATAAAAAGGTTAAAAAATATACAAGTTTATTAAATAATTTTATGAGAAATTGGGAAAAATATATAAATTAATGAAAACTTTATAAGCTAAAACCATAAATTATGAAACACGCAACAATTGTTTCCGTCGAAGTACAACCTTTCATCAGGCAGAAAAAAAAAGCACGATATTATTATTGCACACATTTGTAATTTAAGGTGCTACTTTACAAACTTCATTCAACAAAAAATAATTTGGTGCATTTTTTATACATTATAGTTATATCATTATATGAAAGATATTTGGTTAAAATTGAAAAGTTTAAAATTTCTGCTATGCTACCCATTAAAATAAATCAATTTGTGAATTAATCTTTAACGATTAAGCTCATGGAAATGAAGGAGAAGATATATATCTTTATTGATAGCAAAAATCGCTTAATCAGCAAAATTTTATTTGACATGACAGAACAGAGTATAATGTCGTCAGAAATAATATTAACTTAATTCAATTTTAATTAAGTAAAAACACAATGGTAAATGTGTATCATTAAATAATTATAGCATATTTTTTAATCAAACTCTTGTTCAAAATCAGGTATTTAAAGACTGTGTTTCAAGATTAAAATATAAAAAAAATCATCAAAATGATTTTAAAAGCAATTTTTTTGCTAATAAAACAAAATTTATATTTCTTTTATGTTCAATATTTACGAAGCTAAGCTGCGTAGTACGCATGTGTTACGAAAAGATCCGAAAATTATCTCTGTTAATTCTCCCATATTCGAGGATAAAAAAAGAAGTGTTAAAGTAGCCGGTGAACTGCGAATTTTCGTTGGAGAATACCGATTTTTGTATGATCGAGCGATTACCGCTGATGCGAGATTTAATCCGAGTGTTAAGAAGTTGGTGAATACGGCCCTTAGTGTTACACTACCTCTCTAATATGGAAATCGTCTGCATTATCATAAAAAATAATTTTTTTAAATAATAACTTCAATAAATTATTTTTTAAAAACAGAATTATTTTTTAATAATCGAATTAAATTCTATATAAATGTAGGTGCATTAATGAAACGGGGGGGTTGAGGGGGGCGGTAGCCCCCCTCACACAAAACTAATCGTATAAAAGTCTTCTGAAGCCTAATTTGAATTGTTTAGCATAGGTTTCGTTATCTTATCAGTTCTCGTTACCTTACCTCTTAATCTGCAACCTGTATTTAAAGTATTAAATTTCAGGGTAAGAGAAAGTCGTGTGAGTGATACACCAGATTATTTACTTTCTCATACCCATAAGGTAGAGAAAGTATTGTTTTTGGGTCAAATTTGGGAACGCGAGATTTTGTTATATTTACACGTTTTGAGGTCCCCTCAATACGAAAATCATGTTTTTAGCAAATGGTCTGTGTGTATGTCTGTGTGTCTGTATGTCTGTGTGCCTGTGTGTCTGTGTGTGTGTCTGTCTGTTATTAGCATATCTCAAAAACTAATTATGGCAGAAAGTTCAAACTTGGTATTCTAAACGTGTATCATATAGGGATGCTACAGTAAGCTTTTCGTTAATATCAAGCAAATGGTTCGTGTACAGGGACAATCAAGAGAATTCTAATTCATTACGTCTATGGGGGAAATTGCAGGTAAGTAGAGTTTAACGTCTATAGACTGCACTAAACCAAATGAAACGAATATATATTTTTTGTAACAGAGATAGTTAACTGTGAAAAAAAAAAAAAAAATGTGTGTAGGAGCCTGGTCTCCCCTTCCTGGGGGGGGGGGGGGGGGAGTCATCTCTCGAGGGGAGTAAATTTTCATGATGGGTATCTTTCAAAAGAGCTCGCCAATACCTTTAAAACGAATGGTTGAACCATTGATCTGCGATAATTTAAAACAAAGTTATCGATTTTTTTTTTACTGTTAACGAAAAAAAAACTTAGAAAAAATCCATTTTTGGATATTTGGTGTTATTCTACTTCTCAAATATGAAAATCGTCTGCATTATCAAAAAAGATAATTTTTTTAAATAATAATTTTAATATATTTTTTTTTTAAACAGAATTATTTTTAATAACCGAATTAAATTCTATATAAATGTAGGCGCATTAATGAAGCGGGGGGATTGAGGGGGCGATAGACCCCTCACACAGAACTAATTATCATATAAAACTCTTCTTATCCATAAGGTAGAGAAACTATTGTTTTTGGGTCAAATTTTCGAACGCGAGTTCTTGTTATATTTACATTTTCTGAGTACTCCTGAATACGAAAATCATGTATTTGCCAAATGGTCTGTGTGTATGTCTGTGTGTATGTCTGTGTGTGTGTCTGTCTGTTATCAGCATATCTCAAAAACAAATTATGGCAGAAAGTTCAAACTTGGTATTCTAAATGTGTATCATAGAAGGATGCTACACTAAACTTTTCGTTAAGATCAAGCAAATGATTCGTATACAGGGAGACTCAAAATTATTCAAATACATTATGTCTATTGGGAAATCGCAGGTAAGTAGAGTTTGACATCTGTAGACTGCACTAAACCAAATGAAACGAATATATATTTTTTGTAATAGAGATATTCAACAGGGCAAAGAAAGTGTGTATGTAGGAGCCTTCCCCCCTGGGGGGGAAGTCCCCTCGAGGGGAGTAAATTTTCATGATGGGAATCTTTCAAAAGAGCTCGCCAATACCTTTAAAACGAATGGTTGAACGATCGATCTGCGTTAATTTAAAACAAAGTTATCGATTTTTTTTTTTTTTTTTTTTTTTTTTTTTACTTTTAACGAAAAAAAAAAAAAAAATTGAAAAAAAAATCTTTCTTTTTTTTTCAAATATTGAGAATAAAATGGACATTTTTGGATATTTGGTGTTACACTACTTCTCTAATATGAAAATCGTCTGCATTATCTTAAAAGATAATTTTTTTATATAATAATTTTGATAAATTATTTTTTAAAAACTGAATTATTTTTTAATAACCGAATTGAATTCTATATAAAATGTAGGTGCATTAATGAAACGGGGGGTTGAGGGGGCGGTACCCCCCTCACGCAGAACTAATTATCATATAAAACTCTTCCGAGGCCTAATTTGAATTGTTTAACACATGTTTACATAACAGTACTCGTTATCTTACCTAGTATTAAATTTAAGGTAAGAAAAGTCGTGTGAGTGACACACCAGATTATTGTTATTATTATTTTTTTATCCCATGTAAGACTAAATTTAAGTGCTCAATATTGTTTATATTGCATATCGATTATAGACAATATACAGGGCTACCAAAAACTGAACTAAAAGTTCTTTTCAAATGAATGTAATTTATGGATGTTCTTTGCTATATTTTACTATGTCGAGAAACACTGCTCGAAGGAAAATAAATTTTTCATACGTAAACAAAGTGTAAACAAAGTGCTTTTTAAATGTCCAACTCTGTTTTTTTTTTTTTTTTTCTTTTTTTTTTTTTTTTTTTTTTTTTCCGAAAGTCCAATTTTTAGCGATTTTATTAGTATATCTGTTATCAGCATTACTTAAAAATAAATAACTGCAGAAAATTCAAATTTGGTGCTTTGAATTCAGTATTAGGTTGCTACTTAAAAATTTGAACAAGATTGGCAAGCTTGAAGGCAAGTTAACAACAGCTTTGATTTTTTTTTTTTTTTTTAATTAACTGTATGCTCTCTAATTGAACGGGGGTTTTGAGGGGGGGGGGGCTAACGCCTCCCTCACACAGAATTAAGTATTTAAAAAACTGTTTTTAAACTTAATTTAGATTATTTAAGTTCAAATTGAAATAATCTAAAATTGAACTTTATTATCTTAAGCTATTGATCTACTTAATGTGCAATCTATCTTTATAGTATTGAAATGCAGGGTAAGATAAAGTCGTGTGAATGACACACCAGATTATTATTTTTAAAAATAAGTAAAAAAATAAAAGACAACAAAATCAATGGAAATGTATTTAATATAAACAATTACAACGTTTTCAGTGAGATGTATACAAATTTCTAAAATTTGCGCTTGTTTGACATATAGGTACATTTTAAGCATTTTAAGCAAATGAGATTAGTTTGTTCAACTTAACAGTTTTTTCTTTTCTTTTTAACACTTTTCAACAAGGTTGAAAAGTGTTAATGACTTCAGTTTGTCTGCCTGTCCACGCTCTAACTCCCGTAAGTATTCATGAAATTTGTTGAAATTGTTAAATATTATTCAAGTTTTCTTCCCTATTGAAAATAGATTGAATACTTCTACTGTTTTGTGTACAGGGGCACCCGAAAGTATTCCAAATCATTGTGTTCTACGAGAGGTATTTCTATAAACCCATATTTAATACCTTTACTTTGCACAAATTTTAATGAAATTGATATATGTTCTTCAAATTCACTATCGGATGCTCCCTATAGAAAATGGAGTAAATACCTCAACTGGTTTGTGTACAGGGACACCCGAAAGTATTCCAAAGCACTACGGTCTATAAAAGATATTGCTATAAATCAAATTTTAATAACTTTACTTTGCACAAATCTTAATGAAATTGAAATATCTTATTTATATGCACAAAAGAATGCTTTATATAGAATATATTATGATTAGCATTAAGATTTACAGGAACACACAAAAATATTCAGTTACATTAAGGGCTATTATTAGAAATTTGCTGGAATTGGATTTTATTTTACATTAAGCGCTTTAAACACTTTCTAACAATTTTTAAAGGTGTATATAATTTGAATTTGTGTATGAATATGTCCGACTGTTCATATGTCTATCTGCCCGTCTACCCGCCCCCAGCGTCTGTAAATATTTTCAGAAAAAAAAAAAAAATGATAGATGCTATTCAAGTTTACTATGGAATGTTGTCTATTTAAAATGTCATTAATAGGTCCTGTGCACCTGGTTTGTGTATAGGTACACCCAAAAAACTGCCAATGTGTTGCGTTTTAGGACAGATATTTTTATAAATCACATTTAAATAACTTTCTACTGTAAATTTATTTTCGACATGCTGAAATAATGTTTTATATTGAAAATAATATGGTTTACTTTTAGATTTACAGGGTTATACTAGAATATCCAGATACGTTAAGGGTAAATTATCTGTACGCTTTCAGTCCTTCTATAAGTCCTCTGTGTGATAACGTAGGCAAAGAACAATGAAAGTTATACGTTAAACCAAGCACGTGCAGCTGGAAAGTATTGATAATCAATGCGTACCGCATGATTATTCTTTCTTGTTTTATTTTTATTTGTGAGTGTGTGTATTAATGCACAAAAAACAGCAGAATTAAAATTAAACAGAAAATTAAAATGCAAATTTCCTTATGTATAAATTTTTCCCTGTTTGATAGTTTTAATTCAGTTTTGCATACATTGCAAAAAGGTTACCGGATTGGAATTTTAACAATGAAATACATAGCTGCTAACTTTTTCAGTTTTGGTGGGAGACATCGTACCAATATTTTACAATAATAAATTTCAAGATGTTAAATTGCAGAAAATTAATATAAGAGGTTTCTATAAAAAAAACAGTGGTATTAAACTGTATTTAGAAAATGTAAATGTTGGCAAGTATAATAAAGCAGTTTAGCATGAAAATTACCATTTTGCAGGGGTTTTGAAAACTTTTTAAATACATGCAACATTATAAGATTCTGCTGTTTTACTTGTACATTTTTTGCGAAATTTACATTAATCCTTAAATGCCTGATATTTCTAAAAATAAATTTTAAAATGTTTTTTGGTTTTCATTTTTTAAATAAATCATGGGAAAAATATTTTTAAAAAATCATACATTATTTTAAGTACGGTTTACGGCTAAAAAGCAATTTGTTGAACTTTTCCTTGATAAAATATATGGACTACATACTTTACCATGTAATAATTTTTAACACTAATGTTACCTCTACATGATGAAAACTAATTTAATAATACTATTAGTATGTATTTTATTGGCATCATTAGGCATTAGAGCTTCAATATTATTCTGATTCTAATAGTATTTTAGAAGACAAAATTGTGTATGATGCCGAAAGACAACACACGGCATTTAAGGGATATTATTTGAACAATTTTGACAGCTGACGTTTATTTTTTTAACTTTTGTTCAGAAGAACACTATGCAATGGTGACATACATACAGACAAATATTAAAAACAAACCAATTGTAAGTGTACAATTCTATTTAAAAGTCCTGTATCAAATTTGAAACTTAGGGCATTTAAAGGTTAATATGCAATATAGGCACTTTTCAGTGTTTAGTCAATTGTTCAACAACCATAATTTCCCAGATATATTTAAATGTGATTTGAAATGCAATGGACATGTTCTACATTGCAATATTCTACAGTTCCAATTTCCTGCAGTGTCAGTTCGATTATCCTTGCATAATTTTCCTTTGTTATCTATTAAGGCACTTTTTTAGTGTTTTATTGCAGTTTTTACCAATTCAGAGATTATTTTTTAAAAATAATTATTACAACACTTTTTTTTTGCAGCTGATTTGTACTCGTGATCAAACTTTTTACTGTACTGCACTGTCAGTTCTATTAATTTTGAATAATTAATATAGTCATGCTTTTAGGTTCTGTAACCTTTTTTTAGATTTTTCTCACCTCGAAAATTTTGCATCTTTTTTTGCAAAATTCTCATAAAAATTATAATTTTCCGTGAGCAGTTCTTATACCAGTTCGACGCTGGTGTAATGTCGAGTAGTGTCAGTTTCTCTCATTTGCAAAAGTGATGCGATTGATTAGATTTCCATTACAGCATGTAGGTATTTATGTGAAAAATCCCCCCTTTCGTAGATTTACAAAATAATAATAATATCTTTAGAGCTATAATGGCGTCAATTTTACCATACAAGTTTAATTTTTCACAGTTTTATATCAATTTTAATATTTACGCGTGAATTTCTTTTCATTTCAAAAAAATTTAAAATCAACTCGTAAACTTTTTTGGCAACAACTTAAAATTAAAATAAATTATGCATTTTTGTCTAAAAAAGGGTTTCTTCAACTTTTTCGATACTGTCCGTTTCGATACTGATTATTATTAATTTTCTTTTCTTTTTCTTTCAAAATAAAATAAAATAAAGATTTTGATGAAATTTTGGCAAAAGCAGAATTTAGTTTAGTACAGACGACTATTAGTTTTTACTTCATTTTATTATTATTATTATTATTATTATTAAATTATAACATCGCTTTCTAATTATTCAATTATATTTTCGATAAATATCCAATCATCGTAAAATTGGCGGCAACATTTTATCCGCAGATTGAGACTAACAGTCCTCCGTCTTAAAAAAAAAAAAAAAAAAAATAATAATAATAATAATTCTATAAAACAATTTTGACAATTAATTCGTGGGGATATTCATAATGTCTTAGTACACCATTTTAGAACTTCTGAGAGGCGTAGGGTGAATCCCGACGACTCGGAATCATATAGCAATGCGACGAAAAGGCTTTCCTGATAAAAAGACTCTACGTAAATGAATAATCGTTTTAATGATGAGTGTATATAAACAAAAGAAACATGGGTGAAAGGTGATGTTCAAAGTTTCGTACACCAACTCATATGTACGTCGCATAGAATTCCGAATATTCTGATGCCCACCATAGCGGACGAGCTGTTCTGCGCTCAAAGCTGGTAGAAGGGAGGTGCCGGATTCGATTCCAAGTCGCGCTCATTGACCGAGCCGTTCGGAGTTTTCTTCGTGAGCCGTGGCTTCCTTCGAAGTTCGCGCAAATACGTACTAGGACCCCTTAGAAAGACCCACACGGATGACATTTTCCCTATAGGCCTAAGACCCTTGTGCAGTCAATCGGCCTTAAATCCTATAACCAACCGAATATTCTGGAATAGCCCAGGATTATGTCGAATATCTTCGACAGCTATAGCGATTTGTTCAAGCAGCTCTCTCTCTCTCTCTTTTTTTTTTTTTATTGTAAACTTTTTTAGACGCACTACAGAATTTTTTCTACTTTATAACATAATAAGAATAGTAATTATCTAATATATTATTTTTTATGTGCTAAAACACACATAAATTTTAAAACAGTTGTTACTTTATTTTTATTATTATTATTATTTATTTATTTATTCACTCATTTATTTATTTATTTTATTTTATTTTATTTATTTATTTATTTGTAATTAAAGGAATACGTGTTATCCCATACCCAGCGAAACTTATACTGCTGGGCTCGTTATGGCCTACTGCTGGCATCCTGCACATGCCATCAGTTACCGGTTGCCTCATATAACTCCCGCAGCGGGCCGTTTGTGGCTGCCAGCAGTGATGGAAGCCTAAAGAAAAATGGTCGGTGGCCCAGAAGTGGCATAAACACAGTTGGCCGTATGCAGGCTATCACGACACGGCCAACATCATGTTTTTCATGTTGCGGCCACAAATTATTAGGCCATAACCAATTTGTATGCATAGAGGGCGCTGTGATTATTTTTCTGTTGATTTGAAATTCCCTCGCTGTCCGCCATTTCATACGAAGTTCTTCTTCGTTGTTGTAGTGTGCGGGTGCGGGTGCGAGATTGAAAATCTCGTAAAAAGAATATATGAGTAAGTAATTCAATTATTAATTTGTTTTTGTATTATTTTTTAAATACTATTTTTTTTTAATGTTTGACTCTAAAGCCATTGTTATAACAAAATGATTTCTAGAACTATATAACAAATATCCAGTTGATCCGTTTTAGTAAATTATGATAGTCGCTAACTTTCTAGTATTTTATTATTGTTATTATTATTTTAATTGATTTAATAAAATAAAAATTATGGATCTTAATTGGACGGGAGAAAGTTATTAGAACACTTATAACTACAGTTTATGTTTTATTTATTTTTTCTTCCTTCAGTGTAGTTAAGAAGAAAGCATTAGATTCGGGAAATTTTTCGACATCCGGTTTTCGATAGATTTTACACGTTTTGGGTTGTTCTGATGAAAATAATTTGAAAATTGTCTGTCTGTCTCCTTTGTGTCTTAAAAATTTATGAAAGTGATAGTAGTCTAAAAAGTTTACTTCTTCCGCGTTTTTTTTTTTTTTTTTTTTATGTACAAGCATCGCTTCCTTCACCCCTGAGGGAGAAGTATACCCAGATAGAGTAAATTTCCATTATGAGTATTCTTGGAAAGAATTCGCCAGTATCTTTAAACGAACGATTATATTATACACCTGTGATATTTTAAAGCAAATTTATTGATTTTTTAATTTTTGACAAAAACTAGTATGATGTGGCACCACAAAACTTTCTTCTATATTTTTTATTATGCAAATTCGCGTAGTACAAATAATTTGTTAAAATCATTTTCCTGAATGCATGCAAACGATTTTCATTTTAGAACAGTGTTTCTCAATAATAATAATTAAAAAAAAAAAAATCAATTTTGTGCCAACTTCTGAAAAAATGCTTTCTTCTACATCTTCTTGTTTTTTTTTTTTTTTTTTTTTTTTTTTTTTAAAATAATTTATAACTTTGTTTTAATTTACCACAAATTTAATTCAGTCATTTACTTGAAAGTTATTGACGAGTTTCTTTTGAAAAATACCAGCATTGAAAATTTATCCCCTCATGGGGAAGGGCGAGCGATTCTTCAACTTATACAAAAAAAAATTCCTGGTTTGTAGTTAGTTATTTAAATATTTATTTTTTAATTCATAAAAAAAAAAAAAAAAAAAAAAAAAAAAAATATATATATATATATATATATCATTTATTTGAAATCATTTATGTAAGATTTCTTCCTATACTGTGTCATATTGAAAATTACGAAGAAGTAGAAATATAGAGCCATGTGTTGAGTGAATGATCCACAAATGTAATCGGGAACGATTTTAATCAAGTTTGGTTAAATAACAAATTTGGTTAAATTTCGTCCGTTGGTTCGTGAGATACAGCGTCCACAATTTTTTTATACACACTTACAGAGTGAAACTTTCTAAAAATGGTCAAATCGTGTTCAGGAATCTCAAAACATGGAAATACTTCGAAAACCGAATGTCGAAAAATTTCTTCATATATACATACACACACACACACGCACACACACACACACACACACACACATATATATATATATATATATATATATATATATATATATATATATATATATATATATATATATTACTATAAAATGGATTTTCTTTCGAAATTTAGTATATTGTACTTCTTTTAAATGAAAATCGCCTGTCTCCATCATAGAAAATAATTTTCATAAATAATAATTTTAATATGTAATTTCTATAAACTATTATAGGAAAATAAAATAAAAAGTGGTAGCCATAACAAACTGTTTTATTTTATTTATTTATTTATTATTATTTTTTAAATGTAAGTTTGAAAAATAATTTCACTTTTACGAAACTGAAATATTTCCCACCTCAATTTCCCGTAACGTATAAGAATATTTTGTGCATCACTGTTAAATGAACCACAAATATTTATTTTATCATTTTTGATCGGAACCATTTCTTATTGCATCTATAAAATTTATGTTGATCTGTATTTTAGCGTTGTATACAGATTTTTTCTTGCGCTGATAAGAAGTTTCTCTTAAACTGTAATGTATCCAAATTATTTTGTGCATTTTTATACTGAAACCATTTGTGTTACCTGTACAACTTTTTATGACAAGCGTCCTATAGTAAATCTCGAAAACCTGTATAACATATGAGTTTTATGGAATTCTAAAAATATTTTTTAAATAGGTAATTGGCAGATAAAACTCCCAAATATTTACAACTACAAAGACAAATGCACTTTTCTTTTTCTCTCTAATTCCGTTATCTCTTTACTCAACCGAACGATAATTTTTTTTTTTTTCCTTTCAGCTGAAACTGTATTCCCTTCTTTTACCCTTTTCAGAATCTGCTTTCCAAACCTAATGAAAATAAATTGGCACAGGTCAAATGCTGAATATTCGCATTAAGTTCAAATAACGTCATCTGTATAAAACTGCAAAATCATCTTTCGGTATCGCACGTCGAAAAATTATTCACTCAAGGACATTGAAGAGAGTTGGGGAGGGAGTTAAGATTCCATTGGACTATCAACAACACGAAAAAGTTCTTTGTGGCGGCCTGGTTAAGTTTGACAGCTGTGTAATTAATTCTAAATAGCCGATTTCTCAGTGATAATTTCTGTGGTTTCAAATGTGCGACTTTCAAGATAAACACACAGAGAGAAAAAAAGAAAGCTTGATCATCTGCCTTCCTAAAAAAATTATCAATTGGGAAAAGAAAAATATTCAAGATTTTCTGGATACTTAAGAGTTATAATAAAAAAGCACCACAGAATTGGTGTTTAAAAGTAATAAGAGTAAACACCATAAAATGTAAGAACTCGCTACAATCGTTTCGGATGGAAAGAAAACATGATCCTTCATCAAGCAAACGAAGTAGGTACGAGTGCGGCAAACAAAGAGTAAGCGTTGCTGCCTGCGCTTTGTTTGCAAAATTTTATGGTGTTTGTTCAAAGTATTGTACATGTTACTTGAGAGTATACTCCAATTTCTTAAGAAATCGCACCCTCGGGGGCGTAAGCTAGTTATTAACTAAAAGGGCGTTCGGAATGGAGATGTCCGTTTTTTTTATTGCCGTAAATCAGAAAGTGACCTAAAATCCGGAAAAGTCCGAAATCCGGAAAGGCCACGGTATGGACGATTCCAGATTTGACATTTTGTACTGTAGTAATAAATAGAAAACTTTGTAAATGAACATAATCATTGCCACCCCCTCCCCCCCCCCCCCCCAAAAAAAAAAAAAAAAAAAAAAAATGCATCAGTTCTTTTAGGTTGAAATAATAACACATCCCTTCGTGAGTTTAACAAAAAGCACGATTGCAGCAAATTACTTTTGCTGCACTCGTGCCCACTTTTTTTTTTTGATGAAGGGTCTTCGTGCTATTTCAACCGGAAACAATTGCTGTAATTTTTTATTTTTATTTATTTATTTTATTTTATTTATTTTTTAGTTTATGGTGTTTTTTACAATGCTCTCTTTATAACAATTTTTGTTTCAATATTTTATAATTTTCACATGTAAAGTTACATTTATTTATATAAGATATTGAAATTTGAACACTTAAAAAAAGGAAAAAAAAAAAAAAAAAAGAAAGAAAAACTCCTTTATACCAAAAGATGTAATATAGAGAATTGTTTGCACTGAAAACAAAAAATTAAACTTTTATGATAAGGAAAATGGATCAACTGAATATTTCCTATATATTGCACTAGAAATCCTGAATTTACAACCATAGTGTATGAATCAAATACTTGTAAATAGTATTTAAAAATGAATATGTACAAAATCAAATTAAATATTGGATTCATAGAAAAAAACTGGCTGCTACTTCATCAGAAAAAAGAGAGAGGGGAAAAAAAAAAAAAAAAAAAAAAAAAAAAAAGAAAGAAAGAAAAAGAAAAAAGCATTAATAAAATTAAAGGTATAACCAATAAAATAAATATACTAGCTATAACTAAATCACTGCTGTCCTATTAACGGCCCTCTTCACTTACCGTCTCCGGAAGTCTGAGGCAATGTTATTCTATGGGAAATTTTCTTTACAAATAACTTATTAACTAATACATATTTTTAAATTCTGTTTTCACATTCAGAAAATTCCCAACTGTTAAATTGATGGACCTTTTTTTAAAAATGTATTTTTTTTATTTTTAATATTTTATTTTGAATTTGCAAAATGAAAAATTTCACATATTGAAAATTCGTATTTTGCAGCTTCAAAATAAAATATTAAAAAAAAATAAAAAAAAATATTTTTTTAAAAAAGGTCCGTCAATTTAACAGTTAGAAATTTTCAGAATATGAAAACAAAATTTTAAAATATGTATTAGTTAATAAGTTATTTGCAAAGAAAATTTCCCATAAAATAACATTGGCTTCGGCTTCCGGCGACGGTGAGTGAAACGGGCCTTTAATGGGAAAATATAAAGGACCAATGAAAACTGCCGGCAGTAATATAATTTTTTATGTTTGCCACAGCTGGCCCACTGCAGGCTGCCAGCAATAACATAGAAAAATTATGTTTGCCACCAGGTAGTCCAGCACTGGCCCACTAACAATTTCCAACCTAATATCGGTTACCAAGTGGCCCATTACCTATTTTCATCAAACTGCTAGCTGCCAGCAGCGATCCATTCACTGGCCCACTAACTTATTTTTAACTTACTGCAGGCTGCCAACAGTGGATCGATTGAATACGGCCTACTGACGGCCGGCGTAACATATTCCCTGCGGCACCGTAACTTTTGCCACCGACGGGCCAGCTGCAGCTACTGTTGGCAACCAGCACTTGGCCTCGTGTTGGCCGTCATCTGTGGTTTTGCTGGGTAGTTATATACAACCTTAATTTCTAATCTCTGTCTCTATCGTGTCATTCAATTAAATAAATTACAAATTATGTAAAGCCACAAAATTCAGTCACGGTCTTTGTCTACTAAAAAAAAAAAAAAAAAAAGGCACTTGCATTCTAAATAAATAAAAGGTAATGGGAATAATACAGAAAGATTGTTGCGTGTTCTGTTCCATTCTAACTGTTCTGACCGATGTTTTGCAAAGTTAATGACAAAATTATGTTTCCAAACGATGCCCAAATGAATTTCTGTGCATAGTGGTTTCTAAATGGCCTAACTGTTAATATAAAAATGACCTCGACTTGAAAGTTTAATTGACTGATTTTTGCAAGCGGATACAAGGCAATTTCGATTTGATGTCTTTTATTGTCTTCACTAATTTAAATCTCAGACGAAAATAATTTTATCATTCGCAGCTATCTAATTCGCATAAAATTTGTGCTTTTTTATTTAATTTTATTTTGACATTATTTTTTTAATTAATCACTATTGTTATTTAAGTTTCATTTGAGGCAGACCTGAAAGACATCAAAAATGTATTAACTGGAAATGTTTTCTTGCACTGCAAGTAAAGTCATCTACGAAGTTCTGAAGTTAAAAGAGATGTTTAAACTTTCATTTGTACTTGCTAAAACATATTCTGAAAGGAAAAGGAATTTTACAAAATCATATGAAAAACTGAATGGAAATTTGTAGCTCACGAGGAGGCATATAAGTCTATCATTTATATATTTATATATATACATATATATATATATATATATATATATATATATATATTATAAATATTATTGATGTTTTATCACTCATAATTCTTTTACTAATTTATTGGTTTCTCATATATTATGGTCAGTTTATTTTGATATACGCATTTTCTTATTTTATTTCAAATGGATGTTTCGGGCCTGTTTACAAAGAAATACTTAGCTTTTGCTATCTTTGTGACAGAAAAACATTCATTTATTTAGCATGTTTGCATTCTACCAGGCCCTTGATAACGTTAGAATGCAAATAATGCTGTTTTCTTATTCCAACTTGCCTTTAATTCATTTAGATTTATTTCTTTTTCACTTTCTTCTATATGTAATATAGAGAAAGTATTGGATTCGTGAAAATTTTCGACCTCCGTTTCTTGATGGATTTACACGTTTTGGGATATCCTTATCACGAATTGCTAGTTTTTTGAAAATGCCTGTCTGTCTATCTGTGTGTCTGTATCATGAATTTTGTGTCCACTGTATCTCACGAACCAGTGAATGGAATTTAACCAAAGTTGGTATTTACATGTCCCCTGACATAAACTGGTGCTGATTAGATTTGGGGATCAATCGCTCAACAGGTGGCGCTGTGATCGTATTTTTTCTAAATTTTTAGCATGGCAGTATAGGACAAAATTTCGTATAAATGTACATAATGAGAGTTGTTCTTAAATTGTGATTGTAAAATTAATATGAATTATTGATAATAGTAGTTGTTAACTAGGAAAAAAAATTGTGCATGGGGAATAACCCCCATTTTCAAGATGGGTATCTTTCGCGGGGGGGGGGGGTAAATTTTCAAGATGGGTATCTTTCGAAAGATCTCATCAATACCTTTAAAACGAATGGTTGAATTATAAATATGTGATAATTTAAAACAAATTTATCGATTTTTTTTTACTTTTAACAAAAAGAAAAAAAAAAAAAACCTTAGAAAAAAAATCGTTTTTTCTTTTTTTTTTAATATTGTTACTGAGTGAATTTGTATAGGAAAATTTAGAAGAAAGTCTTGTGGTGGCCACAACATACTAGTTTGGTTTGATTTGAGTGGTCTTTGTTTTTTATCATATTAATTGTTTAAATACTGATATTAAATCCTCTTTAAATTCCAACTGTATGTGCTGATAATATTATATTTCTACTGTATGTTCTCATTATCTATTTATCTATCTATCTATATAGATAGATAGATAGATATTAAATAAAGCTTGAAAATTTATAGAAATAAAACTTGAATTTCTTTTTTTTAAACTTAACTTGAAACAGAGTATTTATAAACCAATATGCAAATGCAGCAAAAGAAAATATAAAACCGAAATAAATAAACAAACTGATAATAAATGTAAGGTAATTCCAAATCACATGGGGGCCTACCAGTCGAAGAGGGTTCTCTCTTTTTGGTGGTGGCGGGGGAGGGGGGTCAATGTTTTTCAATCTATTTGTCAAATAAATTTGTCTTTATATATATACGAGTATTTATATTTTTGTATTTTTATATATTTATATTTTTATATTTTTATATTGATATATTTACTATCTAACTTTATTTATGAATTTAATTGCTTTTTTAATGCTTTTTATGAATTCAATTCTAATGTTGAATTCGTTTGCTATATATTTCTGCTTTCATCTATGACAACTCGGGGGCTATAAACGCATTTTTTGGCTAAAAAGCCCACGTTTTTTCAAAAACTTCAAATTCTTCTGAAACTTCAGAAACTTCTCATGGGGGAAGGGGGGGGGTCCCCTGAAGAAGGCCCCCGTGTGTTTTATGATTACCTTACATTTATTATCAGTTTGTTTATGTGTATATATATATATTGATTTGTTGAATTGATTTGTTGATTGAAAGAGTCCTCCAACCGACCCGGGCTCATAAAAACCCATACGATTCCACATTAATAAGTCACCAAGGGAAGAAATCAGTTATTACGACAGTAATCGATGTAATTGAGCCCATGTCAGATGACTAAGAATAATGATCAGTAAAGTAAGTATTAACACTCTTGAAACCAGAAAATAACAGAGGAGACTGAGTCCAAACCAGCATCTGACCTCTGAGACTCTTGCCTTTTGCTCCGGCTCGACTGTAGAGTCCTGCGCGGGTAGAGTAAATTTGATCCGCAAACCGACCCGAACCCGCAGATTCTGACACGATACCTGCAATAAAATAATGTTAAATTTATATTAAAAGACACTGACGTGGAATTCTACTACAGAAAATATATTATTCAACAAATCTTTCAGAAAATTAACCTTTACATATATATATATAATCCTTTTGATAGTAAAAGAAAAGAGTGAGAACGAAGAATAGTCAGTCAATTAATTCATCAAAGAAACACACACAGGTCAAACAAAGTAACTAGATATCTTAAATTGATGTAATTTTTAAGATTAATAATAGTAGTTACTTTAATTTATTAGACTACAATACCTGTTAAAAATTAATTTAGGACCATGTAATTAGATTCTGAAGAGAAGAAGGTTGACTCTAGGATAGTATTTTAAGGGGGGAAAAGAGTTCTATATAATGAAATGAACATATTAATTGTGAGATGAGCAAAAGAATTTCGGACCAAAACAAAACAAGACTGAATTTTAGCTTAAAAGCTCATAATGCTATAAGACGTTTTTAAGTGCTATTCTCATAACATTGAGCAAAGAATTGTAGGTTTTCTGTAGTTGATATGCATTCTAGCAAAGTATCAATTGATAGCACAAACCTACAAGAAAAATTTACCTGAAATGAATTAAATGAAATAATGACAGAATATTTTCCAGAAAAATAAAAACAGAATGCTTTCCAGAAAATAAAAACACATCATGAACCTTAATTAATAATGAAACCTTCAAGAAAAAATTTAATGTAAGAGATGTAATTTAGACATAACATATCCTGATGTATTGAAACACTAACCAGAAAAACGAAAATCAAAACACGAGTCAAAAAAACTGAATTCAAAACACGAGCAAACAGAGAACTTAATATGAGAAAATGGCATTCTTGAAGTTGAGTTGTGTCTTTCCTTGATAACTTATTTCATAACCAATTTTCAACCAATTAAATATTAATCTAACCTTTAGTTTAATTTTAACCCTAAGTTTTATTTTTTATTTTTTTATTTATTATTATTCTGATTATTTTTTCTTTTTTTCTTTTGTGTATAGAAGATTTACTCTTTTTCAGAAATTTGACCGTGTAATTTTATTTTTAACTGTGAAACTATTTCTATGGTTATTGCTAGTGCTATATATATATATATATATATATATATATATGTGTGTGTGTGTGTGTGTGTGTCAAATTATGTACAAAACTTTAGTGAACAATGTAACAAAATTTCAAATGTATAAACGTTACTTTTAAAAAATTCACTGTTCTAAATATTATCATAGTATTAAAAAAAGAAAATGCTGGTGTGAAACAACCACACGACTTCCATTACCCACTATTACACGTATTATATGCACTTTTCGGAGATAATGTTATCAGAAGACATAGAATTGAACTAATGAAATAGACACCTAAAAATTTTCTGGAAAGAGAAAGTTAATACACGTGTAAAAACATAAAACAGAGTTTACACAGCGATTTTTTTTTTAAGTAAAAGAAAATTGGTAGAGTTTTTTATTTATTTATTTATTTTTTTTTTCAAACACCAATTTCCGAGATCTAAAACTGATATATCTGATCAGGATGACTATTAATTTTCTTGTGATAACCAAGTAAAGCACGAGAAATGGATATCTAAAATGGGTTTATGTAACAATTTTCAAGAAAATCGTTTGAGCCGTTTTTGAGATACCGACTTTTACCAAAGCTTGGCATAATTAACTGTTGAACAGAAAGCAACAATTACATGCAATAGGAAAAGGTTATTTAAATAAGGGTTAATGTGGTAAGTTTGACAAAAATTCATACAGTCGTTTTACAAGGAACGCACTTGCAGGACCTGAAATTGAGCTATTTATACAGGACGCCTGTCAATTTTCCTGAACGAACCAACTATATCATTCGAAAGGAATTTTTTTTTTTCTTTTTTTTGTAAGTAAAATTAAGGCAAGTATAACCCGCCCCCGACCCGAAGCAGGACTGTACCCGACGGATAAGTTACTAGCACGAAAGTTTGTTTCAGATGTTGTTGTTTTCCGCCAGCGACACAGAAATTTCCATATTTCAAATTGACATGTACACACACAACTCAGGAGTTTCCGTGGGATAAGCAATAATGACTGTCCAGATAAATCTATGCACAGTCCGCCTGGAACACGCTAGGTCTTATTTGTTTTAAAAGTAAAGTAAAAACCTAAAACCTCTCGAGTAAAAATAAAATACACTGCTCGACATTGAAAATGCAACACCAAGAAAGAATGATAATAACGGAATGAAATTTGTTGGACACATACATTATAGTAGGAAGAACAATTGATTAAAATTTCAGGAAATTTGGAGTAATATGTACTGAGAAAACAGTACATAAAGCAGCGACCTCTGTGAGCAATAATAGCACATATCTGCCTAGGCATTGAATCGAACAGTGATTGGATGACATGTACGGATAGAGCACTTCATGAAGCTTCAACACGATGCCACAATTCATCGATCGAAGTTACTGGTGAGTGGTGGGAGGCCAATCGCTTTTCAACGATTAAACAGTCATTTTCATTGGTGAAAGATCAGGAGAACGCGTTGGCCAGAGCAACAGTCGAACACATTCTGTATCAAGGTCCGGACAATACAAACAACTTGCAGTCGTGCATTATCTTGCTTAAATTTTGCGCTACGGAGGCCTCGAATACAGGGCAGAGGGGCGGGCCTTAACTCATCAGAAATTTAATGGCCGCTGTTCAGAGTGCCAGGAATACGAACATGAAGTAATCGAGACGTGTATCCAATGGGAACCCATAACATCATTGCAAATCATGGACAGTATGATGATGTCGAATCAACTGTATAGCTATTTTTAATTAACGACAAATTAATTGATTATTACTAATTGTATATATATATATTTATTTATTTATTTAAATAAAATTAGCGTTTTATTTTTTCTATTTTCTATTTTTATTCTTTTCTATTTTCTTCCATTCTTTTCTTTGTTTTTTTAGTTTTAATGGCATAAGACAGATTTCCATGTATTGAAAAGAATTATCCACATTTTCTTTACGAAAACGTAGAAAAAAAAAATCTCTAAATCAGAGTTTTATTTTGCAAATTTTTGTGGTTCTTAAATTTTAAACAATTCGCTATTACTTCTTATGATATTCAGTAATGAGTATGAGGTATTTACGTTCAGTTTCAAACTTAAGTTATTTTTACAAAATAATCACTGTTTTTTTTTTTTTTTTTTTTTTACCGTTTTCCAGGCAATTGAAGCAATTACTTCCGAAACAGAAAAAGACTTGTTATGTTTAAAATTAGAAACAAAAGCGTTCCCACACTCGATTTTCCTTTATCGTCTCAGGTGTGGGTCAAGTTTTCCTAGTGAGCGTCGGAATATTTCTGTAATGCCATCACCCTTGCGAAATCTGTAAAAAAATTTCGACAGAAACTTCAATAACTATTGTTTGAAGACGCCCGCACCCCGAGGTTATACTGGCCAGTCTAATCTTAGGTAATTCGGTAATGGAAAGAATAACGGAAAGTCTCTGCAGACTACATGTGCCGTGGGAGGCTCATTTAAGAAAATAAAACACACGTGACCCACTAAAAGAATTATAACGAAAACGAAATCACTTTCCTCAAAATAAGTCATTAAATATGATTTTTTTGACAGAATGTACAAGAGAAAGTCTAAAGTATTTAAAAGGAAAGTCTAAAAGTATTTAAAAGGAAAGACTAAAAGTATTCAAAAGTCACTAGAATTTTTCTGTAATTATTCAAACAGTAGGGAAAGATACTGGATTGGAAATCTAATTAAAAAAATATCTATTTAGAAGATTCTTTTTTTTTTATTTTTTAATTAATTATTTCTTACTTATTTCATACATATGAAAAAAAGATAACAGATTTCTAAAAAAAAAAGACAAGAAATCTGGAGTGACTTCATTCGGCTTTCTGAACATTAAGTGGTTGTTTAAATATGTTTAAATAAGAAAAGTCGCTAAATAAAGTTTTTAAGTATTTTCCCCCAAGTTGTATTTCGTCTAATGGAGCGTAATGTCTCTAAATTTTTTTGTGCGTCCCCGTGAAAGAAATAAAATTGGTGAGCTCACAATATTAAATATTTATTTATTCATTATTTTATGTTTTAAATTATTTAACATTACTATAGCGAACTTTATATAGTCTTTGCCCATAGACCTTAATGTATAAAAATTTTACTTTGTATACCAGTAAGGAAATATATATATATATATAAGTCCTATACTCATATAAATGTATATGGATCTTGCTGTAATAACCTATAATATGCCTACCAATTTATATCTTAATCGAATACAGAGTTCAGACGCTCTTGTACTTCAAATAATTTTAGTCCAAATGTCATAATGATGAATTTTTCTTTACATCCCTCTAAAAAAGCACTGCTCTCATTATAGAAATAGAATAATGTCTGCAGAAATCTTGTGATGGTGATCTATAACCTACCTATCAGTTTTTAGCTCAATTGAATAATGCGTTTAGATGCTGTAGCATTTTAAATAACTTGAATCTACTGACCATAATGATAAAAAATCTTTCTCTTTGTCCCTGTAAAAAAAAATATATATATATATATATATATATATATATATATATATATATATAAGTGCCACACTTATTAAAATCTATAAACGCCGTGTGATAGTGGCCTGTGATATGCCTATCAACTTTTAGATTAATCAAAGAAGGAGTTTAGACGTTATCACACTTTAAATAATTTATGTCCATAGGTCATAATGATAAAGCATTTTCAGTTAGAGTGACGGTGACCTATAACATACCTATCGACTTTCAGCTCAATCTATCAAAGAGTTTAGATGTTATCGTGTTCACTCACATAAACACACACATATCGGGAGACCTTTAAAACGTGTAGATGCAGTAAAGTAGCAATCGAATTTTTTGTGATTACAATTTCCAAACTATACAATTGTTTCATGATCACTTTATGGAATTCATTCTTAATATGATCGTGGGAGAAAATAAAAGTGGGAAATTGTTTATTCCATTTTGTTTACCCGCCACGTGTCGTGTAGTGGGAGGATTTTTTTTTTTTCAGATCTACAGACACAAAATGTGTTTCTTATGAAATCTTGCTGCTTTTCCAATATTTTGCTGAAATGTCTGCAATGGAAAATAGATGCAACCCCCCCCCTCTCTCTCTCTCTCTCTCTCTCTCTCTCTATATATATATATATATATATATATATGTATATATATATATATATATTACATATATATATATATATATATATATATATATATATAATTTTTTAAAACTTAGTAATAGCCGAGAAACAAAAGATTTTAGATCACTGGAACCACACAGACCAATAAGAATAAAGTTTCATCAAATTAAATTTACCTGTGAAGACAGTTTGTTAATTATTGATACAATTAATTTTACTTATTGATTATTTATTTAATTTAATTTAACGTCTAACTTACTTTAATCTTATTCCAAGATTAGTTGCAATTTAAATAATGTTGCCTTTATGATGAATAGACATGAAAAAAAAACAAGAGAAGCAAACAAACAAAGAGCGATGACAAATTATTTTTTAATAAAGAAAAGCTCAGAACGGTATATATATTAACCCCGTAAAATTCAAATTCGATTTACTGTGAGTAAGCTCCATACATGGTATAATCAATTTTATCAAAAGTAGTTTGTGTAATTCTTCTTAATTACATAAACATTGTTTAATGCAAGGGTAAAGATTTATTTAAGTGTTAGTATTGAACAGTGTAGAAATATAGTTCGAAGTAAAGAGGTAGTACACGCGTAAAGTTCTCAATCTTTTCGAACTGTTTAAAACAGAGCAACAAGAAAATAAATGAAATAACATATATATGCTCTGTTGAATGTGAAATTAATCAACACTATAGAACCAAGACAAAATAGCAATTAGCTACACACACACACAAAAAAAAAAAAAAAAACTTAAAATTGCATTTTTGATTTGTGGGAAGACATACATACGTACTTTATTAAGGTTTAAGGGGTAATAAGAAAATTAATTTCTTAGATTTAAACGCTGTTGCATAAAATCGGTCCAATATTGCAACAAGATAACACCTATATCATATCAGTAATGGTTTGCTATGACATGTATAGAAACAAATTCATGTTTGCGATAAAACATCGATTTATTCGAAATTTGTTGCTTGAAAAGGAAAAAAGAAAATCGGTAAAAATGATCCACATTCGAGAGGGAGCTTTAACCGGGAAGTAGTTATGGAAAGAAAAATAAAGAGAGAGAGAGAGAGAAAGAGTGTGTGTTGTTGCTAGAGATACGGCCACCTCCTCATGCGTATCGAAAATGACGGTCCCCCTCCGGCCGTATTTAATGGATCGAAGTTTTTGACTTTCACTTGAGGTGGCTAGGTGTCCCCGATTTCGGCGGGGTCATGTCTCCGATCAATAACAATAAGCAGACTGGAAGATTCTTGGTATATCTGTCAGAAGTGCATAGCTATAGTTCCTCGTTGAAGGGAAAAAAAAAAAAAATATATATATATATATATATATATATATACGTATAATCACTGATAAAAAAAAGTTACTGTAAAACCCGTGTAACTAAACGTTTCATCGCTGCAGAATGTTACAAGTATAATCGCAAAGGATCATCTTTTAAAAATGCAACAAAGAGGGAAAATAACTGAAGGAATTTTGAGGCGTGTTTTGTTAATCTGTATTATCTGCGGGAGGATGCCTTAAATAAACGATTCAGTAACGAATATTTTTTACATACTCAAGCAACTCTACATTTCGGTATCATTTTTGTGAGGCTTTATTGGTATTGTGAAATTTTTTGAAGCGTCTCGTATGAGAACTTATTCAATTGAGGCAATGATATTGGCTTCTTTGTAAGCAAACACCACAAATTTCAAAAGTTCGCAAGAATCATTCCGGATCGAAATAAGTGAACATTTGCTAAGTGAAATGTTTGCTTCCAGGCGATCGCAAGATCTACTCCATCAAACATTATTGAAATTTGTATATTATCTGAAAGAGAATGTTGTATAGAATTCTAAATAATTTGTTCTGCCTAAGCACATCTAACGTACTCCCAGGGACAGACCGACTTCCATTGGTTTAATATTCGTCATGGTCATAGATTATCGTGATCCCGTTGACAGCTAAGTACTCTAATTTGGTCTGTAGGTTGAAGCCGATTATTTTCGAAAGGGATCAAGTCTTCATGCAGGTCTTTCTTAGGTATCGCCTGTATTCTCGCAAATTTAACAGAAAACCACAAAAAATACCGATCAGCTAAGCAGACGAGTAAGACCCGACAGCTGGTGAAATCAGGGCCCGACTCGAGGTTGCAAAATTTCTGCTTATGCCTGTTGGGGGACCCCTTCCAGAAGGGGGGCCCGGGCAACTGCCCCGCATGCCCCGGCGTTAGATAAATGAGAAATGGTATGTCGGCCGAATTTTCTGTCAATAAACTAAAATAGGCTGAGCTATAACTAAATGCCATAAATTGCAAGGGAAAAAAAGGGAAAAAGATAAATTTGTTTCATTTCAAAATAATTGAACACGGTCTTTTGACAAACGATAAAAAAGAAGTACGAGTGAAGCATGAAAGCGGTAATGTACATTTGCCTTCAGAGCAAAAGGCGATCGCAAGAAATTCTACGCCATAGAACTCTATTACGTTGTATATCATCTGAAATAGAATGTTGTTTTGAATATTAAACAATCGATCTGCCAGGTACACCTGCCTACACACTCTACAGAGGGAAATGGAGTTTTAAAATCCGTTGATTTAATATTGGTCATGGATTATCAACATCTGAATGACAGCTGAATAATCTGGTTTGGTCTGTTGGTTGAGGCCAGCTCTCTTCGCGAAGAACCTAGGCTTCGCGCGGATCTCTCTAAGGTATCGCCAGTATTCATGCGAGTTTCGGAGAAAACCATAGAAAATCTTGAGCAATTAGGCCGACGAGCACGATTGGATAGCTGACTAAATTATAATAAATGATATGACGGTTATATGAAAAATGTAATGCTGGCAAAACTTCCAATTGATCTTCATCGTTTCTCTGCCTCTTGGTTAAGATCAAAGTGTAATTGGTCGTCTTCAATAGGCTGAGCTTAAGTAGGTTGACTGCTTATTATTTCAAACAACATTCTCTTTGGAATAATATTTAATGACGTAGAAATTGTTTGCATTTTGAATAGATTATTTTCTGTCGGAAATTAGTTTTTTCAAGTGTTGAAGTAAATAAATAAAAAAAAAAGCACTATTTTTTCTCAAAGCTATTTTCAAGGTATTACACCTAGTTACTTTATTACTTTTATGCAGAAGAAAGAATTGGTATCGTAAATGTTTTTGATTTCCGGTATTCGATGGATTTACACGACTGCACTGATTATGGAAAATAATTTTAAATAGTATCAAACAGTAATCAAAATTCTTTTTTTTTTTTTTTTTTTTTTTTTTTAAGCATTTAAATGATAAATATAGAAACTCCAAATTTTCGCCTATGAAATGCTCTTAGTAATCACTATATCCTTAAAAGAAAAAAAAAATATCCACATGTTTTTTCACATAACAATGAATATATTTAAGAACTTTTGTATTTATTTGCCTCTCAATCCAATCGATCAGTCTTCTTTTGGGTATTTCAATAGCAAAGAGCACTGGCTATATCGAAACAATGTGTCAAAAGTTTGAAAAAAAAAAATATATATATATATATACTCACTTCTGATACCAGACAAATAAAAAGTAAATAAGGAGGGAAAATTCAGAAAATAACTTAAATCACGAGCCGTTGAATTGCATTAAAAAAAAAATAAATAAATAAATAAAATTGCATATGCACATTTAAAAAGTCCCGTCTGTAGGAATTTTAGATACAAACGTGTAAAAAAAGAAAAAATGTATTTAAAAAAAAAAAAAGAATGAATGAATGAATGAATGAAATAGAAGCATATTTTAGTTTTCTGAGTAACAGATATAAAATTCTGAATAAAACAAATTTTAATTTGGGCTAACAGAACATTTTCTCTCACTTTTTTTTTTTTTTTTTTTTTTAGTTTTATTCTTCCATACAAAAGCATACGAAATTGTGTTACATCCCTTAGAAACGGTTATTCAGTTCTTAAAATTTTGGTCACATGATTTACCTTAATTTTATTTTAAATTCTTTTTACTTTTTTCTATGTTCAATAGAAGAAAGTATTGGATTCGTAAAAACTTTCGACCTCGACTTTTTGATGGATTTACACGTTGTGAGAGGTGTAGAACACGATTTGACTATTTTTAGAAAATGTCTGTCTGTGTGTGTGTGAGAGAAAATTTTGTGGCAACTGTATCATAGGAACTACTGCACAGAATTTGATAAAATTTGATATGTGGTTGTATCTTGATTTGACATAAATTAGTGCCTACCATTTTTTTGGAAAATCGTCCAATAGCCATCCCGCTTTTTCGAAATTTTTAGCATGGTGGTATTGAACAAAGTTTCGTAGAAATGTGCATAAAAAGAAATATTTTTTAATAATCATTACGAAATTCAAAGGAATTATTTGTAATAATGATAATTAACTGAGAAAATTTTTTGTATACGTAGAAGCATCGCTTTATCCCCTGGAGGGAGTGCCCCCGATGAGGGTAAATTTTCATTATGGGTATCTTTCAAAAGAGCCCGGTAATACCTATAAAACGAATGGCTGAACCCTCGATCTACGATAATTTAAAATAAAGTTTCATTTAAAACAATAAAAAAGAAAAATAAAATAAAAGAAAGAAAGAAAAGAAAAGAAAAAGAAAGAAAAAGAAGAAGAAAAAATCACGATTTTTAAAGATGTAATATAGGGAATAAAATTGACTTTCTTTGGATATTTCATGTTATACTAATTCTCTAGAATGGAAATCGTCTGCATTCATCATGGAAGATAATTTTAATGTATAATAACTTTAACTAGTGGATCTGCAGATCAGGAGCCTCAACGTCCTATTTGCACCAGACATTTTTCAATAGGTCATTTTCATTTATTCCTTATTATACAATAGTATATATTGATTCGATCGACTTATTACCATAATCAGATACATTCCTGAGGGGGGGATGCCGCCCCCTTCAACCCCCCGCTGTATCTCTCTTTGTATACCTATTTGTATATCATATAAAGTGTTACGGAATTGCAAATAATTGCATTTATTTTTGTATAAATTTTTTCAAAGAGGCTTAGTAAGTCGATAAAATGCTAATTTTGTGCATTTCTAGTCGTTTTAGCGTTAAAATAGCCTAATTTTCCTTTAAAAACGCGCATTAAAAAGCACCATTTAAGGGAAGAAATGGATTTGGTGCCAAATTTGGCGACTGTTTCCCTCCTTGGCGATTTTTTGGCGACCTTGGCGAGAAAATCCTTATTAGAGATATACCAAATATGGAAGCTCAAATCTCATTGGCTGATGAGATACGATAATTTTCCAGAACAGTCTGTGTACGATAGAATAGTATAAAAGGAGCATTTTTTTAGCCAAGGCGGCCAATCTCAGATGTGTGTCAGTTTCGTCAAATGCTTGCTTTGCTTTGAGCCTCTTTGAATGAGACTTGCTTTATGTGTTATTGATAAACAGTTTGTACTGTTGTTTTGCTATTAACGGCTGTTATTTAAGCTATGTTTACTGGTTGAATTGAAGCTGATACTTGGTTCATAGACCTGTATTTTTCTGGAACTTTCTGTGAATAAATCACTGAATTTTTGCAAGTTTCGCCTTTCATTCTCGGACAACTTACGAACCCCCAAGTGCGCAACAATATGTATTCTTAATAAACGACGGTCTTGTATTATTTCCCTAAAATTCATAAATACTAAATTTCATACAAAAAAATTACATAGCATATCGGAAATATTTTGCGTATTCTTTAAACTAATTATCAATTCTATGCCCACAATTTTCAACAGAAAAACATGCTTTTAAAATTCTAATAAAATTTTATTATATTTGATGGGGTGTAACCATGTTAAAATACACTTTTAAGAAATACCGACTATAGACCGTAATAGTACGAAATTATTTTATGTATCCCGGAAAAGTAGCCACAGTCATTATAAACGCCAATAATAAGAATAAACCAAATTAATTATAACTCATTACTTTTTCAAACTAATTTAACATCATTTGGATGATTACAGTACATACTCGGAATTATTTTGTGTGGTCCCATAAATTATTTAGTCTATACATAACCTTTTTTAAGAGAAAACATGATTTTAAGCATCTTTATAATGTATGTTAACTTTATTAAGTTCAATTCAGCATAAACGCATTAAAGTGCGCGCTAAAATTAAAAATTTGTCCATAGGCTCTAATGTTACGAAATTCTTTCGTGTGTCCTTATAAACGAACCAAAAACATTGTATACACCAGTAAAAACTATTCAGCTTATTTTGCGTTTAAAATTAATAATTGTTCCAAATTTAACATCGTTTGGATGACTAAGTGACATTGTCAGAACACTTTTGTAAGGTCCTGTACATCAATTAGAAAGCTTAAGAGCACATATTTTCTTCAAACAACATAAGTTTAAGCATCTTACTCACGTACTCTAGTTTCATTTTCTTCATTGCAAAGTAATGATATTAAAATGCGTTTAAACGAAATTCACCCAATACGCCGTAATGTTAAGAATTTTGGCGTGTCCCTGTACACAGTTTATAAAAAATATAGCAATAAAAATTATACAGCTACTTATATGCAAAGCTGGAACGTGTGCGCCAATTTGCAAGTCAATCGAAGGATTTTTGCGACTGCTATTGCGGTACATACAAATTTTTCCCATAGGCCGTAAGGATAAGAAAAATTTTGGCGTGTCCCTGTACACGAACAACAAATGAAATACACACCTAACACTATACAGCTAATTCCGTTGGGCTCATGAATATGTGTACAAAATTGCAAGTCAATAGCGTTCTTTTTTGGGCCGCTATCGCGGTACATACAAATTCTTCCCATAGGCCGTAACGATAAAAAAAACTTTGGCGTGTCCCTGTACACGAACTACAAATGGAATGCACACCCAAAACTATACAGTTAATTTCGTGGAGATCATGAACATGTGTACAAAATTTCAAGTCAATAGCGTGATTTTTGCGGCCGCTATCGCACGACAGACAGACAGACAGACGGAACCCAAAATCCTTTTGAGTCTCAACAGAGGGCTTCCACTGACGTTTCGGCAAAAATTGGAAGTCAATAGCTTGATTTTTGCGGTGGCTATCGCTGTACATACAGATTCTTCCCATAGGCCGTAATGATAGAAAATCTTTGGCGTGTCCCTGTACACGAACTGCAAATGGAATACACACCTAAAACTATACAGCTGATTCCGTTGGGCTCATGAACATGCGTACAAAATTGCAAGTAAATAGCGTGATTTTTGTGGCCGCTATCGCGGTACATACAAATTCCTCCCACAGGCCGTAATGATAAGAAAAACTTTGGCGTGTCCCTGTACACGGATTACAAATGGAATACACACCCAAAACTATGCAGCTGATTTCGTGGGGCACATGAACTTGTGTACCAAATTGCAAGTCAATAGCGTGATTTTTGTGGCCGCTATCGCGATACATACAAATTCCTCCCATAGGCCGTAATGATAAGAAAAACTTTGGCGTGTCCCTGTATACGAACTACAAATGGAATACATACCAAAAACTATACAGCTGATTTCGTGGGGCTCATGAACATGTGTACCAAATTTCAAGCCAATAGCGCTATTTTTGCGGCCGCTATCGCGCGACAGACAAACAGACAGACAGACACAGCCCAAAACCGTTTTGAGTCTCAACAGAGGGCCTCCACTGACGTTTCGGCAATAAATTATTTTTACTGAGTGAATTTGTATAGGAAAATATAGAAGAAAGTCATGTGATGGCCACATCATACTGGTTTTGATTTGATGCGATAAGGAAAAGAAGAAGAATGAATATCTTTAAAATGTTTCAAATATGCAAAAAGAGCAATAAATAAATAAATTAATTAAAAATTGATTTTTTACCTTAAAATTTAAATTGCGTTCCTTAGCAAAGGTTATTTTAGTCAGTTTTTAAAATTCCATTTGCAAGTTTCATCTCCATTTTAATAACTTTATTTTTTTTAACTTATTGCTAAAGGGGGAAAAAAGAACAAAGAAAATTTTTTTCCAATGTCTAGTTTTGTTTGAAAGCAATAATCCTGTTGTCCCTTATTGACTTTTTATGAGAATATGTTTTATACCCTGCATACCACATTTACCATACCATTCGAACGATGCTACTCTTAAACCCCTCTTTATATTAAATATGACCTAAAAATACACGACAAATTTTATGTTTGTGCATTAATATATAGATAAATAATAATTTTAATAAACCATTCGATGGATTTACAAAGTCTGTATTCATCATGGAAAATAATTTTAATAAATAATAATTGTAATACATGATTTGTGCTGTGTGAATTTGTATAATAAAATATAAAAGAAAATTTTGCGATGGCCACAGCAAACAAGTTTCAGTTGTTATTTTTTCAAGTTTTATTTTATTTATTTATTTTTTATTGTTCAGTTGTACACCTTCAAAACTGATCTTGACGCGAGCTCTCGTTTTAGAGATATATATGATTTTACACGATTTTTCGTGATGTATGTGTGTATGTGAGTGAACACGATAACGTCTAAACGCTTTGTTCAAATGAACTGAGAGTTGGTACGTATGTTATAGGCTAAACCCTATTGATTTTGGTAAATTTAGCACTTATAGTTTTTTTTTTTTTTTTCCCTGGAACACAAAGAAAAATTCTTCATCATTATGGCTTATAGGCTCAAATTATTTAAAGTGAGATAGCGTCTAAATGCTTTATCCAACTGAGCTGAAATGCAGATACATGTTATAAATTACGGTCACACGAACTGCATAGATTTTTGTGAATCTAGCCTTCTAGGTTTTCACAAGTACACACTGAAAATTTATTTATCATTAGGACATAGCCTCCTAAACTAGATGCCTGCCGCGTGGCTCGGAAACTTGGCAACAGTTCAAGCGGTAGACAGCGACACCTTGTACAGATTGCGCGGCTTTTTTATTCAACAGCCACCAAAAATTTTTTAAAGTGAGATTTGATATACATAAAAGGCGAATAGAATCGAAGAAATGTCGATTATATATATCATATATCACTTTAAAAAATTTTTGGTGGCTGTTGAATAAAAAAGCCGCGCAATCTGTACAAGGTGGCGCTGTCTACCGCTTGAACTGTTGCCAAGTTTCCGAGCCACGCGGCAGGCATCTAGTTTAGGAGGCTATGATTATGATCTATGGGCTGAAATTATTTGAAGTGCAATAGCGTTAAATTAAACAACATACTATACGGAGAAAAATACTCAAACATCCTATTATAATTTTCTCTTACTTAATTTATTTAACAGCTTTTCTTACTTAATTTATTTATACAACCGTTTATTACGCTATGTCCGTAAAGCCGAGTGGAGTCACTAAAGAATTTTTGGTGATATAATCTCAACAAATTTTTGTTACTTTTCTCAGTGTTGTCCCTCAGTGTGTCTCAGTGTTGCGACTTCTTAAAACTCTAGAAAAGCTTTTGTACCAATTTTCTTCTAATATCGAAAATTATTTTATAAAAAGTATCTGCGAGTGATGCGTGATTTTTATTTCTATTTTCATTTAAGTGGCTTTATTGAAGTTAATTCGAAGTCTTTCGCATTGTAATATAAATATACAAGTTGTCACTAAAAAATTTTCCTTACTGATTGGGTCGGGCGAATATAAGAAACGGACACTGAAATAAAGCTTCAAGAGACATTGAACTTTCAGCTAATTGGTATAGTATTACCAACGAGTAAAAGTTCAATGTCTCTTATAATTTTACTTTAAAGTAAACATAAACTCTTCTGTGTATAATCTCAAAGCACAGAATAGTTCCCACAATTTTTTCATTTAGTCACGGTATGAGTTCGTACTTGCTCAATTAAACGTGGTTTTTCGTATTAATGGTTTCATGGCTCTATGTCAAGGATCGGGTTAAGAAAACAAGACCGTTAACTCGCTCGACTGGACGCGCTTCGGTGCTTCGAAATGCTTCACGATACAACAGAATGTTGCAAGTGAAATCTTTGGTTTGGAAACAGTGTAACGCGTGCACTCTTAGTTTTTAGAAGCATTTGTAATTTTTTTTTTTTTCCTGATTAGTTTCTGATGTCCTGAAACTCCAATATATTTATTTATTTATTTATTTACTAGCAGGCTACGCCCGCTTCGTTGGTCACTATACCTAAATGAATTTTCAAAAGAATTGGATCAGTATTTATTTTTTACATCACATTACAAATAAAAACTTAAAAAAAAAAAAAAAAACACTGAAATCGCTTTAGATCTCGCTTCTTCGGCTACCCGTTGCCTAAGGCAGCTCTTTTTTCTGCCCGTACTGCATCGGGTCCAGTTTCCCACTGTCTACAGAAAGGTCTTTCCCGGGCACTTCAATCTGGGTATTTATCAACGACTTGTGGATTTTCTGTTATTTAAGAACTACGATTTTAAAGATGACTGTATCTCAGCATCTATTTTATATTTTAGTTTTTTATTCATGTGTTTTATAGCCCCCGTTATTTACACTATATTACGATTTGATTTCGACCAGTGCAATAAAATAAAATAAAAAAGTAGATTTTCTTTTAAAAGGAATTAAAACAAACGAATTTTAATCAGTTTAATCCTCTCTACTATAAACTACCATTTTTTTCACCCAATAAATATAAATAAATAAATAAAAAAGATTTTTCTTTTAAAGGAATTAATTAAAAAAATTAAAAATAAAAAGTTGTTTTACTATAAAGTTTATACATAAACGTAACAATTTATTTCTATTGCATTACCATTTGATTTTCAATAAATATAATAATAATAATAACAATAAAAAGAAGAAGAAGAAGAAAATCGCCTTCAATTGAATCTATATAAATAAAGAGAAGCGTCTGTGTGTGTATCTGCGCTCTGGCGCTCACACTACTAATCGCAGAGCCTCCAAATTTGGCATATAGGTACCTGGGACCCTGCAGGTGTGCACCTCATTGAGATTTTTTCGAATTTCAAATTTGAATTTTTTAAATTAATGTTTTTTCGAATTTAAATATCCGCGATTGTAATGAAATGCTCGCCCTCTGGTGGGCTAAGGTGAAATTATCATACCACTGATAGCTTTCACGCTGAAACAATGATAGAACAACAAGAAAGCACAATAATAAATACACGCGGCAATTATTACACGTGGCAATATTTACTAAAAACTGCAGTTGAGAAAGCGCCATCTATCGATCATTACAAACGCGGATTGGCTTTAATGTTTCATTTTTCATGAATTTATTCTTCGATTGTTATCGTCTGCGTATCTTAGCAACGGCTATTATGCAATTCATTCTTTATTTAATACATTCATTTGAAGGTGATTTTCTTTTTATTATTATTATTATTATTATTATATTTATTGAAAATCAAATGGTAATGCAATAGAAATAAATTGTTACGTTTATGCGTAAATTTTATATTATAGCAACATTTATTTTTCATTTTTTTTTTTTTTTACATTAATTCCTTTAAAAGAAAAATCTTTTTTTTTTTTTTATTTATTTTTTTTTTTTTATTATTATTATTTATAATATATATTGCGTGAAAAAAATGGTAGTTTATAGTAGAAAGGATAAACTGATTAAAATTCGTTTTTCATGTATTTAATTCCTTTTAAAAGAAAATCTACTTTTTTATTTTATTTTATTGCACTGGTCGGAATCAAATCGTAATATAGTGTAAATAACGAGGGCTATAAAACACATGGTTTAAAAAGTAAAATATATAATAGATGCTGAGATACAGTCATATTTAAAATCGTAGTTCTTAAGTAACAGAAAATCCACAAGTCGTCGATAAATACTCAGATTGAAGTGCCCGGGAAAGACCTTTCTATAGACAGTGGGAAACTGGACCCGATGCAGTACGGGTAGAAAAAAAATCTGCCTTTGGCAACGGGTACCCGAAGAAGCGCTAAAGCAATTTCAGTGTTTATTTTATTTATTATTATTATTATTATTATTGCTAGCAGGCTACGCCCGCTTCGCTGGTCACTATATTTAAATGAATATACAAAAGAATTGGATCAGTATTTATTTTTTACATCACATTACAAATAAAAACTTAAAAAAAAAAAAATAATAATAATAAAATAATAATAATAATAATAATAATAAAACCCACTGAAATCGCTTTAGATCTCGCTTCTTCGGGAACCCGTTGCCTAAGGCAGCTCTTTTTTCTGCCCGTACTGCATCCGGTCCAGTTTCCCACTGCCTAGAGAAAGGTCTTTCCCGGGCACTTCAATCTGGGTATTTATCGACGATTTGTGGTTTTTTTTTGTTTCTTAAGAACTACTTTTAAAGATGACTGTATCTCAGCATCTATTATATATTTTAGTTTTTGAACCATGTGTTTTATAGCCCCTGTTATTTACACTATATTACGATTTGATTCCGACCAGTGCAATAGGCCTAGGACCCTAGAGCAGTCAATCGGCCTTTTTCTCAAACACCAACACCACCGACCAGTAAAATAAAATAAAATAAAAAAGTAGATTTTCTTTTAAAAGGAATTAAATACATGAAAACCAAATGAATTTTAATCAGTTTAATCCTTTCAACTATAAACTACCATTTTTTTCACCCAATAAATATTATAAATAATAAAAAAAAGAAGATTTTTCTTTTAAAGGAATCAATTAAAAAATGAAAAATAAAATGTTGCTATATACTATAAAATTTATACATAAGCGTAACAATTTATTTCCATTGCATTACCATTTGATTTTCAATAAATATAATGATAATTAAAAAGAAAAAAAGAAAAAGAAAAAATCACCTTCAAATGAATGTAATTAATAAAAAATGAATTGCATAATAACCGTTGCTAAGATACGCAGACGGTTACAATCGAAGAATTAAATTTATGAAAAAATGAAGCATTAAAGCCAATATTTAAAATCGAAAAAACATTAATTAAAAAAATTCAAATTCGAAATTCGAAAGAATCTCGATGAGGTGCACACCTGCAGGGTCCCAGGTACCTATATGCCAAATTTGGAAGCTCTGCGATCAATAGTGTGAGCACCAGAGCGCAGACAGACACACACACACAGAGACACTTCTCTTTATTTATATAGATTATTATTATTATTGAGTTTTTATTTGTAATGTGATGTAAAAAATAAATACTGATACAATTCTTTTGAAAATTCATTTAAATATAGTGACCAGCGAAGCGGGCGTAGTGTATTAAATAAAAATGAATTCTGTAATACCCGTTGCTAAGATACGCAGACGATTACAATCGAAGAATAAATTCATGAAAATTGAAACATAAAAGCCAATGTTTAAAATCGAAAAAACATTAATCTAAAAAATTCAAATTTGAAATTTGAAAAAATCTCGATGAGGTGCACACTTGCAGGGTCCCAGGTACCTATATGCCAAATTTGGAAGCTCTGCGATCAGTAGTGTGAGCACCAGAGCGCAGACAGACACACACACAGACAGTTCTCTTTATTTATATCGATTACACTATATTACGATTTGATTCCGACTAGTGCAATAAAATAAAATAAAAAAGTAGATTTTCTTTTAAAAGTAATTAAATACATGAAAAACAAACGAATTTTAATCAGTTTAATCCTTTCTACAATAAACTACCATTTTTTTCGCCCAATAAATATAAATAAATAAATAAAAAAGATATTTTTCTTTTAAAGGAATTAATTAAAAAAAAATGAAAAATAAAAAGTTGCTATACTATAAAATTTATACATAAACGTAACAATTTATTTCTGTTGCATTACCATTTGATTTTCAATAAATATTATAATAATAAAAAATAAAATAAAAAATCGCCTTCAAATGAATGTATTAAATAAAAATGAATTCCGTAATTAAGATACGCAGACGATTACAATCGAAGAAGAAATTCATGAAAAATGAAACATAAAAGCCAATGTTTAAAATCGAAAAAACATTATTTTAAAAAATTCAAATTCGAAATTCGAAAAAAATCTCAGTGAGGTGCACACTTGCAGGGTCCCATGTACCTATATGTCAAATTTGGAAACTCTGCGATCAGTACTGTGAGCACCAGAGCGCAGACACACAGACACTTCTCTTTATTTATATAGAAGATTATTATTACTAGCACGCTACGCCCGCTTCGCTGGTCACTATTTTTAAATGAATCACTATAATTAATGAATTCTCAAAATTGAATTAATTTTTATTATGTGGGAAAAAAAAAAAAAAAAAAAAAAAAAAAAAAAAGGAGAGAGAGAGAGAGAGAAAAAAAGAAATTCTGATCGGGAAAAATGTCGCACCGGGTCCTCACTGACTTCAGCAGCGCATATATGTTCGACACTCTTAATGAATCACTATATTATCGTAAGGGAAAAGCATAAATATAAAATACAAAAAAATTCTTCTCTCATTGGTGGAATAATCGGCCCGGGTCCCCAATGCCTGCGGCAGCATATACACGCGCGCACGGAGCGCGTGTACCTCCGTCCACGGTTCACGCCCCTCCTAATTATCTTACATTTTAAAAAATATCCGCAATCGTTTTCTCGGGCTTTTAAATAATACTAATAATACTACCTAATAATACTAATTTCCAACGTTCTATCTGAATTCCTTTATTTTTGCCCTTTTCCCGCCCCTTTTCCCGCCCCTGATAATAATTCTACGCTTTCGAAAATATCCGCAATCGATTTATCGGGCATTAAAACATAATAATACTAATTTTCAATGTTTTAACTCTTATTTATGTATTTTTGCCCCTTCGCCCCCCCCCCCCCTTTCCGTCTATCCTAACAGTTTTTCCCTTTTGAAAACATCTGCATTCGATTTGTAGGTCTCAAAATCCTACACGTGCCAATTTTGAACGGTCTAACTCTATTTCTATTCTTTTGCCCCTTCGCACCCCCTCCCCTACCCGTCTGTCCTAAAAATTTTAACAAATTCGAAAATATCCGCAATCGATTTGTAGGCATCAAAAACCTCTATGTACCAATTTTGAACGATCTCACTCTATTTTTATTTATTTATTTATTTTTTGCTCCTCCGCCCCCCCTCCGCCCCTCCTAATAACTTTGCATTTTCGAAAATATCCTCATTCGACTTTCAGGTCTCTAAAACCTATCTGTATCAATTTTGAACGGTCTAACTGTATTTCTATTATTTCCCCATAGCCCCCCTCTTCCCGCCGCACCTGGGAAGAATTTCTAAAATTCCAGAAACTGGTATTTATGTGAGCTATAGTTTAGAGCAAAAATCTCACATATATCTTTTTTTTTTTTTTTTTCTTTTTTTGTTGTTTGTTTGCGATATAAAGGATTATTTGAAATCAAGTTTTGCCCTCTCTTTTCTTTAGGAGCTGAATTTCTAAAATTCCAGAAATTGGTTTTTAGGAATTTATTTAGGAATTTATTAGCTATATTTTAGAGCAAAAATTTCACGTATGTCTGTTTTTTGTTTTTGTTTGAGATATATAGGATTTTAGGAAATCACGTTTTGCGAATGCGAAATCCCATTTTGCCCCCTTCCCTCCTAGGGGACCGAATTTCTAAAATTCTAGAAATTGGTTTTTAGATATTTGTGTTAGCTATATTTTAAAGCAAACATTTTACGGATATATCTGTTTTTTTGTTTGAGATATGAAAGATTTTGCGAAATCACGTTTTGCCCTTCCCCCTCCCTTGGGGGGGGGGGGGTCGAATTTTGTAAAATCGCTTCTTAGTGGATGCCTACGTAATAGACGGAACATTGTCACAAAATTTCATGTTTCTAGGTCCAGGGGTTCAGGCTGGGCGAGGATGAATCACTCACTCACTCAGGACAAACGATTTTATATAAATAGGTTATTACATCTTAATGTTAGATAAGAAAATTCAATTTTATTAGAATATATCTAATAAAATATTTACCTAAAAATTACTAGAGATAATTTTTAGAAGGAAAAAAAAATTAAATACCTATCGCTTTCAACCTGGATAATATATATATATATATATATATATATATATATCATCTCTGAAAGAGAAAATTAATGGGTTCTTCCCAGTGTCGTCTGCTCAATCACGTGATGTAGAAAAACAAAAAATCGAATTCAATTAAATATTGTCCTTAAGAACAAAAGTGTTAATATTTAATATAAAATAAAGTAATATTGTACATTTGTAAACAGTAAAATAATTGTATTTGTAAGTTTAATAATTAAAAAAAAAAAAAAAAAAAAAAAAACTTTATATGTTTATTTTTACATGTAAGAAACAATTTTTGTATGTTGTGGTGTAACTGTTACATTAATTGATCTAGCAATAAATAATAGCTTGTTTGGTTCTTGTGGAATGTGTATGGATTATAATTTGAAATTTTAAATTGTTTTTCAGTTAAATTTAATCGCATAAAGGTGTTACAACAAGTTAATTAACTTAGCTACTGACCTAAATGGCTTTACACCGTACTATGTTTCACCGTACGATGTTTACACCGTCAATGATTTATGTACCGAAAATCAGAGTACTTAATATGTTCTCCATTAACATCAATAATAAATATAAGCTAAATGATGATTGTAAATGTATACAGCAAACGAAAGATGATGAATAATGATGTAAAATGGATTAAAAATAATGATGTATAAAAAAAATTAACGCAGATTAAATCGGATTAATCAAAAATAAGAATAGAAAATGTATTATTTCAGCAATCGCTATAGATATAGAAGTCTTCGTCTGCTCTTTGTTTATCTATGTCATGTGAGCTCTGACGTCAGGTGGGAAGAGCCCATTGACTTTCTAAATGGCAGCAGCATGGCCGCATTGTTTGAGTGTAAAATATTTAAACGCTCTACATACATTTCTTTCATCAAAATGAATTCGTCTGATCCTTGACTGAAATAATTTTACGTTTAGTGTCAAGTTAATTTATGCAAAAATACCCATGAATGGACATTTTATTTTTCACATAAATACATATATATATATATATATATATATATTTACATTTAAATAATAAATAAAACTCAAATAAAAATTTATGAAAAATTTAAATTGCACGTGAGAAAAACAAACTTCCAGTAAAACTGACAGGATGTACGTGCGTATATATCTCGCAAAACTCAAAAACACATGAACATAGAGCGTTGTAATTGGTATGTAAGTTTATTAAAACATCTAATTGTGCTCCCTTTTTGGTCTTTATACGCTTTTCCGTTCTGGAGATATTCCCGAAAAATTGTTCATAATGATGTGAAACAAAAAAAAAAAAAAATTGGACACTATATGATCTACCGTCGTTATCAACCTTAAACTGTGTACGATAGGATTCAAAAATCACGTAGAAGAACACTCGCTGCCCCATCCGTACTAGTTAAAAAAGAAATTCAGTTTTAGTTTGATTTGGCTCATTATTTTGGAACTCGTCATGATCAAAATTTTTATAATATATATATATACAGATAGATATATAGATATAGCTACAGATAGATAGATAGATATAGATATCGATAGATAAACTAACTGATTGCAATAGGTTGATGTCTAAAAAAATCAACCTAAAAAGTCGCAGGTGGCAGATCGGAAGAGTAAGTTGGATGAGGAAGCAATTCGTAGCCCAATTCGACTTGTTATTAGTTGAAATTGCAGACAAGTGACGAATTCAGACTTAATTTGGTGGGCATGGGGCTACATTTTCTTAGTCTATGAAGATTACGTACTTTAAATCCATCAAGAGAACCGTGTCCATAAACTTTCTGGGCAAAGGAATTGGTTCTAATTTCTTCGAAGTACGTTCGTCTGAAGTCCGTATTTTGGACTGTTTTATCATTTCTAGTGTTTAAAAAAGTATCTAAGTTTAATGAACTGTAACATAGCGCCACAAAACCTCTTTTGAATTGCGCTTGAATTTGTTTAAATACAGCTTTAAAATGGTTACGTGAATTCGTTTTTCCCCATGTGCCAGTAATCGCAGCTTTTATTTTCTTAATAATTCTTTTATACCCAATTGTTCATGCTAAATATCGAATACAGGCTTATTTGAAATCTTCGCATACTCTCACATGTTGGTTTTATAATATCTAACACAATGTTATGGACTTAGATTTCAGTAACCATTTCTTCCGTCGTTATTTCAAACGGATGTCTGGCGCGCTTTGCGTCTGTTGTACTAAACACTTGTGAAGCCAGCGACGTGGTAGAAAAGAGTTCCCATAATATTTCTTCAGCTTTTCTGCAGTTTCGTTAATTTTTTAGTCTACGTAAAACGTATTGCATAGTTGCCAACCGTTCCAGTTTTTGGATACCGCTAAACTTTTATAGAAAATTCCGTCTTGATTGATCATAATAACTTCTATAAATCTATTAGAAAAGTTTATAAAAAATTTCTATAAAAAGTATTAGTATCCAAAAATCAGAACAGTTGGCCGCTATAGTATTGTTTTATTATCATCGGAAATTCTTTTTTCACCATAATAAAAACAAACCTGTTTGCTTTAGAGGCCGACAGAACACAATTAATGTGATTTATCAACTGTATGTTTTATGAGTGCTTCCACAGATAAAAATTAATTTAGTCTCCATTTCTACTTCTCCGCTCACTAAATACCATGTAATTCTAAGAGGAAATTTGCTACTAGAATTACTTATTACTTAATGTATTAATTAAAATTCTTGGTTCATATTCAGAAAATTCACAACCATTTTTTTTATTTTCCATTAGGATATATAACTGTATTAAATAATTTTTAATATTTTATTTTGAAGCTAAAAAGCGCAAAAAATGCATTTAGTTTTTTTTTTTTTTTTTCGTATTTTTATCTCCAAAATAAACTATTTAAAAAAACTAGTATGTTATGGCCACCACATGACCTTCTTCTATATTTTCCTATACAAATTCACTCAGTAAAAATAGTTTATTAAATTATTATTTAAAAAAATTATCTTCCATGATAATGCAGACGATTTCCATATTAGAAAAGTATGTAGTTATAACACTAAATATCCAAAAAAAAAAAAAAAAAAAAAGTCAATTTTATTCTCAATATTACATTAAAAAAAAAAAAAAAAAAAAAAAAATTGTTAAAAATGAAAAAAAAATCGATACTTTTATTTTAAATTATTGCAGATAGATGGTTCAACCATTCGTTTTAAAGGTATTGGCGAACTCTTTTGATGAAAATCATGAAAATTTACTCCCCTCACTATAAATTTCAGGGTAAGAGAAAGTCGTGTGAGTGACACACCAGATTATTTAATTTAAATTCCTGTTTATGCATTTGTTTTCCTCTATTTGGTGGCTTTTTCTTTTAACTGAACTAACATTAAAAACCCAAACAGTCATTTGAAATTGTCAGTTATTTCTACGTACGAATGAATAAGCGTTTCTCAACAGTACTTCCGTCCTAAAAAAATAATCTTTGAACGTTATTTAGAAGATAATCCTCGACATTCTGACGACCTCCAATAAAGAAAAAAACATGCTGAAGCAATAAGCGGATACGCGTGAAAAAATGCGTGTGTCTTCACGAAAAGAACAAGATCTTCCTTTGCGGAACTTATGAATGGTGCACTCACCATGATTTTCATAGCCAAATGACTTCCTCTATTACAATTTTTCTCTATGTTTCCGTACTACACCACAAACGATTTAAAAACTAGTCGTCCTAGGGTAGGTAGACTCCGCTCACAGTTCCCTATCATATATTTCTTCTCATAAATTTCTGCTATAGCGCATACTATGTTTTTGTAAAGAGAGATAAACTAGGTTCAGCAGGATCAGAGGTTGAAATAGGCCCAATAAGCTATCCTTTCCTCTGGTTCGATACATCTACTTACCTTATATTACCCTAATTTTAGTGATGTAAATTTCTAATTTTTATTTCTATCCAGTTCTAGGCTGTTCCTTTGCAATAATCCCCATATCCTCAATATTCAAATTTATTACTCTATTCTGTCATGCTATGAAACACTTTAATTACAAGTCACTTTGATAGTTTTCAAAGCAAAAATATTTTTGTCATTTTGCGGATTATTTTCATCGGAAAGAAGTCGATCCCATTTAAAAATATTAATTATGATATTGGCCAGAGCCCTATTGAATTTTAATATTCAACTTTGAAAATTTCGTAAATTATTCAAAATGAAAGATTTTTAAAACAGGGTGGAATAGGCCAATATTTCGCCTAAACCTTCATTAAGGGGATTTTTGCATGGGGAAATAGCATAAAATTACATTAAAATTGAAATAACATTAAGCTGAAAATTCGGTTAATGCAGATAAACACAACAGAGAAATACTTAGATTTAAATGAAACAATTAAGATTTCGCAAGCAGTAAAAGTTCGCAACGAAAACTAGTAACCTCGTAGAAACATAAAACTCGAGTTGCGAAAAATGATTTCTGCTCTATGGGGATATTAGTAGTGGAAAAATTGTATACAGTGATAAAACAATGAAGGAAACTATGAAGATGGATCATTCGAGACAACAGCGTTTGCAGTTGCAGCTATTGGTTCCAAAGAAAATCTGTAAAGATAGTAACTCTTATTTACCTATGCACTGACTTCAAAAGCTATAATTAACACTTTCCCGACCGCTGACGTAGATTCACGTCATTTAAAAATCTATAACTCCGCCAGTGGGTGTTTCTTTTGCAGTTTCTATGTTATTTATTTCTTAAGAATGTACCCAATATTCACAGTTGTACAATTAAATATTCTATGGATAGAAAAACTTTGATTAGAAAGAATATAATTATAATATACAGGGTGGTTATAATTAAACTTCCCCTATAAACAGCATCCTACAGCGCAAACGGGTGAACGGAATGCAACAAAATTTTGTATATAGACTATACACGAGATGCGCTCACGGAATTAAAAAAAAAAAAAAAATGCAGTTCCAAAATGTCCACCAGAGGGCGCCTTTTTCGGAAAAACAATAAACGACCGAAACGGAATACAGAAACAATATTAACATTTATTGACTAGTTTCTGATCACCTTGTCATCGCAAACGTTTGTCGTATGCAAACGTTTTATACTCTAACCTGTTTTGCATAAAGCTTCCTCTTCTTCGCAAACATGCTAATCTCGACATTTTTTTTTCCTAGAACTGACAACTTTTCGCGGTTTTACATTTTATTACACATAATTCTTGTTCTGGATTGTTAATGTTGTTTCTGTATTCCGTTTTGGCCGTTTATTGCGTTAAATTTAATGTTTTTCCTGAAAACGTACCCTCTGGTGAATATTTTGGAACTATTTATTTTTTTTTTTAATTCCGTGAGCGCATCTCGTGTATAGTCTATATACCAAATTTCGTTGCATTCCATTCGCGCTGTAAGAAACTGTTTATAGGGGAAGTTTAATTATAAATTTTCCAACCCATTTCTATTACTATATGTTATACTTATTTTTATTTTCTATTTTAACATTTGTTAGCATTTATAAACGAGAATAAATAATGAGCATAAATTTTTTTATGGAATCATCAATTTTAATACAGATATATTTCAATTAATACTGTTTTACGTAAATGTATGATTCCAATGTATACAATCTTTTGTCTTCAAGAGTTTATTAAACTTGTTGGCATAGGTGGACTCTGCTCTGTTCCCCATCATATATATGATTTCATAAATTTCTAGAACAGGACATATTATAATCATTTTAAGAGAAATGAATTTGACCAAACGCTTAACACAGTGACAGAATGAAATTCAGAGCTGTCAACCTAATCCGGCAAATTGTTAGTACCGCCTCTTTTTTCTACACCACTTGATTTTTAGAGTAATTCTCTTCAAATGCATTTTTAAGGAATTAAGAAGAAAAATACTATAAATAAAGACTGGTGTAGAAAAAGGGGCGGTACTAACAATCCTCCAGATTAGGTTGGCAGCTCTGGAAATCCCCGTCTAATAGGCTATCCATCGTTCACTTCGATATATTTATCTTATTCTAATCTATGAATTTTTTTTATTAGGGTCAATTTCATAGTTTAGTTTTCATGCTACTATTACCAATGCAACAATCCCCAAAATGCATATTTATATGAAAAATTTTTAATTTTGCTATGTTGATAAAATCTTCAATTAAGAATAACTTACGAAATTTTCCTATTAGAATATTTGTAGTCAATGATGTTCAAACAAGTATCATAAATGTTATTTTGAAGTTATCTGATATGTTTATGATCCTCAAAATAGACGTTTATGCTCAATTTTGTCCTATTCTGCCATGTTAAGTAAATCGTAAATTTCAAATAACTTAAGAATTTTTTTAATTGGAAAATTCATAGTCTATGATATTCATGCCAGTATCCTAAATAATATTTAAAAGGTGGTCTGACATCTTTACGATAAAAATATCCCTCAAGATTGAAGTTTATGTGAAATTTTGCCCTATTCTGCCATGTTAAGAAATTCGTAAATTTCTAATAACATGCAAAATTTTCAAAGTAGCATGTTTATAATTAATGATGTTCATTCCGGATCCAAAACTGATATTTTAAAACTGGTCTGACATTTTTACAGTAAAACATTTTCACTTAATGCACGTTTAAGTGAAAATTTGCCCTATTCTCCCATGTTAAGAATATCGTACATTTCTAATAACTTACGAAGTTTTTTAATTCGAATGTTGCAAATAAATAAGGTTCTTGCCAGTGTCGAAAGTAATATTTTAAATATAATCTGACTTTTCTGCGACTATTTTTTCATGATGGGAAACTAAAATTTGTGACGATATTCAGTTATATTTGTTTTTTGATTGTTGATGAATGCCAAAAATGCTATTCTATCTATATATTTAAAACCAAGTCTAATTCTTTGAACAATTCAAGTGGGGAAAAAAAAAAAAAAAAACTACTGTATAATTTTTTTACTTTCCGAACACTATAGTGAGGAAAGTATTGTAATCATGTCAAAAATCCGAATTCGAGATTTTGATGTTTCTATATGTTTCCAGGTCCAACGAGTCCGTTTTCACTATTTTTACGATGATGTATGTATGTGTGTGTGTATGTATGTGTGTATGTATGTGTGTATGTATGTGTGTATGTCTGTGAGTGAACACGCTAGCGTCTAAACGCTTTGTTCGAATAAGCTGAAAGTTGGTACGTATATTGTATGTCACCATAGTACGAACCCTATAGATTTTGGCGAATCTAGCACTTATAGTTTTTTTACAGGGACACAAAGAAAAATTCTTTATCATTATGGCCAAGGGACCAAAATCTTAAAAGTGCGAAACGCCTTATTCAATTGAGCAAAAACTTTATACACATATTATAGGTCACAGATACACAATCTGTATAGATTTTGGAGAATCTAGCACTTATAGTTTTTTTACAGGGACACAAAGAAAAATTCTTTGCCAAATTTTTAAAAGTGTGATAGCGTCTAAACGCCTTATTAATCTGAGCAAAGAATTTGTACACATGTTATAGGTCACATTTGAGCCAACTGTATAGATTTTGGTGAATCTAGCACTTACAGCTTTTTTACAGGGACACAAAGAAAAATTCTTTATCATTATGGCCTATGAGACCAAATTTTTAAAAGTGCAATAGCATCTAAACGCCTTATTCAATTGAGCTGAAAATTTGTATGAATATTATAAATCACTGTTGCACTAACTATAACCATTTTGGTGAATTCTGGCCACCACGAGACTTTCTTCTATATTTTCCTATACAAATTCACTCAGTAACAATAATTAAAAAAAAAAAAAAAAAAAAGTGGGACTTTGACAAAATTGTGGGTAAAATGTGAAAATTTGTTTAAGTTTGACAGAATTTATAGATTTTTACAGGGACACAACGAAAAATTCTTTATCATTATGATCTAAGGGCTCAAAGTTCAGTAGCGTTAAATAAAACCTCGTGTGATACATGGAGAAAAATACTCAAACACTCTGTTATGGTTTTCTCTCTTTTGTTTGTTTAGCAACTCCTCTTTCTTTATTTTATCTACAAAACTGTTAGTTACTCAATGTTCGGAAAGTCGAGTGGAGTCACTCCAGATTTTTTTTATTAAGTCCTTAATGGTGGTAAAAATCTTCATATTTTATTCACTTTGCATGAATTTGAATAAATTCTACTCCCCCCCCCCCTCCAATAGAAAAAATATGTTGATTTAAGTTAATACAGTGCTTCTCAGACACTGTGCTTGCCTGTCAATGTCTGACTTCAGTTGTAAATTTAATTTATGTTAAACTGCCAACTTTTAGCGAGTACAAGTCAGTTAACATTTAAATTTCATGTTCATTTGTACCTAGAAATTTAAAGACGTTTCACAATAACATTTTAGTTTTGAATATTTTTTTTCAGTCATTGTTATGCAGCTGTTCTAATGATGAAAAATATCCTGTAAAATAAATAATTATTTAATTAATTAATAAATAAATAATTATAACAATTATCAATATAAAATAAATTTTTTATTCACATATTTTTAAAAATAATCAGAAGAACTTCTTTATTGTACTTCTGAGACCCTGAACGACAGCAACTGGAGGTGGAGGCTGTACAACAAACAAGGCATTAGCAGAACTTAGACCTGAAAGTCCCGGTTCGTTGCTGTATATGATAGGATTGTATCCATTCTTATCTGCAACGTACTCGACTTTTCGTCGTACACCATTGGGGTCGACGTAGCCGTAAGAACCCTTCACTGTTCCTACGCCATCAGAAATTTCCCGTCTATGTTGAGACATACCCAAGCCGTCGGCAAACTCATATCCAAATTCGTAAGGCTTCGGCGACAAGCTCTCGAAAGGAACTAGTACGGAATTATCTGGAATCAACGCAGGTCCTGCAGCACAAAGACCACTAACGGCCGCCAAAACAGCAAAAGAAAGGCAAAACATGTCAAGTTTTATTATTGAAAGAAAAGCAGATGTTAATACCTTTCTTAAAGATCTGTATAGCCTGTATAGAAACATCCCTTTTTATACGAAAGAAAGCTTCGCAAAATATGAAATACCTACAGGCGTGGACGGCTACCTATTCACACGAGCGTGACCAACCATCTGCAAAATTTAAAGGATCGGAAATAGTTACCGACACATACTTCCTCCGAAGTAGAGCAGGTAAATTAAAGTGAATTCTCTTGATACTGTTTCCGATTCAGGGCAGCTGTTAAATGAATTCTTTTCAAATAAGGTCATTTAAATTAATGTGGAATATAATATTTCAAAAATCTGTGTCATCTTTAACTAAGACAGTTTACGAATATTCGAATTGTGCATTTTATAATAATAATAATAATAATGGTAATTTATTATTATTATTTAAACAATAATATTGAGGATATCCTAATTTAAAAGTAAATTGTTGCATTTTATTTGTCATTTATTTGTTGTTGATGACTTAAATCAAGATCTTTTGATATTCACTAGACATCTAATATGTAGAGTGTTTTGAATACTACAAATTAAAGTTACTTATATTAATACGATAAAAAAAAATATTTTACTGTTATTTGAAACATAATTGCTTATTATTTTTTATTTAACACATTCGCGGCCGCACGTTTCTGTCTTTTTGACATCAAGCTCCACCTGTGGGCGTTATTCTTTTATGTTACATTATTTTAAATCAATGTTTACTGTATTCCTATTGAAAATATAAATTAATATACATTATAATTATACTCTTTCTAATCAAAGTATTTGTATCCATAATGCATTGATTTCACAAATGTGAATATTGGGTATAGCGTTAAGAAATAATGTAACCTATGTAACCTAAAGAAAAGCCCACTGGCGGAGTTACAGATTTTCAAATGACGTCAGCGGTCGCGACAGTGTTAATGCAGAAAAAAAAGAAATATATATATATATCTCCTATCCTGAGCGCTTTCTTTTGTTGGGGCATATGTAAATTCTGCCGCAGTATAAGTAAATTCCACTAAAAATACTAAAACCCCCACAGCAAACCTTCATAGGTAAATTCCACCACAAAATATTTTTAGAAATTTCTCCTATAAGAAAATTTCGCCATATTTAATACAATAGAAAAGAGGAAATGCAATTTGCATCCTTCAAGTACAAATGAAGTGTAAGGACAAAATAAGGAGAAATGAACAACAAAAATTTCTGGTCGAAAAGAAAGCATTTTGTCGAAGCAGTTTTCCCCCGATAATTTAAATAGATTCTAAAAATACTAAATAATACTAAATAAAAGAACTGGTGTACAACCGATATCAATTTGAAAAACTTTTCTTCTGTCGTTTCTAGTAATAAGCATGATTATAAATATTTTCTCAATGGGGTTAAAATACCGCCCTCCTCGAATATCAATGGAATTTAGCTTTATGGTGGAAGCAGATATAAAAGCTGTGGAGTAATTTACTAATGGGATTTAAATTGAGATAAAAATTGCAGCGGAATTTATCTATCGGAAAAGCAGGGCAACGAATAATGCAACAGAAATTACATTTCCCGGTTTGATGCAACATGCAACAAATAGTCCGATTTTTTATTGGACTGAGTTCAATTTAAATTGAGAAAACCACATAAAAAAATCTATTTTTAATTATTTCCAACGACATGGAAAATTAAAAGTGTTTTTGAATTCGATTCTTCTGCCAACCTGTCACTGTACTGTTAATTTCCGAAAATATAATTAGAATGCTTTGAAACAAACATATATTATCCAGGTTCACTAAAGCATGTTTTTTATTGAAAAATCTTACAAACAGATTCACAAATAAATTCTGATATATTAAGATCTATGAGAAGTAATGTATTAAAGCATATTTATGTATCTTTGCGTTGCACAAAATATAACGAAGATAACATGCACTTTTCAGAGCCACAAAAGCATGTTTTCTGTTGAATTATTATGGTTTACAGAGTCACACAATTTTTTGATATATTATCGGATATAAGTGAAAATTGCTCGAAGTGAATTTATGCGTTACAAGAATTTACTTTTTTAAACATACCAATTCTTTAGTAAAATATGTGGTGCATATGCAACTTCTAGACGATATTACAGGGAGTACAGGGCTGTACAAGTTGATTTTGTTTGATTTCTTCCTCCATTGTTAGGAAAAAAGTAATCTGCTTAAGGTGTCATCATGGAAGTAAAATGAAGATTAAATGATGTGACTGGTGATTGCAATTTGAAGGCGTTTTATAATCTATACAAACAAAGTGTATGAATTTTTCTTTCTTGTTGAAATATAAACTTTTTATTTTCTCTTATCCTTATATATGGTAGAAAAAGTATTGTTTTGGGGTCCATTTTTCTGAAATGAGTTTTCGTTATATTTACACGTCTTGAGGTCCCCTGAACCCCAATAAACGGGTTTTTAGCGATTGAGGTGTGTGCATGTGTGTACGCGTCTCTTTGTGTGGGTGTCTGCTATCAGCATATATATGGAATAAATATCAGCAGGAACCTCTATTTTAAATTTTATCATGTAGACATGCTACACTGAACTTTTCGTTGAGATCAAGTAAATGGTTCGTGTACAGGGATGTACAACAGAATTCAAATACATTATGTCTATGGACAAAATTTGCGGTATTGTTTAACATCTACAGACTGCACTAAACAAAATGAAATGAACATATATATATATATATATATATATATTACATGCATAAAAGCATATTTCGTATAGATTATAATATGTAAATCATTCACCATTCTTTTACACAAATGAACTAGAATACAACGGGACTATACTTGGAAATTGGTGGGAGTGCATTTCAAGTTGTGCTGAGTATTATTAACATAAGAGTATGTTAAGTATTAAGTACACCATATAGTGTGTACATAATTCATAGAAGACATACAAGGCTACCAGTAATAATTCGAAAGCATTCTTTTTTATTGAATGTAATTGATGGAAATAATTGAATGTAATTGGTGGAATTTTACCATTTTCAGAAAAACTGCTCAAAAATAAAAATTAATTCCTCATACTCATACGTAAATAAAGTATTTTTTTAAGTTAAATTTTCAGCACTTGTTTAATGTAAAATTATGCATTTTGAGATTCCTTGAATGATAAAGTCATACAGAATTGTTTGTCAAATAAAGTTATTTCTAAACCTTGTTGGAATTATTTTTAACATACGTTTATATACAGTACTTGTCATCTCTCCCCTCAATCCGCAACCTGTCTTCATAGAATTGAAATGCAGGGTAAGAAAAATTCGTGCTGGCGCCACACCAGGTTATTTTTATAAAACAAGTTTATTTTTAGCTCTATTGCTGAAGCATACTTTGCTTTCACGTCATTGTTATTGCTTTCATTGTTATTGCTTATTATTTAAAATATTGTATCTTTGAATTAAATAAATAAATACCTAATAGATTTTTTTTCCTTCAAAAACAGCTTGGTTGTCTTTCTCCTATTTCCCGCAATATTTCACAACCCATTTCTGTAAATTTTCACATCTTTGAAATTTTATGTATGAAGAGGAGGAGGTGTATAAATAAAATTCTGCAATAAAAAAGGTAGGAATGATTTTTCAGATAGCTATTTTTCCTTTTTAAAGGAATTTTTAAAAAAGAAAAAAGAAAGAAGAAAGAAAGGTTTTAAAATTGCAGGGAGCCTATAAAAAAGTAATAAAGATGAAAAATAGAAATGTAACTCATCTGTTATTACAAACGAGGAAGTTGCTGTAAAATTCATCGCTTTCCCTTTCCATGTGCCCTATAAAATTGAATCGAGGCCACTCTCGCTGTTTATAAACGGTGGCGATTATAGAGCTAGAATTGCAACAACCACTTGTTAGAAATTCATTTGAGAAAGGCGTGCACTGTCTAAGGATGCTATTTTAAAGAAAAGTGGAATTTACCGACAATCTCAGTTTCCTTTCGTCGAAAAATTTTCCTCGTAGAAAATGACTTCTTGCTTCATCGTCCAATAAAACGCCTCTGTTTGTTTTGCGAGTTAAAAATACATGAAATAGTATGCTGAAATGGAGAAATTTATGTATTTCACCATTACCACTGCAGTTCCCTCCAGGAAGCCCATTTAAAACATATCAGGGTGGCTTTCTATATGCTTTTTTATTTATTGTTAATGGCCACTTGAAAAAATACAGGTCTAGCAATTCATATAATGGTTCATGAACCGCGTTACTCCTGTGTGATTAGTAATACCTATTACTAATAAAATGGATTGTGTATAATGATTGCCCCCTTATTCCCCCTATTAGTCTTACTAAATGTTGTGCTCAAAGTGTATCTTTACATTTGATCGTGTACAAAGCCTGATTTTCCATTTCATTCTTTTTTTTTTTTTTTTTTTGAGTTATTTCACATTTTTTTAAAATCTCTGGTAAATGATGTCAGGGTTAAGGGGCAATCTATATTCATGTGTAAAAAACTGATGAATTTTCTTTTCTTAAAAAAAAAAAAAGAATAAAGAAAGAAAGAAAAAGAAAAAGAAAGAAAGAAAGAAATTGTTGTCGTATTTGATTTAAGATTTTTATCAAATCTTTGAAAAATGACGTTATATTTTAGGGTCAATATATATTTACATATGAATAACGAACGTAAGAAATATTTTGTAGAATTGGCCTCATCTTCTTAGATATAAAAGCCCAAGTTTTCCGAAACTAACGCTAAAAATTATGTCATAACTGAAACAATGCATTGGAATAAAGAAAGTAAAATTCTATCTACGGTTTCCATGCGTGCATTTCAAATGAATAAAATAATAAAAAAAAAAAGGATAATTTAATGAAAAAGTGTACACCACAATCACAACAATGTATTGAAAAAAAAAAATAAATAAAATTTTAACCATGGTTTGCATGATTCTTAAAAGAGTCCTTTATTGATTCAAATAATAAATTAAACATACAAAATAAATTGGTCTCCTTACAGAGATTTATTTAGTTTTTCAGTATAGCGCATAAATGTACTTGTTACCATTGCAGAAATCAAAGTTGAATAACCTGTTAATTTTACAGTATTTACTCATTGCTATGCGGAAGTTTTATACGTGAGGGAGAAAAAATAACAATAAACTAAATTTGTAGAATTCAGCTACATCACGAGAAATTAATAATAGAAATAAAATAATAAATAGAAATGCGGTTATAAAACATGAATTAAAGGATTATGATGTCATACCTAATTTTTTGGAGCCGCTTGGACTCTTGCAAAAGATGTCATTAAAAAAATGTCATAAGAAAATATTTAGTAATTTCAACTGACAAGGAGAAATACATTTGGAAACGCATGTGTAAAAAACAAGCTCTAAGAGGGCACAGACAAACTAGTATTAAAATAATAATATGAAAAGGAATATAATATACATACATTTATTTTTGTTTATTTATATATGATATATAAAACTGAAACTTTAGTGATTATAAATATATGATTAGCGATTATAAATATATTATTTTAATAATATATTTTATGTGATTATAAATACATTATTTTAAAAAAATAATAATTTTAGTTTATTAGGACTGAGGACTATTAGTCTCAATCTGCGATTTTTTTCTATACCAGTTTTACGATACTTGGAAATTTATCGAAATCTAAAATTTATCGAAAATATAATTGAATAATTTAAAAGCAATGTTATAATTTAAACAAAATAAATAAATAAATAAAACTAAACTAATAGTTCTCCGTCCTAAACTAAATTCTGCTTTTGCCAGAATTTCATATTTTTTTTTTTTTTTTTTTTTTTTTAAGAAAATAAAAGAAAATTAATAATAATCAGTATCGAAAAAAAACATTATCGAAAAAGTTTTTTTTAAATAATTTTGAATGGACTTTATCCGTGTTACGTAATAAACCCCTGACACGTGAGTACAGGGGAAAATGCAAGATTATAATGTTTATGCTTTATGGGGAAATGTTTGCATTGTGTAGGGAAATATTTGTATCTAGAGGGAAATTCATAGGGAAATCGAGAATCAGAAGTCACATGTTAGGTATGATTTAGCCTCGAATCCAAGAAAACGGATATTGTCCATTAGGAAATAAAAAGCGCGCGTGCAAAATGAAGTAAAAATAAATGCAGGAAATTTAAATTTGGTGTTTTAAAGTTCGTATTAGGCTTATACTTTAAAAATTTGATGGCAAATTAAAACAGAATTGAATATATATATATATATATTTAAGTAAATAAAGACATAATTTATTTATTTATTTATTTATTTTTACGTGGATTTTTCAAATAGTTGTTAAACATAAAATCTCGTGACAGATTTCCACCTCGTTCTCGAGGCATTAAACTTCTCTTTTTTTATTGTAGCATTGAAGGCAGACCTTCTATTTATTTATTTATTTATTTTATTATGAGACAGAAGTGAGTGCGGTGTTTAATACAGCGATTTGGATTGAGCAATTCCAGTAAACGGGAGTTTTCACGGTCAAATTTTTCACGGGACGAGAACATGATTACAAAGAAGAGAGGGTACCTTTTTAAAAAAAATGAAAAATAATTTTTTTATGAAAATAGATGCATAATACACAAAAATATGCATACTTGTGCATAAATTTTACCTTGGATATTTAAAATGAAATAACTTTCATTTTCTTTTCATTCTATTCCAAACACTCGAAAGCTAAAAACAGAAAAAGTAAAAGAGAGAGAGAAGAAAAACAAAACAAAAATATTTTTAACATACGAAAAGAAGGAAAACAAAGATCTTTCATGATATGATGATTAATGGGATGAGTTCAGCATCATATAATGAGATAATCAATTTTCAGAGTTGTTGAATTTGTTTGACTAGCTGTCTCTATCTGTCAGTGTCCTGCAGAAAAGAAAAAGAAAAATCCAAAGTTGCAGGGCTGCATTTCACAAAGCACACCAGGATGTGAAACATCAGGACCTCTCCGCTATATGGATCTCACCAAAGTTTATTATTTATTTATTTATTGTAAATGTTTTTAAATTAATTATTTATTTATTTGTAAAAATATAAAATGCTGTGTAAAGAAATGCCTGAATATTTTGACTGGAAATGAACAATTTTTAACTTACGAATAACACTTCTCACATTACTTAGTCTACATTTCATAGTAACTCAGTAAATACTTGAAAGGCACTCGTTTATAACATGATTTACAGCGGTTTGTTTACCAACTGAGTGTCAAATATATGTATGGTCATTGATCATTGAAATAGGTAGATCTAATTATCGATTTCATTTAGACTAGGAAATATGAAAACAAACTATTGAAGCATTTGTAAATTTCTGTGTCACTTTATTTGAAACAAAACGAAAGGGGGGGGGGGAATCAAGGAACGAAAAATGTTGCACAGATTTAGAAACTTTAAATCACAACATATTTATTTATTTATTTATTTTTTCAATTACATATCTACATATTAAAGATTTATATTTGTATCTTATTATCTATGTAACGTTTCAATATTCATGGTACAGTAGAACTTGGATAATTCGAAGTTGAAGGGACCTGAGAAAAATTCGAAATATCCAAAAATTCGAATTACATATACTATTTCATGCTTGCCAACATACTAATTAAAATTCCGTAGTATTGTTAACCCCGCCTTCTTTTCACGCCAGTATCCGATTTAGAGTATTTTTCTTCTTATTTAATCTTAATTGCATTTACAAAATATTACTTTAAAAATTTACTGGTGTGAAAAAAAAGGGCGGGACTAACAACACTACAGAATATTAATTAGGATGTTGGCAAGCATGCTATTTTGTCAAAAAAAAAAAGAGATAAATAAAAAAAATTAAAACTCTACGATGAAAGATTTAACATATAAACTTTATATCTAAGAAAACTGCTACATTCCCCTCCCCCCCCCTCCCATTAAATCAATATTTTTTACGAGCTTAATTATTCAATATTTTTTTTTTAAATAGTCAGATATTTTTTATTGTTTCTTCAAGTACAATCTATGTGTCATAGCATATGACTTCAACCTATCAGTTGATACAAAAATAGAATCTTCTACATCAGACATGACTTTCAATTCAAAAAACCCTCGAAGTTCATGTATATGCACTAATCTTCTGATGCACTAGGTAGGGGCTTTTGTTGTATTTCCTTATCCTTGTTTTGAAAGACTATTAAAATAAATAATGCATTTTAGCTGTGAAAAATCTTGAGGGAAAATTTTAGTGTAATATTTTAAAGTTAATCGTAGGAAAAATTCGAATTATCTAAAATAGAATTAGAATTATCCACGATTTTTTAACATTATTTTAATATAAAATTCAAGGGACCGAGTAAAAAACTCGAATTATCCAGAATTTCGAATTAAACAAGTTTGAATTATTCAAGTTTCACTGTATATTGTATTTTCACTGAATCGCATATTTTTGTGTAATAATTCTTTTCGTTTTTTTTTTTTTTACTTTTTTTTTCGGTTAAATATTCGGATTGTTGTTAGTAGATATATTTGAAATTTCTGCACCTAAATGCTGGTATTGAATGAAAATGATTGAAAACTTTGTAAGCTAATGCCATAAATTGCAAAAGCACGCAATAATCGTTCTGGGACGGAATAATGAAGAACACCGTAACGAACACGATCTCTTATTATGCGAAAAAAGGTAGACACTGGTGCAGATTTTTTTTTTTTTTTTTTTCTGCCTAATAAAGAATGAAACTTCATTATTTTGATCCTTTTTTTTTTTTTTTTTTTTTTTTTTTTTCAATTTGGGTGTCAGCTTACAAAGTTTTTATTCGTCGCTTTCGTCATCTTCGAACTTTGGAATGCTCGATTCCACATCCAGTGATCACAATAATTTCTCGATGCTTGCTCGGTATTTCTATATCATCGCTCTCATGGCAAACAGGTGTAACTAAAAATTACTAATTTTTCAGATACAAACTATAAATCTTTTATAATTAGGCAACCAGTAGAAATTGAGTTACGTCATTTTGACATGTGACAGATTCCCCCTTGGGCCTTTTAAAAAACGGCTTAACTCAAAATCGTGATTTTTTGAGTTACTCAAAATTTTACTTCAATTTTTTTACTTAAAATAGCGGTTTTTTTTAGCTATGCCCCTTTATCATAAGACCAACGATATGGGCCTACAGTAAAACATAATGATAAGAGTATTACGAATTCACAGAGACTATATAACTTGTAAGATGTGAGTGTTAAGCCAGTTACCTGATTTTCAAGTACGCCAATGTTCAAAATGTCTGCAAATGTTTAAAGACTAAAAAGCTTATTGTGATAATTTGACAAATATAATGTTAGTTCGTAATGGAGCAAAAGAATTAGAAGTGCTAAGGAATACATTACACTGAAATTTTTAAGAAAAGGCTGAATTTAAATTAGACTTGAATGCTGTGGGTCCAAATGATAATTTTAGTACTCCATCTTGCTCATTACCCTTCTAGCCATTCTATACATGCCATTTACTGCATTTTCTTTACTAATTTCTCCGGCATCACTCTCTTTTTTTCCTGCTCATTACCCTTCTAGCTATTACATACATTCCATTTACTGTAATTTCCTTATTAATTTCTCCGGCATCACTAACTTTTTCGGGCTCATTACCCTTCTAGCCATTCCAACCTTTCATTTCTAATTTCCTTACTAATTTCTAAGACATTACTCTCTCTTTCTTTTTCTGTGCTTGTAATCGTATATGTGTGCTTTCTATATTCATATATTTAAACAGCTGACCATCCGTTTATTAGAACAGCACTCACATACACACACAAAATAATAATAATAATAATAATAATAATAGGCACAATCACAAGTAAGAAACAAAAATAAAAGGAAAAGAAGAAGGGAAAAAAGTGATATTCACGAAATGAACAAGGACGTTACAGCAAATGAAGTGTATGAAAAAACTATCTTTTATTGTATAAAATGTTTTACTTACGGGATACAGGAGATCGTTGGATAAAGTAAAGATGGCCTTCATGCCGCGCTCAGTAAAACTTTGCAACCCGCGGAGACATTCGCTAAATTTACAAAATAATAATTTCTGTTAACATTACGAAAATTGAGAAATCCGTTCAAATGACCTGAATAAAAATAATATAGATGACTATGGTAGTGGTCATTAGAAACATCATCAATAGGGTATAGTAGGACTGACATAAACAATTGGTTTACAGAACTATATAGAGGCAGTCAGATACATTTTCAAAAAAAAAAAAAGTAAAAATTACTTGAAAAGCATTTTTAAAAAGAAGGGAAATGGAAGAAAAACAAAATGGTGGAAGTTTGATTGGTTGGTTGGGTTTAACGTCGCACTGTTACTGCGTAGTAAATGGTGGAAGGAACGAGATTGAATAAAATTCTCAACAGAAAGAAAGTTCACAAAGGACGAAAGTGTTCATTACCAGGAAAAATTCCCGATGATACCAATTTGACAATCGAATGTCATCAAAATCTTTCGAGAAGAAGAAATGAAATGAAAACAGCCCACTTCCACCTCTGACATCTTAAAAGCCCTCATTATTTACCTACCCCGCCCGTGAAGGAAGAAAAAAAAATGATAAGTCGCTGTTTTTTCATCAACCTATTTGTTGTTGCACAATCCAAACAATAATTCTCATTTATTCCCGAAGGCTCATCTTTTGTTCTAAACTTAGCGAGCATTCCAGCCGTCCAAGCCTCTGGGGGTGGTATACAGGTTTGACCAGACACACTCGTGCACCTGTTTGGAATCACGAGACAAACAACAACTTTCGGGTCTATATATAAGATGTGACCCAAATCGGCTTTTCTTTTCAATTTCCTTTTCCATCTGACCACATCTCATTCGGATGCTAGAATTAAAAGATTCCCGAATGCCGGTGGATATCATTTCTTCCGGGAAGGAAACTGCAAGAGATGGGGATGGATGCAATTCGCTTCGAGCCAGTTACATAATATTCCCGAGAGTGAGCTTAAAATAGAATGAAGGAAAAAGCATTCGGCGAGTTTTTCCAGATTTTTAATTACTTTTAATGTGGCAAGAGGAAATCATTTTACCTGTTCAGCCTTAAGATATCCATCTTTCCTACGTGGGGAAAATCGTGGGAAAGAAGAAGAAATATAAATTTATATTTGCTAGATTTTTTATATCGAATAATAAAAGTCATTTCTGCTATAGAAAAAGTTTTAGTCCACCAGTAGTAAAAAAAATTCTGCCCTGGAAGCTTGGTAGGCGGAAGTTACCGGTTTCAAACCAAAGTGTCGCTCGTCTACGCGAAGACTCGCGAAGACTCGCATGTAGAGCATGCCCGCAGGCTTATATCTACACCAAATCAAACCCGATTGGTGAGAGGAAGAGGGCATGTCCGCAGGACTTGATTTTATAACTTTCGGTCTGAACACAAAGATCTTTTTCAGTTCTCATTTTAGATCGTATATAAATGTACATTAGAAATACATATTTCAAGAATAACAAAAGTGTATAGCTATGTGTTACTGAAAATGTTAATGCAATAAAAACAAAAAATAATTTTTCACGTAAATAGCATAATTATTATCATTCAGCCTTAACCAACAAACCAAACCAAAACCACGAAGGAGTTTTCTTATTTAAAATTATAAAGAATTTTTTTTCAGTTTAAAAGTACAGTTATTAGTTTTTATTTTATTCACCACGAACTCACCGTTTTTGGTATATATAGTTTTAATAGTTCTATTTTTTCAAGTTCATATAATATAAGTTCGTATCTAAATAGTTAAGCAAAGCCAACCAGCAAGCAAGAAAAAGTAAGTACGAGTACAGGAAAGGAGCAACATGTGTAAAAAGCAGTGTCTATTTCTTATGTTGTAGATGTAATCTGTTGTAAAAATATATAAGTTAAAAAAAAAAAAAAGAGCCACTATTAAGAAACTTGGCCTACAAGTGTGGTTTAACGAATCATGCAAATGACTAAATATTCAGCAATAATTAGCATTGTGAAAGGAGATGTACAAGGTATGAATGGATTGCCACGTCGATAAAACTTAAAAGAGCCAGTGATGGACATTTAGAATCGAATTGACAGACTAGATATGCACCATTCCATGAAACATGCACACTTGTTACAAAATTAAAAAAATTAACTTTAGAAATATAAATAATAGCAGAATTGTTTTATTCTTGCTTTACAATATAATGTCGGAAGCTACGATATTATATTAAAGAAATGGCAGAACAATTTTATTTCATTTTCTAATATTTTTTTTTTTTTAATTTTGTGACTATGGGACATTTCATAGAATAGTCCATGCACAACATTGATACGAAACGTGTCTTACACACATACCCGACGGTGTTATGAATAGTTGACCTATGTTACGAGTAGTTGCATCAGATAGAATTCAGAAAGGCGGATTGGTCGAACAGACATATCAGTCTGTAACTGCATATTGGACGAAACGATACAGTGCTTGTTCAGTGTTGAAACCAGTTCCTTAGAGAAGACAAAATTAAATTAAATTAAATTAAACAAATAAATAGTGATATAATAAATAAAATAAAATAAAATAAAATAAAATAAATAAAAATAATAAAGTAATTAAGCCATCACTGGGGCTTTAGAGTCCCTAGGACACTAATGAATCCTTTGTATTGCGAGGAATTCTCGTTTGAGTTCTTAGAGCTGGGTTATAAACTCAAACTGTAGTTTCTAAAATTTGCCTATTGTGTTCACATTTATTTGCAGAGATTTTTAAGTAAGTTGAACCTCGATAATATAGAAAAATGCTCTAGAATTCTAATAGGGATTTCTATAATTCTCTTTCAAAGGGGACTAGAATTTATAAGGATGACATGGAACTATTTTTACTAGAGCTACAATTTAATCTGTCACATAATTTTTTCTCAGTGTATGGTGGAATTAAACAGCGTCTAAATGAACTAATATCTTTATTTAATGACGAATTTCACTTTTCACTCGATGATATTGATGTCTTCCGTATATGTATATAGAGAAACGAGATCAGCGGTCAAATCTAACGATCGTTACAGAGCAACATACAGCCACTATACCTACACTGTTAAAAATTTCTGTAAATTTAATGTAAATATTTATCCAGAGTCTCTGTAAATTTACAATAATTCTTAGTTAAAAGTGAATAATTGAGTTTCTCAATATTTATTCTGTATTTTTACCTAATTTTGTTATTTAATTTTTTAAATAAAACTTTAAAATGACTGTTTCTACTTTAGAAAAAGCATTCTGAGTCCGTAATATATTCTCAACAATAATTAATTAAATTAATATTAGTTATTAAAATGAATGTATAAAATAAGTTTTTTAACATCTCCGTTTATTTTTCTCTGTAATTTTACGTAAGACTTAAGATAATACATTACACAGAGTTTTCTGTTGAAAATTTTAACAGTGTACCCTGACATAATTATAGTATGCAATCTCATATGTGAAAGACGGCCACATTTAGTCGCGCTACGAGGATTCAAATACGCTAGCAGATATGTCAATGACATTTTGTGGCGGTGGTTTTGCTTATGTTACTTCCTGGCCAAGCTCTATTTTGAAGCAAGGCAATGCTCAGCCCCCTATATTGATACATTTTCATAAAAATGTCTTCGAGGAGTTAATGTTTTAATTTTCCTACCTGCAAATATTTTACCAATCAAACACCTTTGATGCAAGCAGTAGAGGATTTCAGCAATCTCCGAATATCTTCGAATTAGTTTAGAAGTTAGTGTTTTTGTGGCAGGATTTACAACAGCTGGACGTCGGTCACTTAATCAATTTAAAAATCAACATTCTTTAACAATTATTTAATTGTATCTACACCAGGTCTGGTTTTTCTCATTTATTGATTTTCTCATCCTTTGTATTATTACACGCTAATGACACGGTGTTTTGCTCAGATGTTTTTATTATCCACTAATCTAGTGGATAATGAACTGTATAAACATACCGAGATTGTAATTGTGGCTTAATACAATCTGAGTGCATGTATAGTGCTTGATTATATGTATTTTACCATGTTTTTATTAACTTATATTCTTCTTAGTCTGTTTGTTTGTTTATGCGGTATAAATCTTGCAATCGAATTTTAACTAACTTTCCTACTAGCTAGACATTTGAAACTTTTACAGTAGCTCAGAACCCGGTGACAACACAATACTTCGAAGTCAGATTTTCGAATTTTCGAATAGTTTTCTTTTAATTAATTAAAATATGAAAATAATAACATCCTAATAGCGTTAAAATAGCCATTAAAATATTAGCTATAATTTAATTGTTGCCAAAAAAAATTTACGAGTTCATTTTCTTTCGACATAAAAATAAATACATTTAATTAAACATGACCGTTAAAAAATTATAAAAAGTTAAATTATACATCTCACAAAAATTGACGTCATTATCAAGTTTAAAAATTTTATGCACATTGATAAGAGCTCTATGATTCATTAGAAAATTTAAAACATGGTATATAAAAAGTTTTTTTATCTTATAATTTTATTTATTTATTCCATTTTTTTTTTTTTTTTTTTTTTTTTTTTTTTAACATCTCATTTATTTTCATTGAAATATGAATATTTATGTGAAATCACATTTTGCCCACGTGAAAACAAGTTTTGTCCTCCCTCCCTTTGAGGCTGAATTCCTAAGATTACTGAAATTGATTTTTAGGTATTTCCTTTCATTATATGTTAAAGCAAAAATCTTACGTATATCTGTTTTATACTTTAATATAAGGAGGATTTCGTGAAATTATGTTCTGTCCTCCTTCTCTCTTGGGGACAAATTTTGTGAAATCGCTTCTTAATGGATGTGTACATCACGAAAGGAATATTTTCACCAAATTTCAGTGGAATTTTTTCCATGTGAAAACAGAATTTAAATAATCTGGTGTGTCACTCACACTACTTTCTCTTACCCTGAAATTTAATACTATAAATACAGGTGGAGATTAAGAGGTAAGATAACGAGTACTGTTATGATAATCTATGTTAAACAATTCAAATTAGGCTTAGGAAGAGTTTTATATGATAATTACTTTTGTGTGAGGGGGGCTACCTCCCCCCTCAACCCCCAGTTTCATTAATGTACAAGAAACAATATGAATGTTTAGCTTAAACCATACATTATTTACCATATCTCTATGAGGAAATTATTTCAATTCCCGAACAGCTTTCCTGGAAAAGGCAAAATATTATTAATAAAGCACATCCACTAACAACAAATAACTAGTGTGTTCTGGCCACTACACGACTTTCTTCTATATTTTCCTATACAAATTCACTCAGTAAAAATAATTTATTAAAATTATTATTTAAAAAAATTATTTTCCATGATAATGCACATGGTTTTCATATTAGAGAAGTAGTATAACACTATATATATATATATATATATATATATAAAATTCAATTTATTCTCAATATTACATTAAAAAAAAAAAATGAAAAAAAAAAATCGATAACTTTATTTTAAATTATCGCAGATCAGTGGTTCAACCATTCGTTTTAAAGGTATTGGCGAGCTCTTTTGAAAGATACCCATTATAAAAATGTACTCCCCTCGAGGGGGGACTTCCCCTGCAAGGGGGGAGGCGAGGAGCCTACATATACAATTTTTTTCCCCAGTTGACTATCTCTATTACACAAAATATATATTCGTTTCATTTGGTTTAGTGCAGTCTATAGATGTTAAAATCTACTTACCTGCAATTTCCCCCATAGACGTAATTTATTTGAATACTTTTGAGTGTCCCTGTACACTAACCATCTCAACGAAAAGCTTAGTGTAGCATCCATATACCGAGTTTGGAATTTCTGCTACTACTTTTTCTTGAGATAACAGACACACAGACAATTCGCTAAAAACATGATTTTCGTATTCAGGGAACCTCAGAACATGTAAATATAACAAAAAACTCACGTTCGAAAAATTGACTCTAAAACAATACTTTCTCGACCCTATGGGTAAGAGAAAGTAAAAATGCAATAGGTAATGCGTATTCTGATAAGTTAAAGTTTTATTGTCCACGAGGATAAGTAATGTATGTCTTAAGGCTGATTCGTGGCAGCAACTTATACAAATTTTATACGTATAAACATTTATGCAAGCAATAACGATATTTTTCAAAGGATTAATAACTTTACCAGTAGCAAAATGCTATTTATAGTGTCTGTTATCCTTTTTAGAAGTCGTTCGGATAGATAGGCAGAATCCCTTTTCCTTCTAAAAATCTAACCTTTCTGTAAAGGTGATAGTGCCAACAGCTATCACATCATTTCAAGTACAAAACAACGGTGATTTTCATTCACTTATGTGCGGTCATCCCGACCCTCTTTTACATCATCATCAATATCGGGATGAATTCAGGTTTCGCCAGACACCTGGGCACCTTTTATCATGTCACGAGACAAAAAACAGCTCTCGGTTATCCGTTGCTATAAATACGGTGTCCGACCCATATTTTAATCTAAAGATTTCGAACTGAGTTAGTCTGATTCATTTTTCCTTTACTTTTTCATTTGACAGACAAACTTAGTGTTGCCAAAGGAAGCAAAACAGTAGCAAGTTCTGAGTTAAGTCAAACGAGTTTTGTCTTTAACTAAATTGAAGTTAAATGATTTTTTTTTACACATTCAAACTAAGTTAAAAATCTTTTATGATTTCTGTTCACTTGTGTGTACTTTATCATTAAAATTTTTAGACTCCCTTAACACTGATGTATGTTATTCAAACTCACAATGCCTTTTTATTTATTTATTTATTTTCTTTTATATATATAAATTTATGGTACAAAGTGAATTATATATTCATGTTAAGAGAAATGAATTTAACCAATCGCTCGACAATATGACAGACTGAAATTCACCGCCTAATAGGCTACCCACTCTTCAATGCGATACATTTACCATATCCAAATTAGTTTATTCATTTTATTGGAGTAAATTTCATATTTTAGTTTTCATGCAATTTCGTATTTTTTTCCATCGAGTAGTGATAGAAGTAGAGTGCACAATCCTTATACTGGCTATGGAGAAAAATTTCGCGAACATCACTGCGATTTTTGCGCCTTCTTTTACCGATAATCGCTTTCTTGGCAACTGGTTCTTGGGATTTTGTATGTTTTAACCCGATCAGGTTATCATGGGTCGTTGGAGACCCGAGCCATTTTTCTTTTGTCTCATTCTTTAGAATGCACATATAGAAAAAATACCTATCCATCAAGAGCATGAATTTTTTCGTAAGACTACAATTCTAAAACTTTATTATGCAGTTTGAATTTTTCGAATATTTCAGTTTGTTCAAAAGTTACGAATGTTTTAATTAACACCTGCATTTTTGAAAAGTGAGTGTATTTCTGGGGAAAAATAAAATATTTTATTTAATTAATTACTTATTTATTTCAATATTCATTGTCTGTCTTTAAAGCAGAAATATTCAAAAGTGTTCAAGAATTTTATCAGATTTTTTTAAGCAAAAATTAAGGATTCACACATGCTTCGGGTCTTCAGCGACCCATGATAATCTGACAAGGTGCCGAAAAAAGTGATAAATTGATCGGGTTAAATAGTTTGTTCCTCTTACCACCAAAACTCCAAAGAAAAGTCAAAGAGAACAGCTTTCAATCAATAACAAGGATTAGATTACTTGCTTTTCATCTCAGCTAGTCTAGGTTGTGGTTTGTATATCATTTACACCCAATCAAAATATAAAACAGTGATAACAAAGATGGAGGAAATTTGCTTCGGTGGAAGCGGAATGTCGGTTTGGCGAATGAATTGGTGGAATGGTGGGGATGTGATATCCAAAAACAAATAGGTTACTAGTCCGGGGTCTACTCTAATATCTAGTCAATGCTATTTTCAACGCCATGATCCCTGTAAAGTAAGTTTACATACATGAAATATTGCTGTATTCTGCTATGTTAAGAAAATCTGAAACTTCGAATAACATATTGTCAATAATATTCAATCCTGTGATGTTCTAGAGAAATATGCGTTCAAATTTAAAAAGGAATATAGTAACTCTATTATGTTATTTGATTACGGAGGTACAGCTCTATTTGTCAACACATCATTATTATGTTTATTAACAGCTATTTTTCTTGCAAAATGTAGCCATTTATGTATCTATTTTTGCATACTTTGGAAGCTTTGGAAGTAGATTTAATGTGAACAACACTTCTCTTCAGATAAATACCCTCTAAGCAAAGTGCATAGATATTTTAAAAAGGCACAATGTATTAGACAATCTTTTTCTAAAAGTGCAAAAAAAAAAAAAAAAATAGAGGAACAGTGGAAAATATGGAATAGTTGGGTAAAATGGAATACCGTCATATCTCACCTGTACCGTGTGTTGTAACTTATCGGAAGCTTGCCCGACGACTTCACTGGCCTCAAAATATGAACAGTAGTTCACCCTGTGTCAGTGAGAAGAGCAATTTTTGTATCATACAAATCCTTTAATTTGTCAAGATTCAGTTTTTTTTTTTTTTTTTTTTTTTTTTTTCGGTGGTAAATATTACGAATTCTGTGATCTATCTACGCAGCAAAATGAGTAAAAACCTAGTGCCATTTCCGGTAGGGGAGTTGATTTAATTCGTCGTCTGATTCCCATGAAGTTATACTAACAGATAGATGAAGTTGATTTATCCTCCAAGGTGATGATTTGGGTAATATGGAATACCAACTATTCCATATTATTTGTGATTTTTTTGTAAAACTTGAATGCTGATCAATTTTTCCACTGTTTATTTTGAGTAATAATTTCAAAGTAAAATGTTTTTTCTTGCAATTATTCATGACTTTCTGTAAAAATACTACGCTGTTAAATATTATCCTTTAAAGAAATGAGTATTCCGTATATTTCCTTTCATAGCTATTCAATACCACCCGCTTGGTCTGTATTACACGAAAATAGCTTTTTTTTCAACTCAACTAAAAATTTTTCATGTAATCTCTATTTTTTGTAGCATAAAACCGTCAAAACACATTAACAGCACTTGAAAGTTTGTAATGGTCGAATCTACAATGGTCCAAATACTTCAGTTTATTATGGTGAGTTCAAATAGAAATGCTATTCCTTATTCATTACTTTTCACTAAGTCCGAGTAAAAGAGCAAAGTCACGACCTATTCAGAAAAAAAAAAAAAAGAAAAAAAAAATATTTTCAACGTCATATTTGAGTGAATTGGGATCTTCAACAATCACTAAAGAATCACAAAAAAGAATTACATTTTTTACACGCACACACCTATATAAAATAGCATGCACATCTAAAGTAAATTCGAGAAATCTCAAAATTTATGGGTATACAAATTCCTATAGTCAATCTTTTTTTTTTCATATTTACAATAATCTCCTTATATATGCTCGGAAAATAAAAACATGTAGATTGGAGGAAAGGATGCGTGTTTTTTAAATTGAGAATATTTCTCTTGACTTTTAAAGCACAGATTGTAAGATGATTCATCCCCTTATTTGATCGGGTGCCGTCCATGAAGTAGACTTTTCGCCGTCAGACATAAAAGAATAAATTGCATCATAATAACAATGAAACAGCAAAATGACTGCCTGTAAAAATAGTAACGACCTCTGCACGCATCGAGATCCTTTTTTTTTTTTTTTTCCTGCAACTTCTTTTCTTTTCCTTCATTTCATGCTAGCCTGTTTTGCATTCGAAATTTCGCGTAAAATATACATTTCTTTATATAAAAATGGGCAACATGGATCATTTCTTTAAAAAAAGACTCATATAACTTCGTTATATGAATATACATAAATTGCGTTCGTCTACGAAGGAATAGCTCATTACAGAAATGGAAATTATATTTTTCTAACAATGTAAAGAAAAATCTGGGATTTTCCTGGTAGAATATGCATTTAATAAAAAAAATTTCAGAAAATCTTCTTAATAATAGAAGCCCAATTTTCATAAAGATAACACTGAAAACTGGTGTCATAGCTACAAGAATGTTTTGGAATAAAGAAAGTAAAATTTTATCCATGGTTTCCGAGCGTGCAAATGAATAAAACAATAAAAAAAAAGGAGAATTCAACGGAAAATATACAGTTCCCGCCGCTTATTAAAATCACATTCGTTCTGAGCCAAAGTGATTTTAATAAGCGGCTGATTTTTATATCCGGCAAACGTTCCTGTCCTTAAGGAAAAGGTATTACTTTCCTGAATTTCGAAAGAGACTTCAAAAGGTAACGATTAATGGAATTAGTAAACAATATTAATCAATTTTTGGAAGATAAATTAATTAATTGTTCCTTCGATTTAAGTAAACGCATTCTAAGTTCACGTGCACTTTCGTTAGAGGAAAATTATCATTACTTTACCAAAAGTTCACGCTGTTCTTATAAATTTAAAATCTTTCCGTTTTAATCTTCATAAATGATAGTAATTTCAAAATAAGAACTAGAAATTGCCTTCTAATAATTAGAAAAAAAAAATTCAAATCAAATTTCTATTTTATTACTGCGCTTTGAAGAATACGTTCCTTGAAATTATTACGGAGATAAGTTAGCGTCTTTAATTTGTAACTGTGCTGCAAGTGTAAAATCTTCAACAATGAGCGATAACGTTTGTTGTGCTTTCATTTCTTTTCCTTTTCGATAAAAAAAAAAGTAAATATATACATATATATATATATATTGTATGCATAAATGATATTTTTAGCTCCTGAGGAGATATTTTTGAGTTTATTAAACGGCGATGCTGATTTTATTAAGTGGCGGCTTTAAAAGTTGTTTGTATTGATTTGATTTCGGTCCTGGCGATTTGATCAGATTAAGCGGCTGATTTTATTAACCAGTGATTTCATTAAGCGGCGGTTACTGTACATCATAATTACAACAATGTACTGAGATAAATAAATAAATAAAATTTTATCCATGACTTGGATGGTTTTGGATGATTCATTCATTGGTTCAAATAATAAAATAAACATACAAAATTCATTGGTTCATTTACAAATATATCTTATTCAAAATATATGTATTAGTATAGTGTACAAATATAGTTGTTACCACCCCAGAAAACAAAACTTGGATAAAGAGTTAATTTTACAGAATTTATTCATCCATAAAACAAAGCTTGAATAAAACAGAATAATTTTCATTTTTATAATAAACTCTTTTCGTTGCTATGCGGAATTTCTACACTTGATGGTGAAATAATTGTAATAAATTAAATATGAAGAAATGAACTACATCACGAGAAATGAATAATATAAATAAAAAAAAAAAAAAAAAAAAAAAAAAAAACTAGACAGGTGGTTATAAAGGGGTTTAAAGCAAGCCTGCCCAACCCAAAATATTTGGTAGGCCGTATTGGAAATCTATTTTATTCAGGCGGGCCGAACCGTATGTATGCAAGATGTATATATGTTTGTGAGTGTATGAATAATGCATTAATTTAAATTATTTTCATTCATAAATTAACAATAAAATTGTGAAAATTTATGACTATGCATTAATAACTGCAACAGAAAGAATAAATCACGGATCTAATAATATTTCATTGCAACAGTTCAATAACAGCTACCATAATTGTTGAAAGGTATTTTTACTTCGAAAAGTCAGAACGGATTTATTAATTTTGAATTGGTTAACCAAAGTTGCCAAACTTTAGTTTCTACGCGAGCCGCAGAAAATTATACATCTTTCATCAGGCGAAATTAAAGAGGCTCAAATTGCAGCATGGGTATAGTAATGCCTGCTGAAAAATTGTACTTAATTTTAGGTTGATTTCTTTAGGAATCGACCTATTACAATCACTTATCACTCCCAAGAGGCAACATCCTCTTCCTCATCTATCTCTTCCACCACCTTTAATAACTTAAAATTCCTGCAGATCAACCTCAACAGATGCAAGGCGGCTAACTCAACGGCTCGGGATTTCATGGAGAAAAACTCCATTGATATTGGGCTGTTGCAGGATGCTTACTGCACCGTTGGGAGTGATCTGTATGGTTTCCCTTCCTCCTGGTCCAAGTTCAGCTCTAAAAACAAAACTGCTCTTGTAATAATAATAATAAGCACACAAAATCTCAATTATACGCACCTGTTCACTGGGGAACATTGCGTTTTCGTAACGATGACCACGAAGGAAGGCTCATTTTAGGCAGTGCTTATGCAGCCCCATCCGCAGATTTTGAAGACTGTCTGTTTGAGTAGCAATATCTCATCACACAAAAATCTCTCTTTATTTGTGGCTGCGACCTCAACGCGAATTCCCCGTTGTGGTGTTCCCCACGCGAGGATGCAAAAAGGCGCAGCCTAATCGAATTCATAGTTTCCAATAACTTATGTCTAGCGAACATCGAAAATTCTCAACCCACCTTCTTAAAGAATGGTGCCAAGGGCTGGCCAGACTTCACCTTAACCAATCCAAAAACTTTTGCAAAAATTAATGACTGGTCAGTCCTTGACATCTTCAATAACACAGACCATAATTATATAATATTCACTCAATTAATTAATTCATTACCATCCATCTCCCTTTCAAAAAGATTTGCCACCAAACGAGGAAATTAAAAAAAAATTACTACTTAACTACAAACACATTCCACTTCTCTTACACAAGCCTTAATTATAATCACTAACACTTCCTAACTAGACCAATACACTGTAAAATTAATTGCTTCAATACATTCAGCAGCTTCTTCGGCTTTTAGACTAAAGAAATCGGGACGGCAGTTCGCTTATAACTTCTGGTCTCCCCAGCTTCGCTCCATGCGTAATCGCCTCACAGCTCTCAGAAGACAACAAAAATACCTCGATCCCAGTCTTCTTCCACAACTCAAAATAAAACTTAAATTTTTTTCGGCACAATTTAAAAAACAAATCAACACAGCTAAACACAACGCATGGAAGAAATTCTGCTCATATCAAACAAGCATTTTCGGTACCGCGCAAAAATTTTATAGTAATAAATCCTTTACCCCGACAGAGCCGAAACTTGAACGTCCTCCAGCTCCCTCCTCCAAGAAAAATAATTTGGAACACTTAACAAACATTCTCTTTCCAAAAACAACCTATCCAAATTTCCAGGCACCAGTTTTCTCGGCCCCCTCGGATGTTCCCTTCACGGAGGCCGAGGTTAAAGCCACTCTCTACAGTTTCAACGTTAACAAAGCTCCAGGTCCTGATAACATTGACTTCAAAATTCTTAAACAAACTTATAACACATTATCACATATCATACACGTATGGACCAACCTTTGTCTTAAGCTTCATTACTTTCCAGAAATACTCCGCATAGGTGAGGTGGTGTATTTTCTGAAGCAAGGGAAACTTCCCTCTGAGTCCTTTTCTTACAGACCAATCTGCATTCTTCCCACTCTTGGAAAATTACTAGAAAAATTAATCGTCACTCGCTTAAACCATCATTTAGAAATTAATAACCTACTTCATCCCTATCAGTTTGGGTTCAGGGAGGGCAGATCCTGCGAAATGGCATTACAAGCAATTAAAAGTTCCTGCGCCGTTAGCCATGATGCAGAAAATTACACTACGATCATCTCTCTCGACATCAAAGGAGCTTTTGATAACGTCGAGTGGCCACATCTCTTTCGCGCTCTCCAAAAACTCAACTGCCCAGGGAATCTCGCGGGAGTCATCTGCTCCTACCTTTCGAAAAGAAACATTTTGGTAAACTGGGGCAAGGGCATGACTGAACTTCCCCAATCAAAAGGCTGCCCTCAGGGTTCCTGTCTGAGCCCTATCTTATGGAATTTATTTACAAATGACATCCTGCTCAGCATGAACTCTGGGGGGTTTACAACATACGCATATGCAGATGATTTTTCCGTTATTCCCTCGGGTCCAAGGAGGAAAGATCTGGATGATCAGGCCCAGGTGGCCCTCACACTCTTTAGTAAACTCCTAAATGATCTCGATCTAAAACTTTCGGCCTCAAAAACAAAAGCCCTCACACTTGGCTTTCCTAAAACCTTAAAAAGAAATCCCAAGATGCGGATAGACGGCATCAGCGTTCACCATGTCAATCAAAGAAAAATGTTGGGCATCACAGTTGACATACGTCTCAGATGGCTGGGCCTCATCAAAGACCTTAAACTTAAACTTCTTAGCCATTATCATAACTCAATGAAAATGGTAGGAAAGAGGTGGGGTATCTCCAGCTCTTTCCTAAAAACTTGGTACCAATTAATAATTGAGAAAATAATAACTTATGGGGCTGGCATTTGGGATGGTCATCTGACAAAGGATGCCCAAACAAAATTAAACTCAGCACAAAGACCTTTTCTTCTACAGATTGCCAGAGGTTACAAAACCATATCCACTGATGCCCTCACCGTCATCACGGGAATTCCGCATGCCCATCTGCAGGTCTCCCAAATTTACATCAAACTAATATCCAACAACTTAATAATCAAGATCTAACTTCTACTGTCTTTCCTAATATCCCAATTCAAACCATGACCTGCAGCTGGAAAATTCACTCAGCCAAGGATGTTGCTTCTCTTCTAATCAATTGCACTAAAAACAGCTATTCTCCCTCTGCTCCTGTGGCTATTTTCACCGATGGATCTAAAAAGGACAACGGTGTGGCCGCAGCATTCTGCGTGTTTGATGGTATTCAGGTTATCCATCGGTGGGCTGGCAGACTTGAGGATTATAATTCAATATTTCAAGCTGAATTGTTTGCTATCAAAAGAGCTCTTGAATGGGCAAGACCCAATCTTCAAACAAATTCACAGCTTGACATATTTAGCGATAGTCTCTCGGGTCTGCTCGCGATCTCTCGTCACCGGAGTAGAAATCCCAAAATTATAGAAATGAAAGAATTACTAATGAACATAAATCTTAATCTTTCCGTGGCACACGTTTCTGCCCACAAGGGTGTTGTCGGCAATGAGCTCACGGATACCTTGGCCAAGGAAGCCATAGAAAATCCTTAAATAAATTTTTCACTTCCTGCCCCTCCCTCTTTTGTAAAATATAGAATTAAAAACCTCCTTCTCCAAAAGTGGCAAGATTTATGGAATAATTCAGAAAAGGGAAGATTCACTTATAACCTAATTCCACAAGCCACAACAAACTGTTATTACCTCTCCCCTCCTACAACAGCCTTTTTACTGGGTCATGGACCCTTTCCTTTTTACATCCACAGGTTTCATTGCCGACGCACTTCCTTGTGTCCATGCGGGGAGGAGGGTACTCCAAATCATAACTATTATCACTGTCCCTTAACGTTGCAGTTTCCTGTAAGAAACCCTACCCCAAGACCCAATAATTGGTTGGAGAATATACTTTTAAAGAAAACTCTAAATAACAAGTTAAACAGTATTTATTCACTTTTAATGAGCATAACCAATCTCACAGACTAAATTGAATAAAAATAAAAATTATTAAATAATCTCTAGGTTTCTAAATAATAAAATTCTGAAACTTAACAAGTTTAAATAATCCTTTGACCTTCCCCATAACGTTTGCCTGCTTACAAGTCTTGGAGAACTTTCTTCAGTTCTTTTCTACATGTCTCAACGATTGCCCTCTGTCGCGTGGGGGCCCTGTCCCCGGCAATCACTAAAGTTTCATCTCCTCAGTCACCGAAAACTGCTCTCTACTCAGCCATTTTTTATGGTCTCTTCTTATTGACCAGCACCATGATGACTCTTCATCTCTTTTCAAATATTTAATCACTACAAATTGTTCAATTTTAAAGATTGTCCACTGTCGCGTGGGGGCCTGATCCCCGGCAATCTTCACTTTAACTTCTTCCCAGTCTTCAACAGTTCTGTTCCTCAGCCCATTATAATGGACACTTCTCATTCACCATCATCATGAAGTCATTTCATGGACTACCAAGCAACAAAATATGAACGCCTCCTAGCATCCAACTTCAGTACTGTATCTAACAAGTGCCACCTGTCGCGAGAGGCTGTTAAGCCTGGCACACTTCACTGAAATTTTTCCTCAACATCTTTTTTCTGTTCTGTATCATCGTCCACTGTCGGCTTTGGCTAAGGCCTAGCGAATAATGTTTTTTTTTTTTTTTTTTTTTTAAGTTTTTAAATAAACTGCGAGTAGTCCCCTTATAATCGCTCAACATCGTTCCAAGAGTGATCAGCGGGGGCTGCTTCCAGTTAAATCACTTCGTTTATGCATGCGTTATGTATTTATCTACCTATCGCTCTTTCTATATATATAGATAATGGAAATTTTGTCATCATGATAGAAATAATATTCCAAATCGAACCAAAGTTGGACAGCGAATTTATCGTACAAGTATCTTGAATGTTCGTTAACCAAGTAGCGTCCTTTTTTTTTTTTTTTTTTTTGCAGGCGGCGGCTACTCTAAAATTTCAAATCTTTATATTGTAAAACACGTATTTAAAACTGGATTTGCTTGGTGAATGTATGCATAGATCATATAAGGGTCTCAATCAAGTTTATTAATGAACACTATCCGTCATTTTTAATAAAATGGCTTATACTTTAAATTAAGCGGGACTATTTCGAAATTAGACTACCGCTAAAATTTTCTCACCACGATAACTTTTGAAATACTGAATCAATTCAAATCAAAGTTAGACAGTGAACTTATCATACAAACATCTTGGATATGTTCACTGGGCAATTTATTACGACATGTTGTTTCCAAGTTTCGGGCACTTGAAATCAGGCTGCCACTTCAAAATGTGCCATTACGATAGCTTTTTAAATTCTAAACTGATTCAAATCGAATTTGGACAATGAACTTACTGTTCAAATATCTTGGATAAGTTATCTGGGCAGTTTTCTCCTTTATTTTGTTTCTAAGTGGTGGCTACTTGAAAATTTGTCATTACAATAACTTTTGTTATACTAAATCAATTCAAATCAAATTTGCGCAGACAACTTATCGTTCAAATATCTTTGATATGTTCGCTGAGCATCTCACTCTGCCCTTTTATTTCCAAGTGGTGGAAATCACAATGTCACTTGAAAATTTCTTATCACGTTAACTTTTGAAACGATTAATTAATTCGAACCAAAATTAGACAGTGAATTTATCATAAAAATATCTTGAATGATTTAACTGGGCAAGTTGCTCCACCATTTAGTTCCCAAGATGAAGCCACTTAAAATCAAGCTGCCACTTGAAAATTTATCGTCACAGTAACTTTTGAAATATTGAACTAATTTGAACCAAAGATGGACAGTGAACTAATCTTACAAATATCTTGAATTAGTTAAGTGAGCAACTTACTCTTCCATTTTGTTTCCAAGTAGTGGCCACTTAAAATCAGGCTGCCACTTGAAAGTTTTTCATAGCAATAACTTTTGAAATATTGAACTAATTCGAACCAAAGTTGGGCAATGAACTTATACAAATTTCTTGAATAAATTCGCTAGGCAACTTGTTTCGCCATTTTCTTTTTAAGTGGCGGCCACTTTAAAATTTATCATCACGATAACTTTTGAAATACTTAATCAATTCGAACCAAATTTGGACGGTGGATTTATTATTCAAATATATTAGATGATTTTGCTGGGCAAGTTACGAGAGGGGGTCAACACCCTTGAGTTTTCAGGAACCCCATAGGCTCCCAGGTTTCCGGACCACACCTCCAAACTTTTACCGGACTAGTCGCTTGACCGGCGCCACCATGCCATGGCGCCTTGATGAGCTCGTCTGACGTCAGAATTTTAAGGAACAGCGTGAAATTGGGTTTAATGGTGTCGGTAAGACACAGAGAACAGGCTAACATCCAAACTCTTTCACTGAGGCAGACACCGTGTCTGTTGTGTCAATCGCTTCCTTGGCTGTTGGCACGGGGTATCACCGTAAGAATATCTTGGATTTGTTAAGAGAGCAACTTGCTCCGCTATTTTGTTTGCAAGGGGCGGTCACTTGAAAATTTGTGAACACAGTAACTTTGAAATACTGAATTAATTTGAATTAAATTTGTAAAATAGATTCCTCTTAGAAATTCATTTGATATGTTCGTTTGCCAACTTGATCCATCCATTGTTTCCAAGTGGCGGACAACTGAAAATTTCAAATTCACATATAAAAGGTATTTATGAACCAATTTGCTTAAATCTTCATACGTGCATAGCCCTCTTCAATATTTTCAATAAACTGTAGCCGTCATTTTTTTTCAAAATGGCGACCATTCGATAGGAAAAAAGAAATCAACCTACCCTTCCGAGTGAGCCGGAAGGACTTGTTTTTACCCAAAACACTTGTTTCGTGTTTTTACAATTTATGGTGTTAGCTTACACAGTTTTCTTTCATGTCAGAAAATCGCGCTATGTAGGGAATTTTACAACTAAATATTTGTTAAGGAGCATCAAAAGTAAAATTTTAAGTTAAGTTATAATTTCGCGCAGAATGATAAAAAAGTGCAAAGATTTTTGAAAAATTTGATACCAAGGTCTCTTCGATGACATGATCCTAGTTGATATTATTTTGCAGATCTCTGACCATAGTGATAATACCCGTGCGAAAAAAACCTGAGTAAATATTCGTTTTGTCTGAGTCAGTTTTTGGTGACTGTAATAATAATTGCAAATTCGTAATAATATCGATTTTATATGACATTATATAATAATTCCCCATCATATTATAGATATGGAGAACTTGAGTATTCGTCAAAATTTCTTATCTCGTTTTTGATATTTTTACACGTTTTGAGGTGGGAAGAATACGAGTATCAAAAACTAGTGTATTGTTCGTCTAGTAGGTTAGTCAGTTTGTTAGTTTGTTGGTTTGTTAGTTACTTTATTACTCTGTTTGTCAGTGCTAGCATTATTGTAAGAACGAATTATCGTACAGAGGTCGTACCAGTTTTAAAACATCATTTATGGTACTGACCAGAACTCAATAGATATTCAACAATCTATACTTTGGGAATTTTGTACGTTATTCGAAATTTAAGATTTTTTTAGCAAGGCAGAAAAAGCCAAAGTTTCCCATAAACGTACGTTATGATGATTATACTTAATGCAGAGATTTCGGACCAGTTTCAAATCATCATTTATTATACTTACATAAATATTAGTCAATATCAATATTCTAATCAAAAAGTTTTGTAAGTTATTCAACATTAAATATTTTCATATTGTGCTAGCTAGCATAGGGCAATATATACATACGTTTGGATTATGGAGATTATAATATGGAATTGCATGAAATCAAAATGCTAAAAGGACACCAATGACAAATAAGTAAAATATATCGAAGCAGGAGGAAGGTTAGCCTAATAGGTGGGACATTTTAGTTTCCGAACATGTCACTTTACAGACCGAGTTAATTACTCTTATCATAAATGGGTATGCCCTGTAGCAGTAACTTTTGAGGACAAACGTTTGATTGAGAACTGAGCACAGTCCACTTCTGTCAACCAGTTTCGATTCATGGTGAAAGTAGATAGTTTGGGTGTCAGATTTTTGTACGTATCGGTTTCTACCCGATCCGAAACCCGAACATTAAATGAAAATCAATAATTCCTCTAAAAATCATGCTTTTTTTTTTTTTTTTTTTTTTTCTTTACGTTATAAAATAAAGAAAATTTTCCTTCTCATACAGTTGATAAATCATTTTAAAAAGAATTTAAAATGTAATTACTAAAACGCTATGCTAAATATTTAAACATTAATAATAATCTTTAATCATCTAGGCGTGTTGTGCACTTCAATCGTACAAAAATGTGCTGCAATTAGTGTTTGTAGTATATTGTTTAGTGCATATATTAAAAATAAATGAATAAGGCATTTATTTGTTCATTGCTTTTGTTTGCACAGTATGGATGCTTACTTTACTGTAATAATTTGCGTGTACGCGTATATTTAATCATGAATATATATAGTATGTTTATATCAATTATACAGTAATAATTATATCAAACACATTTCTTTTTATTATTATAAACTGTTTTTGAAAGTTGTTCTCAAGTCGACCCGACTCGTTGAAAATAAAACTCGAACCGAACTCGAACCCGACCTGCACGAAAAATATTAGTCAACTCGACCTGAACCCAACTCACAAGAGAAAAAATTTAGTCAACTCGACCCGTTTACTAGTTTTAATGCAGTCAAAGTACCGTCTACTTTCGATATCGAGGTATACTGTTGAAATTTGCAGCAGAAAAAAGACAAAAATCGGTTATTTTAACACTTGTGTAAAATTACAGCGAAAAATAAACGAGAATACTAAAAAAAATCCATTTTATATACATATTTGGAGGTTTAAAATTATATTTTAATTAATGGCTTATATACATCAATGACTTATAGTAATGTACAAAAATATGGACATTTGTATACTTCAGAAATGAAGTATACAACTGTCCATATTTTTATTGATAAATGAAATATTTAAAAAAAAAAAAAAAAGAACAACGAAGTTCGGGAATCTCGATTATTTATTTTTAATTTAAAATGGTTGTAAATTTATAGAGATTGTATAAAAAAATTAAGGTGGAACATTAATAATGTTTCTGCATAAACATTAAAGTACTTATCTTGTACTTTATAAAAAAATTTCCAATAATGGAAAGCAATATTTAGACATCAAGCATACACAATTACTTATAATCCAAAAATTATTTGTTTTTTAAGAATAATATATTTATGATGCATAACATTTTATTTAATTTTTATAATATAAACTATACACCAACTTTGTTAAATTGGATAGTATTTTATTAAGAAAATTTGGTCCTGGATAATTACGAAAATTACAGAAAACTAGCAACTTTCTGCTCAATCTATTTTATGTATCACTCTCATTAGTTTTACAGAAAATTAATTTCTCGAAAATATATATATATATATATATATATATATATATACTAGCTGACCCGACAAACGTTGTTTTGTCATATAAATTATTTCTAGAGAATATTTTGCTAGAAAAAAATAACTAACTTATTGTAAGTGTGTAAGGATGTGGTATATAAGTGGAAGATGTATGGAGCGCTGTTAACGGTGAAAGAATATAAAATAACAAAACACCAATCATTTATTTTTTTAATTTATTAAAATTGATTCTTTAAAATACATATCGCTACTTATAACAATATTACTAAAAAACAATATCAATCCCTTAATGCAACAGAGTGTACAATATTTTTTGTTATCCCATCTTTCGCCAATAAAAACAAACTGGATGGTTTGCCCACTGGAGAGCCACGTATAATTGTCCGTGTGAAAAACATGATGTGCTCAAATCTAAGCCACAGACAGACATCGTTTGGCCCTGAGACATATTGATAGTCATTGTAAATGCCAATCTAATTGGAAATTGAGGGCGTTTAAATTGAATTGGCACATCTGCGGGTATAATAGGGATTCGCAGTAGTAATATATTTTCACCTCGGAATTTGCCATTTAAAATGATGGCTTCGATAACATTTTTCATTATTTTTTTTTATGACTAATCGCGTGCCGTTGCACAACCGTGGTGGGTTCAAATTACGAAGCAAAATAACCGGAGATCCAATCTTCAGTTGTAAAATATGCGGTGGCATGCCTGGTAAATCCAATGAGTTTAAAAACTTTGTTGGATAATTTACAGCTTCGGTGGCATCGCAAACTGTATCATTAGATTTGTATGACACCAAGTCTCCTGGTAACAAATGTTGTATCTTGAGATTCAATTCGTTGACGTCCACATTTTTTGCTGCTAAAATTGCTCTTTCTGCCAGCCACTCATGATTTGTGTATCGTCTGTGTACATCGGGAAATATCTGGTCAATAAGAGCATCTTGAGAATCAATGATTGTGCAGAAATCGGTCGGTAATTTTATGCATCCAGTTTCATCTGTAGTAACTTTTCCATCGCCGATATCTAACAATTGTTTTGAGAATGTTTCAGCGGATGGATCTTGAAGCTTTTGAACGCACAAATTTACTTTCAGTTGTACTTTTTCAACATTAAGCCACAATGACGATGATTTTAAGCATGCGTTGATCTCATCAGCGTATGTTGAACGCGGAATAACGGGAAGTGCTTGTCTGAAATCACCTGAAAAGTGTAACAGAGTGCCGCCAAATAGTTTGTCGTTGTTTTTATATCTTTCAATGTCCTGTTCGACGCCTCAATCGAATGTTTGTGTGCCATAGTGCATTCATCCCAGATAAGAATTTTACACTATTTCAGCACTGTGGCCATGGACGATTGTTTTTTTATGTTGCACACTGCGTCTGGGTTATTTTGAATATTTAGTGGCAGTTTAAATAATGAATGAGCTGTTCTGCCTCCATCCAATAAAGTTGCCGCAATACCAGATGATGCAACAGCCAAAGCGATGCCATTATTTGATCGTATTTCGGCGAGAATTAGCGAAATAAGGAATGTTTTGCCAGTTTCACCTGGTGCAACCAAAAAAAAAAAATAATAATAAAGAAAAAAGAATCCACCTTGTCCTACCAAAACTGCGAGCATGATGCGGTCGTAAACGGTTCTTTGTTCTTCATTCATTAGTGGGACATTGCGAGCAACAATCGCTGCCATTTCTACAGTATTGCATTGTAGTTCACGATTCAATTCAGTGCTTATTAAATCAGATGCATTTCGATTTGTTGAATGCATACCGAAATGACTGAGTGGTAAGTTGGCAATGATAATGCAAAGATCTTCAGTAGCAATCAATGCTTCATTGTACATAGCGTCACTGAATACTATCGTTAGATCGTTGCACCGTGAACGATGTTGATGCAATATATCATCAGTCATTGAATCTTTGTGATTATCCCATAATGTCTCTGCTCGGGCCGGGAAACATGTAGTCAACACTATAGCTAATAGTAGACGAATTTGTTTTGCTGTATAGTTCAGTCCTACTTCAGCAAGCATACACTCCCACTGGTTGTCGTCTTCCAGCAAGCCGAGTGCAAGGCATGCATCTTTATACGTTGGATACTGTTGTCCATTCACTTCACGTAAATCTTGAAATGACAAAGGGCCGATGACATTAACCAATAACAGTCGAAGATAAAAGCACTCAGTCTGCCTTGGATTGACTGTAAATACTCGTCCCAAGGTGTTTGATTTGAATAAACCGGGACATGCATCAATCGGCGTGCCTTGCTTGCGGGGCATCCATTTTTTTGTTGGAGCCCATGTGAAATAGCATGGTACTTCTGAATAGAGTAATGTCCGTGCAAAAGCATCCGCACGATTACACAATTCAAAAAATTCGGTGAGTGTAGTTTTTGGTGGATTTATAGCACGATCAATCGCTGTCTCGCTCGTGAAATATACACGCTGGCCATTTTCAAGATGGACGGCTAAATGAAGAACTGCTGGATCCCGTTCATGAATTGGGAAACCAAAGATACGCCAAACAGCTTCATTGGAGCTGACGTACCGGCCAATTTGGTAAAGTGTTATTTCATCGTTGTTATTCACCGGAGGAGCATTCACATTGGTATTTTCAACTCGAAATACAGCCATATCACTGCCTTTATTCACATACTTGCAAATGTATTTGATGCTCTTCACTGAACTACAGAACTGAACATTAATATGAGCATTGAATGTTTTGCTCAGCAGAGGCGAATATATGGTACCACCCAACGGTTATCAATGCCAATATCTATGTTGTTGACATAGATGACCGCCATAGATGATAAGATTGTCCGCCATTATCGGGATTTCTTCGACGATATATTGGATATTCGTCAACATTTGTGATCGTGAAATTTTTCGGAAAACTTTTAGTACATTTTCCATCTGCACAAATAATAATGGCCTAAAAATTCATTTTTCATTTTAACATAAAATAACTCCGTCGGATATTGACGAATTTTTTAAAAGAATATACCATTTTAACTAATTTTAACATTTTAACAATATTAACGTTCGAAGAATATTTTAAACACTTACGGTTAAAAATTCATTTTTCATTTCAATATTAAATTCTGACATCGTGTTTACGATTCTAAAATATTAACTTTGAAAAAATATTTTAAACACTTCGTAAGATACGGTTACGATTCTAAAAATATTAATTTTGAAAAAATATTTTAAACACTTCTTAAGATACCGTTAAAAATTCATTTTTCATTTCAACATTAAATAAATTCTGACATCGTGTTTACGACAACTCACGCCATCTAGGTGGAAAAGTTGTTGAAAGAGTTGGTTAAAAATTAATTAAGAAAGAACTAATTAAGTTACAACTTTCATTTGTAAATCTAAACCATTCTCGAATCCACCTGAAGACACACAAAAAATATCATTAAACTCAGTCCAGCCTTTTAGGAGGAGTTCAGTGACATACACACGCACAAAAGAAATATATATATAAAGATATATATATATATATATATATATATATATATATATAATAATAATAAATAAAATAAATAAAATAAAATTGAGAAAAATTGTGCTAAAACATTGAAAAATCTTGGATCTCTTGGCGGAACTTGAAATTTGGCACTGAAGCAGCTCGGATGTTTCTCGCCAAAATGTTTACTTATGCATTTGCGATACCCATATCAACTCATCGCCGAAATGACCACAAAATTATAAATAAATAAAATTTTATCCGTGATTTTAAATGAATAAAATAATAAATAGTGAGCATGAATATAGAGACAATTAGAAAGAAATATACACTTACTAACTTGTTTTACATTTATAAACCGGCAATGCAATTCATTTTATAAATGAAAAAAAAAAAAAAAAAAAAAAAAAAATCAAACACTAAATACATTAACACTAAACACATCTTTAAAAGATACAACTTAACATTTCTTATTTAAAATATGCCATAAGTTATATTTTCATACTATTTCAAAAATTACTCAAAACTTAAAAAAAAAAAAAAAAAAAAAAAAACTTTTTCGATATTGTTTGTTTCGATACTGATTATTATTAATTTTTTTTTTCTTTTTCTTTCAAAAAAGAAATGCTGGCAAAAGCAGAATTTAGTTTAGGACGGAGGACTATTAGTTTTTTTTTTTTTTTTTTTTTTTTTTTTGTCAAATTATAACATCGCTTTCAAATTATTCAATTATATTTTCGATAAATTTCAGATTTCGATAAATGTCCAACTATCGAAAAATGATTTCGAAAAATGTCCAACTATTAAAAAATGACGCCATAAAAATCCCAGATTGAGACTAATAGACCCCAGTCCTAAAAAAAAAAAAAAAAAAAGTAAATAAATAAATAAATATCCTGTACTTACATTACCCTACTACAATTATGATGATTTCAAAGTGGGAGAAACGCTGCCTGTAAATGTTGTTTCTTGGTCAATATAATATCCGTGCGTGAAAACAAAATCCGTGCAGTGAGAACGCGAAAGTATTTTTACGTCCTGTCCGAGTTACTTTCTGGAGATCGCAGCAACATCGGCATAATGTGTCATTATATGGATTAATGGAGAAAGTAGATGCACTCTTAATATTGTATTTTCTTGTTACAAAGGCTCCTGTCGTTACTACTGTTATAGCCAAGTTATCGTTACTGGTTTTAAAGAAATTTAGTTATTAAAATTTATTATTACTATTATTATGTAAAGATATTATTACTAGCAAACTTGTGCGAAATTTTAGCACTTTATTTCTTTTCTTATTTATCTTTAAAATTTGAAACTTATAAATATTTTACTAATTTCACCACCTAATTAAAATTTTAATTTACCAGAAGCCAAATTATTATTATAACCAAATAAATATTGTGCAATAGTGAAACCAGAATCATTCAAAAGTTTCGAAATAAAATTCATGGTTGACGACTCAGATTTCATATTTCCGCTGGCAGTACAGTTTTAGTAAAGGATCCCCATGACGCTTTTTAAATTTTTATCGCCAAAAATACAATGACATTTTACTTATTGTGGCGTATTAATATATATATATCCTGTTTTGAATATACTTTTTATGATTGCGTTTTTTAGTGAATTTATGATAGTAAATCATATTCCGTTTATATTTTTAAAATATTGCTAGGTTTAAAATGACAATTAAAAAGATTCTGAAGAAATAACTTTTAAAAATACATTTTCCATAAAATACTATCATCATACTAATGTCGTCATGTTTTCTTATTAGATCATTGAGCTGCGTCCGCGTGCTTCAATATTGTCCATTTATAAATATTATTTTTTATCCTCGCGTATTTTATTAATTTCACCACTATCGTACCGTTTCTAAAAAAATAATTGGAACTGGTCCAATCTATATATATAAAAGAACACTTCCTGAGTGAGTGAGTGAGGGGGTGATCTATCAACGCCCAGACCAAACCCCTGGACCTAGAAGCATGAAATTTTGTGACAATGTTCTTTCCATGACGTAGGCATCCACTAAGAAGCGATTTTACAAAATTCGCCCCCCAAGGGGGGGAGGGGGGGCAAAACGTGATTTCACAAAATCTTTCATATCTCAAACAAAAAAACAGATATCCGTAAAATTTTTGCTTTAAAATATAGCTAATACAAATGTCAAAAAACCAATTTCTGGAATTTTCAAAATTCGGTCCCCAAGGGAGGCGGGGGGGCAAAACGTGATTTCACATGCGTAAAAACGTGATTTCGCATAATCCTATATATCTCAAACAAAAAAATAGATATGCGTGAAATTTTTGCTCTAAAATATAGCTAATGCAAATATCTAAAAACCAATTTCTGGAATTTTAGAAATTCAGCCCCCAGGTGGGGCAGCAAGGGGGGGGGGAGGGGGGTAAGGGGCAAAAACAAATAGAAATACAGTTAGGGCGTTCAAAATTGATACAGATAGGTTTTAGAGGCCTGCAAGTCGAATGAGGATATTTTCGATTGTGTAAAGTTATTAGGAGGGGCAGGAAGGGGGAGGGGAGAGGGGGGGGGCAAAAAATAAAAATAGAGTTAGATCGCTCAAAATTGATATATAGAGGTTTTCGATACCTACAAATCGATTGCGGATATTTTCGAATTTTTAAAATTATTAGGTGGGGCGGGAAGGGGTGGGGGGGGGGTAAGGGGGGGGCTATGGTAAAAAACAAATACAAATACAGTTAGGCCGTTCAAAATTGGTATAGATAGGTTTTAGAGGCCTGCAAGTCGAATGGGGATATTTTTGAAAGTGTAAAGTTATTAGGAGGGCCGGGAAGGGGAGGGGGGTAGAGGGGCAAAAAAAAAGAAAATAGAGTTAGATCGTTCAAAATTGGTACATAGAGGTTTCCAATACTTACAAATCGATTGCGGATATTTTCGAATTTTTAAAATTATTGGGAGGGTGGGAAGGCGGGGGAGTAGAGCGACAAAAAAAATAAAAATAGAGATATATCGTTCAAAACTGGTGCATAGAGGTTTTTGATACTTACAAATCGATTGCGGATATTTTCAAATTTGTAAAATTATTAGGATAGACAGGAGAGGGGGGGGGGGCGAAGTGGGAAAATAATAGAAATAAGGGTTAGAGCATGTTGGGAATATTTTCCGAAGACAGTAAGAACCCGGTGCGACATTTTTTCTAATCAGATTTTGTTTCTCTTTTTTTTCACGTGATAAAAATTAATGCAATTTTGAGAATTCATTATAGTGATTCATTTAAAAATAGGGACCAGCGAAGCGGGCTGTGCCTGCTAGTATTATATAGATTATTAGAAGGAGAAAATTTTATATGGAGAAATATTATATAGATTATTATCGTATTTCGCAAATTTATTTTTTATATTATTTATTTATCTAGATTTATTATAATTTATAGTATCATCATTATTAAATTATTTATTATTTAGATTTATAAAAATAATTTTTAATTATTTTTTATGGTTGCCTTCAATTTTCTAAATATTTTGAGCACAATTTGGTAATTTATCGTAGGACCCTCTGTAACAAAGTAGTAAGTAATATCCTGATATTATCCAATCAAGGGCCGTCTCCATACGCTATTAGCCAGTTTTGTGTGCTTGAGGTGAATACTGAGCTTCCGAATCATTTGAATGTACAGTGTATATTAAAATATTTATGTTCGCATATAAAAAAAAAGAGAGAGAGAGAGAGAGACGAGACAGAAAAAAAGAAAGAAAGAAGAAATTTAAAGATGGGAGAAAAAAAAAAAAAAACCTTTTTCTATTTTATTTTTTTTTTAAGTATGCATATATTTACCAATTTGCAACATAACCTTAATGTCACCTGTCATTTAATTTCTTTCTCTAAAATTATTTAAATTTTATAAAAAAAAAAAAAAAAAAAAAATTAAAAATTGAATTAACATTAATTAAAAAATTAAATTAATTCTCTGATCATAACGAATGCAAATTATGATTAATTAATTAATTAATTAATTAATTTGCACAACCAAGTAATAGGCGCATACTATAATGAATATTAAACCCTTTCGTCAAGAAAAACACAAACAATGTTTGTTGCATATTGAAAGAATTTGAATACTTCACAGAACATTACCTCTCATTTCGAAACTTGCGTTTTGTAAAAAAAAATTAAAGGCTCTGTTCATATATTTTTATAGCTTAAAAGGGTAATAAGAATAATAATAAAAAAAATTAAGTGACGTCTAGTTAAGGTTAAAATAAATATGAAATCAGTATGTTGGGACCACCATGAATTTTTCTTGTATATTTTCTATACAAATTTGCGCAATACAAATTATTTATTAAATTTGTTATTTATTAAAATCATTATTTGTTAGAATTATTTTGTGTGATGAATGCAGATGATTTCCCAAATGAAATAAAGCTTTTTTTTCCTTTCTTTTTTTTAAAGTGTGTTTTCTGTAGTAAAAAAAGTATGTACTGACTAAATAATTTATTTAAAGACCACACTGAAGAATTTCGATGACATTCTATTATCACCCAAATGATGTCACATATCGTTCAAATATAACTGAGTTACAAGGAATTCATTGTATAGTTTTCATTGATGTATATAATGTTTGTGGCTTGTGCGCAGGGATATACAAAAGAATTTCGTATCATTATCATCTATAGACGGTATTTCTTAAAAGTGCATTTTAACATGGGTACACTCCATTAAACATAGTGCAATAAACATATGTTTTTAGAATGTCTAAAATTTTGGTTTCTGTAGAAAATAATTGGCACAGAAATAGTAATTAGTTTACACAAATAAATATTTGACACCAAATTTAGTTCAACTATTTATGATTTACATTTTACAAGAAATTAACACAAGGCTATGGGTTATAAATAAATATATATACTCATATAGAGAGACACGCAGTGGCGTATCGTGAGTGACGTTTTGGGTATGCTCCATACTGGTGGCTAGGAACAGCTCGTTATCATGGAAAGCTCGTATATTTCATTGGCTGTTTAAATGTCGTAATATCTACGTTGTTTCTCGAAACAAGCGAATTAGCCAATAAGATGCTTAAATATCAGTTTTAATGTACTGTTTCTAACTACTCATCTGGAGCATGCCCTAAACGTCATTCACGATACGCCACTGAGAGACAGATATAGTCAGATAAATACAGCAGGCGATTGAGGGGCCGGTATCTCTCTCAGAAACGTATCTGAAATAGAGTTCTGCATCGGGTCGGGTTGACTGATTATTTTCCCCTGTGGGTCAGTTTCGTGTTCTGATCGGATTTAATTTTTAACGAGTTGCATCCACTTGAGAACATTTTAATTATTTTTTTTTCTTTTTTCGAAAGATTGGAGTGTAAGGTTGATTTTTTTATAAAAATTATGTGAAAAATACCAGATCCGGGAATCGAATCCAGGCTCTCTGCTTAACATGCAGATGCTCTGCTACTGAGCTACCCTGGCTGATAACCAGCTCGGCATTTCTCATATAATTCCATTGGCAAGGTCCTCGTGTCTGCACCAAACTTGCCAACGGATTTTATATGAGAAATACCTAGCTGGTTATCAGCCAGTGTAGCTCAGTGAGAGAGCTTTCGCACACTAAACGGAGAGCCCGGGATCGATTCCCGGCTTTGGTATTTTTCACACAGTTGGTATAAAAAATCAACCTTACACTACAATCTTTCTAAATGAATTTTCATGGTTGATGAATTATTCAATATAATTTCTAAATTTTAAATTTTGTTTTCCCAAAATAAGCAGTAATTTGTTTTTTGTTTTTATAATTATAGCTGTACAACTGCTATAAACACCACTATATTTAACCATTATTAAATATTGGCCTACACAAATTGTTATACGTAGTAAAGTAAACATCCATATCGAACAAAAGTCATGAACAAAGAAACATGAATATATATATTATCCTCATTATCACCATCAATTTCAGCTTTTATTTATCCACTACAAAATAAAGGCCTCTCCAAGGTGATTCCAGTCTACCCTGTTTTCTGCAAGTATTCTCCATTCTTCCCCTTCAAACTTCACAATTTTATCTCTCCAATCACACTGTGGTCTCTTCCTTCGTCCTTCCTTATCTCTCGGTATCGAAAATAGGATTTTGGTGATCCATTTATCATTGTTTCTTCTTGTAAGGCACCCGGCCCAGCTCCATTTTAATGTATTAATCTTACAAATGACAACAGTAGCTTTGCTTTGCACCCAATCCATATGTTTTGCTTTCTGTTTCTTCGGGTAAATCCTAACATGCATATCCCCATGCTTCTCTGAGTTGTTGTTGGTTGATTGTAGGGTTTAAGGCCGATTGACTACGATGGGGTCCTAGGACGAAGATGGGATGCCCTCCGTGGGGTCTTTATAAGGAGTCTTAGCTCGTATTTACGCAAGTTTCTGAGAAAACCACGGAAAACTCCGAATGGCTAGGTCGATGAGCGCGATTTAGGGTAGAACCTAGCACTTCCCATCTACCAGCTTTGAGCGCAGAACCGCTCGGCCGCTGTTTCTCTCGATTGTTTGAAGCATTTGCATAGTTTCACACGTTAATGTCCAAGATTTTGAAGCATAAGTTAATACAGTCAAAATATACTGACCAAAAAATTTTTCTTTTCAAACATATTGGGAGGTCACTTTTGAATAGCATATATAGAACATAAGTATTAAACAATAAATTACAAGCACTAAACTTTTTGTACACTTGAAGTACGTAATTCACATAAAAGTTAAAAAATTATTCTTAATCCATTTCTCAGATTTTTGAGTTTTTAACTTAGTAGATTCGTAACTACATTTTTATTTATTTTTAAGATAGCTTTCTAACTGTGTAACAAAGAAAATGTACTTTACTTTATAACTAAAATGTTTTGCATGATTTTTGGATGAAATATTAATTTTATTTAGATTCAAGTTTCGGGTCGGGTGCGGGTAATCAAAATTCTCGGTCGCGGGTTCGAGTCGATTATCGGGTAGATGAAAATTTTTGTCGGGTTCGAGTCGGGTTTCTGATTGATTTAAAATTTATCAGTCGGGTTCGGGTCGGGTATGCAGGACTCTAACTGCTTATGTAGATATATTATATAGCAATTATAACAAAATTGTATTTTAGCAACAATAGTATATTAATTATATATTTTTTTCATATATGTGTATGTGTTTATTTATAGTATAACTAATTATTTTCTTTCAGAACAAGTAGTATTGAATAAAGATGCTCGGCAATTTTAACTTATTGTTTTAACTAAGGTTTTTTTTTTTTTTTATAGACTTTGTAAGTTTGCTAAAGTTTTATATATTTTATAATTCCCACTTTTATGTGTATTGGAATAAATTCTACATCCCACACTCTGATTAATTTCAAAACCTGAATGAAATACCAGCAAAACAAGAACACCGATTTTCTTTTTTAGCCGCATTTTAGGCCACATTACGCAACTGATTCTTCCATTGTGATACCTTGACCTTTCAGCCTTTCATGGATAGGCGGTATATGTATGTTTTTATTCCACTTCCCACTTTAACTGCCGAGAAATATTCATAAAATGACAGGAATACGAAAAAAAAAAGAGAGAAAGACAAAAAAAAAAAAAAGTAAAACTTCTAAAAAAAAAAAAAAAAAAAAAAAAAAAAAGCAGTGTTGTGAATTTTCTTCTTTTCTCTATTCAATAAAAACTTTTTGTACAATACCAGTAAAGTTAACAGCTTTTTTTTTTTTTTTTTTGAAACGGCGAGTGCAATTCGTATGCAGATTAACATGAAGTGAAAAAAATATATTACTGATTAAAACAAACATTCTTTAGACTAAGATAAAATGATATTTATTTATTTAAAATTGTTATTTTGAAACGAATCCCTTATATGTTTTCATATATAAGTAATTGCTATTGATTTAAAATAAATTGTTCATGTTTACTGATTGAACCCTTTCAGTCTTTCAAATAAAACAATAAGTTCAATATTAATTTCTAAATATAATTCAAAAGTCGCAAAATGTTAGTTGAAAACACGAGTTATAAGAGTTCGTATTAATAATAATAATGACCATAATGACCCTCTTCTGTCAGGAACGATTCCGGTTTAGACCGCTTCAAAAGAGAGACTTTTGGAAGCCTTTTTTTTTTTTTTTTTTTTTTTTTTTAACCTTAGAAATGCTATGTATTTTTAGTTTTATTTATTTATTTTTTTATTAATCTGCATAAATGTTACATCATTAGAAATATCTTTCAAAACTGAACACTTTTTGTGCTTGCAATTTTCCCTTAATCTCAATATGCAAAAAGATTTCAACGAAAGTTTATAACTACCATTGCAATTCTAAAATACCCATGGAGGATAAAATTAAAATGTAATATAAAATTCAATCATAAAAATTATGGGCTAATAGTTATTACATCATTTTCTTGCAATAATGATAATGTACTTATCTATATATATAAAAGAGTACTTCCACTCACTTACTCACTCACTCACTGACTCATCAACGCACAGCAAAATCTACTGGGGCCACTGACTCGAAACTAGGTCAGATTATAGAACATGTAGTGTAAGCACCCCCTAAGAAGCGATTTTGCGAAATTTGCCCCCAAAGGGGGTTGGGGGGCGCAGGACGTGTTTTCACGTAAACCTTCACATCTCAAAGAAAAAACCAGATATCTGTAAAACTTTTGCATTAAAACATAGCTAACACAAATGCCTAAAAATCAGTTTCTGGAATTTTGGAAATTCGGTCCACAAGAGGGGGTGCGTGGCAAAATGCGATTTCACATGCGCAAAAAATGATTTTTTAAAAAACCTTCATATCTCAAAGAAAAAAATAGATATACGTGAGATTTTTGTTTCAAAATATAGCTAACATAAATACCTAAAAACCAATTTCAGGAATTTTAGAAATTCGGCCCCTAATGGGGGGCATGGGGCAAAACGTGATTTCCCAAAAACCTTTATATCTCAAAGTAAAAAACAGATATCCGTAAAATTTTTGCTTTAAAATATAGCTAACACAAATATCTAAAAATCAATTTTTGGAATTTTAGAAATTCAGTCCCCAAGGAGAGGGGGAGGAAGCAAAACAATATCTGCATTTATCTTCTATGTATAATATGGATTACTCCGTGATATGGATATTTCTTTTAAAATAACGTTTTAAAAATAATTATTTTAATTTTTAATTGTTGCCAAAAAAAAAAAAATAATAATAATAATAATACGAGTTGATTTATTTTACGACATATAATAAAATATATTTTCACGCGAATAGTAAAAGAAATATTAAATAATAAATCTTCTTAGGCTGTGACAAAATGACGTCATTATCAAAACTAAATATTAATAATGAAAATCCAACATATTTCGCAAATTTTGTTTCATAATCTTTTTTAACATACCTCAATTCTAGATTTCTTTTTAATAGTGTTTTTATTTATTCATTTATTTATTGGCATGTAAAATACGTTTGGCAGAAAGCTAATTCAGCATTATATTCAGATTTAATTATTCATAATGCAGGGTAATTTTTTTTAAATTTTGATGCTGAATTAGATACGACATTTTTCGCCAAGAAGTCTACTTTCGTGATAGCAACTTTAAGCCAAGTAGCCCATAAAGTACATGAACAAATAAATTATAAAATATTGAGAAAAAAATTGATAGGTAGAAAGAAAGAAAGAAACAGAAACAATAATCTCATAAATTATGTATTTTTGTTTAAAATTTTGACAAAAATTCAAAAGTCACCAAGGGGAACTATAATAAACCGGTACCACGATAAGGTTAAACATTTTTTTTTTTTTTTCTGTATTCCAACCACTGTTAACTAACTGTGAAATACATATAGTCACAAAAAGTTAGTTGTCTCACAGCATATTGTAATATTATATTTGACGTGAAATTGCTGTCATTTTATGGTCGACCGGAAAAATCGAATAAATATAGGAAATAACGCAAAAGTAAATATTATGTACAGTACGTTACAGTGTTGTTCATATGTAATTAAAATTCAAATATAAATGGGTTACTTGAATTTTTTCGATACTGTCTGTTTCGAAATTGTCATTTGATAAGCACAAAAGTGGGAGCACACTGGTATGGCATTGACACATGCAGTAGCGTCACACACCGGAAGCGAGCTTTTGAGCAATTTCAATGAATTTTATTTTTATTTTTTATCTATAAAGCGATATAGAAAAGAATTTTCGTTAAATATAGTGGCCAGCTAAGCGGGTAAAATTTGTCCGAAGAAATCCATAGGAGCTGAGGCAACAATTTTTAGTGTATGGCTTATTTACGTCTACCCAACACCCATTGCAACGGGATTTTGAGAATTTCCCCATTTTCCTCCTTAAGGAAGGGGGAGCAATAAACACGTTTTCAAGCATAACTTTGCTTAAAATTATCACACTAAGATTAATTTTTATGTGTGGGTTGGTTATGCCTTCTCAACATGCACTATCAAGGAATTTTACGAAATTTCCCTCTCCCTCCCTTCTTTATGGGCGGAGTGGGGGCAAAAACACATTTTTTAAGAGTAACTCTGTTCCAAAGTACCTCAAGAAAACGATTTTTTGATATGTCGGTTGGTTACGCGTGCATACTCAACACACACACTACAAAGGGGTTTTGTGAAATTCCACCCTACCGTTCTTGGAAGGTGGGGACAAAAAACATGTATTCATGTGTAACTCTTCACTAAATTATCTTAGGAAGGAGATTTTTGATGTGTGGGTCGGTTATACGTACCTAACTCATAGTATAAAAAGATTTTGAAAAATTCCCTCCCCTATCTTTTCTTTATGAGCAGGGGAGTAAAAAACACGTTTTAAAACATAATTTTGCTTCAAATAATCTCAGGATCTCGATTTTTTTTCATGTCTGGTTAGGTGTGCAAGATGCACTATAAAGGGATTTCGCGATTCCTCCCCCCCCCCCTCTTCTGGGCTGGCGAGGCAAAAAACACGTTTCAACCTTAAATATACTCCAGATTACTTTAGAATGATGAATTTTGATCAGTGGGTGTTGATTAAGTGTACGGAATATGCACTTTGATGGGAGGAAATTTTGCAAACTTTCAACATTACCCGTATGGGAAAGGTAGTAAAAAATAGGTAAGGTACTGCCGAAGGCATTGGGGCTCGAGATTCGAAAAGTGTGGGGAGCAGGAAAACCGCTACTGAAGTAGCGGGAACTATGACTTACATTTTGACTGATTTCTTTCTTTCGTTTTTTTTTTTTTTTTTTGAGATTTTTTTTATTATTAATGATATGAAATATTGAGAATTCATTTCGATATAATGACCAGCGAAGCGGGCAAAGCCTGCTAGTCTGATATAAACAAACAGTTGATTGTGACGTCATATTTATCAAATTAGTTAAAATAAATAAGGTTACAAATAAGGTACCTAAAGTTACTTCGTTACAAATATGGTATCTTATTTGTAACGAAGTTTTGATTAGATATTTTAGAATTAATTAAAATATGAAAATAATTTCAAAATTGGACATTTAAATTTATGGTTTTTGCCAAAAAAAATTTACCAGTTATTGTTATATATATATATATATATTAAAGTGGGGGGGGGGGGGGCATAAGATGAAATAATGTTTTCACACAGTAATTAAGATTTGCCTAGTTGTACATTGATGCCATTTGGATTCATAACTAAAAATACGAAAACTTTGAATGAAGTGTTACTTAAAAATAGTTAAAATCAATTTATAAACATTGAAAATTAAGCTAAAAAATTTCATGCAACACTATAAATAAAATTTTCTGTAATGGGAATTTTTATTTAATAAATAATTTTTTTAAAAATGTCGAAAAGTATTTGGACCTTTTCATTTACCTGTCAACGTTCATTCCATATGAAGGTTATTAGGCACATAACTGATTATAAATATATAAAAAGAAAAACAGTACATTTTTAATTTTCAGAAACAATATAAATTTAGGGGGAAAAAAAAAAAAAAAAAAAAAAAGTTAAAATAACAGTTGATAGTGTTTCAAGGTAAAATAACAGCACGGTCCTTGATCAGGGGGGAAAGATTGGGTACAAGTGAATTATCAAAGCAGCAAGGTTCAGTGTCGTTTAGTAAGAAATTTAAAATAACTTCTGCATATGGCTTTCTCTGAATCATCTTTTGTTAAATTTTGGAGTAGTGCTGCTATCTATCGAACAAAGAATGAAAAAAAATTAAAAATCGGTTAAAATAAAGAAAAATATATTAAAAAATTGTTAAATAAAAATTTTAAATGATTAGTTTCGGTGAACATTAAAGAGATAAATTGCTCCACAAAAATAAAGTTGATTTGAGCATCTGTATAAGAATAAAGTAAATAACCCTTTCTTCCGTCAACAGTGGTAGTTCAATCATCCAAAAAATGTTTATTTAGGTAGGAAAATGTATTTAGATTACAATGCTGTTCATTTGGAATTAGTGAAGGTTTCAGGTGAGGCGGAAAGAAAATCTTAAATGTTAAGGTTCCAATTGGCATCACTGGGACTATAAGGGTTAATAAATGGCCATAAAACATGACGATACAAATAAACTCTTTTACTAAAATTGCTGCCTTTAATAAATATGAATTCAGCCCCCCCCCCCCCCTCTCAACTGGCTACCTCTAAAAACCGCAAAACATGCTTGTTAATGTAATTTGTGCTTGTTATTTTAATTTTAAAAAATCTGCTGTAGCTTCAATTTTTAATTCTGACCTACCTACTTCTTAAAATAAGGAAGGATAAAATGTAGTCGATTCTCTATAAGAGTTTTAGGTAATGAATTTTTGTCTTGCCGTAATTAGAAATATGAAATGTATCATAGAAATTTCTAATTCTTGTAATGTTAAAAAATTATCAATGCTAAATTAGAAGATGCTGTCATTTACAAGCGAGTTTGAATTTCATTCTATTTTTTTTCCTTTTAATGCCAAAATATAAAAAGTATTTTAAAACATGTTTTTAAATGAAAAAGATAAATACTTTTTAAATGCAACAAGAAATGCAATCAATTATACAGACACGACTTTATTTCATTATTCACACACACACACACACACACACACAAAAAAAAAAAAAGTATAAAAAAGATTATAAACAACGTAAGAAATTACCAGTAAGAAAATTAATTTTCTAAAAGTAGGGGGGGGGGGGAGATAACTGCAGTCGACAAATTACAATCCTAAATTAATTTTTTCATTGGAAATATCTAAGATAACACTTTTTATTTATTTTCAGACAGGAAATTTCTTTGCAATCAATAACATCATTGATTTTTTTTTCCCCTTTCACACTGTGGATGACATTTCATATTCCTGTTAATTGTGGCGTCATAAGACTGAATGAACAATGATTTGAAAAAACTATTTGCGTGTTAGCAAATAAAGTACCATTCTTAACCCGACTTTTATAATTAATAATTTCGTTAATTAAGATTAAAGAAATTTCTAACCAACCGAAATGTCTGCCTTGGAATACTCGACACACATTGATACCTCTTATGATGCGGAGGACACTGCTGTTCGCCAGGAGATGCAGTCGTAGACCAAAAAAAAAAAAAAAAAAAAAAAAAAAATTAATGCCAGCGATAGTAACTTTTTTTAAAAAATATATAGAGATATTTGAACATCTTTATAGAGTGTTTAATCTAAAGGTACTAACATACATTTTTCAGATGCAATAAGCTGTATTTCTTACAGAAAACAGTACGATTAACATTATAGATTATCTTACAGGGCCACACAGAAATATTCCGATTCATTAGAGGACATTACTGTGCCTTTTTATTTGTGTTATGTCTCTTATACGCATTCCAATGATGTAACAAAATACTAATGACTCAGTATTTAAGCAGTAACTGGTATGTACAGTTAGAAAATGTTTTATAATTTATGTAAACAGCACGATTTCTTTTTCCTGGTTCAATTAATCATAGTTTTACGGAAATAGATACTCATGAGTGCCATAGATAGATCATAGACGCCATTTTATTTTCAGCATCTCTCTATTAAATTTTCGAATACACCTGAAAGGGCTAGTGAGGTATAACAACTCAAAATCATGCGATTGAACTAGATTTTTTTTTCGTGCAAAATGGTGTTAGAAATAAATTAATTTACGGGCCGTAACAAAAAAAGCGTTTCTCATTCCGATCACCATAGTGAAAGTGTTCCGTAATGAACGAGTCTAGATGATTTAAAAGAAAAAAAGAAAAGGAATCCATTAGCATACGAACTCACGTTCTCTGTATGCATTGCAATTAATGTTAAGACCAGAGTTCTCTTCCCAGCTTTCGAGACTGTGGAGCAAAAAGTAAAAAATAAAACTTTTATGAAACAGGTTAATCGTGTGGCCGGATTTGGGGGGGAGGAGTAAACAGAAGGGGTTACAGGAACGAGGACGCGGTAGATAGGTTTTCATTTCGCCCGCCGTTCATATAATTTTTATGAGATAAAAAGGATTCAGCATGAATATCAGCCATTTTCAAACTTTTAGTTTCTTGTATAATGGCGTATTGGAAAACTTTATGTTTAACTTCAGAAATAATGTTTATCTTTTTTCTTTCTTTCTTTCTTTCTTTTTCTTTTTTTTAATGCCACTATTTTGAATGAGACGAAATCCAAAGTGGCACATCTTTCTTTCTTTTTTTCTTCTTTTAATGAGCATGTTTAGCTTTATTTATATTCAGTTAGAGTTTGTTATGTATCGGAGTAGATTACTTGCCTGGGGATACTTTCAAATTTTTATTATATTTATCATTTGTTACAGCCATGTTTTTTTCCATCCTCCCAAACACAAATCATTATTATTATAATTTTCATAAATTTCCCTTCTGCATCACGTTATTCTCGTCTTCATATTCAAAATATATATATATATATATATATATATATATTATGTATTTTTAATAAATGTCAAAAATAAATTACATTGAAATTAATTAATTAATGTTCTAGAATCAAACAAATTTGTAAATTATCTGCGGTACGGACTCCCACTACCGTCAGCAGCATCTTTTATTAACACGCTTCCCCACGTACAACTATTTCATAACCTTTAAATTCATATGTAAGATGTATGTCGAAATCGACAATTTTCCAAGATCTTTCATTTCCCGGACCCACTCACTATCATTATTGCTACCTTTCAAACATTTAACAGACCCGCACAGATTTGCCTTGTTATAATTACGGAGAGAAATTATCTGTTACAATTGTATTTTTTTTGTGTCAAAAAATGAGCGAGTAAACATTTTGTTTCAAATGGTATCAACTTGGTATATTTAATAACTAGCTGACCCGTCCGGCTTCGCACTGATGAACAAATTTTAGTTAAAGATGGATTGATATGTAAAAAATCAAGAAATATATCAGTTTATGTGTTATAGTCAGGCAATATTATTAACTGGAAAGTCAAAATATAATTTTACAATTATTTTTTACTTTCCGAACACTATAGTGAGGAAAGTATTGTAATCATGTCAAAAATCCGAATTCGAGATTTTGATGTTTCTATACGTTTTGAGGTCCCCTGAGTCCGTTTTCACTATTTTTACGATGATGTATGTATGTGTGTGTGTATGTGTGTATGTGTGTATGTGTGTATGTTTGTGAACACGCTAGCGTCTAAAGGCTTTGTTCGATTAACCTGAAAGTTGGTACGTATATTGTAAGTCACCATAGTACGAACCCTATAGATTTTGGTGAATCTAGCACTTATAGTTTTTTTACAGGGACACAAAGAAAAATTCTTTATCATTATGGCCTATGGGACCAAAATCTTAAAAGTGCGATAGCATCTAAACGCCTTATTCAATTGAGCAAAAATTTTATACCCATATTATAGGTCACAGATACTCAATCTGTATAGATTTTGGAGAATCTAGCACTTATAGTTTTTTTACAGGGACACAAAGAAAAATTCTTTATCATTAAGGCCAATGGGGCCAAATTTTTAAAAGTGTGATAGCGTCTAAACGCCTTATTAATCTGAGCAAAAAAATTGTACACATGTTATAGGTCGCATTTGCACCAACTGTATAGATTTTGGTGAATCTAGCACTACAGTTTTTTTACAGGGACACAAAGAAAAATTCTTTATCATTATGGCCTATGAGACCAAATTTTTAAAAGTGCGATAGCATCTAAACGCCTTATTCAATTGAGCTGAAAATTTGTATGAATATTATAAATCACTGTTGCACTAACTATAAGCATTTTGGTGAATCTAGCATCTATAGATTTTTACAGGGACAAAACGAAAAATTCTTTATCATTATGGTCTAAGGGCTCAAAGTTCAGTAGCGTTAAATAAAACCTCGTGTGATATATGGAGAAAAAAACACTCTATTATGGTTTTCTCTCTTTTGTTTGTTTAGCAATTCCTCTTTCTTTATTTTATCTACAAAACTGTTAGTTACTCAATGTTCGGAAAGTCGAGTGGAGTCACTCCAGATTTTTTTAATTAGTTGTTAAATGTTGGCAATTTTTACTTAATGCTATTTATTTATTTATTTATTTATTTCATAAAAAGAAACATTTCTTTACTCATGAATAAAAAATATTGAAAAATAAGCCTATGACATGAAAATGTTTTTGATAAAATTGACGTCATAATAGCTTTAATTATTATTTATTTGTTCATTTCGCAAATATATTTAATTATTTCCATAATTGATTATTATTTTAATAATGTATATTAAAGGAGAAATCAATAATATGAAACAATATTCGTACAATATATACTATTACAGAATCTGGTGTGAAACAACCACACGACTTCCATTACCCACTATTACACGTAATCTATACAATTTTTTGGAGATATTACTTGCATTTTTTGAGATTTTCCAGTAAGAGAAACTTGATACACGTATAAAAGGCACATACAACAGAGTTTGCATAGCGAGTTAAAAAATAAGGGGGAAAAAAATAGATAGTTATTTTTTTAAACACGAATTTCCGAGATCTAAAACTGAACTACCTAATCAGGATGACCGTTAATATTCCTGTAATAAGCACGTAATACTTGAGAAAGGTTATCTAAATTTTATTAAAGAAAAAATTTTCAAGAATACGTTAGAGCCGTTTTTGAGATACCAACTTTTACGAAAACTTAGCATACTCAATTATTGACCTAAAAACAATAATTACATACAAAAGGATATTTAATAGGAAGTTAACATGCCGAGTTTGAAAAAAATCCGTACAGGCGTTTTTAAAGGAACGCACTTGCGAAGTCTGAAATTGAGCTGTTTATAGAGGACACCTATCAATTTTCCTGAACTAAGCAACTTTTCAATCGAACGGGCATCTAATATATTATTTATACAGCAACTTTGAAGAAAATCATTAGAGGTGTTTTTGAATATGGGCTTACGGTCCCATTTCTGGTTTTCGATGACCCAATTCCGGTTTTTCAATTTTCACGAAAATTTGGAAAATTTATCTGTACACCAGACCTGAATCACTTGTGAAGTTTAGTAGTTCTATTTTTATTAGTTTTGGAGATATGACAGCCAGAAGATTACACACACACGTGCACATATACACACACACTGACCAATTGCCAAAACCTATACAATACTTCCACTACCTACGGTAGTAGGGTAATTGAAGTAAACACATACATCTCGTATTTACAACGATAATATACAGATTTTCGTATTACGTTTTCGATCGCCAAATACAAAAATCGCCAATGACGATGTATATCAAATCTATGCTTTGTTTTCAATTAAAATATTGAAACTTTTAATTAAAAATTTATTTTACCAAAATTTATTATAGCTTCTAGCACTTAGAGAGAGACAGTGTAACTTTTGATTATTGAAAGAAAAAAAAAAAAAAAAAAAGCAATCGGCTTTTTAGTTCTAGCGATCGTTCTCTACATATGCATATAAACCTTTCTTCTTTTTATATTAGTATAGCTATAGAGCATAGGTATATTAAATAGGTTTCCAATCAACATAATGTAACTCAAATAATTAAATGCTATTTACATTTCAGTAATGGCTGTATGCGCTATGTATATTGAGCTACTTGCCATAACTGTTAGTTGCTATAAATAGTCGCCAAATAAATTTAAACATCTCAATACGCAAGCGAAGTGTGACATCACTGACCGCCCATGGATGCAAGAAAAAGATTTTCCATGTTAATCGCTCATTGGATTTTTTTTTTTTTTTTTTTATTAAAATTCTAGAAGAATTATTTCCCGATTTTAATCCTCATATTTGGGTATAGATATGTATTAGTTATTGTATGCATGCGTTAGATTGAGTTATTTTGCTGTCAAATTTACAAAATTTAAATTTTAAATTTCAAAACTGTCACCCTTGGCGTTTTTTGTATTTGGCGATCAAAAAGTAATACGAAAATATACATGCCAGATGTATATTTTCGTAATATGTATTGTACGAAATATTGTTTCATATTATTCGTTACACTCTTAATGTAAGTTTTTAAAATAACCATGATTTTTGAAAGGAATTAAATTATATTCGCCAGATAATTTGGCGATATTTTTTTTTTCTGCGAAGGATGACGGATATCAAATCTATTCCGCTGCAACATATTAGTATATTATATCAGATACTTTATTTGGACATTTGAAAACAAATTTGACTTCAAATTATGATAGAATATTTATCCTTTCCCTTTTAATTAGTTTATAGTTGGATGTTTATTGTGTAAATATCATCCTTTGAAATGAAATGTTTATGTTTTCAATCGAATATGGAAATTTGCCATTTTTTTTTTCTAGAGTTTTGAAATTTAAAATTCCAATTTTATCAATTTTACAACAAAAACAATTTAATCTAACGGATGCACATGATAACTAATACATATCTATATCCAAATATGGGGATTAAAATGGGGAAATAATTTTCCTCGATCTTTATTATTTTTTTACAAAAAATCCTGTTCACTTTTTATATTATTGTTCGCGTGAAAATATATTTTATTATATGTCTAAAAATAAATTAATTCGTAAATCTTTTTGGCAACAATTATAAATTAAAATAAATAATATTATAAAATAGAATTTCTTATTTTATTTATTTATTTATTTTTTTTTTTTTTTTAAATTCCAATTTCGTTTACACCACGGAGTAAAAAGACAGGAGAAGAAGGTAACGCTGAAATTTTGTGATGTTGTTTTCTAATGTTTACAGATGGCGCCAGCGTGCAATCCTTCCTTCTCTCCAGCTTCCGCAATGTTATTCAATGGGGAAATGTCTCGTTTTAATTATTTTTTTAAAAATAATATCAAGCTGAAAAAATTTCGATTGAAAGCAAATTTCATTAAATAGAGTATTCTAACTAACATGTTTTTTTTTAAGAGCCATTTTATACTAATTTTACTTTGAAAGAAAGCTTTTAAAAACTGACGGTTCTTATGAACCGAAGCTAGCTAAAACAGATAATTGGGAGGAAGGAGCATGGATGAAATTTTGTAAAGAAAAAAAATAAACTTACTTTAGGTGCAGAAAACACGAACTCGGACTTTATTTTTCTCCTAGGGCTTTTTTTTGTTTTTCTTATCACTATCATAGCCTGTTTTACAACTAGGAACGAAACATTTATTTGAAACATCTGAATTATGCAGTTTTAAGAACTTACAAAGAAATTAAATTGCTTAAAATAAAAAAATTTAAATGTACTCCAGCAAAATTCTATTGAAAACAACAGTATATCCGCGCCGAGGTAGGGAGGAATGACAAGTGGCACCCTCAATATTTACCAAAAATTTAGATCACAGTTTCGTAGCTTTCTCCCATTGGACCTTCAACTCCTATTAATATTACTCCGTGGTTTACACACATCAGTTTAAACCACGGAGTAATAAAGACTCCGTGGTTTAAACATTGATGCTTAGATCATTATATTATATCATATCATATCAAATTAAATTATTAGAAAAATAAACACTTTTAATTCTATAATGACGTCAGATTTAACGTGTAAGTTTAACGATTAAAAAAGCTTTATATGAATTTCAATTTAATGCACGTGCAAATATATTTCTTTTCTTTTCACGTCAAGATATTTTAAAAACGAAATGAATATGTAAATGTTTCTTTTATGTTGGCAGCAGCTAATTTTTTTAATATTTCATTATTTCCATTTCTATTACGGCTTCTATGGGGATTTTAATTAAAATGCTCAGATTTTAAACTAAAATTTATTTTATCAAAATTAAATATAGCCTATAACAATAGGGCATACTGTAGCTTTCGGTCAGTGAAAGAAGTTTTTAAATCGGTTCAGTAGTTTCATAGATTACCCTCCACAAACAAACAATTTTTTGCGCTTTATATAATGATATAGATATAGATTTTAAAGCTAATATCACGACAGTTTTTTCCTGACGATTTTTCGGACGTGTAAGTTTAATTTTTTACAAAGTTTTATTTTAACTTCATTATTCATCACGTAAAAATAAATATATTTATTTTTATGTTAAAAAAATAAAGAAAATAGAAGAAGAAGAACGTGTGAATGCTTTATTTTTATTGTTACGAGACTGATATATTTAATAATTTTAAGATTATTATAAAGTTTTTAATTGCTTTTAAAGTAATTGTAATTCGAATGATAAATGGTTAAATCGAATTCCGTGTATTATTCCCCATGTTTTGGAATTGTTGAATTTTTTTAGCACTTTGTGACAGTTTACTCTTGGATTTTAATAATACAGAAAAGGAAAAATGAGAAATTTGTACTACAGTAACCGCCGCTAAATAAATTCACTGGTTAATAAAATCAGCCGCTTAATCTGATCAAATTGCAAGGACCGGAATCAAATCAGAACAAACTGCTTATAAAACTGCCACTTAACAAATTCAGCATCGCTGGTTAATAGACTAAAAAAAAAAAAAAAAAAAAAAAAAATCTCTTCAGCAGCTAAAATGTCCCTTATGCACAATAAACAAATCCTTATTTACACTGTGATTTTTTACTTTCTCTTACCCATAGGATCGAGAAAGTATTGTTTTAGGGTCAAATTTTCGAACGTGAGTTTTGTTATATTTACAACGTATCTGAGGTCCCCTGAATACGAAAATCATGTTTTTTAGCAAATGGTCTGTGTGTCTGTCTGTTATCAGCACATCTCAAGAACAAGTAGTAACAGAAATTCCAAACTCGGTATTCTAAATGTGTATCATATACGAATGCCACAGTAAGCTTCTCGTTGAGATGAAGCAAATGGTTCGTGTACAGGGACACTCAAAAGTATTCAAGTACATTACGTCTATGGGGGAAATTGCAGGTAAGTAGAGTTTAACATATATAGCCTGCGCTAAACCAAATGAAACGAATATATATTTTTTGTAATAAAGATAGTCAACTGGGAAAAAAAATTTGTGCCTGTAGGAGCCTCGCCTCCCACCCTGGGGGGGGGGGGGGTCTCCCCTCGAGAGGAGTAAATTTTCATGATGGGTATCTTTCAAAAGAACTCGCCAATACCTTTAAAACGAATAGTTGAACCATCGATCTGCGATAATTTAAAATAAAGTTATTGATTTTTTTCATTTTTTTTTTTTTTTTTTATTATTATTATGTAATATTGAGAATAAATTCAACTTTTTTTTTAATATATATATTTAGTGTTATACTACTTCTCTAATATGGAAATCGTCTGCGTTATCATAAAAAATAATTTCTTTAGATAATAATTTTAATAAATTATTTTTTAAAAACAAAATTATTTTTTAATAACCGAATTAAATTCTATATAAATATGGGTTCATTTATGAAAATGGTGGTTGAGGGGGGCGGTAGCCCTCCTCACACAGATTTAATTATCATATAAAACTCTTCCGGAGCCTAATTTGAATTGTTTAACATAGGTTTAAATAACAGTACTCGTTATCTTACCTCTTAATCTCCAATCTGTATTTATAGTATTAAATTTCAGGGTAAGAGAAAGTCGTGTGAGTGACACACCAGGTTATCATTTTTGAAATTAAAAAGGACATAAAAAAACATCAATCTCTTCATTATCTTTTTTTATCTCTAAATCATAGTTACAAATTAAACGCGCCCCATCACTTGTATAAGTAACAATATCAAGGGACATATTCTTCAAAATGAGGCAATAAGATCCAAATTTGGTTTGATTAAGTGATTTATTTTATTATTATTATTATTAAAAGACAATTTTGTAGTTCTTATTTTGAAATAACTAAGAAGCAAGAGGTTTAAACGGAAAGATTTTAAATTTAAAGGAAAAGCGTGAACGTTTTGCAAAGTAATGATGATTTTCCTCACAAGAAGTTGCATCAGAACTTGGGCTGTGTTTAATTTACTTATTTTGAAGAAGCAATTAATTAATTATCTTTAAATTAATTAATATTGTTTATTAATTTCATTATCGTTGCATTTTGCAATTTCTTTCCAAATTAAGGGAATTTAATACCTTTCTCTTCAGTGCAGAAACGTTCGCCGGATATAAAAATCAGCCGGTTAATAAAATCACTTTGCCTCAGAACGAATGTGATTTTAAAAAGCGGCGGGTACTGTATATATTTTAGTGATATCAAGTGCATTGCAACTTTTTAAGCTTTTTATAAATAATTTTAAAACTTTCATTGTGATAAAAAAGTTCTGTACTTTATTATATTTTTGCTACATTTGAAACAAATTTTTGCTCAGATTATAACTTTTAATATAAGTGTTCAGTGTTTCTTCTGAAATATTATTTTACACAGTCTCAGACGTCTGTTCTATAATTCTTTTTCTAAGTTTTTCTTTGTCATCTTCCTCTCCATTTCAAGTATTCACTCATCGATACTTTGGATGTTCTACATTTTTAACACTTTCCAACAAGGTTGAAAAGTGTTTATGACTTCGGTTTGTCTGTCTGCTCGCGCTCTAACTCCTGTAAATATTTATGGAATTTCTCGAAACTGATATATTTTATTGAAGTTCACTATCGGATGTTTCGTATTGAAAATGGAGTGAATATCATGGAACACCCAAAAGCATTGTATTCTATGAGTGTTTTTTTTATAAATATTTTCCCTATAGAATGTTCCCCATTTAAAATGAATTTAGCAGGTCCTGTACAACTAGTTTGTTTACAGGGACAAAAAAAAAAAAAAAAAAAAAAAAAAAAAAAAAGAATAAATAAAAAATAAAAATGCCAATGCATTACGTTTTAGGACAGAATCTTTTGAAAGTTATATTTAAAAGTCTTTCTACTGAATAAATCATAAAAATATTGAAATGTATTGTTAATATTCTAAAATAATATTTTGTATAGAATATGATATGTTTAACTTTCTGATTTACAGGGCTACACTAAAATATTCAGAGAGATCAAACGCTGTAATTATATTTTAATGGCTGCATTTTCTTTTGCGTTAAGCCTTTTTAACACTTTCCAAAATGCCTAAGAATAATTTTAAAATCAGTTAGTCTATCTGTATATTTTTCAGTCCTTCTGTCTGTTGTGTGATAACGTAGGCAAAGAATATTAAAAGTTATTCGATACAACAATTACGTACAGTTGGAAAGTGGTACTAATCAATGCGCACTGCATGATTTTTCTTTCTTGTTTCAAATTTCTGCAGATATACGGGATGGATTGTTTTGGATTATTAGGTGTGTAAAGAGTATTCCATACATATTCCGGTGATGCTTTTATCGAACTGGTAAAAAGGGAACTAGAAACAAATTTTTTAAATGACAATGCATGCAGGGATCACAGCGTTCCTATATCTTTATATGTATGAAATTATATTGCCACCAGAATTTCAATAAAATAAATTTTTAAATCACATTGAAACTTTGAAGAAATATTTCTTTTAAAAAATAATAGTGATAATATAATAAAACGCATTTAAAAATATAGAAACTCTGCGAACCCTGCGTATGGGATCATCTTGTAAAATATAATCCACAAAATACGTCATAACTGTAGCATCCGACTGTGATGCTTCATAAAACTTTCTCTATTCATTTGCATGAAAACAGAAAGTATTATTCAAGGAAGCAGAAAGACTATAGTACCACACACTGAAATAGAAACCACATACTGAAATAAAAATCTTCTTAATAATAAAAGCCTAAGTTTCCCGGGAGTAACTTTCAAAACTAACGTCATAGCTATAAAAATGCATTAAAAATAAAGAAAATAAACTTTTATCTTTGGTCGGAGGAATTAATAAAAGTAATAGAAGAAGAATGATTTATTAGGGGGGGGGGGGGGGAGAAATAACTTTACAATTTTTAGCAATGTATTAAAGAAAAATAAAACTTATCCGTGCTTCAAAATTCGTATGAGGTTGCCACTGAAAAGTTTGATCAAGATTGGTAAGTTTCAAGGCTTATTGCTGGTGAAAGTTAACTGAATTGTTTGGAATAAGCATTTTAATTTAATAAGAACTTTGAGTTAATTTTTTATAAATGTAGGTGTGGGGGATAAACGGGGATATTTTAAACGGAGGATTGAGGAGAGAGGGGAGAATTATCTGTCCAATAAAATTGTTCCTTAACCTAATATAGAATATTTTAAAAAAAGATTCAATTTCATTATCTTATCTCATTAACCTTACCCCTTAATCTGGAACATGTCCTTATAGTATTGAAATGCATGATAAGAGAAAGTCGTGGGAGTGACACACCAGATTATTTGTTTATTTATTTATTTTACCATATATGAGAAAAAAGAAAATAATTAATGTATAGATGTGTAATAAAATTTAAAAATCAATTCCTTTTTTCAAGCATCAAAAGCGTAAAATAAAGTTCATTGAACATTTTTAATACCTTTTTTTAATTAATTAACTTTTTCTTTTAATTTAATTACTAGTAATTAAAAAAAATTTCTACTACTACATTGTTAAAATGTGTAATAAATATTTCATTAAGTTCCTTAATGGATTATAGATTTTTTTATCTTTATTTTTTTACTTCTCGAACATCTAAAAAAAGTATTTAAAAAAATCCTAGTACGAGAATTTTAGTATATGCATCTATACATTTGTAGGTTTCCTGAATTTATGTTGGCTATTTTTGTGGTGAAGTATATACGTACAACGTATATGTGCGAGCATACACGATAGTTTCTCAAGGTTGTATTCGATTGCGCTTAAGTACAGCACACATTTTAATTAATAATCACCGCATGAATGATAAATAAATGAACGAATTTTATAAGCGTTGATCACATGTTCTTTTATAGGGATCCAAAAAATTCTTATAGGGTAGGTGCTCCAGTGATTAGCATGCTCTAGTAATTGACATCTATCCCAAAATAATTAATAAATAAGAAAAATAATAAAATCATATATTTTACATATAAGAATTTTAACATTTTATGTCAAACACTGGAGCATATGGTGCTAATAACTGGTAAAATGAATAACTAGCAGTGTCAAACACTGGAACATAGAGGGCCAATTACTGATAAAATGAAAAACTGACAGTTTCAGTTACTGGAAGACTGAGTGGTGTCAAATAAAAATTCATAAAAAAAAATAATTGCCATTAAATGTATATATTTAAACATATATGGTTCAGAATGTCTTTCAAACCATATGTACTAACTTAATATTTCTAAAAATATTTTCTGATGACTAGAACATTAAAAACATCAGAGATTGCACTAAAAGTGTCAATCATTGGTGCACTTACCCTATATGGAGTAAAACTATTTTAAGTTCCTTTTAGTATTCTTCGATTATTTAAAACAAAACTTAGTTTTAAAATTTCGCTAAGCATGGTCATTATCGGAAATTTCGTTTGCAATATTTATTATTATTTATTTAATCGCACTCAGAGATACATTACAGCCATTGTACAAACATTAAACTAAAAAAAAAAAAAAAAAAAAAAAAAAATTCAAGCACCCTATTAACTTTTTCATTTTTGTTTGTTTATTTAATGATCGACCCATTAAAATTTGTTTGAACTCCTGGCAACAGTGTTGCCAGATCTGGCGGATCCAATAATCACCAATAATTTTGAGAAGTGATATTTGATATCCAACACCTAGACTATCAGTCTTCGAAGTGATTAGGCAAACGTTTTAATTAAAAATTATTGGTGGTTATTGAATAAAAAATCCGCCAGATCTGGCAACAATGCCTGGTAATAGTAAATGTTCGGATAATCGAGATTAGCCACTTCCCATTTTTATCATCTTATGTCAGCGTTTAATGTAATTTTCTCTTATATAAATTAATTTCATTGAAAATCAGGATTACAATATATTAAATTTACTTTTATATATTATATTGCTTTTACATATTAAATTTACAGAATTAGTTAATTATTATTATTAATAATTCTTATGGAATTCTATGAAGGTAATTTAAAAATTTATAAAATATTTTAAATAAAACGCAGATTGTGAAAAATGTAAAGCAGATTTTGAAAAAAGTTTTTTAATTAAAATTACTAGGTTTAATTTTATTTTCTTTCAACTAGATTAGAAATTTTCATAGGGGGTTTACAAAAAGGGTTGAACAGCTGTTTTTGATATCACGACCATTAAAATAACCTTTAATAATTTGCCTAAAAAATTCCAGTAACATTAACAAAAAGTTATATTAGTGAAACATTATTTTTAAAAATTGGAAAGTATTTAATAATAATAATAATAATAATAAAAGTTTAAATAAGAATTTTTCTATTGTATTCATAAAAGGGAAAGGAAAGGAAAAAATCGTAATATATATACACGCTATAAAATTTCATTAAATTTTACTACGTCAGAAATATACTTTAAATAAATTTTTATTGCTACTTTTGTCAATAATACAATTAAATAGTACCTTTATTTGAAAAAATAAGTTAATTGCATTAAAGACATTTAAATGTAATTCATCGAATAGGCAAAATATATATTGCATAACAAATTAATATCTCGGAAAAAATACCTAAACATTAGGGGGGAGGGTGTTAAAACCTATGTATATACTTACAAAATTTTCAGTACGAAAATTAATTAGCAAATACCGCTAATTTGCTTTCACGCGCAATATTATGGAAGTTTTGATAACGGTATGAATGAATTATCCGTTTGTCTGGCTTAATTCTTCGCATGAATCTTTTCGATAGCTACAAATTTATTATATTAAATTTCTTCGCTTGTATTTATACGATTCGGTGAATTTACTTATGTTATTTACAAATTATTCACCGATTCGCTACAGTTTGTTTTTTCGCATCCTCATCTCAAACCTCTTCACATTTAAAGAAAAATAAATAATGATAATAATCCCATAATATTTTACGAAACAAAAAACCACGCAGCCGGAACAAAGAGGAAAAACAAATAATAAGAGGAATGAAAAACTTTTCCGTGCCCCGTTATTCCATTGGTTGCTACGGACAGGTGACGTCAGTTTTCGGATCTGTGGCAGACGATTCGAATCGAAGTGCAAGAGTATCATTCAGTGTTTCCTTCGGTCGTGGTTGGTGGTAGTTCTGTTGGTGGTAAGAAGCTCGGGATGGAATATTTACATCTGAGAAGTACTCTTCAATGGCCTTAGTGTTCATCTACTCTGACAAATCCCAGGATATCCATTTTCTTCGTTTCTCTCGGATGTTCAATTTATGTGTTTGTAGAACAGTGGTGTGGTTTTCTTGACATATTGCTATTATTGGTGATTTTAAATCCATCGACCATGGTGCAGTGATACTCGGATATTATTTTTTATATTTTCAGAAGCTTTTAACTTAATTGAATTTGTGTGTTTTTCTGTCCAAAGTTTTTATTAAAAAAATACTTTTAATTATGTTTTTCCAATTAGATATTGTTGACAAGATAGTTTCTAAACTATTTAGAAGAATCGGTCGGGAAATCGCCAAGAACCCTGGATATTTTGTGATAGTACCCATACTCGTCGCTGCTCTTTTCGGTTCTGGATTGCAAAGGATTCGATATGAAGACGATCCCGAGTACTTGTTCACCCCTACCAATGGACGATCGAAAACTGAAAGGAGGATAGTGGAAACTTTGTTTCCAATGAACTCGTCAAAGAATTTTGATTTGGGACGAATAACAAGACCCGGGCATTTCGGAAGAGTAATTGTCGTACCGAGAGATGGTGAAACGGTCCTGAGAGGGGAAATTTTCGATGAGATTGACGAACTCAATATGATCATCCAAAATTTAACAATATATTACGAGGAAAGGTTATGGAGGTACGAGGATTTGTGTGCAAGGAGGATAACCGGACACTGTTTCAAGAATGACGTTCTGGACTTCAAGAAATTGGTCCACAATATGGAATATGACCCTAACATCACTATTAAGTTTCCGTTGATGGAAACTCCTCAAAAAGTTTACTTCTTGGGTGGAGCCTTAGGAGGAGTTGAAACAGACGAAAACGGAAACATCATCAATGCTAGTGCTGCGAACCTCATGTACTATTTGGACTGGAGTACTCCTCGTGCTGAAAATATGGCCCGACTGTGGGAAGCCACTTTTCTAGAGACGGTCGAATCTTTAGAATTTGAAAGTATTTCTTTAGCAATGTTTGTGTCTAATACATTGACGAAAGAACTCCAGAAAAACACTCAGAGCGTTGTGCCTTTCTTAAGTCTGACATTAGTGATTATGTTAGTATTCTCGATTGTCACCTGTATGATGGCCGACTGGGTGACCAGCAAGCCCTGGTTAGGGGTTATTGGATGCATATCGTCCATTATGGGAGTCGCCGCTGCCTTCGGACTTATTATGTATTTTAATCTGGAGTTTATAGGAATTAATCTTGCTGCACCTTTTCTTATGTTGGGTAAGTTGTATTAATGCTTTTCTTCATAGTAATTTGAAAGTTTTAATTTCTTAATTCAAAATTCGCTACAGCGTAATTAACTTTTAATTAGTACCGAAAGTATAAATATAGCTATGGTTATCTTTCATTTGAAATGTTCTTGAAGCAGGTTTTTCTGGCAACATACAACCATTTCATTTTCAATAGATAATGGTTAAATCAGGAATAATTTTCATTGTCAAAAATTCATAATTCTCAGAAGATTTACTGTAAATTTTCGAAACATCGATATTAATTTAACTTAATTATTGTTACTCTCAGGAAAATGTTAATCGAAAGATATAATACAAAAATCGATTTCGAGATGAATTTTTTTTTTTTTTTTTTTTTTTTATGAAAAACTAAGAGTTTTACGAAGAAAAAAATTTTTTTTTTTTTCATTAATGAAAACTTATTTATTCAGTAGTTAAATGTTAAATATAATAGTATATTTTAATCCTTGAATATACATATTTTTTACACATTAAATATATATATATGTATGTATATATGGTAAAAAAAAATAATAATAATAGTAGTACATTGTTTAGACATTACTCAGAGTACCATCGCTAAATTCTATACAATTTAATTAAGTATATCTTGATCAATTATATCCATAAAGTGCGAACAGGAACTTCTAACATCGAAAAACTGTTGAAACAAAGGGAAAGACATTTTTGGGGTGGGGGAAGGGACACTAGTTTTGACAAGAAAAGTTTAAATATTAATTTGAAGACGAAAAATAAATTACTTCTTTGAAGTTTTTTGGAAAAACAATACAAAATAAATTAATATTTTCCTTTCTCTTTCTCAATTATTTAATTTGTAATATAATATTATATACGATAAGTGATAATACAGTCTAGGGAATGTGCAGTTACGGCACCTTGCAAAACTGTTTCCAAAAAGTGCTAAAAAAAAAAAAAAACTAATGTAACTCATATTTACTTTATATTTCATTTTGTAATGTTTATTTAACAATAACTTTTGCGACCTTTTTTAAAATACAAAAGTTTTATGCACTTAAAAATTTTATATACAATATATATATATATATATATATACAATATTTTCTTATGCTGCAATATTTTAATCAAATTTATAAATATTTTAAAATAAAAACAAAATTTTTAACTGGATTGAGAAAGAATATCTATAAGGTGATATCTAAACTGTCGAACTTGAAAATCTAATGACGTATTTCTTTTTTCTTTTGTTATTTTTTAATGCATGCAATAATTCAGGAAAAAATAATGATACTCATTGATATAATTTATATTCTATCCTTTAAAAATAATTTGGTGGAATTTTTTTTTTTTTTTTTTTCAACAAAGTTTAAAAGTAATTATGACTTTGATTCGTCTGCTTTTGTTTCCGCGTTTTCATTTCCATAAATACTTTTAAAACTCTATCAAAAATCTATTTAATGTATTTACGTATCATAAATATTAAGTCAGATAGGTTAAATGATACAATATCATTGGTAAGTGTAGAAGGCACATAAAATAATTGAAAAGGTGCCTCACGCATTTCCCTGCAGTGAATCTGAATATTTTTGTGTTTTATGAATGAATCAATAATATCAATTGCGCAATTTTCTATAAAAAACAAAGCATAAAAATGTGTAAATGTGTTTATAAAAATTATGACTCGTAGACCGTAATGTAATGAATTAATTTGTGGGCATTCATACACTAATTAGTGCTACTATATGTAAGACTTTTTAATAAGATGCATTCTGCAGTAAGTCTGAACAAAACTGAATGATATATGCATTTTACGGTACTTTAAAATTATATACGGACATGAAAACGAGAATAAGCATGCGACCTAAAGACATGAATATTTTAAAAATTTGTTGAAAATTTTTAAAATATCATCCGAACTTTTCTTAAAGAATGAAAGATAAATTTTGTCAACAAGTTAAGTTATTTTTCATTAAATTTGTCATGTATTAAAACATAATAATAATAACAATAATAATAATAATAATAAATTAAAACAGAAATTTCTCAATTATTCTAATAATTTTCACAAGTCCGTACAAATGTTTAACAACAATCTTCAGACTTTTAGACTATAAAATTAGGCAGATATTTTGAAAAGCTTATTTTAAGTGTAGATTATTTTTAACTTTGGAACACCTTTTCCCCCAGATTCTGTATGTATATTCCAAATTTAATGTATAACGATAGACATACCTGAATTTAAATCAGTTATTTTATTATTTTATTTCCGTATTAGTTTGGATTATTCATAAACACTTCTTTTCAATTGGAACATTTACTTTTGCTTTTTCTGGATTTCCATAAAGATTTATTTAAATTTCTTCAAAAGAAAAATTGCAATCATGATTTTTAATTTAACGCATTTATGTATGTATGTATTATTATTATTTAATCGATGAAAACATAGAAAAATTATTTACATAAAGTAAAAAAATCAGCAAAGTACCAATTCTGAAAAATAGTATTCAGAGAAACGCGGAAACAATATTTTGCGGCTATTGTGGTGTTTCTGAATAGGTTCCAACAAGTTATACAATGATGGACATTAATTCTGTCTCTGTCTGCACTCGCTGCTTTTTGAAAATCATGTGAGTAAGATTCATTATTCGCTTACAGAGTAATATGAAAGAAATAAGATACATCAAACTGCAAATGGTACATTTTTTTTTTTTTTTTTTTTTTTGTGCGCATTTAAAACACATTTTATTTAATGAAGTAAAATAATAATAATAATAAAAAAAAAAAATAGTGATAATCATAGAGGAATATTTCCTGTTACATATAGGAAAATCAAATCAATGGGCAATAATAAGAAATATTTTCTCACTTGTGTCGTACTTTTTCTTTAAACTGAATTAAATTTTAACATTACTTGTAGTTATTATCAATGGGCTGCATTAAAGAATTCGAATACATCATCTTCTCTACTGGAAATCCTTTCTTAAAATGAATTAATGGAATTCTATTATGCTATTTTTTTATTTTTTTATTTATTTCTTTTTTTTATGATATAGTTCAATGTCCATAGGATATTTCTGAAATCGCACACAGCGATATAAACAAAAATTGGAATAGGGTACTAGGGCAACCATCACTTGAAAATTTTTTAATGTTTTCCATGTATATTTGAAGTAAATGCAATTTTACTTTTGATGCGAAAAGCAAAAAATTCGCTTCTACACATATGCGCCACCTGTGTTCTATCAAACTGCTTTTACTGGTACATAAATAACGAATCTATATTAATAAAATCAGAGTTTTGTCTGTAAATTTGTCGGAATCGAAAAATTTTGCGATATCTTCACGTTTCACACCCCATGAAAGCCGAAAATGACTTCAGAAAATTTTGCCTGTGTGTGTGTGTGTGTGTGTGTGTCTGTGTGTATGTCATCGTGTCCGAATGTCGCTTTTTTTGTCCGGGCATCACTTGAGAACGGCTGGACGGAATTCAACGACGCTTGGCAGGAATTTAGGTCTTCACCCAACTTAAAATTATATCTATCATTTTTTCGGAAATTCCCCCCCCCCGTTCCCCCCCTAGGGGGTAAAAGACGAAAACACGTTTGTCCGGGCATCACTTGAGAACGGCTGGACGGAATTCAACGACGCTTGGCAGGAATTTAGGTCTTCACCCAACTTGAAATTATATCCATCAACTTTTCAGAAATTCTCCCCCGTTCCCCCCTGAGGGGTAAAAGACTAAAACACGTTTGTCCGGGCATCACTCGAGAATGGCTGGACGGAATTCAACGGCGCGTGGCAGAAACTTAGGTCTTCCCCCAACTTGAAATTATATATATAGAAATTTTCAAAATTATAATTAGTGTTTAAATTGTGGGTAAAAAACGCCTGCGCATGCGCCATAAATATCTTTTTACTAAAATGCTTTGAATGAAAAAATGAAATATAAAAATAAATTTTTAAGTTAAAGACTTTTGTATTCGCGTGATTTTCACTACAAATTATGAAAAGATTGAAATGAAGTGTTGCCATCTAAGTTTCATACTTTAGTTAATTTTAAAAAATCTAATTGTCGTATCGAAAAACTGTTTACACCCCAGGATTCAGAAAAATCACCTCTTTCATTTGGTACTGAATTCGTAATGATAGGTCCGATATTTCTAATTTATTTTTCCCTTTATCCGTTTTTCCGTTGCCACTTAAATTTCATACTTTAGTTATTTTTTAAAAATCTAATTGTCGCATCGAAAAACTGTTTGAACCCCTGGATTCAGCAAAATCGCCCCTTTCATTCGGTATCAAATTTATGAATATAGGTCTGATATTTCTAATTTATTTTACCCTTTTTCCGTTTTCAACCCAGATTCGATATGGAACAGCTTTAGTATTGGATCCCTTTGGCAAAATTTGAAATTCGGCACCGAAGTAGCTCGGACGTTTCTCGCCAAGATCTTTAATTTCACAATTGAGATAGCCAATTCAGTTCATCGCAAAAATGGCTTAAAATATTTAAAGTCACCAAAGGGTTCCGATACTTAAGCTGTGCTTTTTGTATTTATTAGTGCTAGAGGCCTATTTCAGTCGGTACAGTTGTCGAATTTTTATAGGTCGCTCTTAATTAGTGCTAGAGGCCTATTTCAGTCGGTTTATTGAATGGGGATTTATTGAATGAAGTCCCCCCCCAAGGCACAACTTTGACATGAGTCCCCCCCAGGCCCTGACATGACTCCCCCCCCCCAAGGTACCCCTATTTCAGTCGGTACAGCGTTGTCGAATTTTTATAATACACTCTTAATAATGCTAAGGGCCTATTTCAGTCGGTTTATTGAATGGGGATTTATTGAATGAAGTCCCCCCAAGGCACAACTTCGACATGAGTCCCCCCCAAGGTTCAGTCGGTACAGCGTTGTCGAATTTTTATAATACACTCTTAATAGTGCTAAGGGCCTATTTCAGTCGGTTTATTGAATGGGGATTTATTGAATGAAGTCCCGCCAAGGCACAACTTTGACATGAGTCCCCCCCCCCAAGGTACCCCTATTTCAGTCGGTACAGCGTTGTCGAATTTTTATAATACACTCTTAATAGTGCTAAGGGCCTATTTCAGTCGGTTTATTGAATGGGGATTTATTGAATGAAGTCCCCTCCAAGGCCCAACTTTGACATGAGTCTCCCCCAGGCCCAACTTTGACATGAGTCCCCCCCAAGGTACAACTTTGACATGAGTCCCCCCGAGGCCCAACTTTGACATGAGTCCCCCCCAGGCCCAACTTTGACATGAGTCCCCCCCAAGGTACAACTTTGACATGAGTCCCCCCAAGGCCCAACTTTGACATGAGTCCCCCCCAGGCCCAACTTTGACATGAGTCCCCCCAAGGTACAACTTTGACATGAGTCCCCCCAAGGTACAACTTTGACATGAGTCCCCCCCAAGGCAAACCTTTGACATGAGTCCCCCCAAGGCCCAACTTTGACATGAGTCCTCCCAGGCCCAACTTTGACATGAGTCCCCCCAAGGCCCAACTTTGACATGAGTCCCCCACAAGGTACAACTTTGACATGAGTTCCCTCCCAAGGCACACCTTTGACATGAGTCCCCCCAAGGCACACCCCCTCCCCCTCATTGGGAAAAAGAGAAAAAACGTTGTTTTGCGGCTATAAGACAGTTTGGACTTCCAACGTTATTTGTTACAATATCTGCAGCTGAAACACATTGGTTTGATTTAATGAAAACTTTATCATGGAATTTAGATCGTCACGAATTAACTAAAGAAGAATTTGTCGATATTAACAAGTTTAGCAATAGGCCTCTGGCACTAAATTAAAATCTGTCAATGTCAGATTTTCATGTTTTAAATAATGAAATAATGTCGTGTCTGTATAATTTTTATTTTTCATTTATTTTTTTTATTTATAATACTGTCTATTAAAGACTTCTGTGGTCACGAAATTTGGTGCGTAAATTGTTTGTATGCATCCGGCACTTATTGTAACTGCATTTCACAAAATTCGAAATCACCCCCCCCCCCCCTTCTCGGAGTCGGATGGCAATAAACATGTGTAAAAACATGTTTTTCCGTTTGAATTCGCTTTGAATTATCTTAGAATGGCGAATTTTGGTGTGTTGATATTGATTAAGTGTACGCATTATGTACATTAGTGGGATTTTGCAAAACTTCGAACTCACCCGCTGAGGGTGGGGATGTAAGAAGTGGGTAAGTTGTGCCGAAGACAGTGGAGACCCAGACTCCTCACTTTGCGAGCGAGAAAACCTCTACCACTCACAGCGAGAACTTAGGTTATTAATAAAGATATGGCATTTTGACAAATCATTTAAGTTTAACGTCCAGCGAAGCGGGCAAAGCCTGCTAGTATATAATATAATAAGAAAACGGTGGATACTATGAAGCTCTTTTCAAAATTACCACCTTAAAATTAAGAAATTTTGCTCACATGCGCATTGAAATATAACAATATTAAATATATATAATTTTTTTTTTTTTTTTTCAAAACTATTTAAAAAGTTAAAAATAAATAAATAAATAAATAAAAATCTTATTGTATTTTATTTTTGTTACTTATATATTCCCTTACTTATTTGTGAGGGTTGAGAATTTTAGTAAATGATTTAAAAAAAAAAAATTCCCTGAAATTCACATTATTACTGTTTAAAAATATATTTTGAATACATTTGTTCATTATGGATTATTCGTGGATCTTGTGACAAATTAATTTATAAGAAATATTTTTATGTTTAAATTGTAAAATTTCAAGCGTTTTCCCGAAGTTTCCAAAATTTAAATTGTGCTTTAAAGTCTGAATTAAGACTTAAACTAAATAGATTCATAGATTCATTTGAATGCCTATAAGAAGTTTTAGACAGGTCTCTAATAAATGCTACAGTCTGTAGCATTTTAAAATCCCCCTCCCCCAACCAATAATAATAATAATAATAATAGTAAATAAATAAATAAATAAATAAGAACAATAAAAATAAATTAATAAATTAATTAAGATTTACTTTCTTTAAATAATTTTAAAGAAATTTCAATATACTTCGTTACATTTTAATGCATGTGCATGCAACATTTTTTGATTGACTGTAATTTGCAAAAGCGCATCATAATATCCCTCTTTCCCTTAATCTCTGTAAAATATGATATTGTGACTGCCAGATGTCTATTCAATATTTATTTCAGTAAGAAGCAAACTAATACATTTCTCTTCTCATTGGTAACTATATCTCGTGATTTTCCTTCACGTTCGTTTCTTTTGTGTTTATAGATTTCTGATACATGTTCTAAAATCCATGATAGTGTGAGGGTAATATATATACAATATCACGTGTTTACAGTTTCATAAATGAAGCCATTTTCTTTAAAGGTATTACATTCGTGGCTCAGTATATTTTTGTTTGGGTGCAAATTTGACCCAATTCTTGTTTAGTGTAACTTTCTCTTAATAATATTGAAATTACACTTCAATTTATGTACCTTTTGTTTTCCTTTTTTGTTAGCAAACCAATAAAAACTGGCTTTGAAATGCTGCTTATGAGGAAATCATCACGCGAATAAGTATCGTACTTTAAATGTTTCGGAAGCCATTTTGAAGAACAGACAAAATTAGGTGCGTGAGGCATGTGAATAAGTCACGCGACTATCCACGGTTCTTTTTTTCTCTTTTTTTCTCTTTTTTTCAACTTATTTCTAATCAGTAGAGGAAAGAATACAACGAGATCTAATTTTAAAAAATCCGGGTAAATGCTCTTTAAAATCATTTCACGTTTTTACGTCATGCAATGGTGAATTCGTTAGTGTTTTGCGATTTATTAAATATATTTCGAAGCTGCTATGTATTTGTATATAAGAGATATAGACTGCATTTATTAAAAATTACATTTTACAATTACAAATATCCTACATACGAACATGTATCGTAATGTTTTAAATATTACTTAAAGGTAATCATGATAGAGACTTTTATTTTTCTTTGTACGAATAAGAAAAAAAAATTAATTAATTATAATAAATATATATATATAGATATATATATCTTTCTATCTCGATTACTTTAATTATTACTTTGATTAATGTATGGGAATCGTAAGAATAACGGATGATTGCAAACGGACTGGAAATGTGTTGCCAGAAGGGACATCCTCCTTCCCTTTTATTTCTAATAAACACCAAAGATGTAGTGATTCTCAATTTTTCACACTGAGATTTATTGTAAAAAAGTTGTTGACATCTATACTTTATTCATTACCAGAATTAGGCTTTCCTCTAAGCGTATCTTTATCTTTCATAGACGGTAATTTTAGAATAGGGTGTATGTGGATTACTTCAATTTACGGCTTCCTGTAACTAAATAAATCAAAATTAAGAGCTGTAATTTACAAAATTATGTACATAAGAATTAATTAATATATAGAATAAATTTTATACAGACTTCTAAAATCAATAATGATTAAAACTTTACGATATTTCGTTACATACAAAGACGAGAAGATATTTTTTTCTTTTTGTTAAATTAAACGTATCTTTATAAGTATGTATTTTTATTAAAATATATAAGATTATTATAAAACTTTATTGATGTTTTATTTAAAAATTTCTGCATTATATAGTTAATTATTATTATTATTATTATTTGTAAAGTAGCGTTTTTGTACGTTAACATTTTCCACGCCGAATAAATGAATAAAATCTTAAATAAATATTATTTTTATCTTTTCCTCTTTCAACATAAATATTGCTTATTTAAAGTTATTGCGAAATTGCAATTTTTTGGAGTGCTTTATACTTACTAATGAAGCAAATATAAATGAATAAAAAATGGATAGCCTTAACAGAGGTCTATTTCGTCATCGTTATTAATTCTAAATAGGGTGGTTTGTACACATTTTTGCTGTATGTTTAATGATTAACTTCATTCGATGGTGAAAAAGCTTGTTAACATAGCTATTTCCTGGAATAGGCACCCTATTTCCTTCTTGAGGGTCGCGTGGGGCCGCGCCTGGGGTTTTCACTTAACCTTGACCAGAATCATGAATAAATGATGCCAATTTTTACATGAGTTTGCAAAGAAAAAAAATATGATAATTGTGTTGTGAACTAATTGTATTATAACTATAAACTAATCCTTCGATGAATATTTTTTTATAAATAAAGATATTATTAATATATATATATATATATAATAGATAACGTAATAAAATTTAATATTAAAATTTAGCAATTAATAGAACTATATACATATATATATATATATATATATATATTGTGTGTGTGTGTGCGTGTTGAGGGGAGAGGAAGGATAACATATTTTATGAATAATGTAAATGAGAACTGCAATTTGAAAATGTACATTAGATTAAATTTTGCTTGACATTTATTTATATGAATTCGGAAAGGTTCCATTTGGAATAGCATTTCGTGGAGAAACATGTATAATTCAAACTCTTTTCCTATTTTAATTATTTGAAATGTAATATACAGTCCATTGAAAGTTATTATTGATAATCGTCGTACAATATTACGGTGAGAACAGTCTTAACATTAAAATACCACTGGCGTATGGTCTTATATTACACTCTTATTGTGGAAAACTTATTGCATCGGCCTCCCCCCTCCCCCCCCACCACACACACGCCGTAAGAAAAATTAAATTAATGAGTTTAAATATTTCAAAAGATATCGTATTTACTAAAATAAAAATATTCAATCATTTTTTGTTTAAATATATAGCATATAATCTTTACAGCCCAGTTTAGTAATTTAATAACGCATTATTTAACGCAATAAATGAACTTTATTATATAACACAATACTTAGCCAGGTTAATACTCTTTCAAACTCTATTCCATGTTTGTATGTCTATAATGTGAATACGTAATATTAACAAACACTATTAAACAAGAACGCATTACTTCAATGTAGCGCTCGTAGCCTGATGAAAGATCGAACTATTATTTCAATCTGAAACAATTGTTGCAATTTTTTTTTTTAATTATGATGTTTGCATACAAAGATTTCTGTTTATTATACAGTGTATGATTCAAAGGTTTTCAAATACTTATAGTTATTTTGAACATCAATTCAACTTTCTTTAAAAAAAAAAATGTTGATCTATTGTAATCTAAGTATTAAAACTTTATGCGTATTCAAATGAAAAACATTACCCCCATCCCCATCTCTGGACACAAATACACAGAAAAAAGAAATTTACGTTTAAATAAAAATTTAATCCGAGCTTCATATGAATGTCTTTTACCCTTTTAAACAGCGCTTTAAATATAGCAATTTCAAAATTCCAACAATGACTTTTTAATGAAATATTGCAGTAAATTATGCCATATAATGCGTTTGTAACATGTTTACAATAAATATTTAATTAATGCACATTAATTTTCTGGCAACATAATTTTCCGACTTTTGATCAGATGTAAATTTCAGATTACCAATTTAATTTCGGCAAATTCATTAAAATGAAACACGATTTGAGAACTGGGATACATATATGCAAATTTTGATAGCGAGCTAGATCGTGTTACTTCACAGTTGATTAAAATTACATATTTACTGTAAACGAAAACTCGTTTAATTCTGCTTTTTAAAAAGTTTCTGTTTGACTTCAATAAAGAGATTAACCTGCTTTGCGGTACGGTTAAAACCACTCACCTGCTTTAGATTTATTTATTTGTTTATTTATTTATTTTTTATCATCGCGTGTATCGTATTTTCTTGACATATCTGTCAAAAAAATTTTTCAATTCTGATAAAACTGAAAATGTGTATTGAAAAATAAGTCATTATTTTTTAATCTGTATTGTTATTTTTTATTGTTTTTAAAGCTGTACATTTTACTTAATATTTGATCTTCTAAATGCCTTGTATTCTTTTCTGACATTGAGAAACTCAACATATTTAGAATTTCTACTGTCAAAACGGGTAGCATGAGCAAGGGAGGTACCGGCTTTGATTACAAGTAGTGTTCGTTCATTTAGGCATTCGGAATTTTCCGCAGTTTCTTCGAAAATCGTGTGAATACGGGTTTAGACATCTTAGAATGACTCTCATGGAGAGCATTCCCTGAGGCCTAAGTCACGATAAGGCCTGTCTTAGCTAAAAATGCAAATATGTAATTCCAACATTTTCTGCGTTGGTATCTGAACGTATGTGAATATGCGGGATGTAAGGTTTTCTGTAGGTGCATTTTCTCCCCCTTAAGAACAAATTCAATTAACTTTCTTTATAAAAGAAAAATCAGAATTATAATGTTTCTTAATTTGGTCATTAATTGAAAATTATCTTGCTTGTTGAAGTAGTGAAATATGTAATTTACATAAAAACAATTTAATATGAGAGGATACAATAAAGTTTAAATTATTACTAAATAATAATTGTGATACTTGGATAAAATATTTCTGCTTATTAATTGATTCGAATGCACATAATTTTGTAAATTACAGCTATTAATGCTATTTTGTTTACTTTCAAGAAGCTGTATACTGATGAAATCCGTCACGAGGTCTTACGCTTCTTGAAACCAAACAAATCAACATAACATTAATAACATCCACATTTATGTGCTTAATATGCAGAAAATCTTTATACAGATAGCTCTGTTATTTGTTAATAATAATTTAAAATTTAAGATATACCTTCCTCTTCCTTATATAATGTTAAAACATACTTAATATATATATATATTGTCAGAATTAATTCTATCAGACTCATCTATGATATATACACCCCACAACAAAAAGATAGGTACAAAGGGTGTTTTCTTTGATTTTTCATAAAATAACATTATCTAAATTGTGATTATCATTTATTATTCTCATAAAATAACACTATTCCCGGACTAATTTTTGTTTTAAGACTAATTTATAAAAACTTTAAGACTAAAATTTTTCTAATGTAAGTCTACACTCCGCGACAAAAAGATAGGAACAAAGGAGTTTTTTAAATTTTTCATAAAATAGCAATATCTAAATTGTGCTGATCATTTATTATCATAACAAAATATTATCATATCAAAAACATATTAAATATTTGAATCATATTCAAAATATTCATATTCAAAATATTCATATTCAAAATAATCATATTCAAAAATTAAAAAAAAAAAACCCTTTGTTCCTATCTTTTCGTCGCGGTGTGTAGTCTTAAATTAGAAAAACTTTAGTCTTAAAATTTTTCTAAATTAGTCTTAAAACAAAAATTAGCCCGGGAATAGTGTTATTTTATGATATTAATAAATAATAAGCACAATTTAGATAATGTTATTTTATGAAAAATCAGAGAAAAAACCCTTTGTACCTACCTTTTTGTCGCGGGGTGTGTATATATATATATGTGAAATTGAGTTTTTAACCTGTTTTTTTTTTTTTTTTTTTTTCCACTTAAGAATTTTGACAGCCTCGGCCGAAATTTATAGTGTTCAGTTTTAACTAAAGTAACTGTTTGATTTTTAAGAGACTGTTTAAAAACTGACAAGATGATAGTTCGAATTTTATTACTTTGGGATTTTGAAACGAACTTCATTCCAAATTGCAATCGAAACACGCTGATGCACTTTCGAAAAGTAACAATACCAAAATTCGATAAAATAGTTTATGCTGTAAAAATAATTAATAACTATATTAATTAATAGAAAAATATATTCGATACAAAATTTAAAAATAGTAATATAAGTAACTGCATATTTTAATCATTCAAAACATTACCTAAATGACCTTCTGTATTATGCAATGTGCAAATGACCTTCTATACTATGAAAATTTATAACCGCAGTAATGCAAAATATATTAAAATTATTGAAAGTTGTTCACTGTCACGATAAAAAGATAAATGATAAAATATGCCTCGCTTCCAGAAAAAATGTTGAAGTCTGTATTAAAAGTATTTTAATTTAGTAGCAATTTAAGAAATACAGTGAGGATTGTCCAGGATAATGCGTAATTTACATGTTTAGAAACCTACCTTTGAAATAAATAAATAAATAAAATTGTATGCAATACGCGAGTATAAAGCAGTTCTGTGTATAGTCATAAATTTCGTTATTATTGGCCAGTTAAAGGACAAAAAAAGATGTTTGAAACTACTTTGTCATTTAAGATGCTAAAATGCTCCCAAATCCAGCAATTTATCCTTTCCTTAAAAATGAAAGAGAGTTAAAAATTTGTTTTAAAATTTCTTGAAAAGCGAAATACAAGCTTTGATTAAATTTTGTACACAGTTTTGCATCCCAGAATATTTCTATTTTGCTTTTAATGTTATTTGTAACTTAAAAGCGTTAACTACCGCCGCAATATCGATTATTGGTTACACCATTTAATTATTGATTAAACACCATGGCATTATTGGTTTAAACACCATTCATTTTTGTCAATTAAAACAAAATATTTTAAAGATTTTTTTTTTTTTTTTAATTTTTTTTATTCGTATGAATTTATATTTTGCTGGTCCGTTGAATATTTTTGAGGTCCCGGACCAACGGACCATTGTTAATTTCGTGCCATTCTCTCTCTCTCTATATATATATATATATTCTTCATTTTATCGTCCGCAAGCTAATGTGAATACACATTTAGTAATTAACCGTGTTTAGAATTAAAAAATTGAAAATCAAATAATTAAATGTCTCATTAACGGCTGTATATCACTGTATTTGTTTATGGTTGTGATTTGCTGAAAATAGTCGCCAAACTAAATTTATTTATTTAAACGTTTCAGTTTTTCAAAAATTCCTTTAAATATAATGATTAGCGAAGCGGGTAAAACGTGCCAGTCATAAATAAAGTTTAAAGCCCATTCAATATTTAAAAACAAAAATGTGTTCGTAGACTGTGTTAGTCTTAAGAAATGGATCTTTCACAATTGTTAAAACAAGTATATAGGGTAACCCAGACAGCACATCACCTCCCCAGGATATCTTCAAGATGTCTTCTGGATGAAAAGACATCCCAGAAACGTCCTTAAGATGTATTGCGGATAAGTTAAGCCTAACTGTGCTGTTAGGGAAGTGCCCCAGTGATTGACACTTTTAGAGCAATCTCTGATGTTTTTAATGTTCTAGTCATCAGAAAATATTTTTAGAAATCTTAAGTTAATACATATGGCATGAAAGACATTCAGAACCACATATATGTTAAAATATATACATTTGATAACAATTATTTTTTTTATGAATTTTTACTTGACACCCACTCAGTGTTCCAGTAATTGACACTGCCAGTTTTTTCTTTTATCAGTAATTGGCACCCTATGTTCCAGTGTTTGACACTGCTGGTTATTCATTTTACCAGTTATTAGCACCCTATGCTCCGGTGTTTGACATAAAATGTTAAAATTCTTATATGTAAAATATATTATTTTATTATTTTTCTTATTTATTAATTATTTCGGGACAGATGTCAATTACTGGAGCATGCCAATCACTGGAGCACCTACCCTAATTCCTATTTATTGTCATGTTTATAATGAAAAGCAAAATGACTTTCCTTATATTCATAGTTGCTCATTGTTGTCATCATTACTGAAACAGTACGAATTTTTCATTTTTTAATTTTCAATACGACCGCTTAATTTTATCACATATACATAATTTGCTTATTAATATTCCATGAGATTGAGAAATTTTTCTTTTGAGAAACACTTCTTTCGATTATATCAAATCTTATGATTTAAGCTTTTTTTCGCAAAATAATAAGCAATTTTGAACCTCTAAATGCAAAAAAGAATGAAAGAAAGAAAAATTCCTAACAATGTATTGGTATTTATTGACTTTTTATGAACAGAAATACTATTATAAAAGTCAACTGTCTTCTGAATTACCAGTTTTTAATAACATTGTTTTGTTAAACAAAGGCACATCAAATATTTTTCTTGTAGCAAAAATTAATAAATTATTAACATTGTGAGTACAAGGCTTAAACAATATTTTTCAGAAAAATAAACCGTATATTTCTGAAAATTATTTCTGATCTTTCCTTAATGCAAAGGACCATCCGCCACCTCCCAGTGGCCGAGGAATTAATAGATGGGAAGTGTCAGGTTCGAACCCAAGTTGGCTTCCTCAGAATAGTCACTGATATTTTACCATGAATTTCTTCAAAACCTGCTTCAATATGGGCTATGACTCCACAGAAAGATTTCCACAGAGGACATTCCACCTAATCTGAAATCCTTCGCACAAACAAGCTCGATAATCGGAACAGACACCACACACTAACATCACTTCAATGCAAAGGTCAATTTTTCACATACATTACAGTCATTCCTCGTATTGCTATTCCACTGGCAACTAACTGATTTTTTACTGTTATTTATTATTACCTTCTGACGAGAGATAACAACAGATTCCTATCAGTCGGTAAATCAAATAATATTTTCTTTTTATAGATTACGAAAATTGCATCAGGTGCAAGATGTTGAAGTGTCTTATAGAAACAATGTAGTCACGATTTGCGTCTCTTTTGTTGGAGCAGACACGTTTTGAGGAAACATTAGGCTAGGGGAGAAGGTCACTCCCGTGTGAATCGTGTCTAATTTCGTTTTTCCACAGGAACTATTCCTATTCTAATGCTTCGGATTCTGTCACTTATTCTGGTTTTTGCCTTCTGTCAAGGAAGATATTTAAATATCAATTGGATAAACTCTTATACTTTCATGGCTGTTGGATATTCATTTTCTGAAATAAGTTATTGCAGATAGTTTTGTTGTTCGCCCTTTTCTTTGTATTATTGTGCTGTCTGTGAGTGTCCCACACCAAAACAATGGTAAGAGTGGTCCAGGCAGACAAGGCCTGATTAACAAACGACAGTCCAACACCCCTTGATTTATATTTTGGGGAGGAGAGGGACACTGTTTAATATAAAATTCAAAAATTATTTTAAAATGTTTACAGTTGTTTCAAAAGCAATACTTTATGGAGTGGAGGTACTGGTTAAGGCCAACTGACAACACGGGAATCCTGTGTGTGTGCGTCAAATACCCTCCGTGGGGTCTTTTGAAGGGATCTTAGTCCGTATTCATATGAGTTTCAGGGAAAACCATGGAAAACGCCCAAAAATACTTTATTTATAAAAGGACAACGAAAAAATTTTCAACGTTGAACTCCACTCGACCATGCATTTTGAGTGAAAATAGGGAAGAAACTCAAACCTTTATTTCTATGAATGATAAAAATTGTGATTTTCTTTTTTTTTTCTTTTCCCCTAAGGATTTTAGAAATACCAATAAATATATACCAATAGAGATTTTTACGTTTATATAATGCACTTAAAAGTACCCAAAAAATTCATTTTTTACTTCCGCACTTACATATGTATGAAAAGTATTGTAATCATGAATAAAATCAAATTTGGGATTTCAGTGTATTTACACGTTTTGAGGTCTCCTGAGTTCGTTTCAGCTAATTTTACTGCAATGTATGTATGTATGTATGAGAGTAAACACGATAACGTCTAAACGCTTCGTTCGAAGGAGCTGAAAGTTGGTATGTATGTTGTAGGTCACTGTAGCACGAATTTTATTGATTTTGGTGAACTAACAATTTTTTTACAGGAGCACAAAAAGTAATTATTTAACATTATAGCATATCGGCTTAAATTATTACAAGTGCGATAGCGTCTAAATGCCTTATTCGAATGAACTGAAAATGTACATACATATTGTGGATCACCGTGACAACGGACTATGTGAATTTTTCACTTATAAATTTTTTACAGGGCACAACGAAAATTTTTTTTTATCGTCATGACTTATGAAGTATGATAGCGTCTAAATACCTTATCCAATAAATTGAACTGAAAATTCCTGAACTGAAAATTTATATACATGTTATAAGTCACAGTCTTACGAACTGTACAGATTTTTGTGAATCTAACATTTACAGATTTTTGCAGGGACACAACGAAATATTCTATATAATTATGATCTATGGGCTCAAATTATTTGAAGGGCAATAGTGTAAAATTAAACAACATACTATGTGGAGAAAAATACTCAAACACCCTATTACAATTTTCTATTTTGTTTACTTAATGAATTCTCTTACCTTAATTTACTTATACAGACGTTAATTATTTAATTTTCGAAAGTCGAATGGAGTTACTCCAGATTTTTCTTATTCTGTAGTAAGACAGTAAGAGAAGGGGGGGTGGGCTCTCTGGCCATTCTCCGCGCGACAAGGTACCTTTCGCTAGGTACGCCATACAGTCGTTTTATTTTTTTACAAAATCGTTATTATTATTATTATATTTAAGCTTTTTTTTTTTTTTTTTTTTTTTGAAAGTGATGTAAAGCTATTTTTTGGAATTACAAATATAATTACTTTGAAAATGGTGTAGTCCACTTTCCGCAAAGACGATATTTAGTTCAAAAATTATACTACAAAATTCCTGTACTTCATTTTTATGTGTGCAGCAACACTATTCGTAACATAAAAATTCAACGATATGATGGATCTACTATTATCTTATATTCCTCCAATACAACATAACTATTTTCAAAACTTTCTTGCAATAATATTAGCACATACTAACATAAAGTTGTAATAGTAGTAATTAAAATGGCATTACCTGAAGAAATACTGAAATACAGTTTTTTTTTTTTTTTTTTTTTAACTTCCATTACTTGACTACTAAAGGTAATGGGAGTATTGTATTCAGTCAAAAACTTGATATCGTGTTTTCACCTGATTTACATGTTGTAAGGTCTCCTGAATACAAAAAAGTGGTTTTCGGAAATCGGTCAGTGTGTGTGTGTGTGTGTGTGTGGGAAATCTTCTGACTGTCATATATCAGAAACTAATAGAGATAGAACGACAAAACTTCGTAGTTGAGGTAAGCCTGTGTACAGAGAATTTTTCTAACCTTGGATGAAAATTAGAAAACCAGAAGTGGGACAGTAAGTCCGTATCTCAAAAACGGATAAAACGATTTTTATTTCAAAATTGCTAAATAAACGTTCTGCTAGATGTTCTTTCGTTTGAATTAGTTGTTAGCTCAGGAAAATTAATAGGCGTCCTGTATAAATAGCTCAATTTCAGATCTCTGAAATGCATTCCTTCAAAAACGTCTATACGATTTTTTTTTTTTTTTTTCAAACTCGCCATATTAACTCCCTTTTAGATATTCTTTGGCATCTAATTATTGCTGTCCGATCAACAAATGAGTATGCCTTTTGGTGAATGTCGGAATATCAAAAACGGCTGTAATAATTTTCTTGAAAATTGCTACATAAACCCATTTTAGATATCCTTTCTAAAGTACTTCGTGGTTATTACAGGAGAATTAATAGTCATCCTAATTAGGCAGATCAGTTTTTCAGATCTCGGAAATTGGCGTTTCAAAAAAAGGGTTCTATTTATTTATTTATTTTTTAAGACTCGCTATGTAAACTCTGTTTTACTCATTTGTTTTCGTGCATCAGCTTTACTTGTCTACAATTACGCGTCTAATTTGTTAGATCAGTTTTTTGTCTTCTGATCACATTATCTGCAGAGAGTGCATATAATAGTGTAATAGTGAATAATGAAAGTCGTGTGGTTGCTTCAAAGCATTATTTATTCATTTATTTATTTATTTAATTTTAATTTAATTTATTTATTTTTATTGTTTTTTTTTTTTTTTTTCATTTAATAATTCCCACAAAATTCCCTCAAATTCGATTCCCCCAAAACACATTTCATAACAACGTCTCACTATGCCAACTTACCCTGCATACGGAGTTAGTTGGCATATCCTTATGGATGATTGGCATAACGTGATAGGAATAGGGATAGTTAGGCAGAATATAGCAAACTTCGAGAAAAAAAACATTTTAGTTTAATAAAACACCTTATTTTACTAATATTTGACCAAAAATTTCTTCTTAAATGTAATATGAACAAGTAAGGATTTCATCAAGTAAAATAAATTCTGCTTAGTAGTATAGTTACCTATAATTATTCAAGTAGAATTAACTCAATGTTTGAAATCAGCTATGAATGTAAAAGTTGTGACAGATGGGTTCTTGCACAATTTTACTTTGGTAGTACAAAATTGAATCATTCTCGTCGAGCCATCTTCATTTTTTCCCCTTTTTGACTCTGGCGGACTTGGAAATCTCATTGACATAGGTTGAGTCAATTTTTCTAAGGTACTAACTATCTCTCTGTGTGTAGGTGAGGATTTTATATTACACCCTCTAATAGCTCCTTCTTCTTTTTTTTTAACTTTTGAAAATTGCATTTTTTTTTTTTTTAACTATTTTAAATCTACACACAGTCATATTTTTATTTATATAGCGCATTTCTATGACAAATTGTTTAAATATTAAATTTAGATCATAAGAATAGATAATGATCAGAAAAAACAATTTATTCATGTAGTTTAATTACATTTTCTTTGCTCTTGGAAATCGCGGAATAAGCAACCAAAGGGCTAGCTCGAGAAATTAAGATGTTTATATTCGAAAATTCAAGCAGCATGTTTATACAAAAAATTCTTCTTTAGGTAATTATTTTAGAGAATATTTAAAATATATATGTATATGATTTATGTATTTCTCTTTAGCACAAAAGGAAAGTATCAAAGTTTTATTATAATAATTAAAATTAATTAATATTTAATTAAAAAAAAAAAAAAAAAAAAAAAAAACGCTTCAGTAACTCAAAATTTTAAATATGAGCATAAATTTAAATATTCTTGTCAGCTTTATCCAAATCGGGTAATACTAATGTAAGTGTAAACGTCAGTTTCCTGTTTAATATGTGCACAGCCGGAAGAGTCTGATTAACATCTATCACTGAATGATAATGTTCTTCTTAATAGATTGTTACCACAGAAATTTTTTGTATAACTATTTGCAGTAGATATATTAGTTATGAAGGGGGTAACGTTTTCTTTTATTTTAAAATTTTAACTTAAAATGGATTTTTATTAAAGATTCTTGCGACTTTTAAATAATTTTTTCCATTTATAAAAATAAAGAGAATTGTCATAAAAACATGTCTCCAATTTTTTATGCCTCACACACGTCTTGATCCGTTTAAACTCTTAATTAATCGTTTAACGGGGTTTTTAAACAGCGCTGATTTTTGCAGATAGTGTTCCAGCTTCGTGCCGGTCTGTTTGGTGTGTATCTTGTTTTCTTGTTACTCGTTTCTTCCTTGCTTGCTTAGTTTTCTTTTTTAAATGATGTGGGTATTGCACACTTTGTTAAACACAGCTGGGTTTTTTGTTGTCATTGCTTCTATTTAGAGTATCGGCTAATGTTAGTCTTCCTCACTTAGTTTACGGAAGTTAAATTTAAAAATCAAATTTAAACTATTTGCTTGTATATAACGTGACTACGACGGGACTTAACCACTTAACTGTTTCTTTTTTCCGTCATATTATGTAAAAAAATAAGCATATTTTTGATATACAATTTTTTGGTGAAATCGGTTATATAAACTCAAATTAGCAGTCAGAACTATCACAAGTATTGAATTTAAGGAATTATGCTATTTTTTATTTTCATTGAAAAAAATACATTTTTCCTTAAAAATGGCTTTTCTTAGAAGAAAAAGGCGAACTGGAAAGAGCACTTTACAAACATGGATGTTAGAATCGAAAATGTTTTGTTGTACTTACAATAATTATCGTTTTAAAATTCAGTTTTTGTATGGTAAATTTTAAATTAAGGGGGTGGGGAATTTTAAGTTAAGTTATGGGAGTTAAGCATAGTCCAACATCACAATCTGGACAAAAATATCGCGTTTCTTTCCTCATCCATTTGCTAAAAATCTTTTCTTTTCGAGCAACACACAAAGCTTTGCCTCGTTGAAAATTCGCAACTATACTCGCATACAAGAATGCAATAAAATTTAACCTTTAAACCGCTTTAGACTTGTTCTGCATTTCTACCATTACTGGAACTACTAGAGTCATCTGTTAGAAACATTACACACAAAACAAGCAAAAAAATACGGCAAATCAGTGGATTAGAGTAGAAAAAAAGTTGCCCGAGTGCCGCTCGGGCAAATCAAGGAAATATCATTTCAAGTACCCGAACGGCGTTCGGGCAAAACTGGCAAGTGGTTAAACTAAGACACACACACAAAAGAAAGAAAGGAAAAAAAAAACTAATTTTATTAATTTACATATTTTTTTTTTCTTCTGATTAGTGTGAAATTTATTAGCATTTTCAAAGTCATTTCTACACAGATCATTCCTAAATGGGTGTGAATTTCCATGTACTTTAATGGCCATTAATGATAGGGAATGACAACAAAAACAAAAGAATTTTTTTTTTTCAAAGTTGGCATGCATGGCTGATAATCTGTTTAAATTTTCAATAAACCTATCTTTTAGCATATCTGTATCTTATCCCCTTGGCCCCACGAAGTGGCCGAGAGATTCTGCTCTCGAAGTTGGAAGACGGTAAATGCAGGGTTCGATCCCAGGCATTTCGTGCTCATTGATTTAGCTGTTCAGAGTTTTCCAATGTTTTCTCCGAAAATCGCGTGAACACAGACTAGGACTCTTTAGAAAGACTCCCGTGGAAGGCATCCCCCTCTTAGGCTAGAGGTCTGCACGGGTCGGGCCTGAGGCCCGAGCTCAAACACAGTCAGGCCCCTGGGCCGAATTTCCCTCTGTGGTCTCGAGCCGGGTCGGGCTCGGAATTAATTTTTATACTCGGGCCAGAAATTTGTTACACTTTCCTCGTTAATTAATGAAGAAGGTAAATAATAAAACGATTCATTAGCAATTTATTTTACACAATTTTATAGGCTAGTATGCTACATGAAATTTTGTTTTGTTAAAATTCTTTATAACTTTAACTTGATTGTCTGACTATCTGTGTGTTCGCACTGTATTTTCTGTAAATATCTTTTAGCATGTCTCGAAATTGATATATGTTATTTAAAGTCGCAGTGGTTTTCTATTAAAAATGCTATGCATGTCGCTACTAGATTTCGCACATACACAAACAAAAGAAATTAAATGCGTTATTGTCAATGAGGCTTTATGTTTTATAGTCTGTAGTCTCTAGAGACTATTGAAGATATTTTTAGCGCTTTTCCGCTCGTTTCCAGGGCAATAAATGTAATGAAATTATCATCATTTTTCAGATGTGCAAAAGCATGTTCTATATTTAAAACAGTTGGATTAGCAATGTTTTGTTTACAGGATCACATAAAAGATTCTGCTACATTACAGGATATAAGTGGATTTTGATGAAAGTTGATTTTTAGTAGTATTCACAATTTTTAATAACTTACTACATTCTTTGATGACTACTAATATTTTTGGTTCGACATTCTATCTGTTTGTCTGTGTGGTTTCTGTCCGTCTGTAATAATAAATTTCGGTTTATATACAACTATCTTATGAAAGATTCAGTAGTTTTGTTAATGGATTTTCTATTGCTTGGCTGTATAAAACCCCTGAAGATTAGATACTAAAATATTTTGCATAAAAATTAATGGGTTTTATTTTTCTTTTATCGGACCTGGCCGCATTTTATCGTTTTTTTTTTTTTTTTTTTTTTTTTTCCGGGGCGAACCGGGCACGGGTCGAACTTGTAAATGTCATACCGGGCCGGGCGGGGTAAGCAAAGCTTTCGTATGGGCCGGACCGGTTCCAGGCCTCAAAATTTTGGCCCGTTCAGACCTTTATCTTAGGCCTAGGTCTCTAATGCTGACAACTGATCTTAATCGGAACGCCAACATGTTTTTGTATTGATGAAAAAATATATATATCTATAAATAAATCCAAAATCTGCGTAAAATCTGTCAGTCATAAAAATATTTGCAACACTGATTAAAGTAATTTCTATTTCTAATTATTCAGTGATACCAAACAACAGCCTTTTTTTTTTTTTTGAAAATGGAAAACGATACAGAAAAGGCTTTTTTACCCGCTGAAACACTACTGCTGCGTTGTAGCTATGGGCAGTAGGTGACCCAATCTAAGATGCGTACCTAGTTTTTTCCGTTTTCTGTTTCAGTGGTATATAGGCTTTCGATGTAGTATACAAAGCCTGTCTTTATGCTCATACGAGAGAAAATAAGCGCCCTGTTTGACCATAATATGTCCCATTATTAGATACATAATATGTTATCATATTAAAGAAAAATCTTCTTTTCTGAAAAGGAAAAGAGCTTCTTGAAAAACAGACACTACGAAAAATTGTATTTCTGAATTGCCTTTAGAAATAGTTGTTTTTACAAGCAATGGTCAAAGAAAACGCAGTTAAAATTTAATTGAGCATTGGCTGATCATAAAGTAACAAGTAATGGGGTATTGCGATGTAATCAAAATCTTACCTTTTCTGCCCGCTTATTCCGAATTTATTTTTCAGTATAGTTTTAAAATAGAAAACTTTAAAAAAATTAGGAAAAAAATTTATTCTAAAATCATGATTGAAGAAATGGTTTAAATTTTATTTACCATTTAACTTCATTGCCCTTAAGGGATGAGGCAGTTTCTAGAAGAAACTGCCTCATAAATAAGAAGAAAATATATTAAAGGAAGAAGAAAATTTATTAAAAGACAGAAGAAAATATATTAAACAATTTATTTATAGCGTATTATATCACAATTTCAAATTTACTATTTGTTACTTTTATTTTATTTTATTTTATTTTATTTTATTTTTTTAATTACAATATTATCGAATTGAAATGAGGATTTTTTGGCAAATGCGGTAAGCCTAACTGAGGACAAAATTGGAGTTATAAAAAAGAATAATAACATAATGAGATGACGATAAAGCATTGGATGATGCCTGAATAAGAACCTGAAATAGACGATGTCTGCTTATTCTTTATTAATCGATTATATGTGCGTTTGCAGATACCTAAAAGGTGAAATCTCTAAAATTTCTAAAATAATATTTCCAGTGGGGAAAAAATAGCTCCTTGCTTTTAGTAAATAGACCGGTCAACAAATTTGTAATTTCTTAAAGATCTTATTTCTAGTTCTTTATTTCTACTTACTTTAGCTCTTCTTGCAATCTAGTCTACTAAGATAGTGTCTGAATTAAAAGACTTCATAAATTGAAAGTCAGTGAGCACCGTACGTACATATTCAAAAATATTTCAAAGCCTTGCACTGTAATTTCTCTTTATAACTATATACATTCGCTTTTTGAGAGTTTCTTAACACTTATCACATCTTATCTATTTTTTATTTATTTATTTTTTTTTTTTTAATATTCCTCTCCATTTTTCGTTCAGTGCGTAATTACTGTGAGTATTATAAAAGTTTATTCGTTTTCCACAATAATCTTAATTATCTGACTGCTATTATCTTATGGCCGTCATTTTAACAAATAAATTTGTTCAACTTTTTTAACAATTACACTTGACTATTATATATACTACTTACCAATAAGTATTTGGGCACTTTCGAATTTAGACGTTTTGTCAAATATCTAGAGAAATTCTTTTGAAATCATCATGAAACTTTGGTAGCGTAAAGAACACGTTATACCTCATATATTTCAGCAAAAGTTGTGTCCTGAAAAGGAAAAGGGGACCAGTAAAAAATTAAAGAAAAATCAAAATGTTTTGGATCACCCTATAAAAAGTAAAGCTTGAAATGTATTTTGGCTGTAGCGTGTGATTAAGAGGAATTTTCTCATTATCTGTATAAATTTTTAAGAGGCTACCATATATATTCATGGAAATATAACAGTATTTTTAAAATATTGAAAAAAAAAAATCCACTTTTTTAATTATAACATGTAGGATATTAGACCGAGAGCAAAGACATTTTCAGAAAATTTGGCATACTTCATTAGACACAGTATACTGCAATCAGAATGCATAAATATTAACTACCTTACGAAATACGAGCAGTTTTAGTAAATAATTTTTATCTACACATGCGCTAGCTTTTAAAAAAATTCATTTGCATCATTTTAATAGCCAAATGTATTGAGCAACTTAACTGAAAACCCCAAACAAATATCGTGTAAATTTAAAGAGTTGTGAGAGATAGAATGAACAGAATTTCAGTTTTCTTAAAATAAAACCTAAACTATAAGGGGTCACATTTTTATTTTTATTCAGTCAATGCCCAATGGCAATACAGTGTTCGATGATTATAAGTAAATACTGATAAAATCCCTATCATCTCCCTTTTTTTTTTTTTTTTTTTTGAGATGAACTGAAATTCTGTCCACTCTATCTCTCATAACTCTTTAAATTTACATGATATTTGTTTGGGGTTTTCATAAACGTTGCTCAATAGTTTTGGCTGTTAAATTATGCGAATGAAATTTTTTAAAAACTAGCGCAAGCGTAGATAAAAATTATTTAGTAAAAATGCTCAATATTGTAAGGCATTTAACATTTTTGCATTGTGATGGTAGTGTGCTGTGTCTAATGAAGTATGCAAAATTTTCTGAATATGTCTTTGCTCTGGGTCTATATCCTATGTGTTATAATTAAAAAAGTGGAAAAAAGTTTTGCAAAGTTTTAAGAAAAGCGTTATATCTCCATGAATATATGGGATAGCCTCTTAAAAATTTATACAGATAGTGGGAAAATTCCTCTTAATCACAAGTTATAGCCAAAATACATTTCAAGTATTATTTTTTACAGGGTGATCCAAAACATTTTGATATTTCTTTAATTTTTGTACTGTGCCCCTTTTCTTTTTCAGGACACAACTTTTGCTGAAATATATAAAGTATAACGTATTCTTTACGCTGCCAAATTTTCAAGATGATTCCTAAAGAACTTTTTCTAGATATTTGACAAAATGCCTAAATTCGGAAGTGGCCAAGTACTTATTGGTAGATAGTGTATGTGTGGGTGTGCGTGCGTCTAATTATAAAAATTTTAATACTTTCCTCTTTTTTTTTTTTTTTTTTTTTTTTGGTCTTTTAATTTTTGTTTTATTCATTTCACATCAGAATATTTAAGGAAACTTATTCTGCTTCTTCATTTTGCCACAGTTTTTTACTTTTATATGGTGTTGCTTTTACATCATAGTCCGAACTGTCTACTTAAATGTCATGAGAAACCCCACAGTAACCCACTGAATTATGTATTAATATTATGTGAATTAAGTATTTTTCTTTACGATGGAATTTATGATATATATTTAGAATCATTTTTAAACAGAAATCCACAAATTTTAACATCTGATATAAGTAAAAATAAGTACCTCTCCGGGCTGCTGCATCCGGAAAACATCCAATAAGCTTAAATCACCCCCCCCCCCCAACCTTTCTAACATGTTCTCTGAAAAATCGATCATTTTTTCTGAATCGTGTTAAACCTAAACGCTATTCACTTTTAAATTGTCTTAACTTGAGTACCCTGAAGTCTCATACATTTAATAAGAGCGTCCAAAATTGTGTCAGGAAAAGTGTAATTTATTTTTAAGCAAACCCTTAATAAGGGTGAAAGTCTGTTTAATTTTTTTGCGTGCATGAGTCCAGCTGAAATTTGACACGCATGAGGACTTTTTTTGTATGACGGACCTTGGCGTGACATGCTTGGAAAGGAATTAAAAAAAAAGAGAGAAGTAACCTAGTATTTGGTTCACGTTGAATTATTTACAAATACCTGTGAATGCAAGGAAAATCTGTGTGCTGGAGGACGTTTTTATAAATATGGAATGATTGATCAATGCAGTATTTTTCCCTAATCCTCAAATAAGAAGATAATTTATCTAATTTACACTGAGCCTTGTTACTTTGGAATAAATTTATTGTTAAGAATTTCGGGAAAACTGTACTAAAATCTCACCAGATTCCTTTAGTTTCTGTCGTGTGTATAGGACCTTACCCCACAGAGCCTTTTCTAGAGATAGATGATAGTCCGTGGTATTCAGAATAATATTTTTAATTGGAATTATTTGGTATCGGTAGAAACTTCAGATTTTTACTGAAATTACCTGTACAACTGAAGTTCTATTATTTTACAACAATAGATGAGAAATATTTTAGTAACATAAAGTAGGGTAGGTGCTCCAGTAATTAACATCTATCCCAAAATAATTAATAAATAAGAAAAATAATAAAATCATATATTTTACATATAAGAATTTTAACATTTTGTGTCAAACACTGGAGCATAGGGTACTAATAACTGGTAAAATGAATAACTAGCAATGTCAAACACTGGAACACAGGATGCCAATTATTAATAAAAGGAAAAACTGGCAGTGTCAATTACTGGAACATTGAGTGGGTGTCAAATAAAAGTTCATAAAAAAAAAATTGTTATCAAATGTATATATTTTAACATCTATGTGGTTCTGAATGTCTTTCATGCCATATGTATTAACTTAAGATTTCTAAAAATATTTTCTGATGAACATTAAAATTATCAGAGATTGCTTTAAAATTGTCAATCACTGGTGCATTTACTCTATACCTTTTCCAAGAAGAAAAATGTAAAATCCACGCAAATATATGGAATGCAGATAAAAATAAAGATCTTTTACAAAATATCGAAAGTCGTATTACTGTAGGTAGAAAAGGCTTATATACAGGGTGCAGAGCAAAGTCGCGAGGAGGAATATATCTTCACAACCACTGATTTGAGATGTATATTTCCCATTACAAAATAATAATAATAATAATAATAATAATAATAATAATAATAATAATAATGATAATGATAATAATAAAAAAAAAAAAAAATTTTTTTTTTTTTTTACAAGAACTAATTTTTTATACAGTCCCCAGGTTCCTACAGTCATGTTTAGAAAAAGTTAGCACTTAACAAAGATAATGCAAAAAGTTTTACTTCTGTGCGCCCGAAATTGACCGAAATATTTAGTTCCAATGCTTGGGATTTTTCCACATTTTTTCGGACTTCATTAAAGGGTCGGTTAAAAAAGCTTAAATATGACTATAGGGACCTGGGGACTGTTTAAAAAGTTAGTTCTTAAAATTTTTTAAATTTAATAATGCTATTTTTAAAATTTAAACATAATTACATTTTTTTTAAAACATTTTATAACTAAAAATAAATGTCGACGATCAATGGTTGCGAAAATAAAGACGTTCTCGCAACTTTGCCTTACATTCTGTATATGAAACTGATAAAAATAATTACGACTATTTAGTGATAGTTTATTGCACTTAAAAAAAAAAAGTAATTTTCTGAATCTTCAAAGAGTACATCAAAATTAATCATTTCGTTAAGCTTATGTTACGCTAAATAAACTTATTGAGTTTGGAATAGTTTAGCGATCTGCACTGAGATGAAACTGAAATAACGGTATTTTCCACAGATGTACCTAAAATCTGAAATAAAATATTGCTTCAATTTTTCTTCACCGTATCAATTTTTTAATTGTTAATTACTACTAATTTTTAGTTGTTATTTGACAGCAATTGTAATTTGTAATCACGAAAACTAACAAATAAAAACTGTTTCATTTTACACCAAAATAACAATGTTTTTCTTTCATGGACTGTTTAGAGTAAGGCTCCTATATATACGAGCTGGCGCATCAGGCATTTTGTTGCCTTAGGGTTGCCACATGTACCCAACGCGTTTCTCTGATAAACAAACGACAAACATTTTTTTTTTACCGTCTTACGTTACTTTAGAGTAACTTGTTTTATTATATTTCATAATTTTAGTTAAGTAAACTATGATATGGAAGTTTATTTAGCGATAAACTGATATAATCATTCAAGAAGTGAATATAAAGTGAATATACCTTCTATTACTGTGTATTTGAGTTTTGGCGACATTTTGTAAAAGAAATAGAAACCACCCTGACAACACATCGTACATCCATAGGATATCCTCAGAATAAAATGACATCCTGAGAATGTACCCTAACAGCACAGTTAGGCTTAACTTATCCACAGTACATCTTAAGGACGTTTCTGGGATGCCTTTTCATCCAGAAGGCATCTTGAAGACATCCTGGGGAGGCGATGTGCTGTCTGGGTACTGTGAAAAAAAATGTGTTTTTAGGAATATTATTGTTGTTTATTGTTCTTATCTTGACCGGATTAGCTTCAGATTAAGATTTCTTAAAATCATTAGGGAAGCTATTAGGACGCCAAGCGGGAATGCTGTCCTCTTCGGAGGCAAAAAAATGGCGGTGATTCGCTGGCCTATTATTTTATTTAGGGGCTCTAGTTTAGAAAGCTTTGCGTTCTAAATACAGTAAAGCCGCGGTTATCCGAGCCCCGACTAACCGTGTTCGGGTTAACCAAGGTAGTTCTAAAAAGACCACGCCCGGAAGGAGCCATGTTTCTTGACAAATGGCGTAGGTATCTTTGACAAATTTTACTATACAGTACTGTATTTTATAATTTATGTATGCACGTATTATATTGCATTTTTAATTGACTACATTTGAATATGTAATAGATGTATTATTTTACTTCATTGAATACGTTTTCATATGTTTCACATTTACCGTATGTTTCCTCCACTATTTATGACAGAGTCCGCATTATCCGAGTTTTCGATTATCCGAGGTACCCTCGATGCACATTGCCTAGGATAAGTGAGGTTCTACTCTATATAGTAGTTTTTATGTTCTAAATATTAATTTCGCTAAACTGCTCTGCCGCACTGTAATTATGACAATAAAGACCAAGAACTATTTTGCTTGATTTTCTTTGACTAACATTCCTGAATCCATAGAGGGTTGTTTAAAAGTCTAAAAATTCAAAAGTGCCATAAAGATCCATCATGAAATTTATCGGTGAAGCTTCTGACCCGAAAACTGAAATATCATGTTACGTCCGTGGCCAGTATATTGTTATAATTTACAGTCTACGTTTTCGGTAACTTTATTGGTTGATTACCGATACAATAATCTTTCTCTTCCGAATTTCTGAAATTTTTCTTTCCTTTTGCCTTAAATTTGAAATCTTTGTGTAATTTTTAATCTTTGTGTAGGATGCATTTTTAAGTTCACCAATTTTGCTATTTTTGGTCTATTTTAAAGACGCTAATTTTTGTAAAAGATCCGTTTTTCAGACTTCAATTTAATTGATAAGATTCTTAAATAATTACGAGATAAAAAGAACTTTTTATATACCATGTTTTTAAATTTTCTGCTGAATCATATAAATGCTACCGAAGGCAGAGGGGACCCGAAATAATTAGCTAAAAGTATTAAAAAAAAAAAAAAAAAAAAATTTCGTTGTCACCGTGTTCTGAGCTATTCTGAAGGTTTCAAATGTCTAGCTAGCCGGGAAGTTATACGATTGTTGAATCAGATAAACGGTAGCGAAGGCAGCAGGGACCCGAAACAATATGCTAAAAGCATTATAAAAAAAAAAAAAAAAAAAAAAAAAATGCACTGTCTTCGTGTTTTGAGTTTTTCTAAAAGTTTCAAATTTCTAGCTAGTCGGGAAATTATGTAATTGTTGAATCATATAAACCCTACCGAAAGCAGCGGCAACCCGAAACAATTTGCTAAAAATATTTTTAAAAAATTACATTGTTATCGTATTTTCAGCTATTCTAAAAGTTTCAAATACCTATCTAGTCGGGAAGTTAGTTAAATAAATTTTCTGTTGAATCATATGAACGCTGCCGAAGGCAGTAGGGACCTGAAACAGTTGACTAAAAGTATTAAAAAAATACATTGTCACCGTGTTCTGAGCTGTCCTGAAAGTTTCAAATGTCTAGCTTTTCGGGAAATTAGTTAAAAATCAATTGCAAGATTTGTACTGGATATACAAACAAGAATCGAAGTTAATAAAAACATGGTAAAATGTCTTTCTTTCTCTCTCTCTCTCTCTCTTTTTTTTTTTTTTTTTTTTTTTTTTTTTTTGCGACTCGAATGATGAAATTTGAACTTTTTGTGGAAAATTAACTAATAACATGTTTTTTTTTTCTTTCTTTAGCTAATCGACGAAATTCTATACTATTTAGCTGTTGCCTGAAACATATTACATTTAATCACAGATAATTCCTGAAATACGCAACTTTTTTTTTTTTTTTTCTAACAGATTCTCAAATACGCATTTGTTTCACCATAATTGACATAATTCATTGCTTCTTTAATGCTGATTTCCGAAATATGTGATTATTTCGCCGAAAATCAACGAAAATTCTGCTCCCCCCCCCCCCCCCCCTACATCTCATTAACAAATTAGGCAATATTCTTGCTGTAAATTTATAAACATTTTTCTTTCCGCCAATTACTAAGATAATCAATTATTTCCCATTTAATAGATAGAATTCGTAATTTTTTCAAGGCTAATTTTACAAAATGCACGATTATTTCACTGCAAATCACAAACATTCCTACTTTTATAATTTCGAATTTCCGAAATATGCTATATTTTTGCAAGTGATTTCCGAAATTTTGAATAATTTTGTTGCTGTTTGACATTTAAAGACCGAAAGGCATAATTTTATCGAGGATGATCAGTGAAATTTAGGCTTAAGGCTGTACATCAGTCAGTTTCCCTCTCTTTCTTTTTTCCCACGTTAATCCAATGAGATTTTTGTTGCTTCTTTTTAAAAGTATATCTCATTCAAAAATGAATTTTTTGAATTCTGTTTTTGAATATTACTCTTTGAATATATCCTTTTTTCAGCTTAGGAAGAAATTATTTGAAAAAATAAATTTAAATATTTCGTTTAGAGATCCAAATTTAGCATCCTAAATTTAGTTAATGAATGAAAATATTGTAATTAATTTTTTTAAACAATCGTTCTTCAAGCAAAAAGACGACATCTTCAAAGAGTAATATTCAAAAAACAGATTTCAAAAAGCTTCATTTTTTAATGAAATTCTTATAAAACGAAGCAACAAAAATCTCATAGGATAACATGGAAAAAAAGAGGGAATCTAACCTATGTACAGCCTTAAGAAGATTACGAGAGAAAACAAGGTTTAAAAGCATTAATAATAATTTTCTGTCCCATTAGAATGTATGTTTGTGTTGTGGCTTTATAGGTTTTACATACTCAAAAATGAGTTTTTTTTTTTTTTTTTTTTTTTAATTTTACAGTAAAATATATTTAAATTATAATTTTATCTGCTTAATTTATTTTTTGTATTTCATAGTGAGCATTATAATTCAATTTTTATGTAAGTGTCATTTTCTTTCTTTGAATATTAATAATGACTGGCTTGGAACTTTTTACACGCACTGTAACCTGAATTAAAATGTTCCCAAAATTGCATTTTATAGAATAAATTACTATCTTCAAAATAATGAAATATTTCCATTATTTTTTATGATACATTAAATACAATTTTCTTTTTTCAAATTTACAAGACAATTTTTAATAGTACTTTATCCCAGGGGATTTCTATATAATTAATTCATTCTATAAAATGCAGTTTTGGAAGTATTTTAAAGCAAGTTATGTATGCTAATATAGAAACTGTAAATTATCTTTTACGGATAGTGAAGTAACTCTGAAATTTTTTATTGATAATATACTATATTTTCTATTGTGATTAAATAAGAGTATTAATTTTATAATTCTCTAAAAGCCGAAATAAATTTTAAACAACGAGGCAATTTTTGTGTAGTTTTAATACAAATTAAAAATCTGGTTTCGCTTACTCCACAATAAAATATTTAATAAAGGTATAAATTATTGTTTGTTCAAAATAGTACAAATTACAAATCTGTATGAAATTTCCTTCTAAAATGGTTTATCTATTTTAAAAATATGACAATTCGTAAAAATATAAATTTATAAAATTCTTCCCCACTCGTTAGCTGCTGCGTATTGATAATTTCTTTGCGAAAGCGACTCCATTTCCTTTTTCTAGACATCCGTCGCGTTTTTATTCATTTTCTCTATCTGTTGCGATACGTAAAATAGGATTGTGATCCCACTGTATTTCGAAATTTCGATGCTAAATAGTTTCGTGATGTATTTCATTGTTAAAAACGAGGGTCTGAGCATTAACCTAAAAACCGTGTCGCAAAAGTTGGCTCCTCCGCAGCAGGATCGTTTAGCTGTGAGCGACTATCATATCACCACGCAAATGATCGCGCAATTTGCATTGCAAAAGAGCCATTTCGTGTATGAATGGTATGGGGTTACGAAGGTGACTCTCATCTTTTTCTTTACAATTTTGTATTCTTTCATATGTGAATATTTTTCATGAAACCTTCTCAATAGATATCCCACACTTATTCGTAGTGAGTGGCACAACTCTGAAAATTTGATTTCGGAGATAATATTAAGTTACAATCACACACACGTTTCATCTTAGATTAAGGCAATCAAATTTGGGGATGAATCAGCGAGATGTCTCCAATTTTTAAAATAAGAAATGGTGACAAAAGCAATACTTAAAATAAGTGCACAATCATCAATCTTAAATTATAAATTGCAACAAAAGTATTATTTAGAAAACACGTTTATGGATGGAGGAGGGGAAGGAGAGAGAGAAAGCAAACTACAAAATGTGGGGGCTGTCCCTGCAAAATGGGGGTGTTTTGTCGCCTTATATTAGAGCTGCTTTAACATTTTTGGCATATGGATTAAATGCACTTGTGCTGTTATTTGGTTAATACATTTGTAGTATTAACCAAAAACTAATACTGTGCTAGTGATACATCCAAAATTTACCCTACATAAACAAGTATTTTCGTAAACATTGTTCAATATCATGCTCTGTATGAAACTAAAGCGTATAATATGACAAAAATAGGAAATCTATAATATATAGTTTCCTATAGCATATAATATCCTATATCATATAATATATAGCATATATATTGGAAATAAATTATATTTAGCATAAGTGGATTGCAAACCCAACACAGGAGGTCGATGTTGACGGATATGTAGAACTTCTGCGTAAACAATAAGCCTTTACACGAGAAAGATACAAGCGTAACTCGTTTATACACTACTGGCCATTAAAATTGCTACACCAGAAAGGAATCCAAATATCAGGATGATATTTATTGTACACTTACATTATAGTAGGAAGAACAATTGATTACATTTTCAGAAAATTTGGAGTAATAAATCCTGAGAAAACAGTACATAAAGCAGCGACCGCTAGGAGCAATAACTGCACTTATCTGTCTAGGCATTGAATCGAACAGCGATTGGATGACATATTCGGGTACAGCAATTCATGAAGCTTCAACAGGATGCCACAGTTTATAGACCGTGTAGTTACTGGTGAGTTGTGGCTGGCCAATAGCTTTTCAACGATTAAACAGTCATTTTCATTGGTGCGAGATCCGGAGAACGCGCTGATTGGAGCAACGGTTGAACACATTCTGTATCAAGGAAGGTCCGGACAATACAAACAACATGCGGTATTGCATTATCCTGCTTAAATTTTGCGCTACGGAGGCCTCGAATATAGGGCAGAGGGACTGGCCTTAACCCATCAGAAATTTAATGGTCTCTATTCAGAATGCCAGGAATGCGAACAAGAAGTAATCGAGACGTGTATCCAATGGGAACCCATAACATCATAGCAAGCGGTGGACAGTATGACGATGTCGAATCCCAGCTGGCAATGTGCATTATTCATAATGCCGTTAAATACGGATAAGGCAATCTTGATGCTGTAAACAGGATGGTGATTTGTCTGAAAGGTGACTTTACACCATTCCTGCTTCCAGGTCCATCGTTGATCACACATTAAAGGAGCGCATATCAGTGATGCAATTTTGAGGGTAATTGGAATTTTGGTAGCCACATACTGGGTCACCACCTGGATTGATGGTATGTGGTACCATTGGACACATGTCCCGATCACATCTTGTTTTCATTCCCGCCACTCTGAATACTAGCCACTACATTTCTGACGAGTTAAGGCCCATCGCTCTACCCTATATTCAAGGCCTCCGAAGCGCAACATTTAAGCAGAACAATGCACGACCGCAAGTTGTCCATATTGTCTGAACTTTCATTGATGCCGAATGTGTTCGACTATTGCTTTTGCCAGCGCGTTCTCCTGATCTCGCACCAATGAAAATGACTGTTTAATCGTTGAAAAGCGACTGCCCCCCCCCCCCCCCACCGCTCACTAGTAACTTCGATCGATGAATTGTGGCATCGTGTTAAAGCTTTATGAAGTGCTCTACCCGTACATGTCATCCAATCGCTGTTCGATTCAATGCCTAGGCAGATAAGTGCTGTTATTGCTCACAGAGGTCGCTACTTTATGTACTATTTTCTCAGTACATATTACTCCAAATTTTCTGAAATTTTAATCAATTGTTCTTCCTACTATAATGTATGGGTCCAACAAATTTCATTCCGGTATTATCATTCCTTCTTGGTGTAGCAATTTTAATGACCAGTAGTGTAATATAACTTTAGCAGATATTGTTAATTAGGCGATTAATATTCAAAAAGATCTTATAACTTATGATGATAATTATGAAATAACGGGGATAGTATGTTTGTTTTTCGCATCGAAGTCCAATATTCACCTTTTCGTATGTCTTAAACAATTTTAAGGTTGGTTGGTTAGTTGGGTTTTACGTCGCACTAGTGCGGCGCAATGGGCAATTGGCGACGATCTTCGATTCACCTTTAGAGGTGGTCCGGAGACATGCCATTACAATTTTGATCCTCTACGGAAGGGATGGCTCTTCCGCTTCGGTGACCCTCAGAGGTATAATTTTGATGGGAACATGGAGGACATTGCGGCCACGACAGATTTTACGTGCACCAGCCACCATTAGTGTACACGATAGTCTTTGGCTGGCTCGAATACTGAACCCGCAATCTTCCAATTACGAACCCGGTGCTCTACCAACTGGGCTACAACGGCCCAAGCAATTTTAAGCAATGTAAAAATAAATTTAAGACCTACTACACTAAGTTTTTATAGAAATGAAGCTTACTGTGAGTAACTTCTTTCTTTCTTTTCTCTCTCTCTCTCTCTCTCTCTCTCTCTCTCTTTTTTTTTTTTTTTTTTTTTTTTTTGAAGCAACATGTTTGGAAACCCATAGAACGTAAAAGATATCTAAACATACTCTTCAAAGTTTTAACAGATTCTTTGCGGAATCTAATAAATATTTTCGCAAAGTTCATGCTTTATTTAAAGTATTATCAAATAGTATATCGACTAGTATGGCCATCATGCTGTCATTGCGGGCAAGGCCGAAGTCGTAAGGGCTGGGTCAGCCCCGAATTTTAAAAATTTGCCGAAAATATTTAAGTTATGCTTCATTTTTAACACCCAACATTATTGAACCCACTCCAAAATTTGTTTCTGGCTACGAACTTGATTGTGGGCATAGCTCATCTATTAGGTTTATCTCATACAGAAACGAATCCAGTTCTCAAACTTGGATTTGAAAGTATTCCATTTCATAATAATATTTTAAAAACATAACATGCAAATGTTTCTTTCTGGTGCAGCAGTTACAATAGTCCGCTTTTCTAGCATGTGTAAAAAAAATAACCTGTATAAAATAAATAACAAATCACAAAAGTTCGCGTTATTTCGTTTAAGAGCGAGTTGCGCAAGTTGTGAAAGGGTCATTGTTAGAAATTTTCTAAAATAGCATCTACTGTAAGAAATTTACTGTTGGAATCGTAAAATATTTATCTATTTCATCTAAAAGATCTCAGAACGTGTCCATCAGTGATCCTTTGTGTTAAACCTGGCAACTTCGGTGAATGGCACTATAGCATGTAGAGAGCTGGACCTAAAACTGGGATTACGATGCCTTAGTGTTACATCTATCTTAAATCTTACGTTCGATCAGAGAATGGGTGTGTTTACGAACAGTCTTAATTTGGTATTGCAGTGCTTCAAGCGTAAGACTCCCGCGATCAATTTGATGCACGGAGTTAGTTACGTTGTGATTATTGCGTGCGCATCTTCGTCGGAAGATATGTCTCAGCTAATTATAAAAGAGTGAGATACTGCAATGCGAGTTACGCTTTATTTCCATTGTAAGACAGAAATTATGCTTTACGACAGTCTTAGTTAGGCACCGCAATCCGAGAATTGTATTACCCTCACCCTTTCGATACTACTTCTCTATTAATTAAACTCGTTGTTTACTAAAATATATACATATTCGTAATCTTTTTTTTTGTATTTTTTCTGTTTCATCTTATTCAATGTTTCTTGTTTTCATCTATTCAATGTTTGAAAAGGTTTTCAATATATATATATATATATATACTGTCCATAAAATTTCTTTCTCGTCATTGTTAAAAAGGAACTTACTTTTTAACTATCTTCTTACCATAATTTTATATTTTTCCTTCAAAAATTTCCTGTGTTTACATGGTTTCTCGCCGAAGTCAAAAGTTCGCTTTCTGTGCTGAGGCACTTCCGAACAGCTGTCTCGTAGGTCACTCATACGAACGATGACCGCGGGCGTTTTTACTTTTTTTTTCCCCCGTGTTCGGTTCCACAAAACTGGTTCTTTAACCCACTGGCGGTAAGTTGTGCCGCTTGAACCGTTACAATTCACGCGATCTTCTGTTTTGTGTTTTATGTTCTTTTAATCTTTTGTCAATAGACAAGTGCAAGTTTTACAACGCTGTGACGCAACTTCAGTCGCATAGTTTAATTTATAATAAAATTAACGGCCGTGCTGGAAATATGTTTGTGATCGTTCTATGTCTGGCAATTATAGTACGTGGAATATCGCCTGAAAATATTCCACAGATATTTTGGTGAAATGCGACTTTTTAAAATTGAAATTATATAGAACAGAAAATAAAGCAGAATTCATTATGCAAATTGTCGTGTTTTTCTAGTTGAACATTTAAGCATCAGCTTTATATATAGTCTTTTAATCCCTTCTTCCCTTGCACTTTAATGTGCATGTGTATATATATCTATACACATACATACAGAAATAAAAACATGATTTACTGCATACATACATTAATTAATGTACATACCCCCTTAACCTAAATGTTATTTTTATCACTCAAAATTATAAATTTCAATCATAAATTAAAATTACATATCAAATCTTGTTTTACATATAGTAACAAAAAAGAATATTCAATTCACTTTGCAATTTCATTGTAATTTTTTATAACTTGTTAGACCTAGAATTTTTCTTTCGTAAGTTTATTTGATTTTAAATTGATTTGAGCTTTTACATTATAAAATATTCTTATCTTTCTCTTCCCGATAGTTTATAATTAAATTTGGCTTTGAGGCTTACTTCGGTTTGTTTATGTATTCTTTTTGGTGTTATGTTTTATGTATTACGGTATTTAAACGTTCTGTGTTTACTATAGCATTTAGTTTATTATTAAAGTTATTGAAGGGCAATTTTAATAAAAAAAAAATTTAGTATTTGCTATAGATATCCTAATATCTTATTATATATGCAGAGCTGCCAACCTAATCCGGCAAATTGTTTGTACCGCCCCTTTTTCTACACCAATATATTTTTAGAGTATTTGTTTTCTTATTTCATCGTAAATATATTTGAAGAGAATTACTCTAAAAATTAAGTGGTGTAGAAAAAGGGGCGGTACTAACAATTTGCCGGATTAGGTTGGCAGCTCTGTATATGATTCAGTGATTTTCATATGTTTATATACAGGGTGGTCCATATGAAACTGGCCCCGCATAATAAAAACAAGTCGGTGTCATCTTAAAACATGAGATTCCACTTGTATTATGCTGGACCCGCCTTGTATTTCACGGGGCCGGTTTTATACGGACCACTCTGTAAATATGAACATTTTGTCCATCTTTGTTTAACACGTTTTATGAAATATCATAAGAAATACTGGAAATATACGAAAATTTCTTCTATAACATTATGAGTATGAAGTAGATGTTTGACCACATCCTTTCTCATACGGCATTTTGAGGACGGAAATATTCAGGATGTCCACTACAAATTCAAGAAAAAAAATAATAATATTTGGTATCATGCTTTACATGGAATTGGTCTAAATGACCTGTACCTGTAAAAGATTCTTCTCTAGGTCATTTCTCATTTACAACGTTTGTGTTCATTTGTGTGCACGGCTACCACTTATATTCATGGAGATTTAAATGTTTATTTGAAAACCTTTCAAAATTTACATACTTTTTTTATAATTTACATATTATTTTCAACCCAAATTAATGTTAGTTTCAGATATGGTGGAGAAAAAAATATTAGAAACAGTAATCTGCAATTAGAAAATAAATATTTAAAATCATTCATTTCCTCGAAATGGTTTGTAACTGAGCATGTGTTGACGCTAAAAAAATTCGTTTGCATAATTTTATTAACAGATGTTCAAAGAAACTCATAAAAAACATGCAAAGAGCTACCGATGAAATTCAGAACTTTATCGGCGATATAAATAGCTACTTTTAGTGATTTTTCTTAAGAAGACTTAGCCTTAAGGGATCTTTCACACATTAATATTTCACAGGCATGAGAATTTTCCGCGGATCCGCGATTTTCCGCTTTTTTGTGATTTCCGTTAATTCCGCGGTTTTTTTTTTTTTTTTTTTTTTTTTTTTATCATCAAACTCCATTAACAATCAGTGTTCAAACGCTCCACGAAAGACTTTAGATTCTCAATCTTTCTCCATCCAAAATATAAATGTCAATATTCATTTTAAACGTGCTTTATCAGATTCTATAACATATAAAAGAACAGAATTATTCAATATTTCTCGCTCATGTAATTTTTTTTGTCCTACGCCCCCCCCCCTCCCCTCCTTTTCTTTTTCATCTCTAACCATCGCCGATCAAACATTCTGTGAGAAGCCTTTTATTTTTGAATATTTATTCATCCACAACAAAAATGTCAATATTAATCTTAAATTTACTTTATGGTATTCTGGAACCCATAGAGAAGTAGAATTGTGTTTAATATTTTTCACTCTGAACTACTTCCCTTCCCCCCCGCCCCCTTTCCCATTTTCCACCAACAGTCAATGATTAAATGTTGATTGCTAGCTAATTTTTTTTTTTTTTTTTTTTTTTTTTTTTTAACACATGTTTTATTGTGTTGATGTGCATTATTCTTTTAGTTTAATTTGTCACTTTTAAAATATTTTGTATAGTTTTTTCCTGTGAGCATTATTTTTCATTTCAAATAAATTTTATGAACCCATTTGTATAGTTTCCACCGCGCACGTTATTTTTAATTTGAAATTAATTTTATGAACATGCGTGTTTCCTCTTTTTTTAATTTTCTACACTCTCATGCCTGATTTCACCAATGATTTCCAAAAGACTAAATAACAACTCGTTTCTTTGTATTTTTTCTTCTTCTTTTATTTATTTGCACATAGCTTTCAAACAAATGAAGACATGAACATAAAATTGGATCGACATGTTCGTTATCAAATAATTACTCGAACTTTACGTTATTTTAACATCGAAACGTATTTTTTAACTTATATTAGAGTATGAAAATGTATTTTTTAAACATATATATATATATATATGTGTATAAATGATAGATATCGTAATAAAATTTAATCTTAAAATTTAGCAATTAATAGATACAAAACAATACCAACACACAAAAATATAGAACTGATTTTAACTTAGAGGAAAGACTGATACAAAATTGTTGCGATTTAGATTAAGAACCAATAAGAGACAAAAATAACTTAAATTACTTACGCCGACAAGGATGATAATAAAAAAAGGACCATTAAACTTAACGACAGAGAAAACAAATAAATAACCACACACATATATATATATATATATATATATAATAAAGATGATCTATCAAGCATAGTAGAAGCCAAGCAACAGATAGAAGATCACTGAAACACCAATGACCAATAAGATAAAAAAAAAAAAAAAAAAATCATCAGTGGATGAAATACACTTATGTAAAGAAACCAGATCTATTAATTAGCAGCCTGCAAAACAAACGAATCAATAAAGTAAAACAACAAATCTTAACTTAAAACCATAAACTTATCAAAATTAATGAAAAAACAACCTAAGAAACACAAGGTAGGAAGAAGGAGGCAGGCGGCAAGACTTGTGACTTGCCTGTGGGGTTACACTAGTTTTATGCCGGCAACACTCCCCCAGCCTGCCACAACCAGAACAGGAACCATATGGATATAAAAATGCAAATTTCAAAGCAGATGAACAACAATGAAACCACGAAGCCACAATGAAATTCACCGATTGATCACATTGTGTTTAACAGTAAAATTAGAACATTAAATATAGTTGACAACTCAAAAAGGAAAAAACTGAAATTTTAATGGAAAATGAAAGTTTGCATAGCAATACAAAGCAAATGCAACAAGCCTTCTACTTTTTTTTTAAAATTTAATTTCACATACCCACCCAACCATCCAGCCTTACAACACCACCCCACCTCCGTAATCAAACATCTGCCCACCCAACCGCCACCTTTTTTATTGTCTTTTATTATTTTATATATATATATATATTTTTTTTTTTGTTGATATACACAAGAGTGTACACAGCTTTTTTTTTTTTTTTTTTTTTTTTTTTTTTTTTTTTGTACTGACAGAGACATGGTTAAGGATATAAAATAGAAAATACAAAGTTTTTAGGAAAACCCATTTTAGCAGTGGCTGTGATCAGTTTATTAATATTCTTGTTTTTAAACTTTGCAGAGCATAAATTATTAATTCGAAATAAATGGTTAATGATGATGTTTCTAAATACCGAAAGATGCAGACATGAATTAAAATGTGTAAATAAGTTTACATTAAAACAAAAATCTTGCCGTTTGTCATAGATATCTGTGTAAAGTTTATTACCATCGATGATTATTTTGAGATCTAAAAAGTTAATAGATTGATTAGTCAGAGTATTTTGAGTTAGCTTTAAATTAGGTGGATAATTGAAGGAAAAGCCATTTTGTGAGTTCTTATTGAGATAAAATACAATAATATCATCGATGTAACGATAAAATCGAACATCATCATTGCAAATTTGCTTTTCATAATAATAAAGATAGAGATCTGCCAAAATACTGGAGCTACAACCTCCTTGTGGAATGCCTAATTGTTGCAAATAGATATCGTTGTTGTGGAAGATATAATTATTATGGATAACAAAGTTAAGAAGTGTTTTAAATTTTTCTTCTTTAAAATTGTAAGGAAGATTAATTTGAGCTTTATATTCTAGAAAAAGACTGTAAATGATGTTACTAAGATCTGATAACTCAATATTATTGAAAAGATCTTGAAAGTCAAAAGTCATAATATTGTCTATTGAATCGAGCGATTTGATGTATTGAATTAATTGAAAGCTATTTTTAAGACAGTGTAAATTATCAACTTTGCAAGTACATTTGTAAATTTGTTTTAGAATATCAAGTAGAGCTTTATTAGCATTGTTGTTATAAGTGTTACACCCAACAGTGACAGTGCGAAATTTAATTGGAGATTTGTGAAACTTAGGTATGAGAACTATATAAGGATAATTAAAGTTATTGAAGGGAAGTTGAAGTAGTTTATAGTAATTATGTATTTTTCGGTTATTAATAATAAGGTTATTATTAGTTAAACTGAAGATGTTACTATTATTGATTGAAGAGTTTAACATAGAGAGATAGTAGGATTTACAAATAATGGCATAATTATTAGATGATTTGTCAACATAGGTGATCACAAAGTCATCCTGTAGTGATTTGATTGAGTTAAGAAGTACAGATTTTTTAAATAACACCAGATTTGAAGAATTGATAAATAATGCATTTTTGATTTTTTGTAACACTAAAACTTTCCATTGAGTGAAGTAGGCAATAGGTTTATTATGAGTAATAGATATTTTATAAATAAATAAATCTAGGTCATAAGAAAACTGTTGTAAGATTTGTGGAATGCTAGTTTTAACTGGAAGTCTAAATTTGGTGCCAAATTTCATGAATTTTTTTAATTGATAATTGTCAATAATATTGAGATTACCTGTGATAATGTGTCCATGGTCTCTGTCAATAAATTTTGAGAAAGAAGGATCATTGCATTTACAGGTTACAGTGTTAGTAAAGGAGGTAGACTTAGATACAGAATTATAATTGAATATCTTTTTCCAAGAGGAAGAGGATATTTGAAGGTACGAGATAGATTTAAATCTTTAATCGGAAACATACATTCTTTGTCATTAATGATAGACGTAATGTTAATACTGTTCAATATTTGATTTGTAAAATTCACAATTAATTGAGTATTTGTTTTAAATTTGTTGGGCTTTTTATTAATTTTTAAATTAAATTGTTTGATTTTGTACATTATAATATCGTAAAAAATGTCTGAAAAATGTTTATTATAGGATTGGCTTTGAAAGACATTCAGAAAGTTTACTAAGTATTTCTTTTTAATTGCAAAAATAAATTTTCGAATAATGAACCAGTTATAGTTAGATAAGTAATTAGTCTGTAGATCTGAAATGAGTTTAAAAATGGCACTTTTAGAAAAGATTAAATCTGTTTTTTTACTACCTCGTTTAGTTCTAGAAGTTTTATTGTTAATTTTGTGATTGAGTTGTGCATAAATAGTCGAATAATCATGTAGAGGGTTGATGTTAGAATATGCTTTAATAGTTTTACTAAAGTATTCGGAATTTAGGCCATATGGATAAATTGTATTATAATATTGCATAAATTTTGATTCAAGAAATAGACGCTCACTTTTATTTTTCTGAATTTTTACAATCTCTATGGTACATGAATTAAAATTATGTGATTTAAAGTGTTGTAATTCTATAGTTGATTTAGAAGGTGCAGCTGAAAGGTTTTTAGAATCTGATCGATGCTGATTAATGCGTAAATGTAGAGGAGTTGAAGTTTCACCAATATAACTAAGTTTACAATGACCACAACTGAGTTTATAAATAACATTGTATGCCTGACAAAATGGAACCAAAGATTGATTATTATTCAATTGTGTGTGAGAGGCCATAGGGCAAGTTTTACATCTATTAGAACCGCATGTTCTAAATTGAAGTAAAGGAGGAGGAGATAATAGGTAACTGGATGTCGATCCAAGGATATCCCTATAAATATCCTTGTACCGGGCACAATACTGCTTTGAAGCAAAGTATTTTTTGCCAGGATCTAAAAATTTACTAAACAGAGTCGTAGAGAAAAAATGTTTTTGTATATTAAAAATCACAAGGCAAGTAAGTATTTACATTAGTTTTATCGAAAGTGGGCTAGACCAAATTCAATTACTTAATTAAATTAAATTGATTCTTGATTAATAAGTATCTGGATTAATGAAAAGTGAAGAGAGAACTAAAATAATAATAATAATAATTAAATAATATGTACATATTTACACTAAACCTCCTTTGACCTAATCTATTGATTTGGTTCCAATTACAAATTAAATTCCGCCCATTATTTGAAAGTAAAGTAAGAAAAACTAACCATCACAATTCACAAAATGTCAGGCACAAAATGCTAAATAATAATTAGAATTAAATATTCGACTATACATACACAACATATTTTTGTTAAAGATATTTATCTAATTAAAGAATAAATTATTAAAGTAAGTTGCCAACTATACAGTTAGTTATAAAGGATCCAGGGCCAGTGACATAATACTGTCGCAAAACTTCACAACACTACAAGAATCATAATATAATATAAATTTTAAATCAATAAATAACATATTGATATATTAATAATATATACTTGGAGGGGGAAAAAGGGGGGGGGGTTCAAACGATTTTAGAAAATAAAATTAAATAAATTGTGTTAAAAATGCATTATAAATAATTATAACTTAAAAGACTGGTGTACATTAAATATTTAAATATAAAAAATTCTTCCCACACCATAAAATAAAGCAAAGCACTACAGGTTTCGAAAGGACGGGACCTTTCTTCCTTGCGTTCAAAAACACACATGCTACTACTACCTTGGAGGCAAAAGCAAGACGAAGCCGGCTATGCTTGCAAATAACAAATTATTATTATGCTTTATAGTCTGAAAAAGTTTCAATTTTAAATTAGAGGGCTTTTTCTTTCGTTATTCAAATCTCTTTTGCTTCCATAACGGAGTTCTGGAAAAAATATAATTACTAATTCATAATATGTGAACATATCTAGTGTAATAAAAATGTCAATAAATTATTTCAATATGAGCACCTCATCCAAATTCCGTGTTGAATGAAGAAGAAGCCTATTGTATTTTAAAACTAAAAAAAAAAAAAAAAAAGAAAAAAAAAATCAAACTATAATGAATTTCTTACTATAGTAATTTGTCTCAAAAATTCGTGCTTGAAGAAAGATAATAATAATAATAATAATAATAATAATTTTAGAAAAAAAAGATGGTGCTAAGTTATTAGGAAAAATTTAATTTTAAATTGAAGCAGGCTTTATCTTTATCTTCTTCGTACACTGACTTCACAATACCCCAGCCGTTCTCTCCCGGTCATATAATTATTTATGCTGGTACTTATTGTATTAATGATATATATATATATATATATATATATATCAAATTAAAATCTCAAAATCAACTACGAAAAGCCTAAATCAAAAAAGCTAAAACGAAAAATGTATAAACCAATGTGCAAAATGCAGCAAAAGGAAATGCGAAATTTAGCCCTTAATTCAAAAAACAGAGCATTTTGGATGCGAAATAGAAATTCATAAAAACTATATATTAAGATAAATTAAAATAGAAAGAAGAAAAGTATAGAGGAAACCACTTGATAATTAAACGAAATAATAGCCAACAGAATAATAATGAACAACTACTGTTAGTTATTATTTCATGTAATTATCAGATGAATATTTTTAATATATATAATTTTCATTTTTACGATATATACAATACAGTATATCGATTACAAATTGTTTTTTTTTACCAGGATTTCCTTTTCAAATCATTTTGGTGCAAACTGTATAGTGATTGATCTGTTTTTCTTTATTGTGTTCTTTACTCACGTGAAAAGGTGTGTCTTATCGATTCCTTTTTGCGCTATAATAGTTCTTCTTTACGGAATTTCCTGTCAATTAAATATACACATTTCCAAGTTTGTTGTGCTCCTGATACATTTAAGTGCTAAAATTTCCATTTTTTTTTTAGCTTTATTCAAACTTTTCTTTTTCCCGAAATCGGATTTTTTGGAAGTTTATACGACACAATTTGGCACTTTTACATCCTATATTTTTAGCAAAAATATTGATTCTGCAGAACAGTTAAATTATTGTTAAATATAGATATACAGTTCCCGCCACTTATTAAAATCCCATTCGTTCTGAGCCAAAGTGATTTTATTAAGCGGCTGATTTTTATGTCCGGCGAACGTTCCTGCAGTTAAAGAAAAGATATTACTTCCATGAATTTGGAAAGAAACTTCAAAAGGTAGCGAATAATGCAATTAGTAAACAATATTAATTAATTTTTGATAGATAAATAATTAATTGTTTCTTCGATATAAGTAAATTAAACGCATTCCAAGTTCCTATGCACTTTCGTTTGAGGAAAATCATCATTACATTACCAAAAATTCACGCTATTCTTATAAATTTAAAATCTTTGCCTTTAAACCTCATGAATTATAGTAATTTCAAAATAAGAATGGCTTTTAATAATTAGAAATTAAATATATACATATATCATTTCAAATCAAATTTGTAATTTATTACTGTGCTTTGAAGAATACGTTTCTTGAAACTGTTACAGAGATAAGTTTAATTTGTAACTGTGTTGCAAGTCTAAAATCTTCGACAATGAGCGATAACGGAGGGTTTATTGTGCTTTAATTCCTTTTTCTATTAAAAAAAAAAAAAAAAAAAAAAAAAAATCACAATGTAAATAAAAATCACAATATAAATAAAAAATGTTTTTTAGTGTGCATGAATGATATCTTTGGATGCTGAGGAGATACCTTTCTGTTTATTAACCGGCGGTTTTAAAAGTAGTTTTTATTGATTTAATTCCGGTTCTGGCAATTTGATCAGATGAAGCGGCTGATTTTATTAACCAGTGAATGTATTAAGCGGCGGTTACTGTATATATGTGTGTGTGTGCGTGTGGATACCTTAAAAGTGACTGGGTTGCTTACATTGCTTCAAATCTTTCCCACGAATTTCCAAAAGGAAAAATACTAAAATGTCCACACAATGTCCACACTGTAAAAAATTTGAACACATTTTGCCGGTCAGTGACCGTTAAAGATTTTACAGTCACTGACTGTAAAAATAAAGTCATGCTCATAAATTTGTCATGACTTTTTCACGTAAAAGGTAATTGACTTTGAACAGACGGTCAACGCTCTGAATTTTATAGCAATTTATTTTAAATATCTGTACACTGTAAAAATATTCGCACACTAATTTTACGGTCAGTGACAGGAATACTTTTTGCCAGTCAGTGACAGTAATTTAATGCCACGTCCGTATAGATTTAATAATTTTTTTTTTCTCGAAGAAGGAAGTGGCCTTTTTTAAATGGTCAATACTTACGATTTTGCAGCACTTTCTTACAAATACGAGAACTGGACATTTTTTCTTGAAGAAGGGAGCTGGCCGTATAATTTAACGGTCAACTCTCTGAATTTTACTGAATTTTTATTAGAGTGCACTGAACTTTTTCCTCAAAGAAGGGAGCTGGCCGTATACTTAAACGGTCAACTCTCCAAATTTTACTGAAATTTCTTACAGTGCATACAATTACGCAGTGTCCACCATTACCACAACGTTTTCTAATACCACACATTGACAACATTTTTTAATATCCATTGAAACTTTAGCATATACACGCTGTGCAGTTTGTTTATCAGGAAAGAAAAGAGAAAGATCTCTCTTATATTAATGCAAAAATACACATATTTCAACAGATATTTAATATTTTTATATTCTGATTGCAATATGTTTTCTTTACTGTAGTATGTAAAAAATTTTAAACAGAACGTTTGGTTTGAAAACCCTACATATTGAAAACAAATAAACATGCGAATATTTTTGGATTTTGTTAAGAGGACAAGGAGTGTTGAAATTAATTATTTTTGTTTTCCATTCTATCGCTTCTTTAATCACGTACTGCCATGAAATGTATCTTTTTATTTTTCTTATCCATAGGGCATATTTTAAAGAATAAAAAGGGCTTTTATAAACAGAAATGTCTCTCATATGGGAAAGTTAATAGAAAATTTTGCATAATTTCGAAATTCTCCATTCCAATTCAAATTCATTTTAAATCTCCATTTATTATTATTATTATGCGTTTTTTGTATGTAACTGAACACATCATATTATTTAATATTTTATATCTCAATTACATGAACAACTACAGGGAAAAACTAGTATGCTGGTGGCAATCACATGACTTTCTTTTACAGTTTCCTTCAAAAATTCACCCTGTAAAAATAATTTATTGAAATTGTTATTTATTAAGATTATCCCTTACATCATTCACCGATTGCGGCACTAATCATTTTAAGAGGATGCCTTGGCCACTTAAGAATGGCGAAAAAAGGGGGGATGGGATATCAAAAATCCATAGAAATAGCATGAATAGAAAAAGAAGAAAAACGCACAATCACAAGTGTGTGAAATAATAATAATAATAATAATAGTGTGAAAATGCAGTAAAAATTTACTAAAAAAAAAAAAAAAAAAAAAAAAGCCGAAGCTCGGGAAGGGTGAGCACAGGGGCTCTAAATTTATCGTGGAGGCTTAACTACGCCTCGTCTAATATATGTACGAAATTGCTTTACCAAACTACTAAAATCAACTATTATTTTTGCAATGTTGCAGTATTTAATAGCCACCTGATAATTACTATCATGCTTATTTGAAGTGCAGTATGATTCAAAATGATTGGGACAAATGTCGAGCAGAGTACAATTTACGTAATAGATTTATTTAGAAAATGTCATTATGGCATTAAAGTATAAATTTAGAAGTTTTATCTGACATCAGCGAAAATTCTTTTAGATATGAAATCGCCACCACAGGCGTTGCCAACTATATTGATGATTTCATCGCAAGAGAAATATCTATTTTACAAAGTCCTACAAAATAAAATGTCGTGAAAGGGCACGACACAGTTAGCTTTCTCTTACAGGAAATCGCCATTTTAAATAAAAGCCCCTCTAGTGGGAATTTCGTAGCTAAAAGAATTTTTGCTGTCGCCAGTAAAACTTCTAAACTTGAACTTTCACGACGTATTTGCATTTGCTAAATAAATTCTTTACTTAAATTGTACGCTGATCGCCTTTTGTCCCAATCATTATGAATCACGCTGTATTTCGAACATTAACTTATCTAATAAAGGTTTTAAAACAAAAAATTAATAAATCTAGTGGGCAATAACTGCACTTCTTCCATTGGCCACTACTATACATATTATGAACTCTTTTTGAAGATGGTGTAATAAAAAAAAAACATAAAATTGGCTTAACCAATCAAAGGCCTAACAACTTTCCTGCAGTAACAGGCTAATACATCCGTAGTAAAGACATATGAAATAAAAGTTATAGAGCGAGATTAAAAAAAAAAAAAAATATAACTGTTTTTTGAAACACCAGTTTACGAGATCTAAAAGTGACCTACAGCTAATTAGGACGCCTATCAATTTCCTTTTTGTATTCAAATAATACATGCAAAAGGGTATCTAAAAAGGGGTTTATGTAAGGGTTTATACAGCAATTTTGAAAAAAAAAAATCGTTAGAGCTGTTTTTGTAATATGAATTTACAGTCTCATTTCCGGCTTTACAATCATTAACAAAAGTTAGCAAAGTTTTGAAGTTATTTTCGTTTTGAAGATATTTTAGGCGGAATATTCTTCGCACTCATATACACTAACCAACTGCAAAAAACTTTTTTGAAGTGAAAACTTCTTTAGGCGCGTTGAGCACTTTTGGGTGAAGAAAAATTCCTGATTTTCCGTCATCGTCAGCTGACGCTTTCCGTCCTTGTATGATACAAATAATCTTATATATATTATAAATGTGAATGTCCGTGAATTTATTTAACTGAGTTTCACGCCAAAACTGCTCGACGGATTTCGATGAAATTTGTAATGGAGATAGCTTATACCCTAACTTACAAAGTTGGCTGCCTTTTATTCCGAAAAAACCTTTGTTTTTGTTATTTTTATGCATAAAATAGCAATTTTGTGAGCTAATAATAGCAAGAAATTAGCCATTTAAATTTTATTTGTAATTTAATTGTTGCCAAAAAAAATACGAGTTTTATTTTTTTTTTTTTTCTAACAGGAAAATAAATACATTTATCTAAACGTGAACAATAAAAAATAAATAAAATAAAAATAAATTATGCATCTCACGAAAATTGACGTCATTTTTAATTTAAAATTTATTTTACACATTGATAAAGTGCTAATATGCTAGTCTAATAGCTGGACGATACAATCAACGAGATATATAAAGTAGAGTGATAAATGGTAACCCTTGAGAAGGTCCAAGATGAGTCATGTGACATGCTCTCCTTGCACCTGCGTATTCGGTGGTTTCCTTGGTAACAGCTCATTTTCAGTAAATTTCTATGGCAACGGTTTCAATGTTTTTGTTTACTTTACGTATTTTAATATTCTTTTGTTCTGAACCATCTTGATTTTGATTTTACTTCTTTTTTATTTTGTGTAGTTGAAATTTAACCGACAAAATGATTAAAAATTGTTGAAAAATTATTATTTGTTGTTAAATTTAGCTCTTTAAAACTTTAAATTTTCTTTTATAAACACTTTTAAACTTTGTTGAGAAACGATGAAAAAAAAGGTATTTTATTATTTATTAAAATGTGAAATATGTGTAAAATTATTTTAAAAACAATTTATTTCGGTCATAGGACTGTCATGTTACCTAATAATAATGATAATTTGTCAAACTGATATTTTAAATGCCAAAATAGCGATAAAGGGCCAAAAACAGCAACCTATTGGAGCATGTCAGGTGATTCATCTTGAACCACGGAAAGCTAATCCTTCATCCATTGAATCAGCACTCTAATTTATATATCTCGTTGGATACAATTCACAAGTTACTTAGTTTTCACTTCTATCGGCAGTCCCCAAAGACTGCTTTGATTTTTTTTTTTTATTATTCGAGACCTTTAAAACATGTAACGCAAGCGAAAACTCGATATCGAAATTTTTATTCAAACAGAATGCTTCTATTTTCAACAGCAGTCGTGTAATGTAAATCGACAATTTAATCAGTAAAAATAGCAAGAATAGTTGAATATATTTTTTTTTTATTCCTTAGTGTGTAAAATTTACCTTTAAGTGCTTACTTTACTTCTATTTAATTTTAATTTTAATTTTATTTTTTTCATGCGGACATTTTTATTATATTTACAAGGGAAAAAAAACTGCATTATATATATATATATATATATATGTCCCTTAGATTAAATTTTAAATATTAATACTAAATACTCTGGCCAATTTTATGAACGAATATAAGATCACTATTCGCTGAAACTCCCCATTCACGATTTCCGAACAAGATTTAGTTACATTTCAGTGTTCATTTTTCACTGCTTTTGCATTGTCAATCAAGTTTCAGTGCTTCAATTTACACTCTGGAGCACAACTGATCACGTTTTCTCATTCATAGAATATTTTCAGAAATATGTATATTTCTTTTGATAATGAAATATTTGGGAAAAACCTTACATTGAAAGAAAAATTTCACTATTAGCAAATATATAAACAACAAATAGCCTCACGTTTACATACTTATACCTTTGTTAAAATACGAATATATTTTATAGTCTTTTGTTCTCTTGTTTTGTTATAGAATCATTTTCTCGTTTGTATAAAAGGCTGCTTTTTGACCACCCTACTTAAGGACTCTTTTTACGGGCTAAAAAATACTTAAAACCGATTTATGGTTAGTCATATAACAGGCATCTTAGTTTTCTTACTTATCATCCCTTCGTTTTCTTCTTTGTTTCACGATCTAAGACTGATCGTACATTTAAAGATGTAAACACCGCTCGGAGTGTAAACTTCTATAGTGATGCGTGTCATATAATGTAATATATGTGCATTATAAATATAATATGCGTACAATATAATTTAAAAAGCATTCTTGACAATCACACCAAATAGAAAGCAATGGATTCAAGTGATTGTAACAAGCATTATATGTTTATATATTGCGCATGCATCATTCAGTGCACTAAAATTTGGTATATTAAGAAAAATGATTGATTAAAAAAAATTTCCTCGTAAAGAAAAAGAAATCTTTTGCAGAAAATGTCTTCAAAATGAATGTTTTTCTCCATATTTAAACATAAAAAACTTTTTCAAGCAACACAAAATAAAGGGAAACACTACCAGTTTCGAAAATCCAGTCTTGCTTTTGCCTCCAAAGTAGTAATAGCAAGTGCATTTTGCACCTAAAGGAGAAAGGCGACGTTCTTTCGAAACCAGTAGTACTTTCCTTTATTTTATGGTGCGTGAAGAAGCGTTTATATTTAAACATTTAGTGTGTGTACACCAGTTCTTTAATTTATAACTTTTTTCGATATTTCACAGACGAACCTCATGCAGCAGGGAGGTTTTTCTTTTTTCTTACAAAATGTATTTTTAGAATATCTGGCAATTGAATTGAAAAGAACTGAACATTTCACGTATGTACAAAAAAATGAGAAAGAATCGTAAATGGGTCTAAAAGTATTTGCACCGTCCAGTTAGAATGAAAATTCGTCCTTAAAATTGGAAAGCATCCCCTTTTTTTGTCATGGTCTATTGCCTTTTTATTTATTTATTTTTAAACTAAACAACTCTTTAACATGCATTAAAAAATAAATAAATAAATAAAATATTTTATTCAAAGAGTAGCAAAATAGACTAGGCTTTTCCCAAACAGTCGGAAAAATACTTCAATCCAGTTTCCCAAATACATCGTTTAAATATTTTGCGACTCTATTTTGCATTATGGCATTAAATTCTCGTATTGGAAGTACCTCTTTCTTCTCAACAGGAACTGTTTTAAGTAGGTCAAAGAAATTTGAAGAGGCTCCGTTGTTTTTTTTTTTTTTTTTTTTTTTCTTCGAGTATTGTCATAAGGAAAGAGAGGCCAGAATGTTTGCCGCTTCCTCGCCTTGTTGCATCCTTTTAAATTTTGATTTAACTTCTTTGTTTCTCCCCAGGTTAGGAATCCCCCTTTTTCTTCCATCATGGCGCTGATGTAAAGGTACACAATTGACTGTTCGATGGAGTGGAACTAACACTCCTTATATGTATATATAAATGATGTCAGTCACTCAAAAGATGTGGAACGAGGGATACCGAAAACTTTTCATTTCAGTTCCACTCGTGTTTCTTATTATTTCCTGAATCGAGCCTCACAACCTCGGTTGTTATACAGTCGTCAGAAAAATTATTCGAGCGCTAGCAATAATTCCTATGTAAAAAAAAGTACACTTAATAATGTTTTGTTAAATGAATCCTTGTCGAATCATGTTCTTAGACTGACTAAGAACAGGATTCGACAAGGATTTATTTAACAAAACTGTAAAGGGTCCTTTTTTTATATAGGAATTATTGCTAGCTCTCGAATAATTTTGCTGCCGACTGCAGTAAGTTTTCCTACGCAGGGTTGTGATTCATTGTACCATTTTATCAAGGGAAATATTTAAAAAGTTACAAAATAAATAAATTTATTAACAACAATAACAACATCTGCAAGCTAATTAGCAGTCCAAATCACTAAATAAATAAATAAATAATAATAATAATAATAATAAATTGAAATCGATCCTTCAATTTAATACAACCTTTTCTGACATTATTATTAGAGTCATATTTAGACAAGAATACCTGAAATTCGTTAAAAGGCAGAGGTGGAATTTAATGTACTCAGCCTTTTTACTTTCATTATCTGCCTTCCATGGGTAATGGAAGTATCGTATTCGGTCAAAAATTTATATATCGAGTTTTCATATGATTTACATGTTTTAAGGTCTATGAGTCAAAGAAAAGTAGTTTTTGAAAACTGGTCAGCTTGGATATCTTTATTTCTGGTACTTTGGGATAATTTTAGCATTTGAACATCTGCTTTATTGCATTGCACAGTCATTGAAATATTATGTATAGCTATTTCGCTTGAACTTAGCAAATCTAAAATGTATGAAATGTATGATAAATGTATTTTATTATTGCGAAAAGCAAAATGTATTGAGATGTATTAATTACATTACTTAAAAATTAAATCACTGTTTATAAATATAACTATTTATAAAGTAATAAAAAAGGTAGTGGTTCAATTTTTACTAATTTTATTTTACTTATTTATTATTATTACCATTATTTTATTTAATCTATATAATTATTTTAAATGTAGTGACCTACGAAATGAGCAAAGCCTGCTAGCTCAATCACATAATTTCACTTACATTTTCTAAAATTTTATATTTTTATATTTTCGAAAATTCTAAATTTAAGGTGGTATTTTTCTTTTATAATTTCATAATTCTTAATTATGAATAGTGTTTTTCTTTTTGATCAATCTACAGAGAATTAAACTGTTTGCAGTAATACTACATAATGATAATACACTTATTGACTCATTATGTAATTAAAATACAGACATAAGGATAACTTTTTTTCCAAACTACGTAATGTAGATTGCAAAATATATTAATATCAGAACTTTCATTTATTGAATAGTATGATTTTATTCTTAAGTTCCCATTTTGAAAAATTTCACTTAAAGATTTGGGAAAAGTTTTGTAAAATTGAACACATCGTTAATTTTAACACTTAATAAACTTTTTACGTAATTAAGATACAGAACTAACTTTAATCAAAACTACGTAATGTAAATTACAAGATATATTAATATCAGAACTTTCATTTATTAAATAGTATGTTCCTTAACCCTCTAAAGTTAACAATTTATTCAATTTTCGAAAAACTTCGCAAAGTTCACGTAAAATAAATAAATAAAATAAAATAAATAAATATATATTTTTTTATATTGATAATTTTAGAATTTTCTAAAAATAGAATATCTTTACTTCAAATAATAAAGTTGGACTGTTCCATTTTTGTGTTTTAAGGGAAATATGCTCTGTTTAAATATCATAATTCAATATGTGTAAAACTCTTAAAATATTCTTAAGAAAAGTGTTAAACTTTTTTTAAGATTATTTCAAAAGGTATATTAATACTAAAATTATAACATTTTTTTTTCCCTTTAGTGAAATTTGAACATTATTATTATTATTATTATTATTATTATTATTTTAATTTGTGTTGATTTTAATACGAAGGCAGTCCCTTATATAAGTATATAAGGATATTGTAGTATATATAAGGATATGATATACATATATATATATATATATAACGTAATAAAATGTAGCCTACAAGAAAAACATATTATCAGTGTCAATTTCATTGAAAATATTTATATAAATATAACCATGAACAGTAAAAAATGTAAAGATGGATTTGACTACAATAATCCTGCTGTAATGAAAAATGAAAACCACTCACACCAATAATGAAATACAACAGAACTATTAACGTCAAATAATAAAGACAACAATTATAAAAGAAATATTCATCAACTTGAAACCTTTAATATATAAGATGAACATAAACAAATTAATATCAAGTGGGAAAAAGCTCAAAAATAGAAGTAAATTCTTAGAAGCGATGTTATTTTCCTGCTATGATTTCTGACAGCATTAATTAAAGGCGGATGATTTTCCCTGGTGAAGTAAACTTATTAAAATTAAAATCTAGCAACGATTTGAATACATCTGAATTTTGAAATTCTTTTTATTTGCCGAAATTAACACGTTTCTCATCAAATTAATGTCTCATCGTCACCATCACGTGACTTAAGGGAGTTCTAGGATAGTCAAAATTAGGGACCCTATATATAGGGTCACTAGTCGAAACTACCGCCTATCTCCACTGATTCCAGTGAACTCGACGTGTTGCCATGATTTCAAATGCTTGAGAAGTGTAGGAGCAAAATAAGGGGAGTGAAACATATATTTGATAGCTATAATTTACTGGATGGCATTCCAGAGAGGCGCTCTGTCCGGGAAAAAGTGCATACTTTTTGTTTTATTTTATTTATTTATTTATTTTTATTACACATATCCAATACTCAGGGTCTGTATAGGACAGCATTGTCTTAAAAAAAGCACCTTAGGTCTCTCTCAATAACAGGACTGCATGCTCTCCTAAATTTTCTTAACAAATATAAGTCAATAAGTAAAAGAACTAACTCAAAATATTTACAGAATTAAAAAAAGAAAAAAAAAAAAAAAACAATACTTGATTACAGTTTAATTTATATATATACTAGCAGACCCGGCCACGCGTTGCTGTGACTAAGTTATACGTTGAATTATACGGCTGTAAACTATTTAGTACAGTTAAATTATTATTTACGAACAAAGACGAAAACGTTGTAGCCGATGTAAAAACCCACAGGGTTGAGATTTGAAACTTAGGTCAAAATTTGGAAGCGATTGATAAAAATTTTCGTAGTGTTGATATTAAGCACAAATTAATTTTATTGTAGGGTCCTATAAATTTTAATGGAGAAGTGATATATATTATTTCTAATGCTACTTTGGATAAAATTGCTAAAATGACTAATATATAAATTAAATTCTATTAAAATTCTATTAAAATAAAAGTATAAAAGAAACAGACGATTTTAAAATCAATTTTTATGGAGGAGTGAAATATAATATATGCTATAATGGATAATTTTACTATTAAATGACCTCATCATTTTAAATATTTTAAAGAGGGCAACAGCTGTAGTTATAAAAGGGAAAACAATAAGGCTAAACCAGAAAAATAAGTAAATTTGATAAATATTTTAAAACTTTAAAATTGGAAATCTTATGAAATATTGGACATTTAAAGTAAATACATGTATCATTTTAAATACAAAAAGATTTTGGAAAAGTTTAGTGTATTTTAACGAAGTGATGAGAAGTTTTTGAGTATGTTAAAATTTTAATAGTAAATTCAAGTCAATAAAGATGGGAAACATTGAGGATTAAGATAAGAATAATTATAAGATTTAAAAAAAAAAAAAAAAAAAAAAAAACTTTTTATATACCATGCTTTTAAATTTTAATATACTAATAATATACAAATTAAAAGGAAAATGATAAATATTCTATCATAGTTTGAAGTCAAATTTGTTTTCAAATGTCTAAATAAAATATCTGATGTAAGATACTAATATTTTGCAGCGGAATAGATTTCATTTCTGTCATCCTTGGCGAAAAAAAAAGAATATCGCCAAATTATCTGGCGAAAATATTTAATTCCTTTCAAAAATCATGGTTATTTTAACAACTTATATTAAAAGAGTAATGAATAATATGAAACAATATTTCGTACAATACATATTACATGTCATACATACGTACAATGAATAATACATATTACATTTCGTACAATGCATACATCTGGCATGTATATTTTCGTGTTACGCTTTTGATCGCCAAATAATAATAATAATAATAAAAAAAGCCAAGGGCGACAGAGTTTAAAAATTTAAAATTAAAATTTTGTCAATTTGACAGCAAAATAATTCAATCTAACACCCGCGATAACTAATACATATCTATACCCAAATATAAGGATTAAAATCGGGAAATAAATTTCCTCGATTTTTAATAATTTCTTACAAAAAATCCAGTGGGCAATTAACATAGGAAATCTTTTTCTTGGCTGCACAGACGGTCAGTGAGTCACACTTCGCTTGCGTATAGAACTCATAGATATAGTATAGCATATATAGAATAGAGTGATCATTGGGGAGAAAAAAGTTATTCCTTTTCATTTGGAAAAAGACGACGTTTTTACCAAAATATGGCCGTCTTTCCCCGAGTGAATACACACGGGAATACATACTAATATTTTAGCAAATAAAATTTATGAATAATTTATTTGCTAAAGGGGAATGGAAGACTCCAGATACAGTTTCAAATTCATATTTCTTTCTTTCTTTTTTTTTTTTTTTTTTCAATACCACTTAATGGCTGTTTCCAAAGCTTTTATTTTTTATCTTTTTTCGGCATCAAAAATCTTTCTACGATAACATGGGGATGAGAGATCTATATATATTACTATATCTATGATAGAACTACATTAGCACTTTATCAATGTGTATAAAATCTTTAAATTGATTATGACGTCAATTTTCGTGAGATGCTTAATTTAACTTTTTATAATTTTTTAACGTTCACGTTTGATTAAATGTATTTATTTTTATGTCGAAAGAAAATGAACTCGTATTTTTTTTTTTTTTTTTTTGGCAACAATTAAATTAATGGAACTCACAGATATTTTGGAGCAACTTTAATAAAGGTCTATAATTAACAAATAATTGCAATAAAACAATATTGTGACAATAAATTGAGATAAAAACTATCCTATCTCTCAAGTTGGATCAAACTGCACACAGTGTGCAAAATTTCATCAAAATCAGTTCCTTAGTTTAGGAGTTTACCCCGGACAAACATCGTGACACGTAATTTATATATATATACAGATTAAATTATAAAGTTTTGATCAATGAAGCACAAATAAGTAAAAAACAGGATTAATTTCACTGTATTATCTTCATTATAATATGAATTCAATTTACACTTCAGTCTAAGTAACACGTGGCCGGCTATGCTAACACCAAAAATTTAAAAAGTGGAAATAATTGAATTATACGAAATTTATTAATAGGTTAAAAAGTTGAAGATTCTTTGTGTAGATGGCAGCACCAAATATATTTCAGCTTTCATTTTAACCCAGTCGAAAGGTATCGACATCTGTTAGAATCATTTGGAGTTAACAGATAATTGTGACTGTCAAATAATAACAGACAAATAATTAGCAATAAATTAAAATTGCGACTATAATTTGAGATTTAAACTATCCTATCTCTCAAGTTGGATCGAACTGCACATGGTGTGCGAATTTTATTATAATCGGTTAAGTGGTTTAGGAGTCCATTGAGGACAAACATTGTGACACGAGATTTATATATATTAAGATATATATATATACGTTGCGGATTTGAATTGCCTGTAAATCCACTTTCTCAACAATAGACGATACGTTGCAAAGGGAAAAAACATCTCACTTTCCTCTCCTGTATGATTTTCAGTTCCGGTGGGTGAATTAGTGCTTTGCTTAAATTAAAGTTGATTATTGATAACATTTGAAATCTAAACTTCACATCAATTTTAAAGTCCTTCATTAAGTGAATTATGTAGAAGCTCTCGTAGAAATTCCTACACAAAAAAAAAAAAAAAAAAAAAAAAAAAATACCCTTCCCTCTTAAAAAAAGTGAAATAAATAAACATTGGTGTACAAAATTAAAGCAATAACTTGTTTTCTTCTTTTGCGCGTAATTTTTTAAACAAATGAGCACAGAAACATAAAATTTGGATGGCATGTCGATTATTATATCATTAATCGAATTTTATATAATTTTTGCACAGATAAAAATTTTTAAACTAATAACTATACAATTTTTCTGAAAAGTAAGTTTTGGAAAAAATGAAAAATTTCAAAAACTTTAGAAAAGAAAACTTAATGCAAATTGGTCATAATGATGCATTACGCAGACAGGTGAAGATGCACATACATGCATGTGTTAGGATAAAACCAGATTTTTCTTCATGTATTCACTTTTCTTTTTCCTTCTTTCTTGAGCATGTGAATAACTTTTTTAAAAATATACAAACAAACATGAAAATTGTATAAGACGTTCATTCTAAAATTATTTATATCGACATTTTTATTATCATGGTGAAGCTCATAGTTTATAAATTAATAATTATATTTTTTCGAAAATTCTGTTATAAAAGTAAAAAAAAAAAAAAAGTGAATATACAGAAAGAAAAATCGGTATTTAGTTTGACGTGGCATGTGCGTCTTCATCTTTCTGTAATGCATTCTTATCATCATTTTTCCTTAAGTTTTCTTTTCTAAAATTCTTGAAATTTTTCATTTTTTCCAAAGCTTACTTTTGAGGAAAATTTAATAATTATTAGCTTAAAAATTATTAGTTATACTAAAGTTGTATAAAATTCGATTAGTGATAGGATAACAAACATGCCATTCAAATTATATGTTAGTATGTTTATTTGTTTAAAAGTTATGTGCAAAAGAAGAAAATGGAAAGGAAGCTGTTCCTTTAATTTTGAACGCCAGTGTATTAATACATTATAGTCTGGATTACTTTCCTAAATTTTAAAAATAAAATAACTTTGTATTTACCACAAATTTTCCTAACATTCACATTTTTTTTTTTTTTTTTTTTTTTTTAATTCATTGAGCTGTATTTTTCCCCTGACTTTTCCACCAGAATTTGTTTATAGTAATTTTCAGTCATATGTTTTTCCGATAAATTAAAGTGAAAAATATTGTATGAATGTTCTGGTGGGGAAGAGTCAGATTAAAAGGCGGATCCTCGGAAACCCTGATGCATGCTTGAAATTTTTAGATACTTTACAAATGCTTGCTCGAAAATTATAGACACTTCATAAATATTTTTCTTTCTACAAAATTCGATACAACTCTAGATACCGTCAATAGCTGCCTTTGGTTCAAATTCTCCTCAAATGTTCTTCTTCTCTCAGTCTTTATCCAACTTTTATGAAATTATTTTGAAATTATTTCTAAGGGAATATGTAAGATTTAAGGACGGATTTCTTATTAATTTTAACATATGTTGTTCATAATCCATTCATTCTAGTTATTATTTTTTAAATATGACCTCTTTTTATGCTGTTCTTCAAATAATATTATTGAAAATTCATTTGTACGTCGTTTTTATTACAATCATAAACATTTTATAATATAAAATCGTATTTTTATCACAAAAATTAAGGGTAAAGTTCAAATTATGCGATTTTATAAATCTATATAATTAAAGAGAAGTGTGTGTGTGTGTGTGTGTCTGCGCTCTGCTGCTCACACTACTGATCGCAGAGCTTCCAAATTTGGCATATAGGTACCTGGGACCCTTCAGGTGTGCACCTCATCGAGATTTTTTCGAATTTCGAATTTAAACTTTTTAAATTCATGTTTTATCGATTTTAAACATTGGCTTTTATGTTTCATTTTTCATGAATTTATTCTTCGATTGTAATCGTCTGCGTATCTTAGCAACGGCTATTACGCAATTCATTTTTCATTTAATACATTCATTTAAAGGCGATTTTGTTTTCTTTTTTTCTTTTTATTATTATTATTATTATTATTATATTTATTGAAAATCAAATGGTAATACAATAGAAATAAATTGTTACGTTTATGTAAAAATTTTATAGTTTTGCAACTTTTTATTTTTCATTTTTTTAATTAATTCCTTTGAAAGAAAAATCTTTTTTTTTTTTCTTTTTTTTTTTCTTATTTATAATATTTATTGGGTGAAAAAAAATGGTAGTTTATAGTAGAAAGGATTAAACTGGTTAAAATTCGTTTGTTTTTCATGTATTTAATTCCTTTTAAAAGAAAATCTTCTTTTTTATTTTTTTTTATTGCACTGGCCGGAATCAAATCGTAATATAGTGTAAATAACGGGGGCTATAAAACACATGGTTCAAAAACTAAAATATATAATAGATGCTGAGATACAGTCATCTTTAAAATCGTAGTTCTTAAATAACAGAAAATCTACAAATCGACGATAAATACCCAGATTGAAGTGACCGGGAAAGACCTTTCTGTAGATAGTGGGAAACTGGACCCGATGCAGAAAAACGTACGGGCAGAAAAAAGAGCTGCCTTAAGCAACGGGTACCCGAAGAAGCGAGATATAAAGCGATTTCAGTGTTTTTTTTTTTTTTTTTTTTTTTTTTTAAAGTTTTTATTTGTAATGTGATGTAAAAAATAAATACTGATCCAATTCTTTTGAAAATTCATTTAAATATAATGACCAACGAAGCGGGCGTAGCCTGCTAGTTTTAAATAAAATGAAATTATAATTAATATTAATATAAACTATACACTGTGTTATTTATAAATTTTAAGAGTTCCAATAATAATAAATGTTACGCTGTATGTGTGTTTACGTATATAAATATTGAAATGTCTAATTGTTTATAATTCTTGTAAATGGTAATACTTTAAAGAATTTTTCTTTTGAAATGAAATTTTCGTCGCTTTGATCCTATCCAAACCTTAAATTTACTGACAACAAAGAAATAATTTTAGAATGTACATATTTTAGAAAAATAAAACTAGAATCAATAGCTTCTTATTGCAATTTATCTTTTCTCTAAAGATCTTTAACATGTCTCATAATGTCATTGAAGGGTAAACATTTTCTTCCAAATTTCGTTCATTGTTTGTTATAAGCTGATGCTTCTTTTATTAAGAAAATCGGCAATCATTTTGTAAGCTCATTCTTCAATAAAAGAGCACGGAAAATGCTGAAGTGAAATTCAATCGAAAATAGTTCACCAGCGGGTTGTTGCATTTCCGGTTTAGTACTTCGGGTAACCCAGAATAATCAGCAGCAGAAACTGATCAGGAGTATTCGTTTTCAGCAACCCAAATTTCACCTTATCTAACTTATGCGGCTTGTTTAGAGATATCTTTAATAAGGAAAAACCTTTATTAATAGCGACGTGTCTCTCTACGCACTTGCGTGCTATAGCATCAGCATCATCCATTCAAATAGGAAGTGAGTCCCGCTGACCTTGAATACCAGACATAACGGGTCAATGATCGCCTTCTTATTTAGAGAAGCATCGCGGGGTTTTCTTTGCTTATTTGTCATTACCTACTCGCTTTGTCTTGCTTCCGGAACACCTTTCACCCAATTCGGGAGCAAGGTTCTTCTTCCAGATTTTGGTCAAGGTCGTTCCGAAAATTTTTAAAGCTCCACCGACGCATCGTCCTTTGTTTACGATCTAGAACAGGGCTGGCCAACACGCTGCCCGCCGTGTGAGATTCTGCGGACCGCGACATAGTTCAGAATTTTTTTTATTTGGCATCTTCGATTAATACATCTAAAATTAACAAATTGTTTCTGACTTTTTAAATGAAAATACCCATTGAAATAGCTAAAAAAACAAATATCACGATCATTGATGCTAAAGTTTGCACACGACTTCATAGTCGATGACAATACTACATACAAGTGTTTCCAGGCTCCTAACCGATCAGGGGCAAGTTCTACGGGCAAACAAAAAAATCTATCTATATATATGTAACTCTATCGCATGTGGCACAGGATTTGGCCGTATTTGTATAACTTTCAATGCCAACAATTATTTTATTTTTTATTAACACTTTCCAACAAGGTTGAAAAGTGTTTATGACTTCGGTTTGTTTGTCTGTCTGTCTGTCTCTCTGTCCGCGCTCTAACTCCCGTAAATATTTATGGAATTTCTTGAAACTAATATATGTTATTCAAGTTCACTATCGGACGGTCCCTATTGAAAATGGAGTTTATACTTCTACTGGTTTGTGTACAGGGACACCCGAAAGTATTTCGAAGCATTGTGTTCTATGAGAGGTATTTCTATAAACCATATTTTCATACCTTTAGTGTAGACATATCTTAATGAAATTGAAATATGTTATTCAAGTTCACTATCGAACGTTCCCTATTGAAAATGGAGTTTGTACCTCTACTGGTTTGTGTACAGGGACACCCGAGAGTATTTCAAAGCATTGTGTTCTATGAGAGGTATTTCTATAAACCATATTTTCATACCCTTACTGTACAAAAATCTTAATGAAATTGAAATATGTTATACAAGTTCACTATCGGATGTTCCCTATTGAAAATGGAGTTTATACCTCTTCTGGTTTGTGTACAGGGACACCCGAAATTATTTCAAAGCATTGTGTTCTATGAGAGGTATTTCTATAAATCATATTTTCATACCTTTAGTGTAGACATATCTTAATGAAATTGAAATATGTTATTCAAGTTCACTATCGGACGTTCCCTATTGAAAATGGAGTTTGTACCTCTACTGATTTGTGTACAGGGACACCCGAAAGTATTTCAAAGCATTGTGTTCTATGAGAGGTATTTCTAAAAATCATATTTTAATACCTTCTCTGTAGACATAGCTTAATGAAATTGAAATATGTTATTCAAGTTCACTATTGGATGTTTCCTGCATAAAATGGAGGGAATACCACCATCGGGTTATACACAGGGACACTCAAAAGTATTCCAAAGCATTGCTTTCTATGAGAGATATTTCTATAAATCAAATTTTAATAACTTTAGTTTCCACGAAATTTTAGGAAATTGATATATGTTATTTATATGCAAAAAAGAATGCTTTGCGTAGAATATAGCATGATTAGCATTATATTTACAGGGTGGCACAAAAATATCCAGTTAAATTAAGAGCTATTAATAAAAAAATTGCTAGATATGTACTTTCGTTTACGTTAAGCGTTTTTAACACTTTCTAACATTTTTAACACTTTCCAACAAGATTGAAAAGTATTTATGACTTCGTTTTGTCTGTCTGTCTGTCTGTCTGTCCGTCTGTCTGTCCGCGCTCTAACTCCCGTAAATATTTATGGAATTTCTTGAAACTGATATATGTTATTCAAGTTCACTATCGGACGTTCCCTATTGAAAATGGAGTTTATACCTCTACTAGTTTGTGTACAGGGTCACCCGAAAGTATTTCAAAGCATTGTGTTCTATGAGAGGTATTTCTATAAACCATATTTTCATACCTTGACTGTAGACATATCTGAATGAAATTGAAATATGTTATTCAAGTTCACTATTGGATGTTTTCTGTATAAAATGGAGGAATTAACACCATCGGTTTATGTACAGGGATACTCAAAAGTATTCCAAAGCATTGTGTTCTATGAGAGACATTTCTATAAATCAAATTTTAACAACTTTACTTTCCACGAAGTTTTTGGAAATTGAAATATGTTATTTATATGCACAAAAGAATCCTTTGCACAAAATATAGCATGATTAGCATTAGATTTACAGGGTGGCACAAAAATATCCAGTTACATTAACAGCTTTTAATAAACAATTGCTAGAATTGTACTTTCGTTTACGTTAAGCGTTTTTAACACTTTCTAACATTTTTTAAGTGTGAATATGATTTCAGTTTTGTGTATCTGCCTGTCCGTCCGTCTGTCTGCTTGTCTGTCTGTCCGAGCTCTAAGTCCCGTAAATATTTATGGAATTTCTTGAAACTGATATATGTTATTCAAGTTTACGATTGGATGTTCCCTATTGAAAATGGAGTTTTTACCTCTACTGGTTTGTGTGCAGGTACACCCGAAAGTATTTCAAAGCATTATGTTCTATGAGAGGTATTTCCATAAACCATATTTTCATACCTATACTGTAGACATATCTCAATTAAATTTAAATATATTATTCAGGTTCACTATTGGATGTTTCCTGTATAAAATGGAGGAAATACCATTACTGATTTATGTACAGGGACACTTAAAAGTATTCCAAAGCATTGCGTTCTACGAGAGATATTTCTATAAATCAAATTTTAAAATCTTTACTTTCCACGAAGCTTTAGGAAATTGAAATATGTTATTTATATGCACACAAAAAAGCTTTGCATAGAATATAGCATGATTAGCATTAGATTTACAGGGTGATACAAAAATATCCATTTATATTAAGAGCTATTAATAAAAAATTGCTAGAATTGTACTTTGGTTTACATTAAGCTTTTTTAACACTTTCTAACATTTGTAAGTGTGAATATGATTTCAATTTGTGTATCTGTCCATTTGTCTGTCTGCCCGCGCTCTAACTCCTGTAAATATTTATTGAATTTCTCGAAACTGATATATTTTATTGAAGTTCACTATCGGATGTTCCATATTGAAAATGGAGTGAATATCTCTTCTGGTTTGTGTACAGGGACACCCAAAATCATTTGAAAGCATTGTGTTCTATGAGTGTTCTTTTTATAAATATTTTCCCTATAGAATGTTCCCCATTTAAAATAATATTAATAGGTCATGTATAACTAGTTTGATTACAGGGACAACAACAACAAAAAAAAAAGCCACTGCATTACGTTTTAGGACAGAATTTTTTGAAAGTTATATTTAAAAATCTTTCTACTGTAAAAATCATAAAAATATTGAAATGTATTGTTAATAATCTAAAATAATGTTTTGTATAGAATATGATATGATTAACTCTCTGATTTACAGGGATAACACTAAATCATTCTGAGAGATCAAAAGCTGCAATTTTAATGTAATGTCTGCATTTTCTTTTGCGTTAAGCCTTTTTAATCTTTAAAAATGCCTAAGAGTAATTTTAAAACGAATTAGTCTATCTGTATATTTTTCAGTAATTCTGTCTGTTGTGTGATAACGTAGGCAAAGAATATTAAAAGTTATTCGATACAACAATTACGTTCAGTTGGAAAGTGTTACTAATCAATGCGTACTGCATGATTTTTCTTTCTTGTTATTATTAAAGGCGTAAATATTGTGGTGTGTGACTCACACGATTTTTTCTTACCCTGCATTTTAATGCTATAACGATAGATATTTTGTGCTTTTTAGTTCACATTTCCATAAAAGCGTGTTCTTTATATTTTTTAAAGTACAGTCGGTAACAAAAGTGTCCGAACACTAGCAAAAATTCCTATGTAGAAAGAGTACATTTCATACGGTTTTGTTAAATAAATCCTTGTCGAATCCTGTTCTTAGTCAGTGTAAGAACATGATTCGATAAGGATTTATTTAACAGAACCGTATGAAGTGTACTTTTTTACATAGGAATTTTTGCTAGTGTTCGGACACTTTTGTTACCGACTGTATAATTTTATTATTTTTATATTTATTTATTTTTTAAACTTTCGTTCTTTTTTGGATGGTTAATTGTCGGTAATGGTGCGTTCCATGATAGCTAGAAGAGATTCTATTTATCTTGGATGCGTTCTGGGAATGAAAGAATTTTTTCAGTTTTAGATGCCAAATACATTCCTTCACTGAATCTTTTGGAATCATGATTGCGTTCAAAGTTTATATATATATATATATATATATATATATATATATATATATATATATATATATAAAATGATAAATAAAAAGAATATGAATTAATTATCTGTGAACGAATCCCGATTCCCCATTTTTTTTAATATCCTGGTGAGCAATACTTTGGTAGCTTTCCTATTGCCGCTCGTAGAAACTATGGTGATTCCATAGTTGTTGGCAGATATGGCATTTTATTCCATGTTTTTGCTTTTTAAAAATTAATTTATAATTGGCGACTTAGGGTCTGAATTTTTGTAACCATTTTCAATGTAATTTTCGCCAACTGGCGACCGCTAATCTAGAGCTTTTCTGTCCCCACTAATGCGTGTTGGGTACGTATAACTAACCTACACATAAAAATTAATCTTAGTGAGATAATTTGAAGCAAAGCTACGCTTGGAAACGGGTTTATTACCTTCCCCTGCTCCGAAGAAAAGGAGAGAGAGGGGGAATTTCGCAAATCACGCTACAATGGATATCGGATACACATAAACAACCACCCACATGCCAAAATTCTTGACTTCAGTTCCTAAAGATTTCCCAATACGTATTTAGCACTAAAAGGGGCGTGTCTAATTTACCCCCTCGTAACTTCCCCCTAAAATCGAAAATAGGGAAAAAAAAATAGGTTTTTGGAAATATTTTCAAGAAGGTGCACGGCCGTATTCAACATCTTTATATCATTGGCAGTGTTCTAAACGAACACGCGGATTTTGCGAAATGCACCCCTCCGAAAATCCTTTTTACCCTCCCCTCCCCCGCCTTTAAAATTAAAAAAATCAAAAATTCCAAAATCGCAGTTTTTTTTCCATAACTCAAGTCTAGTTGTGCAGCAGAGCTGATGCACACCAAAATATAAAATCGCAATAGTCATGTTGAGCCATTGCGTGAGTGCGTCAGTGAATTTAATCTTTTATATATGTAGATAAGTTCTTGAGTGGTAATGAAAAAACTCTCTTGCCGAAAAATTCTCGAAAACAGTTAAAAAATAAATAAATAAAAATAAAATTATCGGAATTTCATGTACGATATTTTAAAATAGCAGTATAGAGGTTTGTTAAATAAATAAACGAACTATAATTTTATTTTAAACTTTTATTAGTATTATCATTATTTCTCTCTTAACAGACTTTATTTAAGATGAAATGTGTAATTAATGTATTGTAAAAAATATACCTTGTCTTTGGCTTTATGTTTATTTACTTTATCATTATTTTCCCTCGTAATGTTTTTAAATTCGGCATATTTATTTTATAATTACTTTTAGTATTATAATTACTTTTGTACTATTTCTTTCAATCTAGGATTTTACGTCATCATCTTTTGCAATATTACACCTTGAACTTCATGTTTCTTTTTATGTCAATAAAAAAAAAAGGGGGGGGGACCTTTTTTTTTTTTTTTTTTTTTTTTTTTATTAAGTAATGAAAATTAAATTTAGAAAAATTGTGCTAAAGAAATGGAACAGCTTCAGTATAAACGATATGTATTGTATATTATTATTATTTATATATGTTGAAAAAAAAAAAAACTATAAGAAATATTAACTTGCATGTGTTTATTATGATTTTTGAAGGATGTGACAACATTCGTTAACTAAGAAACTGACTTGAAAATATTTATAATTAACACTTTAAGAAATACTGAAAATGATGTTAAAGTTTATAAATTAATGATGGCAATTTCTAATAAATTCAAATAAAGGGAAAATGCTTAAATTTGATAAAACAAGTGTAAATTTCTGAAAATAAACAAACATTGTGACATAAATTTGATTGTTAAAAATATAAAAATTATATATCGAAAGATTCTATTATTTATGAGCCAAAAATAAATAAATAAATAAGTAAAGATTTTTCTTTTTATGTCGGGGGGAAAAAAGTGCAAATGTTTTTAAAAAATAATTAAAATAAAATTGTGAAAATTTGTGCCAAAGAAATGGAACAGTTTCAGTGTAGAACCCCTTGGAGAAATTTGAAATTTGGCACCAAAGTAGCTCGTACGTTTCTCGCCAAGATATTTACTTACGCGATTTCACAGCAATTTTAATATATCGCCAAAATGACAAAAAAAAAAATTAACAGCCGCCAAAAAGTTACTATGCTAAAGTTATACCAAAGAAATTTTAATAAAAGAGTATAATAACCGATTCTAGGGAATTAAACATATTTACTCAATGCCATTATATGGAAGAACCTAGTAAAATAAGACCTGTAGTACTAAATTAAATTCTGTTTTGTGTAGAATTTTATATTTGTTATTTAGAAAACAGAAATAGGCTTAAGATTCTTATAAAATCAAATCTCGAAGGGGAATCACGCACAGTGTTTTTTTTTTTTTTTTTTGCAGTATTTCTTTTTAATATTTTTTTCATTGTAGTTTACCGTAGAATGATGACGACGCTCCTTTTTTCCCCCCTCTGTCTGGAAAAAAAAAAAAAAAAGTTTTCTTTTCCTTAAATGAAGTAAAAGTGTTTGCTGTCTAAAATACGAATATATTCGCTTGTAAAATTATAGAAACCTCTATACGTTTGAAAACTATTTTTTGTTTTCTTCTATATTCAATTTAAAGAAAGTATTAGATTCGTAAAAATTATCGACTTCCGGATAGCGATAGATTTACACGTTTTGAGATTTCCGGAATACTATCTGACCATTTCTAGAAAATGTCCGTATGTTTGTAAAAAAAAAAAAAAAAAAAGTGTGTTGACTATAAATCAAGAACTAATTCACAAAATTACATGAAAAAATATATTTAGTAGCATATTGACATAAACGTTTATATTCTTGAGAGTGTTTGCTTTCCTTAAAATATGCCCAAAAGGCATTGCGCAATGGTATGAAATGATATAACCATTATAAAATTACTTTAAAAATCTAATAAAATATACAGAGAATTTATGTAACAATTTTATATGCCAATATGAAAAATTGTTACATTGAAAGAGGTCTTGAGATCTGAAACTGAGATTTGGGAAATTTTATTTCGTTTTCTTTCGATGTTGCTCACTAAACAAACTAAAATATTTTTAAGCTATTGTATAGCTTTTATCGCGGGCTTTGAGCGCGGCGACCGAATCAAAAAATTCCGTAACGAAAAAAAAACCTAACGCAGTTCGGCAGACTTCGGTAGACTTCGGCTGCACGAAGCTCGCACGGATCGAGACGAGCAGCTCCGAAATCGGACGAATACGTGAGCAGCTGTTTGTGAGAAAGTATATAGGTGTATAGGTATCTATCATCTATGTACAACAGTGAATAGCTGTACGCGTAAAATTTGTGTATAAAGTAGATCAGATAAAACTTGAATATCCCCATTCGACTTGCAGGCCTTTAAAACCTATTAAATACCTTTCCTCTATTAAAATTTGTTTTCTTATCGGTCACCACGCTCAAAAAGTGTAACTTGAATTAATATCAAAGAAAAAACTTGAATATCCCCATTCGACTTGCAGGCCTTTAAAACCTATTAAATACCTTTTCTCTATTAAAATTTCTTTTATATCGGTCACCACGCTCAAAAAGTGTAACTTGAATTAATATCAAAGAAAAAGCTTGAATATCCCCATTCGACTTGCAGGCCTTTAAAACCTATTAAATACCTTTTCTCTATTAAAATTTGTTTTCTTATCGGTCACCACGCTCAAAAAGTGTAACTTGAATTAATATCAAAGAAAAAACTTGAATATCCCCATTCGACTTGCAGGCCTTTAAAACCTATAAAAATACCTTTTCTCTATTAAAATTTGTTTTCTTATCATTATTGTTATCTTATCATTATAGTTATCTTATTCATTAATATCAAAGAAAAAACTTGAATATCCCCATTCGACTTCCAGGCCTTTAAAACCTATTAAATACCTTTTCTCTATTAAAATTTGTTTTCTTATCAGTCACCACGCTCAAAAAGTGTAACTTGAATTAATATCAAAGAAAAAACTTGAATATCCCCATTCGACTTGCAGGCCTTTAAAACCTATTAAAATACCTTTTCTGTATTAAAATTTGTTTTCTTATCATTATTGTTATCTTATTCATTAATATCAAAGAAAAAACCTGATTATCCCCATTCGACTTGCAGGCCTTTAAAACCTATTAAATAACTTTTCTCTATTAAAATTTGTTTTCTTATCGGTCACCACGCTCAAAAAGTGTAACTTGAATTAATATCAAAGAAAAAACTTGAATATCCCCATTCGACTTGCAGGCCTTTAAAACCTATTAAATACCTTTTCTCTATTAAAATTCGTTTTCTTATTGGTCACCACGCTCAAAATGTGTAACTTGAATTAATATCAAAGAAAAAACTTGAATATCCCCATTCGACTTGCAGGTCTTTAAAACCTATTAAATACCTTTTCTCTATTAAAATTTGTTTTCTTATCGGTCACCACGCTCAAAAAGTGTAACTTGAATTAATATCAAAGAAAAAACTTGAATATCCCCATTCGACTTGCAGGCCTTTAAAACCTATTAAAATACCTTTTCTGCATTAAAATTTGTTTTCTTATCATTATTGTTATCTTATCATTATTGTTATCTTATTCATTAATATCAAAGAAAAAACTTGATTATCCCCATTCGACTTGCAGGCCTTTAAAACCTATTAAATAACTTTTCTCTATTAAAATTTGTTTTCTTATCGGTCACCACGCTCAAAAAGTGTAACTTGAATTAATATCAAAGAAAAAACTTGAATATCCCCATTCGACTTGCAGGCCTTTAAAACCTATTAAATACCTTTTCTCTATTAAAATTCGTTTTCTTATTGGTCACCACGCTCAAAATGTGTAACTTGAATTAATATCAAAGAAAAAACTTGAATATCCCCATTCGACTAGCAGGCCTTTAAAACCTATTAAATACCTTTTCTCTATTAAAATTTGTTTTCTTATCGGTCACCACGCTCAAAAAGTGTAACTTGAATTAATATCAAAGAAAAAACTTGAATATCCCCATTCGACTTGCAGGCCTTTAAAACCTATTAAATACCTTTTCTCTATTAAAATTTATTTTCTTATCGGTCACAACGCTCAAAAAGTGTAACTTGAAATTATATCAAAGAAAAAACTTGAATATCCCCATTCGACTTGCAGGCATTTAAAAACCTATTAAAATACCTTTTCTCAAAAAAGAGTTATATCATTCAAATTTGGTACATCGAGGTTTTCGATACCTACAAATCGATTGCGGATATTTTTAATATATTCTCATTGCGAATATATTCTCATTTATTCAATAAAAGAAAAAAATTTGTTTTCTTATCGGTCACCACGCTCAAAAAATGTAACTTGAATTAATATCAAAGAAAAAACTTGAATTAATATCAAAGAAAAAAAATACTGCATAAATAAAATAAATAAATAATTATAATTGCATAAGTTGATAAAAAATGCTATGCAATAGCTTTACCGCGGCAGTCCTCGAGTGCCACACGTATTTTTTTTTTTTTTTTTCTCTCTGATTTTTTCTTTCTTTTTCTTAAAGATCTCTAAGAACGTTTTCCATCAAATATCACCCAACGGCCTTGCACAAAAATATGAGCTAATATAACCATTATTAAAAATCTAAAAAATATATGTGTACAGAGAATATTAATATACCGTTTATGAAAATTTGTTACATTGAAAGAGATCTGGAGATCTGGAACTGAGATTTGGGAAATTTTATTTCGTTTTCGATATTGCACACTAAACAATCTAAAATATTTGTAATTATTTCTCTTTAATTCTTTCTTTCTTTTTCTTAAAGATCTCTGAGAATGTTTTCCATCAAAGATTACCCAATGACCTTGCACAAAAATATGAGCTAATATAACCATTATGCAATTACTCTAAAAATCTAAAAAATATATGTACAGAGAATATTAATATACCGTTTATGAAAGTTGTTACATTTAAAGAGATCTTGAGATCTGGAACTGAGATTTGGGAAATTTTATTTCGTTTTCGATATTACACACTAAACAAACTAAAATATTTGTAATTATTTCTCTCTAATTCTTTCTTTCTTTTTCTTAAAGATCGTTGAGAATGTTTTCTTAAAAGATCGACGGCCTTGCACAAAGATATTAGCTAATATAATCAATATGCAAAAAATCTCTAAAAATCTAAAATATATAACGCATAGTAATCAATATATAAATTTCTTTGTTGCTTCATAGTTTCATTATTCTTTATCTGCTATGAAATTTTGCTTTTTTTTATTCCATATGACTCCTATTCCGGTCTTGGCAGGCTGGAGGAGTGTTGCCGGCGTGAAACTAGTTTAAACCCACAGGCAAGTCACAAGTCTTGCCGCCTGCCTCCTTCCTTCCTTTCTTAAGTTTCTTAAATTAATTTAACATAAATTTCGATTTAGTTTATGTTCTTCTGTTAAGATTTTGTTGAGTTGGTTTATTGTTTCGTTTGTTATGCAGGCTGTTAATTAATAAATTTGGTTTCTTTAAATGTGTGTATTTCATCCCCTGATGAATTTTTTCACCTTTCTGAGCTTCTCCTACATAAAGAAATTTTTCATTCTTATTGGTCTTTGTGGTTTCAGTGATCTTGTATCTGTTGCTTGGATTCCACTACGCTTAATAAATCATTATATATATACAGAGAATATTAATCACTGTGAAAAATTGTTACATTGAAAGAGATATTGAGACCTGGAACTGAGATTTGTGAAAATTAATTCCGTTTTCGATATTGCTCTCTAAAATATCTATAAAAAAAAATTATTATTTCTTTCTCTAATTCAGAGTTGCGCAGGAATTCGCTCGAATCAGAATTTCATGTCCGCTGTGTTTTTCAACCTATTTTGATGGTGCTATAATCTTTGGACCGTGGAAGGAAACACATATCAAATCGATCGAGTGCGGATAGTACAGAACTCGCATTAAAAAAGTCGAAACGTGACTATTCATCACGTGTCTCTTTGTAGCGTGGAAGGAAAATATGCAAATGTAACACAGTCCCTTTGAAAATGAACTCCGTTACTTTTGAAAACTCTTATAACATATTCGTTGGAGTTTTTTGCCTGTGGCCGTTTGCTTACATATTTAATCCGAAACTATTGATTCGACAGTTTATGTGCCTTGTCAGTTGTAATGTCTTGTTTGTTTGTTTGCTTATTGATAGCATATACATCAGATTTAATGTATTGTAGTACGTTAGTAATTAATTGTTTTTGTTTACGTACAGAGAAAAAGGCTTTTCACATATTGCACGATTATTTCAATTCAAAATTTAAATTGAGCAGTACATGATCGAGCAGATATTATACCTGAAACAGTTGGTGATGAGATACTCATTTAAACACAGGAAAAAAAAAAAAAAAAAACCTAAGCCTATTTTTATTTTTTAAGTAATAAATACAAAAATTTTGTACAAAATAGAATTTAATTTAATACACCATATCTATCTTACTTTAATTTATTCTTCCATATAAAAGCATACAGTAACTGTATTTCATTCCCTAGCTATATTCATTTCTTAAAATTTTTTTGGTATAGTTTTAGCACAAAAGCCCTTCGCGGCTTTTAAATTTTTGTGTTCTTTTGGCGATGTATTAAAATGGCTATCGCAATTGGATAAGAGAGATTTTGGCGAGAAACAACCGAGCTATTTCAATGCCAAATTTTAAATTTCACCTCGGGATTTTATACTGCAGCTATTCAATTTCTTTACAATTTTTCTCAATTTTATTTTAATTATTTTTAAAAATGTCTGCACGTTCATTATTATTATTATTATTATTGTTGTTGTTATTTTATTTTATTTTTATTTTTCTTTTTTTGACATAAAAAGAAATATATTTACTTGGCATCACTTTGTTTTTTTCTTTTTAATAATTTTAAAGTTAAAATGGGAATTTTTCAATACCTTTTGAACCAATTATCCGATTGAACTAAAAAATACGGCGTTAGATAGATTTTGTATTGATTAATAAGTGTGCCAATTTTTGAAAAAAAAAAAAAAAAAAAAAATCTAAAAATCCGGACAGATACAATGACAAGCTATCAGCTTTATGCATTTTAGACAAAAACAAAAATGTTTGTACGTTCATTCAAGATGATAGATAAAAATTGGTAACGACAAATTGTTAGTACCGCCCCTTTCTCTACACCACTTAATTTTTTGAGCATTTGTTTTCTTCATTCATCGTAAATATATTTGAAGAGACTTACTCTAAAAATTAAGTGGTGTAGGAAAAGGGGCGGTACTAACAATTTGCCGGATTTGGTTGGCAGCTCTGAGCCCTGTACATTGTCTTTTTATTGAATATGGATTACAACTGGTAAAACTTTCTATTCAACTTCCGTTATACATTTTTTTATCTGTAAAAGGGTCAATACACGGGTTTTGTTGCAAAATTAATGTGACGCTAAAACATGTAAGATCTCTTTAGCAAAAGTTGAGATTAATTCACTCTGAAAGAAGAAACGATGCAGTGCAAGGAGGATTTCCATAATTGTTACAGTTGCTTTATGCTTTTAGATAAATTATTCACGTGATTTTCACTATTTCTCCATTAATAATTGAATTAAATCTTTAAAAACTTATATAATATATATGTTACCGTTAAAGTATGAAATCCGTTAATTCATAGAATAATTAGATATTTCATGAAATAACTAGACAAGTCAGTTAAAGTATATAAAATTATTGAATTTTACGATTTAACTAGGTATTCTATAGAATAACGATTACTTGATCGTTAAAGTATGAAATGATTATGCATAATCCCCGGTAAATTTTGGGGAATGTGATTAATTATTCAATATTTACCACGTTTACCGGTTATTTTAGCAGTGCAAAACTTTTGGGTGAACAAAAGTAATTGAACTCACGTCATCGGCAGCTGACGCTTTCCATTATTGTATGATACAAATAATGTATCATACAATTAGCTTGCTAATGTGAAGTGTTAATAATTATATACTGTATATTGTTTTAAAATCTGGTGCGGCTCTACATGACTTCTCTCATCTCCGGGCACTGTCTCTATTGCAGTTAGACCTCACAAAACCGTGAGAAAGCCCAAAGCTGTCATTTTTCTCTTGTTTTTACAATCTGTTGCGGCTCTTCACGACTTCTCTCATCTCCGGACACTGTCCCTATTGCAGTTAGACCTCACAAAACCGTGAGAAAGGCCAAAACCGGCATTTTTCTCACGTTTTTACAATCTGGTGCGGCTCTCTCTACACGACTTCTCTCACCTCCGGACACTGTCTCTTAAAGATTGCAGCCGGAATCGTTGCTATTAGACCTCACAAAACACTGAGAAAGGCCAAAGCCGCCATTTTTCTCACGTTTTTACAATCTGGTGCGGCTCTACATGACTTCTCTCATCTCCGGACACTGTCTCTATTCCAGTTAGACCTCACAAAACCGTGAGAATGGCCAAAGCCGTCATTTTTCTCACGTTTTTACGATCTGGTGCGGCTCTACACGACTTCTCTCATCTCCGGACACTGTCTCTTAAAGATTGCAACCGGAATCGTTGCAATTAGACCTCGCAAAACAGTGAGAAAGGCCGAAGCCGCCATTTGTCTCGCGTTTTTACGATCTGGTGCGGCTCTATACGACTTCTCTCATCTCCGGACACTGTTCTCTTAAAGATTGCAAACGGAATCGTTGCAATTAGACCTCGCAAAACAGTGAGAAAGGCCAAAGCCGCCATTTGTCTCGCGTTTTTACGATCTGGTGCGGCTCTACACGACTTCTCTCATCTCCGGACACTGTTCTCTTAAAGATTGCAACCGGAATCGTTGCAATTAGACCTCACAAAACAGTGAGAAAGGCCGAAGCCGCCATTTGTCTCGCGTTTTTACAATCTGGTGTGGCTCTACACGACTTCTCTCATCTCCGGACACTGTTCTCTTAAAGATTGCAACCGGAATCGTTGCAATTAGACCTCGCAAAACAGTGAGAAAGGCCAAAGCCGCCATTTGTCTCGCGTTTTTACGATCTGGTGCGGCTCTACACGACTTCTCTCATCTCCGGACACTGTTCTCTTAAAGGATTGCAACCGGAATCGTTGCTATTAGACCTCGCAAAACAATGAGAAAGGCCAAAGCCGCCATTTGTCTCGCGTTTTTACGATCTGGTGCGGCTCTACACGACTTCTCTCATCTCCGGACACTGTTCTCTTAAAGATTGCAAACGGAATCGTTGCAATTAGACCTCACAAAACCGTGAGAAAGGCCCAAGCCGCCATTTTTCTTACGTTTTTACATACTGGTGCGGCTCTACACGACTTCTCTCATCTCCGGACACTGTCTCTATTGCTGTTAGCGCATTAAATGAAATTGTGTTATAGTTTTTGTAGTAGTAGTTTATATTAATGAATAAAAAAAACACTTCATTTAAAAGTATTTCCTGCACAATAAAATATTTCCTGACGATTCAAGAAATACACACGTAATTGTTTACGTTTTCACTTCTGTCGGCACTCCCGGATTGCAAATGGTTTTTTTTTTCTTGTTTCCATGTACGCAAAGCGTACAGACGTTCGAAATACTGGCTGCTGCAGTACAAAATTGTACATACTTTTCAGATTCATGCATTTGGAGATAGGGATGCCCAGAGATGTTTTATTTCTTGTTTCCATGTACGCAAAGCGTACGGACACACTTTATCCGCGGCACTTTAGAATACAGAAAACGAGGGTGAAAAAACTAAAAACGCATAGAAATAGCATGGGACGAAAACCAAAAAACTTACAATGTCAAGTGTGTTAAAAAAAAAGAAAAAAAAAAAAAAAAAGGCTCACACCAGAAGTAATAATATGACAAAATTGACTAGAAAAAGACATCGAGTAGCTAAGGCGGGGGGGCGGTTAGGGCTGGGCCATTAGACCTGTTGTACAGGATTAAAACACGTCTCGATAATAATCACCAGTAATTAAACACAATATCCGGATTTCGATTCTTTAGATCGGTTCTAGCTGCTTTTAGGCAGTTTTGAACCGGTTCTAGCTGCTTTTAGGCTGTTTTCAACCGCTTATAGCTGCTTTGCAATGACATGTGTAAAGCAGCGGAATAAGCACCGCAAATTCCTAGCTTTTCTCTTACTAAAATATACTGCATAAAAGCGGACGCCAGTACTTATTATTTACAGTTTAAAATTCTTAAAGTAACATCTCTTGTGCTCGTATAACAATTCCCTATAATTTTAAACATAAGAAATTATTCCTACGGTAAATAATACTTCACTAAAATTCAGAATTCAAATTGTATGAAAAAATGCAACTAACATCGTTCCTCTCTTTATTCTGTTCTATTTCTTGAATAAAAAAAAAAAAAAATGGATGCCACAAGCACCACATAATCTTTACATTTAACAAATTTTGAAGATAGCACGCGATCATATTTTACATAAAAATTAAAGCATTATATTCATTTAACTCTTTTTTTTTTCTTTGACATATTGTTCAGCACGTGAACTTACAAAAAAGAGAATAAATAATAAACAAATTTATACACTGAAATTGAAAATGGCTCAGTTAAAACAACGTGTGTGTGTGTATGCTTCATTCCGTTGCTTTTAGGTGTAGAATTTAGACTGTGTATTTATGTTAGTGTTTTACATTTTGGATTATTAATAAATGTTTGTAACCTGTTTTCAAGCAATGACTTCTGCAAGAATGGGAGACCAACCTGTAAATAAGAAAGATTTAATGAAAGAGAAATTTGAATCTTTATTAAAGAAGCGTGGGACAAAGAAAAACTGTGCTGCATTTACTCGTGAAAAATTATTAACTTTAATAGCAGAAGTAAAAAGTGCAAAAACAGCACAGAAAAAAGTACCACGTGACTATTGGTTACTCCAGCATTATGATGTCCTTGATGTTCAAGGAGTAGAAAAGTTAATTGTGCCAGTAACAGAGGCAAAACCTGATGTGATATTTTATTGGTCAAATGACATGCTCTTTGGTATTTTATACGAAACACATGTTTCTATTGGACATGGTGGCAGAGACCGCATGATAAAAGAACTGAATCGTCGATACAAAAACATTACTCAGAATGATATAAAGCTGTTTTTGAGTGTTTGTGAACCTTGTCAGCAAAAACGAAATATGAGAAAGAAAGGCATTGTGGTTAAGCCCATGGTGTTTCCACATCTGAATTCAAGATGTCAAGTAGATCTCATAGATTTTCAGTCTCAACCTGATGGAAACTATAAATTTATTTTAGTTTACCAGGATCATTTGACGAAGTTTGTGATTTTGAGATTTCTCCAAACAAAAAAAGCAGAAGTGGTCGCAATGCATTTGCTCGATATATTTTTATTATTTGGTGACCCATGCGTACTGCAATCCGACAATGGAAGAGAGTTCTGCAACAAATTTATAAATGACTTAAAAATAACTTGGCAGGAACTTAAGATCGTACATGGCAAACCCAGACATAGTCAGAGTCAAGGTAGCGTCGAGAGAGCCAATCAAGACGTCGAAAACATGTTAACAACTTGGATGCAAGACAACCAATCTACTTCATGGAGTCATGGCCTTAAATTTATTCAGTTCATGAAAAACAGGGCACTTCATTCTGGTATAAAGAGAACGCCTTACGAGGCTATGTTTGGCTGTGCTCCTAGAGTTGGACTATCCACAACTCCTATTCCAAGAGAAGTGTTTGATACAGTAGAGGATGAACAACAGTTTGAAAATGCATTAACAGCTCTAACTGTATGTTCAGAACGTCGAGATGATGCTGTTTTTGCCACAGAAGCATCTTTAGAAACTGTAGAAGTGCCTTTTGAGCGTTACGAACATACACCCCCGAATAACATTGTAAAATTGTGTGTCGTGTGTTCAAAAAATTGCGAAGACAGCTTATTTTGCTGTAAATGTGAGCAGCCGACCCATGTTTCATGTTCGGACGTCTGTTACACAAAAGATAAAATTGAACAGAAAGTCTGGAGCTTATGTCTAAATAAAATAAATATCGAAAAAGAAAGACATGGAGCTAAAGAATGTTTGGAAATTCAAGCTACGAAAATGAAATTATTGTCTAGAAAATCTTATTCTGACGTATCTGTAGGCACTACAGTTCCTATTCCAGTTCCTGGAGTTGATAGAGGAAGAGGAGAGCTAGATCCGTTTTAGCTGTCGTTATGGAAAATACTCGGGAAGGATTTTTCCGATTAGGAACAAGAGATGGCCGAATAAAACAATTGTACTCTAGATCTCAGTTCAGTACATGTGAACAAGAATTAATTTCCATTGAAGAACAACACTTCGATCTGTTGCAACAGCTCAAAGTTGCGGAACTGGACAAGTATTTAAAAAGTGCTCGTGTACAAAAATGTGTAATAGTAAAAAATGTGCTTGTTTCAAAAATAATATGCAATGCAATTCAAAGTGTCATCACAGCAACCCTTGCTCTAATAAATGATAAAAAGTAAAATAAAGGTATTTCATAAAATTTAAATTAATATTCTCTTACATTTTTGTTTGAAAAAGTTTACACAATGTTTTAATGAAGAAACAGTTTTTCTTCCCAGCTTATATTTTATTGATAATATTTAAATATGACTATTTCTACAACATATTGTACAGCTTATTTCTTTTTTCGTTTCTGTTTAACTAATGTTAGCAATATGATCAATAATAAATTATATCATCTGCTTTTTCATATTATTTATCAATTAATCATCTGCAATAGGGATAAAATGCATTTTTCGAACGATTTTAGCTATTTATGATCAATTAATTTATAAAAAAATTACAAGATACAAAGAACATTTATATACCGTGTTTTTAAATTTTTTGTCAAATCATATAAGAGCTACCGAAGGCAGCGGGGACCCGTAACAATTGGCTAAAAGTGTTTAAAAAAATGCATTATCACAGTGTTCTGGGCTGTCCTGAAAGTTTCAAATGCCTAGCTAGTCGGGAAGTTAGTTAAAATTCGATTGAAACTTTTGTACAGGTAACGCTGCCGAAGTCAGCGGGAACCCAAAACAAGTTTGCTAAAAGTATTTAAAAAATGCATTGTCACAGTGTTCTGGGCTGTCCTGAAAGTTGCAAATGCCTAGCTAGTCGGGAAGTTAGTTAAAAATCGATTGCAAGCTTTGTACTGGTAACGCTGCAGAAGGCAGCGGGAACCCGAAACCGTTTGCTAAAAGTATTTAACAAAAATGCATTGTTACAGTATTCTGGGCTATCCTGAAAGTTTCAAATGCCTAGCTAGTCAAAAATCGATTGCAAGCTTTGTACTGGTAACGCTGCCGAGGGTAGCGGGATTCCGAAACCATTTGCTAAAAGTATTTTAAAAAATGCAATGTCACAGTATTCTGGGCTATCCTGAAAGTTTCAAATGCCTAGCTAGTCGGGAAGTTAGTTAAAAATCGATTGCAAGCTTTGTACTGGTAATGCTGCCGAAGGCAGCGGGAACCCAAAACCGTTTGCTAAAAGTATTAAAAAAAATGCATTGTCACAGTGTTCTGGGCTGTCCTGAAACTGTCAAATGCCTAGCTAGTCGGGAAGTTAGTTAAAAATCGATTGCAAGCCTTGTACTGGTAACGCTGCCGCAGGCAGCGGGAACCCAAAACCGTTTGCTAAAGGTATTAAAAAAATGCATTGTCACAGTGTTCTGAGCCATTCTTAAAGTTTCAAATGCCTAGCTAGTCGGGAAGTTAGTTAAAAATCGATTGCAACCTTTGTACTGGTAACGGTGCCAAAGGCATCGGGAACCCAAAGCAATTTGCTAAAAGTATTAAAAAAATGCATTGTTACAGTGTTCTGGGCTATCCTGAAAGTTTCAAATGCCTAGCTAGTCGGGAAGTTAGTTAAAAATCGATTACAAGCTTTGTACTGGTAACGCTGCCGAGGGCAGCGGGAACCCGAAACCGTTTGCTAAAAGTATTTAACAAAAATGCATTGTCACAGTGTTCTATGCTATCCTGAAAGTTTCAAATGCCTAGCTAGTCAAAAATTGATTGCAAGTTTTGTACTGGTAACGCTGCAGAGGGCAGCGGGATTCCGAAACCGTTTGCTAAAAGTATTAACAAAAATGCACTGTTACAGTATTCTGGGCTATCCTGAAACTTTCAAATGCCTAGCTAGTCGGGAATTTAGTTAAAAATTGATTGCAAGCTTTGTACTAGTAACGCTGCCGAAGTCAGCGGGAACCCGAAACTGTTTGCTTAAAGTATTTAACAAAAATGAATTGTCACAGTATTCTGGGCTATCCTGAAAGTTTCAAATGCCTACCTAGTCGGGAAGTTAGTTAAAATTCGATTGCAAGTTTTGTACTGGTAACGCTCCCGAGGGCAGCGGGAACCCGAAACCGTTTGCTAAAAGTATTTAACAAAAATGAATTGTCACAGTATTCTGGGCTATCCTGAAAGTTTCAAATGCCTAGCTAGTCGGGAAGTTAGTTAAAAATCGATAGCAAGTTTTGTACTGGTAACGCGGCCGAGGGCAGCGGGTACCCGAAACAGTTTGGTAAAAGTATTAAAAAAATGCATTGTCACAGTGTTCTGGGCTATCCTGAAAGTTTCAAATATCTAGCTAGTCGGGAAGTTAGTTAAAAATCGATAGCAAGTTTTGTACTGGTAACGGTGCCGAAGGCATCGGGAACCCAAAACAATTTGCTAAAAGTATTAAAAAAATGCATTGTTACAGTGTTCTGGGCTATCCTGAAAGTTTCAAATGCCTAGCTAGTCGGGAAGTTAGTTAAAAATCGATTACAAGCTTTGTACTGGTAACGCTGCCGATGGCAGCGGGAACCCGAAACCGTTTGCTAAAAGTATTTAACAAAAATGCATTGTCACAGTGTTCTATGCTATTGTGAAAGTTTCAAATGCCTAGCTAGTCAAAAATTGATTGCAAGTTTTGTACTGGTAACGCTGCAGAGGGCAGCGGGATTCCGAAACCGTTTGCTAAAAGTATTAACAAAAATGCACTGTTACAGTATTCTGGGCTATCCTGAAACTTTCAAATGCCTAGCTAGTCGGGAATTTAGTTAAAAATTGATTGCAAGCTTTGTACTGGTAACGCTGCCGAAGTCAGCGGGAACCCGAAACTGTTTGCTAAAAGTATTTAACAAAAATGAATTGTCACAGTATTCTGGGCTATCCTGAAAGTTTCAAATGCCTACCTAGTCGGGAAGTTAGTTAAAATTCGATTGCAAGTTTTGTACTGGTACGCTCCCGAGGGCAGCGGGAACCCGAAACCGTTTGCTAAAAGTATTTAACAAAAATGAATTGTCACAGTATTCTGGGCTATCCTGAAAGTTTCAAATGCCTAGCTAGTCGGGAAGTTAGTTAAAAATCGATAGCAAGTTTTGTACTGGTAACGCGGCCGAGGGCAGCGGGTACCCGAAACAGTTTGGTAAAAGTATTAAAAAAATGCATTGTCACAGTGTTCTGGGCTATCCTGAAAGTTTCAAATATCTAGCTAGTCGGGAAGTTAGTTAAAAATCGATAGCAAGTTTTGTACTGGTAACGCAGCCGAGGGCAGCGGGTACCCGAAACAGTTTGGTAAAAGTATTAAAAAAATGCATTGTCACAGTGTTCTGGGCTATCCTGAAAGTTTCAAATATCTAGCTAGTCGGGAAGTTAGTTAAAAATCGATCGCAAGATTTGTACTGGACAAAGAAACAAGAATCGAAGTTAATATAAACATGGTAATAACTTTGAAATTGTTTATTTTATATTTGAATGGTCTGTCATTAGTTATTTCATAGAACAACTAGTTATTTCATAGAATAACTAGGTTAAGTATAAAATGTTTTTATCTGTTATATACTTTAACTGACTTGTCTAGTTATTTCATGAAATACCTAGTTATTCTTTGAAATAACTGAATTATATACTTTAACGGTAACATATATATATAATCCGTTTGTTGTGCTATAATTTATTACTTTACTAACTACATAAAAAAATAATTAAAAAAAGTATTATGTTAGTTTTTCCAGGAGTTTTTTGCACGGGCAAATTTCTTTTCTTTTTTTCTCTCTCTCTCTCTGTATATATATATATATATATATATTGCCTCCCCCACCCAACCCCCCATAAAAAAGAAAGAAAGGAAAAAGAAAAAGAAAAAAAATTGATTTTGTTGCATGGATAAATGTGACATTGAACGTAAAAATATTTTAGCAAAGCATTAGCTGAACACCTTCTTAAGCTAGAAATTAGTTAGCCTAAAGAAATTCACTATTAAAAACTAATTTGCTTGAGTTTTTCAATTTATTGCTTCATTTTCAAAATTTTAAATGCGAAAAATTAATTAAATTCGTGTGGCACTAAACATTTATATATTTCGAAACAGGTTTATTTTTTACATTTTTCTCCCTGAAATACAGTTACCATTTTTAATGATTGAAAGCACTGACCCATGACTAAATATACGCATTTCCAAATTATTATAGTATGATGAACATCCATATTGGATACCCGAAAGTAGAAATAGCGGACATATCTTTTAATAGACACTATCAGTCTCCAAGTGTAAATCCTTCTCATCTCAGTAGATGGAAAATGAGAGTCCTACGCCCGAGGTATGGATTAGCGCATACCCTCGTGCCGAGGTATGGCGGCACGAGGGAAGCAGAGCATTCGGGGGGCAGGCGATGCGTGCGAAGTGCGGATTGCGGAGTAAGGTCAAGGTGTGGGGAGCAGGTACTTCACTGGCAAGATGACGTCACGTTTCACGAACGTTTTCACGGGGAGTCCTCCACGAGATGTGATGCCACCGGGAGAGTAGAAACTTTTGGAGCGTTGGCATCTAAGGATTGCGTTTGCAATGAATCATCATTTTTCATGAGGATTCTATTTTGTGTAATTGAGGGCTTAGCATTTTTGAAGATGGAAATTATATTTCGTGGAATTTGACTAAATGAAACAAATGGTTGGTGAGTGCTATATAATTAAATACTTAATAATGAATGGTTTAGACTTTGATCTTAAAATTTTGTGCGTTGCCATCGGAAGAGTATAAACTTTTAGAGCTCCGATATCGAAAGATTATAAAAGATTTCCGGTGGGACTTAAAATTATTTTGACAATTTTTTGGACTTCGTATGTTTTCGCGTTTGAAAACGGATTTCGGAGGCTTAGTATTTTTTCATACATTTTAAATTTTGAATTTCAGAGACTTAGAATTATTTGCACAATTTTTGGGATTGAAATTTTTTCGCGCTTGAAAATATAGTTCCACGGACTTAGCATTTTTTCACACACATTTTAAACCTTGAATTGCGGGAACTTAAAAATTTTTTCACAAATTTTGGTGTTGCCACCCAGAGATTAAAAAAAATCTATTTCAGAGTATTGCAGAATTAAAAAATAAATAGAAGTATTTTTGAGCTTAGAATTTTTTCGTACGTATTTTGAGGACAAGTGTCATTAGTGGGTTAACACACAGATTTAAAACATATATATATTTTTAAATAATAAATATCATGCAATTATATTTATAATTAATTATTTTAAAACTAAAACGACACTAATGCTGCATTCTGATTAGTTAATTCGTGTCACGTGATAAAATACTCTATTCTGATTGGTTGACTCTGGATAAAATACTGTAATCTGATTCGTTAATGAATACACATTTGTAGGCTTTGGTATTACATTCAAGTAGCCCTTTAGAATTATGTGATAAATTCAGAAATATTGTAGGGTAGGTGTTCCAGTGATTGGCATGCTCTAGTAATTGACATCTATCCCGAAATAATTAATAAATAAGAAAAATAATAAAATCGTATATTTTACATATAAGAATTTTAACATTTTACAGGGATGGAACACGGGCGCAGAATTCATACCACTATCAATGTAGGAAAATTTTCTACTTCTTAAATCAACGATATTATAGGTAGTAAAATTTCTTCAACAGATTCCGGTATGAATTCTGCGCCCGTGTTTCATCCCTGATTTTATGACAAACACTGGAGCATAGGGTGCTAATAACTGGTAAAATGAATAACTAGCAGTGTCAAACTGTAACATAGGGGGCCAATTACTGATACAATGAAAAACTGGCAGTGTCAATTACTGGAACACTAAGTGGGTGTCAAATAAAAATTCATAAAAAAAATAATTGTTATCAAATGTATATATCTTAACATATATGTGGTTCTGAATGTCTTTCATACCATATGTACTAACTTAAGATTTCTAAAAATATTTTCTGATGACTAGAACATTAAAAACATCAGAGATTGCTCTAAAAGTGTCAATCACTGGTGCACATACCCTAACCTTTAATAAACATTTGGCGATATTTTAAGTGCATTTGGCAATATTTAGAATGTATTTGGAGAGATTTAGAGCATATTTGGCGATAAAAATACGTTTGGCGACAAATTTTGGGTATAAATTCAGAGCGACGGAAAATTTCATCAGTTGCTGCCTTATTTTCGTGGAGTACAGACGGTTAATTTGGATGCTGCGTAATACTCTGATTGTTGGAGCAAGCGATGGATCGACCTGAAGAAATGCCTGTTCAACAAATTTCTTCTTCATATAATTCTGACGATATGAAATTCACTTGTCCAACTTGTTATGCTACTTCTTCTAATATGTCTAATTTGACTAAACATATGAAGATTCATACAGGTGTGAAATCTTTTATTTGCAAAGTGTGTCAGAAAGCATTTCTAAGGATAGATGATTTAAAGAGACATTCGATAATTCATCGAAAAGCTTCGCCCCGATATTCATGTAATCTATGTGCTGAAACCTTTAGAAAGAAATACGACTCAGTAGATCATATGGTAAAAAGTCATCAAAAATCTTCACCCCAACATTCATGTGCTCTATGTGCTGAAACTATTAGAAGGAAATATGAATTAACGGATCATATGCGAAAAAGTCACCGAAAATCTTCGCCTCAACATTCATGTGATCTATATACTGAAACTTTTGCATGGAAATACAAGTTATTCGAACAATCAGAAAAAATCACCGATAGCCCCCTTCCCCCCCCCCCCCCATATTTATGCAATGTACGCAGTAAAAAATTCAACCGCAAGCAAGATGAAAGACTCAATCATCGAAAGTCTTCGCTCCAACATTTATGCGATGTAGTATGCAGTAAAAAATTCCACCGGAAAAAAGATCTACTAAAATTACCCAACAAGTGACGTTGCCATCCCGCTTTTTCTTATTTTTTAACATGGTGGTATAGGACAAAATATCTTATGAATGCACACAATGAAAATTATTTTTAACGAATCATTATGAAATAAAAAAGAATTATTTATTATAGTAATAATTAAGTAGAAAAAATTTTTTGGACACATAGGAGCAACCTTTCCAAAATTTTTGATACGGTACCTTTCAAAAGAACTCGCCATTATCTTTAAAACGAATGGTTGAATCGTTTATCTGAATTAATTTAAAACAAAGTTATCGACTTCTTAATTTTTGACAACAACAACAAAAGAAAAAAAATCTTATATTTTACGATATTGTCGTAGAACATGAAATCGAATTTCTTTGGACATTTATTGTGCCATATTTCTAGAAAAAAATCGTCTGCCTTCACCATAGAAAATTATTTTAATAATAATTTTAATAAATTATTTGTACTAGGTGAATTTGTACAAGAAAATATAGTCTAAAAAAGTTTTGTAATGACCACAGTGTACTGATTTTTTTTTTCCTTTTCTCTCTTTTTTTTTTTTTTTTTTTTTTTTTTTATACATTACTGTGGGAAGGAGGACTACCATCCTTTTGAATATTATAGCTACATTCATAAAACATTTAACATTGTCCTTAAATTTAAAGCCTTCTATTGAAATTTTTCACCCTCCGGGGGATACGTCCCCTAGAGGGGGGACGCAATGCTCCTTCAGATTACACTTTTTTTATAGTTTACTACTTCTATGATCAATAATTCATATTAATTTTACACTCATTCGTTAAAAATAACTCTCATAATATACATTTATACGACGTTTTGTCCTATAGTGCCATATTAAAAATTATTGAAAAAAATGGGATCAAAGCACCTGTTGAGCGATTTACCTCCAAACGTAATCAGCAGCAATTTATGTCAGGTTCCAACTAAATATAAAGTTTGATTAAATTTCTTTCATTGGTTCGTGAGGTACAGCGTCCACAAAATTTGTGATACACACAGACAGACAGACATTTTCTAAAAATAGTCAAATCGTGGTCAAAATATCTTCGAACATGGACAGTCGGTAACAAAATTGTCCGAACACTAGCAAAAATCCCTATATAAAAAAAGTACACTTAATATAGTTTTGCTAAATAAATCCTTGTCGAATCACGTTCTTAGACTGACTAAGAAAAGGATTCGACAAGGATTTATTTAGCAAAACTGTATTAAGCGTACTTTTTTTTATATAGGAATGTTTGTTAGTGTTCGGACACTTTTGTTACCGACTGTATATATCTTAAAAACAATAAAAACAAATTGTAGTGAGATGGCCAAACTCGGTATTCGAAATCTGTATCATATAGTCATGCTACACTAAACTTTTCATTAATATCAAGCAAATGTTTCGTGTACAGGGGCATGCAAGATAATTCAAATACATTACGTCTGTGGGGGTTATTTCTAGTAAGTACAGTGTAATATCTATAGATTGACTTTCACGAAACGGAATGTACAAAATTTATTATATGTATAAAAGCATGTTTTGCATAGATTGTGGTATAGAAATCATTCAGCATTCCTACCCGAAGTATTTGGATATATTGTGGGTATACTTGGAAATTGCTGGAAGTTTATTTCATTTTATGTGAGGTGTTTTTTATAGGAAACCAAATTTAAGTACTCAATGGGATGTGCATATAGTTTATGGACAATATACAAGGCTACCCAGAATTAAGCTAAACGTTCTTGTCTATTGAATGTAATTGATGAAAGTGCTTTGCTACATTTTACTGTGTCGATGAACACTGCTCAGGAAGAAATATAAATTTTCCATACCCATAACGTAAACAAAGTACTTTTTGATGTTCTATTTTTAATTCAAGTTTTTTGCATATCATGTTTTGAGATAACCTGAATACGAAGTCCAGTTTTTAGCGGTTGATCTGAATGTATATCTGTTATCAGCATAAATTATAAGCATATAACTGCAGGAAAGTCAAATTTGGTTTTCTGAAGTTCTTGTTAGATTACCACTAAAAAAATGTCATAAAGATTCGCAAATTTAAAAGTAAATTAACAAAAGCATTTTTTTAAAACATTAATGTAGGCATTATAATTGAACGGGGTGTTGAGAGAAACCGGTATCCCCCTCCCCCCTCACAAAGTCAAATAAAAACTTTACGAAATCTATTTTATATTATTTTTAAAGTAGCTTGAACTTTGTTGATCTTACGATTTAATCTGCAATCTATCTTTATAGTATGGACGTGCAGGGCAAGAGAAAGTTGTGTGAGGGACACTGTAGATTATTTTTAATGGAATAAAAAATTCCAAGAAAATTTAAACCTTTTGGTAATGATATGTGAAATTAAAATAAAATAATAATAATAATAATAATAAAATACTAAATTCCGATTCAGTTCTAGACTCAAACGTATATTATACACAGATTTTCCCAAGTTCTAAATAAAGTATCCTTTTATTTTTTTCAATTAGCATTTAAGGAAAATTATATACAATAGTGCCAATAAAGGATTATACATAGAGTGAAGTGTATTTTTCAGACATTTTTTAATTTTTTTCAAAAAGAACTATCTGGTATGCTATTCTCTTATACTGAATTTGAATATTGTAAAGGTAAATTACAGATTAATGCGTACGGTAACATGTACTGTACATGAATGTACATTAAAAAGAGTTAAAAATAGTTCTAGAAACTCTTTTATGAGACATATATTTCTGTGGAAATATATCATAATTTTCGGTGTATAATCCGCAAGTCAGATAAGTCAGTTCTGCACAAGAAATTTTAATTGACAGGTGAACTTACATTTGTACGAGCTGATTCTTCGAAAAAATATAAATTTCTCTGTTAAATAAAATTTCTGCTGGAGGAAAGACATATCATACCTGAGGATTATACGTGTTTCTGGGGGTTACTACCAACGAGCTATATAAATTAGAGTGCTGATTCAACGGATGAAGGATTAGCTTTCCGTGGTTCAAGATGAATCACGTGATATGAACCAATAGGTTGCTACGTTAAGCCCTTTATCGCTATTTTGGCATTTAAAATTTCAGTTCGGCAAATTATATTTATTATTAGGTAACATGACAGTCCTATGACCGAAATAAATTGTTTTTAAAATAATTTTTCACATATTTCACATTTTAATAAATAACAAAATACTTTTTTTTTTTCATCATTTCCCAACAAAGTATAAAAGTGTTTATAAAAGAAAAGTAAAACTTTTAAAGAGCTAAACTTAACAACAAATAATCATTTTTCAAATATTTTTAAGCATTTTGTCGGTTAAATTTCGACTACACGAAATAAAAAAGAAGTAAAATCAAAACCCAAAATGATTTAAAACAAAAGAATATTAAACTACATAAGTAAACAAAAACATTGGCGGTTATTATACCAAGAACAATCTCCAAACCGTTGCCATAGAAATTTATTAAAAATAAGCTGTTACCAAGGGAACCAACGCATAGAGGGTTCATGTCACACGACTCATGTTGGACCATGTCAGGGTTGCCATTTATCACTCGACTTTATTTATCTCGTTGGTTACTACCACCTAAACTCCACATTTCAACGTAGTACCTACATTCATAAAATAAAATAAGGCTCTTATAAATCTAAAAGTTTATTTTTAATTATTCAATCAAATTTCAAATACACCACTTTTGGAAACTTATCAGTCTTGGTCAAGCTGTTCAAATATCAACCTCAAGACATAATGTATTTGGATTATCCTGAGTGTTCCTCACACTCGAGTGTATGCACAACCCATTTGTCTGATTTAATATAAATTTTCAAGCAGTATCCCTGTATGATACAGATTTAATATATCGAGTTTGGACTTTCTGATAATATTTGTTCTTGGATTATGTTGATAACAGACACACAGGCGAACCGCTAAAAATCTGATTTTCGTCTTCAGGAAACTTGAAAATGTACAAATATAGTAAAAAATTTCTAAAGTTTGAGAAAAAAACAACAATAATACTTTCTCTACCCTGTTTGGCAACAATAAGAAATAAAACAAGAAATTTTCAACGAGATATCTAAATTAGAGTGCTGATTCAATGGATGAAGGATTAGCTTTCCGTGGTTCAAAATGAATCACGTGACATGCTCGAATAAGTTGCTGTGTTTGGCCCTTTTTCGCTATTTTGGCATTTAAAATATCAGTTCGACAAATTATCATTATTATTAGGTAACATGACAGTCCTATGACCGAAATAAATTGTTTTTAAATAATTTTACACATATTTCACATTTTAATAAATAATAAAATACCTTTTTTTTCATCGTTTCCCAACAAAGTTTAAAAGTGTTTATAAAAGAAAATTTAAACTTTTAAAGAGCTAAATTTAACAACAAATAATAACTTTTCAACTATTTTTAAGCATTTTGTCGGTTAAAGTTCAACTACACGAAATAAAAGGGGAGTAAAATCAAAATCAAAATGATTTAGAACAAAAAAACTACGTAAGTAAACAAAAACATTGGCGTTTATGAGTTATGCGAAGAACAATCTCCAAACCGTTGCCATAGAAATTTATTGAAAATGAGCTGTTACCAAGGGAACCACCGAATGCGCAGGTGCAAAGAGAGCATGTCACATGATTCATCTTGGACCTTCTCAAGGGTTACCATTTATCACTCTACTTTATATATCTCGTTGGAAATTTTAATTTAATTACTTTGTTCTATGTTTGTTTATTTTTATTGATAGCTAATTCCTTTTCTTTGCTTTTCTTTTTAGGTAAGTGTGACGTTTACTTTATTGCTGTGAAATTCTCCTCAGTTACTTTTTAGGTAATACTTTATGCGTAAATTTTATCTTCGAAAATTCTGTGAATAATATTATTTAGTTTTATGCTGTATCATCTTATGGCCATTTGATAATACACTGTCTTCAAAAGTTAATGTACAACTTGTTTTTATTGTTTTCTTCTTTTGCGTATAATTTTTACGCAAGTGAACATATGGATATACAATTTGGATGCCATATTCGTTATCGAATTTTTAATCAAATTTTAATAAATCAAAATTCATTACTTATGTTAAAATTATATAATTTTAACATAAATAATGATTTTTAAACTGATATAACATCAGTTTTAATAAGCATTGGATGAAATGAAAAATTTAAACAATTTTAGTAACGGAACCTAAATTAGAATGGATGTCAAAGGTGCATTATAGATAAGTGAAGGTATGCCTCCAAATGTTAAATTAAAATCTGATTTTAACTCCTGTATTCATTTTGCTTTTCCTTCCACAAAGTACTTTTTAGGAACAAATATAATTATTAATTTTTAAACTTCGAGCAGTATCAAAATAATAAGAATGTCAAAAAAAAATTTTAAAACGTATACCTCAACCAATTTTCATGTTCGTATGTATATATTGCAAAAGGTTATTCACATACGGGAAGAAAAAAAAAAAAAAAAAAAAAAAAAAAAAAAAGATGAAGAAAACAGATAAAGAAAACAGAAAAGTGAATACAGGAAGAAAAAAATCTGGTTTTAATCAAACATTTAAACGCATGTACATTTTTACGTATCTGTAATACATCCTTAGCATTAGCACCATTTCACATTCAGTTTTTTCTAAAAAAAAAAAAAAAAAAATATGTTCACTTGTTTCAAAATTATATAGAAAAGAAGAAAACAGGTTGTACCTTAACTTTTGGAGGCCAGTATAATAAAGTGCCATATTAAAAAAAATAAAAAAAAAATAAAAGAAAATAAATTAAATTTTCTTCTAAACAGAGCGCTCTTACCCCTTTTTTAAATTTTATGTTTTTGGGCATCGTACATAATCCAAAGGTAGTCTACAGTAAAAATAGGTTGTTTTTTCTGTCTAAAAAAATAGTCCTCTCGGTACGTAAATACAGGGTGGTGTCCCTAAATTCATGGGTAAAACTTTAAGGATAGGCAACATACATATAAAGAAGCATTTTTTGTATTGTAATAGGGAGTCAAAAATGAAAAAGGGAAACGAAAAAACAAGAAATGCTGAGGAAATGAAATATAGCTCTTTACTTTACATATAATATTAGTATATTACAGATATGTGCACAATAGTCGTATTAATACAATTAGGGCTTTAAATGCATCGATTAAATTCAGTATTATGACTATGTACATCTTTTCATGTAATCATTTGCACGAATGAAATATTTGTTAAAAATTCAGATTCAAAAGCCACGCCTGCATCTGTTAAAAAATTACAAAAATTAACCGGTTCTTAAAGCGCTGCGATGACATTTTCAGCCATGAGTTCCAAAGCAATTCTGAATTCTTATGATGTGCCCTATCTCCCATTAATGTTTGTCCCATATATATATATATATATATATATATATATATATATATATATATAGACTTTTGGAAGAAATGTCTCCAAGCATTGTATTGAAGTGATCATTACAGAAGTATTGATTATCGGTAGTGATATCAGTAGGAAAAATAAATTATCATATCAATGACCTGTGCTCGTCAAATCGATTACCATGAAAAGAAAAAAAAATCCTTATTTCTGATTTTCATTTATATGTTGTTCTTTAAAGCAATGTGCTTTCTGTATTTTTTTTTTTTCCACCCCGTTGTTTAAAAATTGGTCACAACGCTTTTATTGCAGATTGACTAAAATAGGCCTTTATCACCAAAATAAATTTATATGTATTCATAGTTTAATGCAAAATTTTAAGTTTTAAATTTGAAATTTGAATTGAAAGCGCTATTTAACCGGTTTTTATATATTGGCTTAAACTCTAGAAAAAGGAAAATAATATATACATATTAAAAATATTTTTTTTTTTCATATATTAAATTGACATTTTTTCATTTATTTATTTTTTTAACTAGTTTTTTATTTATTTTTACTGATATTCAGTTCCTCTCTTAAAAAAAACTAAATTATAAAGGGTTTTACACACATTTTTATTTTAATTCAATCAATCATAATATAGTATTCGTTGTTTGTAAATAAATATTGATAAAACCCTTCTTAATTTTCCTTATTTTTGAGAGGACTGAAATTCAGTTCACTGTATCGCAATCGCATACAACTTTTTGAATATGCATGGTATTTTTTTGGAGTTTTCATATAAGTAACTCAATACATTGGGCTATTAAATTATGGAAATGAAATTTGTTAAAGCTTGCGCATGTTTAGTTCAAAATTATGTAGTAAGAATGCTCATATTTCATTAGATATTTAATATTTTTGCATTCTGATTGCAGTATGCGTGTAATTTAGAATGTCAAGATTCCTAAAAAATGGCTTTGCACGGGGTTTAATACCCTGCGTGTTAGAATTTCAAAAGTGGCAATTTTCTAAAGAAAGCGTTATATCTCCGCAAATATATGTGGTAGCTGTTGGAGCGAAATTGTCATTTATGGACATTCTCCAAACTGTTCCCTACACTACGTTGTTTTACTTTTAAATTACACCCAAGTTCCTTAATTATCTTTAATGGGTCATAAAATTATTTTTTTATTAAGGAGATAATTTCAAATTTCAAATTAGTTTTCTAAAATAAATTATTCCTAAATTAATGGACAGACAAAGAATTTCGTTAATTATTTGTTTTATTAAATTTTTAAACTCCTTTTACAAAAATAATATTTTATTTACTTCAAGTTTTTTTTTTTTTTAAATTCAAAATCACTTAATTGTAGAACTCAGACTTGATTGAAGGAGAGGGAAAAAGGGAGTAGTTATAAAATATTTTCTTCTTTTATAGACTATAAAATTTTGACTCACCCAGAGACGAATTGTAGATGTTCGGCAAGCTAAAACTGTAGGATAAGACTTCTCATAACCTTAATCTTTATAATTAAACACAATCAACGCGATCGATGGCAGTAGATTCCATAATTTGAAGGCACTTCTGGATCAAGGAATCGGGAGAACAACCAGAGACTTCATTAGATAAATTATTCACAGAGGCGAATCATGGATGCAAGCTATAAGACTGTGTCTTCTGGTCTCTCATATCTTTAATATTTGTAATTAAACACAATCAAAGGCAGTTGATGCGGGATGAAGCAGGATCCCTATATCGGGAGAACCACCGGGGAATTCCATCACTGTCTCTGCAGAAGAGTAGGGTGACCAAGAACCAGTTCTTGCACTTCTAATAATACTCGTCGAAAGTAAAAGGGCTGAAGAGTGTGGAGCTTATAGCTCCGATAGCATGGGTTGTTAAGTTTTTTCTGATCCTCCATGCAAATTTTATGACTGCGATCAACTATCTCCCATTTTCTCCTCCTCCAATTTTACAAGCAGCTTTCCACTTTTAAATATAAATAGATATTGTTCTTATTTAAAAGAAAGAACTTTTTCTTCCAAATATTTATATACAGATCAATGATTAATTTCCATTATTCTAACAATATATATATATATATATTTATGCATAAATATATATATATATACTTAAATGAAAATTTATTTATATACCTATATATATATATATGTGTGTGTAATTTTAACTACAACAGCAGCCTCATACAAATTTTATACAGATAATAAGAAACCTCATAATTATGCCAGAACGCATTTCAAGCATTACATTTTACAAGGTGATCTCAAACATTTTCCTTTTTCTATAATATTTCACTGGTCCCCCTTTCACTTTCGGGGCAAAACTTTCACTGAAATAAATGAGGTACAACATGTTCTTTGCACTCTTGAATTTAAAGATCATTCGTCCTGTAGGGGAAGGGTGGGCAAAACAAGGCCGTAGCCAGGATTTTTTTTCGGGAGGGGCCCATCACATTTCTAATACAAGGTCATCGAATATAATATGCATACCCAATGAGAAAAACATACGCACACGCAATCAAGCGCCTGATTAACACAGGGGCACAATGGTGCCCCGGGCCCTGAGTTGCAAAGAGCCCTAAAACTCGCCCTGAAAATGCCCTTTTGCCTCTAAAAATGACAAAAGTGGTATCATAAAATGCAAAATTTTGTTAGTTTTATGTACTTTTGCTGATTCCTGCACAGTACGAATGGTGGGGGTGGAACCCACAAAAGTGTGTTTACTTCGGGCCTCACATAAAGTTAATCAGACCCTACACAAAAAGACCCTGATTAACTTCATGCGAGACCCGGGGCACACATAGTTTCGTGAGCCCGCCTCCTCCTCGCATTGTGCACCAATAAACACAGGTACATATATACCTGTTTATGGGAGTAATATGTCAGAATTTGCACTATATGATACCATTTTTAGGGCATAAAAGGCTAAATGGCATTTTCAGGGCGAATTATATGGCCCCTGCTATTCAGGTCACATGTCTTACATGCTCCTGCTTTAATCAGGCCTCGCACACAAATCTTTCGTCTATATTTTCCTGTACAAATTCACTCAATATCAATCATTTTATTAAAACTTTTATTTATTAAAATTAATTTCCATGATGAATGCAGATGATTTGTTTCTAATAAAAATGTAACACTTAATGTCCAAAGAAAGTCAATTTTATGTTCACTAACAATATCTTTAAAAATGTTTTTTGCCTTTTTTCGTTTTGTTAAAAATGAGGAAAATAAAAAGTTCAACTGTTAGTCTTAAAAATATTGACGAGTTCTTTTAAAAGATACCCATATCGAATTACAGTCCCCCTCCGGGGGGGGGGGGCTTCACCCCCAGGGAGAAACATTGCTCCTATGTGTCCAAAATTTTTTGCCTACTTGATTATTACTATGATAAATAATTCTTATTGTGTACATTTAGAAGAAATTTTGTACTATACCGCCAAGTTAAAAACTGAGAAAAATTCAGACGGCAACGCCAGCTATTGGACGATTTTCACCAAAAAGTGTTAGGCACTAATTTATGTCATGGTGCAGCTGCATATAAATGTATATGTAATTCTGTGCAGTGCAGTAGTTCCTGAGATACAATTGGAACAAAATATTTGTCACACACAGACAGACATTTTCTAAAAATGGTCAAATCGTGTTCTGGAACTCTCAAAACATGTAAATCCATCAAAAAACCGGAAATCAAAAATTTTTTTCCAATCCAATACTTTCTTCTACTGAATACAGAAGAAAGTAAAAATATTGAATTCATGGCGTAGGACAGTCCATTATAGCTTTGACAAGAAGGTGGATGAAATTAAGCGAATAAATATAACGAGATTAAGGTTGAATGGGTTTTACGGCGCTCTAGAGCTTAAATATAGAAAAGAAAGAACGTAATGGGAAATTTAATTATATTAATAGGTTTTATTAATTTTTTTTTAAATACTTTTTTTTTTTTCATGACAGCAATGTTTGCCTGATACATACTACACAAAATCAGTCTTTCGTCATTTATTTCGAGGGGGGGGGGCTTGGGCCCGTCGCCCCCCCCCCTTGCCTACGGCCTTGGGGCAAAATGGAGTACTTAAGGTTATTCTGGCCAATAACTCTGTGACAAATAGAAAGAAATGCAATAAGTAATATTTATTTCAATTTTACAATCTTAGCGGTTATTCTGCAGTTGAAATACATCGCATATTTTATTATCTGCATATGAATATATTCAAAGCTGCAAACTTCCCCATTTTGCCGTACGGGATAGGGCAAAATAGGGTACTTCTCAACTTAACAAACTTTACTGACACAGTTCATATACGAACCTGTCATCGTCCTCATCAATACCGGCGCACAAGTCATGAGCCCATTTGTTACATTTACTGCACTTGATCCATCCTTCTCCTTGTGCTGATCTTGCATATGTCTCGTAACAGTACAAGCATGTAACATCTACATCGTCTGGATCACAGTCTGACGATATGTCGTCTGTTCGTAGGGTAGGAACGCGACTTCTCTTGGCTAGTGAACTGTCCGACACCCGAACGTTTTGCCATTTGACCTTTTGACCATTCCCTTTTGACCCCACCTCGAGATACCCCGTTTTGCCCTACAAGCAGCCATGCAAGACAACTAGTCCTACATAATAAATCACACTGAATGTAGTTCTACTCTTTCATGCAATTCACTTAAAAAAAATCCCTTTTAGCTAACACAAACTGTCACGTTAGTACCTGCAAGCTAACCTAATATCCAAACATCACACTTACCTTATATCAGGGTAATAAGAAAGTACCTAAATTTTGTGAGCATATCTGTCTGTGACTCTGCAAGCAGTATCTCACGTGGAAATGAATATCAGATACGGCGAGCACAACCTATAGCAATGATATACAGACGACAGCATTGTATAAGCGGGGTTGTCAAAAACCCCGTTTTGCCCTACCACCCCATTTTGCCCCCCTACCCCTACTTTTTGAAATGTTTGACAAAACATCAGAAATAGAAATGTCCGGTCGTTTATGCAAAGGTAGTGTAATACCCATATTCAGAAAACACTTAGGGCTGTTATTAAATCAAAATATTTATTCCAAATTATTCGCACGAATTTCACTTACACCGCAAATTAGAATTATTTTCATACCATATTATATAGAAAATATGTTTTTGTTCATATGAAAAAAATATATGTTCATTTATTTTTTTTTAACGCAATGTAAAGGTGTTAAACAGTACCTACCAAGAATTTAGACTATAGACTTAATGTATCTGAATTCTCTTGTATGTCCCATGTCCCTGTGAATGAACTGTTTGCCTAATTTCAATAAAGAGCTGCAGTTGGCATTCCTATATGATACAGATTTAGAATATCGAGTTTGGACTTCCTGTTAATATTTGTTGTTGACGTTGAGATAGTCTGATAACAGACCGACAAACACTCACAAGGAAAGCATGTATCAGTAAAATTTCTATTGAAACTAAACCAAGCTAAAATTAGGGAGCATGGTCGAAAACATAGGGTAGAGTGTAAAATTTGGTGCAACAACCACCCATGGGACAAGTTATGACCTTAGAAATTTTAGCTGTTTCTGTCAAAACAAATGAAATAGAAGCAAGAACCGCGAAGGCGTGCTGTAGTGGGAGCGTATTTGCCTTGAATAAGGCAGGTGTTGACTTCGAACCTCGCATCGTTCGAATTATTATTATTTTTTTTTTTTTCATTTAAAACTGATAAAATATTTTATTATTATGATTATTTATTTATTTATTTATTTCAATAAATGAACAATTTAACGGGAAATGTTTTATGTAAATTTTTAATTAGTATTTTTTATCGACACCGCTAATAACAAGCATTAATTGTCTGCTCTTAATTGTATTATTATTCTTGCAATTTCTGCCTGAAAAATCCTGGATAGATAACAGCTGTTGTTCATTTATTAGACGTCGCATTTAACTTTTATTTCAAATATTTTATGAAACACCTGTGAAATTCCGTGTTCTTCAAGTTTTCTGAAAATGATTTCACTAAATTACAATCGGTTTACACCTCAAACATTTTAGATTCTGGGCAAATATGAATTTTACAAATCTAGTTATCTCGATGAAAAGCCAAGTATTTTCAAATAGGTTCGTAATGACAATATTTGACGGTGTTACATGATTGTAATGCAATTAATAATAATCAATTTTCTTTCATATATTCTGCTCCTTGTGAAAAATGCTTATGCTTTTATTAATTTTCTTCTTCTAATCATATCACTGCAAATTAGTAACTTTAAATATGATTTTCTTCTTCATAATTAAATAAACATACATTTTTTAATTCCTAATTAATATTTTACTAATTAGTACACTCGTAAAAAAGTCTAATATAATAAATATTTTCTTTCAAACTAATAATTTAATTAAATTAAAAAATAATAATTTTTTTCACTTGAAATAAAAAAGTCAGCCTTTTTTTTTTTTTTTTAGTGCTAGAAGCCTATTTCAGTCGGTACAGTTGTCGAATTTTTATAGGTCACTCTTAATTAGTGCTAGAGGCCTATTTCAGTCGGTTTATTGAATAGGGATTTATTGAATGAAGTCCCCCCAAGGCACAACTTTGACATGAGTCCCCCCCAGGCCCAACTTTGACATGAGTTCCCCCCAAGGTACCCCTATTTCAGTCGGTACAGCGTTGTCGAATTTTTATAATACACTCTTAATTAGTGCTAGAGGCCTATTTCAGTCGGTTTATTGAATGGGGATTTATTGAATGAAGTCCCCCCAAGGCCCAACTTTGACATGAGTCCCCCCCAGGCCCAACTTTGACATGAGTCCCCCCCCAAGGTACCCCTATTTCAGTCGGTACAGCGTTTTCGAATTTTTATAATACACTCTTAATAGTGCTAAGGGCCTATTTCAGTCGGTTTATTGAATGGGGATTTATTGAATGAAGTCCCCCCAAGGCACAACTTTGACATGAGTCCCCCCCAGGCCCAACTTTGACATGAGTCCCCCCCAAGGTACAACTTTGACATGAGTCCCCCCAAGGCCCAACTTTGACATGGGTCCCCCTCAAGGTACAACTTTGACATGAGTCCCCCCCCAAGGCACACCTTTGACATGAGTCCCCCCCAAGGCACACCTCCCCCTCATTGGGAAAAAGAGAAAAAACGTTGTTTTGCGGCTATAAGACAGTTTGGACTTCCAACGTTATTTGTTACAATATCTGCAGCTGAAACACATTGGTTTGATTTAATGAAAACTTTATCATGGAATTTAGATCGTCACGAATTAACTAAAGAAGAATTTGTCGATATTAACAAGTTTAGCAGTAGGCCTCTGGCACTAAATTAAAATCTGTCAATGTCAGATTTTCATGTTTTAAATAATGAAATAATGTCGTGTCTGTATAATTTTTTTTTTTTGGTGTGTGTGAAAGAGAGAGAGAGAGAGAGACTTTTAAATTAATGTATACAAAAATCGACGATTGTTAATAAAGTAACATTTGAACTGATATTTGTGTCACTATAAAAATGTAAATTGTCATAAAGGTCAGTTTTGAGGCGTGTCACTATTACTGGATTACATGGCTTCCACAAACTGTGACCTATTCCCATCGTTGGTCACTCTGCCGACTGTTTCTTGATATTAAACGTTGCTTTCCGTCTCACATCACAAATACACGATACGTATACTTAATTAAACGTTTATTGTGTCTTGAGCTGGTTTAATGATACGATTTAGTCTTTTAAAAACTAAGGTTACGGAATTTTTTATCTTTGGTAAATATCGGTATGCAAATTTTAATGCGTTTCCCTTAAAAGTCGTTTAAGACGTAAACACTTGGCAACATATTCTATACCGGCAAGTGGTACAAAATCAACACCAAAATGTTTACATCATAAGATAACTTTAAAAAGAGAATAATACACAAAATTTCCAGTTGAAGATATTAAAAATCATATTTAAAAATGATAATAATAATAACTTTTATATAGTTCACAAACAACAGAGAACTTATTTACATAAATAGGGGAAAAAATGTTCCAAATAAAACTCGTACATTAAAAAAAATTTCATTTTCAGAAAACATTACAACTTGATATTTCTATTTTAGTATTTTCTCGTGTTTCCTCCGTTTTTCCTAACGTGTTCCAGATATGCTGTCGCTGAAATGAAAATCTCCTATAATATTTTCATAATTTATTCCATTTTTTCATAAAAGAGCTATATTGTATTTAGAAAAATAAAATACGATTATAAAGTTTTTGGTATATAGATGCACTTCAAGGAAACGTGAGTTCATTTTAGCTATTTTTAACGGTGATGTATATGAATGAATGAACATGATAGCTTCTTAATGCTGCTTTTGATTGGGCTCAAATTCAGTGAACACTTTCATTCACCATCATCGCACGTACTGTATGGTATTTCATGAGTGTAGTACTTCATAAAGTGTACTTTGAGTGTAGTATTTCACAAAGATGAAAAAAAAAAAAATCTGTTACATTATGTCCAAATAACTAAAGTGCGTTTTCGAAACATTAAATCTCTTAATACAAAAAAAAAAAAAAGAAGAAGAAGAAGAAAAAGAAGAAGAAGAAGAATCTAATATGTTATATTACTCTGGGAAAGTTCATTCAATAGAAAAATTGTTATTACTCATATTTCTTTTATAAAGAAAGATGATATAATTTACATATTATGTTCTTTTAGGACCTAATTGTGGGAGTTACATTAAGTTATTGAGTATGTGAATATGACATGACTCTTTCTCAATAGGTGTTGTTAGTAGTACTGCTTACGCGTACTACAAAGTGTCGATACTTGTATTCGATATTACTTGATTTGAGCTGTCAAATCTCAGCTTGAAAATATCGTAATTTGTTCCAAATATACATCGTTTGGGGGAAGTTTTATTACATTATTTTATTGAAAAGAAAAGTAGAGAGAAAACTTATCGTTCGCTTGTGAAAATTAACGGCGAGCAGGATGCATCGAGTACACCTTGCAAAGAATGGTTTCAAAGAATGGTGCAAAGAATGCAACTTGCAAAAAATGGTATTTAAAAACGATAATTTTGATATTGAGGATGAAGAGCATAGAAAACCACCCAAAAATTTTGAAGATGCTGAATTGAAAACATTATTGGTTAGAGATTCATGTCAAACACATTCACAATTAGCTGTGGCATTAAATGTTGATCAATCAACTGTTGCAAAACGTTTACAAAAAAATAGAATGGTTCAAAAAGCTAGTAACTGAGTTCCGCATGAATTAAAAAGACATGAAACATGGAACGTCCAAAAATCATTTTTGAAATGCGACTTCAAAGGCATGAAAGAAAATAGTTAAGGCTGATGAAAAATTGGATTTATTATGGGAATCTCAAACTTCGAAGAAGCCTGGTAAAGCTGGGGCTTCACAACCAAATCTTTATTGCAATAAGGTTATGCTCTGTATCTGGTGGTGTTAGAAAAATGAACTGCTGGAATCAGATGAAGCTATCAATGGCGATGTCTACCGAAGATAATTAAAACGTTTGAAGCGAGCTGTAAGAAAATTGTCCAGAATAGGTGAATAGAAACAACAAACTAATTACTCAGCGTGAAAATTCAAAACCACGTGTTGCAAACGTTGTGAAAAATTGCCTAGAAGACAGGATTAAGAAATTCAATCCCACCCGCCATATTTAACAAACCTAAGCACCTTCAGATTACTACTTTTTCCGGTCGATGCAGTCGTCATTTTCTAGACAACGGTTCTGTTCTCGCGCAGAGATTGAAAATTGGCTTAATGATTAGATCGCCTCCGAAGATCAAGATTTCTTCAGAAAGGGAATACGTCAGTTGCCTGAAAGATCGGCCAAAGGTATAGCTGCAAATGGAGCATTACTTTCAGTAAATAATTCTTTAATTTTCTAAACTAGCAAGTGGGTTTTATTTTACTAAAAAAGAACGGGATAATATTCACGCACCCAATATTTAAAACAGAATGAAACTGGTACATGTTTTAGAATTTTGCTGCAGCGTGCTTGTTGCTGAAGATTGCATGTTTTCCATTTGTAATTCTGCTAGAAGAATTCCAATATATTACGGTCCATTCTACAAACATACAAACTTGGCGAAAAATACTCACACAACATATTATAATTTTCACTTTTGCTTATTTTCTGAATTATTCATTCATATTTAAGTTTGCTCGAACACGTGGTAACTACTAAACGCTCGGAAAATTAACACGAGTAACTCAAGTTTTTTTTTTTTTTCTCCAAAAAAGATTGAAATGTAGATCTGGCAGATTTCCTTTATATACATACATATATATATATATATATATATATATATATGCAGAATTAATACTTTGTTAATTAGAACGGTAATTCACGTTTCCATATTTTCCATATCTGTGACACCGTATTCTCACACCCTAAAGAAATGGCAAGTTCATCAACTTGGAAGTGGCACGTTTTACATTCCTGTGCTTGCGTTTAAATCACACGTTTTCTGGGTGAATACTTAACTGTGGCCATGCTTTGAATGCGGTATTAAAACGAGGAAAGCAACAAAGACAGGCAATGACGATAGGGGGAGGGGGGGGGACACAAGTTAAAAGAATACGTGCTCTTCGACATCGTTGATTTTTTTCTCAACATCCATTCGTTCAACATTTCATAAAACTTGTCTGACCTCTTGTTACCTTAAGGCAAGTGCCTCTGTTACGTGCGGGTTTTTTTTTTTTTTTTTTTTTTTCCATAATTGAAAATTTAGAATCTACAGTTTGATTTATCAGTTGACATAAAGCAGTGATTTTCACACTTTTTGATTTCGGGGTGCATTTAAAATGCTAGATGCATGTATATGCGTATGTATAATAATTAATTACAATAATTATAATAATTAATTAGTTCCATGCGTTTCGAAAGCTAAGATTTTTTTTTTTTTTTTTTTTTTTTTTTTTAATATAGTAATTAAAAAAAAAAAAAAAAATTCAAAATTTTGAGCGTGTGAAAGAGTATTATTTAAACAATCTTTTCTAAAATTTTCATTTAAAAATTTGGAAAATTCAGTCTGTGGGACCTGGTTTCTGGAGACCTTTCAGAAAATCGATGCACACGATTTCTCAAAACTGATGCACCGATCTTAAAAAAAATTGTGCACTTCTACAAAATTGAATTGACAAATATTTAAACAGAAGTTTTTTTTTTTTTTTTTTTTTTTTTTTGACTAGGAGGACAATTAGTTTCAATATCGGTAAAAACGTCGTCGCCAGTTTTTGTAGACCAGTTTTGTGTAACACTAAAATAAATTAGAAATATCAGTCCTATCGTTACAAATTCGGTACCAAATGAAAGGAGCAATTTTTCAGAATCCACTAACCACTCGCGAAATAACAAAACAATTTTTGATCAAAGGTGCTATTCATGTAGATCTAACATATGTAGAAATTCTTAGTTCTTTTCTGTTGACCATCCTGTATAAATAGTTCAATTTCAGGTCTCGTAAGCGCGTTCCTTTAAAAATGGCTTACGAATTTTTTTCAAACTCGTCGTATTAACTCCCTTTAAAATATCATATTTTATGTAATTATTGTTTTCCGGTCAGTAATTGAGTATTCTAAGATTTGGTAAAAGTTGGTATTTCAAAAACGGCTCTAACGATTTTCTTGAAAATTGTTACATATATCCATTTTAGATATTCTTTCTCATGTATTACGTGGCTTTTAGGAGAAAATGAACAGTCATCCTGCTTAGGTAGGTCAGTTTTAGACCTCTGAAATTGGTGTTTAAAAAAATATAACTTTTTTTTTTTTAACTCGCTATGTAAACTTTGTTTTATGTGTCTCTACATGTGTATCAAGTTTCTTTTACCGAAAACTTTTAGGTTTTTACTTCGTTAGGTGAATTTTATGTCTTCTGATCATATTATCTCCGAAAAATACATATAATACGTGTAACAGTGGGTAATGGAAGTCGTGTGGTTGTTTCACACCAGATTTTTTTTATTGCATTTTGAATGGTATTAAAATCAACGCAAAGCCATTTTTAGAGAACTTGACATATGCTGCATTTGACACAACATACTACAATGAGAAAGTAAAAAGATTAATTATCTAAATCTGATGAAATATGAGCATTTTGGCTAAATAATTTTGGTTGAGAATGTGCAAGCGTTCAAAAGTTTTCATTTACATAATTCATTAGTCAGTGATATTGACCAACTTATATTAAAATTCCAAGTAAGTAACGTAAAAATTCAAAGAGTTCTCATCAATAGACTAAACTGGATTTCAGTTCTTCTCAAAAAAAAAAAAAAAGAAGAAAAGAAAAGAAAAGAAAAGAAAAAGAAAGAAAGAAAGAAAGAAAGAAAAAAGAAAAACTCTAAGAGGTTTTACTCAACGCTTTATTTTTACTCAATCAATAGTAAAATAATTTTCGATGATTGTAAATAAATATATGATAAAACCTTCTATCATTTTCTTTTTCTCTTTGAGAGGAACTGAAATTTATTTCATTTTGCTGACAATAACGTTTTGAATTTTCACGATATTTGCTTGGAGTTATCATCTAAGTACTTCGATACGTTTGGCTTATTAACTACGCAAATGAAATTTCGTTAATGCTTGCTTATTCGTGATTAAAGATTATTTAGTAAAAATGCTCATACATCATTAGATAATTAGCATTTTTATATTCTGTTTATAGCAGTATATGTTGTGTCTGACGTAGTAGGGGAGAACCGTGTATTATGGACCATCGTGTAATACGGACCACGAGGAAATTTGTATGTTCAATACTAGATGGTGAAACCATCTCACTGCGTTTAGTGAATATTATTGTTATCTAAAGCGGGAAGTGACTTGTGCGTTGCGTACCTGTATTTGGACAATTATGAAATTGAGTTTTCGGTTTATATGATCACTGAATTAACAAGTATATTAAAATGAAAGTATTACTTGCTACTGTTTAGGTAATTGTAATATAATTTTCGCGTTAATAGTAGCAAATGTATTTATTTTATGAACAATTCAGACATGCGTTTCATGGGCATCAATTTGCATAGCGATTTTTGATTGGAAACCACGTTGCTCTGTTTACGCGTGTAATATGAATCATGCTGTGTTGTGTAATATGGAACAGTGGTCCATAATAAAAACAGAGAGATTTTGTTAATGTTCGGCGTACATATGTCGCATATTCAAAATCTTGAGGCTATAGAATAGGACAGGGAAGCAGAGGTAATCAAATTATCACTTCTTTCGCACACTACCCATTGGATATAACCTTTAGACCTCCCTTTTTTTCGTCCGTTAACTTTTTTTTTTCCGTCCATTTCTACTATTCCCAAGAGATGTACAAGTGCGTGAGGGAACATGCTGGACAGTTCGTTTCACAATTCCAAGTGTGTCAACTGTTGGGGAACGGGAAGGACCACTATAGACCAATTGGTCCATATTACACATACGTTCGTGTAATATGGACCACCGATACTTAAATAAAATAATTATTTTCTGCAATTATTAATAGTTCCCAGAGTACTTTACCAAGTTTAAACTATGTAACTATGCAATTGTAATGAGCCGCCACCAAATTCAGTCTTTTCATTTTAATAATTTAAGTTTTATGAGCATTCTTGTTTAGGGGGTCCACAATACCCGGTTCTCCCCTATATCGCAAGTTTAAAAAAAAAATAGCTTTGCGTTGGGCTTAATACCTTGCATGTTATGATAAAAAAGGGGGCAATTTTTAAAGAAACCTTTATATCTCCATGTATGTATGCGCTAATCTCGTACAAATGAATACAGATATCTGAAGAAGCTTAATTATCACATGGTTGAACCAAAATGCATTTCAAGCATTACAGTTTACAGCCTGATTCCAAACATTGTGTATTATTTAAATTTTTTTAATAGTCACCGTCTTCCTTCGGGGAAAAACTTTCACTAAAATGTATGAGGCATAGCATGTTTTCTTTTTCCTTATACTCCTAAATTTTTAAGGTATTGCCTATATTCGACAAAACGTCTTAAATCGAACGTGTCGGTCATTCATGGAAAAGTAGTGTATTATTTTTAAAATACGAAAATTTATTTTACTCGTTAATGGGCATAGCCTATGTGTATATATGCTCCTTTTATAAATATGAAATAAACCTTTATTTAATAAAGAAGCATCAATAAACTGGCGTTGTAAAAATATTACTTACAAACTTTGAATAAACACCATAAAATGCAATAAACTCGCAACAATTGTTTCGGGTCGAAAAAACACACGACCCTTCATCAGGCGAACAAAGTAAGGACGAGTGCTGCAGTCAAAGCGGCAACGCACAAAATCGTTTAAAATGAAAAGAAAAACTTTATAAAGTAGAAAATAAATATAGCTACTGGTGTGAATAGAATTGTACAAGAAAACAAGAAAATATATAAATGAGTGAGATTAAATATAAAACAATCTAAGGATAACAAAAATTAAACGAAAATCTAAGTTACGTGAGTAATTTCCAAGCATCAGAGAAGAAAGGAGTGGAAGAAATATCATTAACAAGATTTTTCGAATTTTTAAATATGTAAAATGCTTCATGAATATCCAAATGGGAGGAACAGACAGGAGATGAGATTATGTTAGTTTTGGAAAAATCAAAACGATGACCTTGAGACCAGCAGTGGGAAGCAACAGAAGATTTGGTAATCTCTTCATTACGAACATTCCGACGGTGCTCATTTATTCTGTATTTAAAACGCCTCCTAGTTTGACCAATATAACCTAAGTTGCAGGACGAACACGGAATTAAATAAATTCCAGAACGGTTTTCGGTGGGAATGGGATCCTTAAGAGAAGATAATTTAATTTTATTGACTCTTCTCTGATGCTTGGAAATTACTCACGTAACTTAGATTTTCGTTTAATTTTTGTTATCCTTAGATTGTTTTATGTTTAATCTCACTCATTTATTTATTTTCTTGTTTTCTTGTACAATTCTATTCACACCAGTAGCTATATTTATTTTCTACTTTATAAAGTTTTTCTTTTCATTTTAAACGATTTTGTGCGTTGCCGCTTTGACTGCAGCACTCGTCCTTACTTTGTTCGCCTGATGAAGGGTCGTGTGTTTTTTCGACCCGAAACAATTGTTGCGAGTTTATTGCATTTTATGGTGTTTATTCAAAGTTTGTAAGTAATATGAAATAAACCTATTTAATATAAAACATTACAAATCCTTATTTTGTTATAAGAAAATCTTAAATGTGTACTTATTGAATCATAAGATCGATGCGCAGGGTGTTATACGCTTTTACGCTAACTTTTACGTTTTTTGGCTATGGGAAAATAGAATATTTTTTATACATATTTCTGTAATTTATTTCAGAAATGAAATAAAGTGAAAATTTTCTCGCAGCAAAAATCGTAATAATGGACAACTATTAATGCGTAAAAGTTGTTGGATTTAACTAAAAACAATTACAGGGGAAGAACGTGAAGATTTTTTTATTGCTTTCATGTTATGAAAGCTCGAACTAACAGTAATAAATTGTTATTCCAATATATAAAACTGTAATTAAAAAAATCTAATAATATGTATAGTATTATATTGTTAGGTTTTTAAAATCGAATGGGAAATTGTGTTTTTCACGTATCTTTATTCCAATAATTCCATAGCTAAGTATCGAATGCAATGCAGATAAGAAATTGAAAGCAATTACTATGCCTATTATTTACGATTCAAACTTTTGTGATAAAAGATTATTCCATTTATCCTCTCTCTCATCCAGAAAATTCTGTAGTCTAATGTTGGGAGGAAGAGAGATTCAGAAAATCCTGAAATTAAAATTAACAAATTAACATCAATATATTTTCTAAAAAAAGATACTTAAAAATGCAAATAATGTCAAGATTTTTCTGCGGACCACCAAAAATTTCTCGTGGACCACCGGTTGGAGAACACTGGGCTAGACCATGAGCCTTACTAAATTGCACTGGCATTTTTTTTATTGGCCGTGGCCTTTTAAAAATTCCCCTCTTATATGACACATTTGTATATTGCGAGTCGGCCTTCTCGGAGATTTAGTAGCCATTTTTGACAGGTTATAAATTCAACTTTTGTTGTTTTTTTTACATTTAAAGTATAGTTCTTTGGCTTTTCGAAAGCGTGAGAAAGTTCTGCTTCAGTGACATATAATAGATATTCATATTTTATTTAATGTAGAAGATAAAATTTAAATATCATATACTCAAAATTAATGCAAATATACTTTTTAAGTAATCTATAAGTTTTACTTAAAATCAGACTTTTGTCTGCAAATTTCTCGGAATCAAAAAATTTTGCGTATCTTCATGTTTCACGTATCGTGAAAGCCAAAAATGACTTCAGAAAATGCTGTGTGTGTGTGTGTGTGGAAGGGGTGGGGTTATTGTGTCTGTATGTCTGTAACACTATTTTTGTCCGTGTATCAGTGAGAAACGGCTGGACAAAATTCAACGACACTTGACAGAAATTTAGATACGTACCCAACTTAAAATTAATGTATAAACTTTTGCAAGATTACACACGTTCCCCACTGGGAAGGAGGAGGGAGAAAGAGACCAAAACACGTTTGTAAGCATAACTCAGCTACAAATTACTTCACGGTGAACAAATTGCACGAACTAAGACTAGACTTGATTACAAAAAAAAAAAAAAAAAAATTGCTTTTATGAAACTTTCGATTTTTAAGGGTGGGAAGAGGAAAATAGGTTTTCAGGAACGGCTGGGGGGGGGGGTGAGGAATTTCGCAAATTTTGGATTTTTCAGTAGAACTGTACCAAAAATTGTACAAGGATGTTTAAATCAGCCATGCGTCTTTTTAGGATATTTCCAAAAACCCATTTTTATTTTTTTCTGATATTCGATTTTTTATTTTTTTATTAATTTATTTTATTTTTTTTTTTTTTTGGAGGGGGGGAGTATAAAGGGATAAATTCGAGACACCCACCCCCTTTAAATGCTAAATTTGCCCTGGCAGATCTATGGGAACTGCGGTCATGAATTTCGGCGCGTAAATTGTTTATATGTATCCGACACCTACTGTAACGGGATTTTACGAAATTCCGAAATTACTAAGCTTACTATGCATAACATTTATTTTCATGTTATTTCCTATATTTTCTTTTATTTATCCGTCGACCATAAAATGACAGTAATTACACGTCAAATATAATATTACAATATGCTATAAACGCTGCGTATACCGTATGAGACAACTAATTTTTTGTGATTATATATATTTTCCATTTTTAATATTTTATAGTTAGTTTATAGTGTTGTATACAGAGATGCCAAGTTATTACGGATTGTCCGTAACCTTAATACTGGAAATTTTTTATCGTTTTCTTTTGTAATAATTATTTGCAATTTAAAAGGACAACATTTACTATTTCTTTATAGTGGTATGAAATTGATTTTTCGTTAATAGTAACTTGGCACCTCTAAGATATATAGAAAAATAAATAAATAAATATATGTAAACTTGATCATGGTACCGCTTTATTATAGCTTCTGTTGGCGACATTTTAATTTTTCTCGTCATTTTGGATTTTTTATAAAATGATATAGTGAGATAAAAATAGATAATTTATGTGATTATTAGGACTGAGGAATATATTAGTCTCAATCTGCGGATTTTTACGATACCAGTTTTACGATAGTTGGACATTTATCGAAATCTAAAATTTATCGATAATATAATTGAATTTAAGAGCAATGTTATAATTTGAAAAAAAAAAAAAAAAAAAACTAATAGTTCTTCATCCTAAACTAAATTCTGCTTTTGCCAGAATTTCATAAAAATCTTTCTTTCTTTCTTTAATTAATTAATTTATTTATTATTATTATTATTATTTTAAATAAAAAGAAAAGAAAAGAAAATGAATAATAATCAGTATCGAAGCAAACACTATCGAAAAAGTTTTTTCTAATAATTTTGGATTAGGAAATAAAAAAACCTTAATGGTGCAAAATTCTTTCGAGTGTCTCTGTGCACGAGCCAGCGTTATTGTATACACCAATAAAAACTATAAAACTAATTCTTTGCAACTCATTAACATTTTAACCGAATTTGACATCATTTGGATGATTACAAAATGCCATCGGAATTCTTTTGTGTGGTCCTGCAAATAAAATTTTTGGTCTATACATTCCTTTTTTTTTCTAGAGAAACCATACTTTTAACCATCTTAATATTGCATGTTAATTACATTATGTTGAATGCAACATAAACTCGTTAAAATGCGCTTAGATAAAAATCTGTCCATAGCGTCTAATGCCACGATGTTCTTTTCTGCGTCCCCGTAAACGATCCACAATATATACACCATTAAAAACTATACAACTTATTCTGTGTAGTTTATGAATAATTGCTCAAAATATGACATAATTTGAATGAATGAATGACATTTTCTGAACACGTTTGTAAGGTCCTATGCATTAATTGCTAAGTCTAAGCACACATTTTCTACACAAAACGTGCTTTTAAGTATATCAATAATGTATACTAATTTCATTTTGTTCAATGCAGTGTAACCATGTTAAAATGCGTTTAAATGAAATTCTGCCCATAGGTTGTATTGATAAAAAAAAACTTTGATGTATCTCTGTACACCAACCATAAACAATATAGACATCAAAGTTAATACAGCTATAACTGTCTTGCGCCTAAACATGTGTACCAATTTCCAAGTCAATCGGAGGATTTTTGCGGCCGCTATTGCGGTACGTACAAATTATGTCCATAGGCCTTAATGATCAGCAAAACTTCAGCGTGACCCTGTACATGAACTACAAATGGAATACACACCCAAAGTCATACAGCTAATTTCGTGTGGTTAGTAAACATATGCATCAATTTGCAAGTCAGTAGGGGGATTTTTGCAGCCACTATTGCGCGACGAACAGAACCCAAAATCTTTTTGAGTCTGCACATGGAGGCCTCCACTGACATTTAGGCAATTAAATGGAATTAGGGATATTGTATACAAATAAATTTTCTTAGTATTAGCAAAAAAAATATGAAGTGGTGAAAGCCTATGTTCACTACGATATAGGAAATAATCCCATTGTATATGTACACGCTTCATAAACGTATGTCCTGCAACCTATAAATGATAGTTGTGTAATCGAGTCTACTGTAGCTTTTTATAATCACCATTCTGGGCCCCTATCTTGCTTAATATGAGGAGCCCTTTCAAAATTTTCGAAGCACGTGCTTCTCTTGCCTGTTTGGTAATCTGAGCTTGGACATATATAGTCGAGAAAAATGGCAACAATATATATATCAATCTCAGAAAGAACGAAATCCAAAGGAATACAGAAAATAGTAAAGTGTATGCAAACAATTCTACTTTGAATAGATAAATGCCTATAAATCTCATAAAGCCTCTTTATAACAGGACATTTTAGTCTAATAGCGATTTATAGCTTCTCTGCCACAAAACAAAACAGCATGATTACATTTCCTTTAAACGTTTAATACTCTTTTGTGTGAATATTTTTTTTCTCAATTGTTATTCAAATGGAAGTTTGTGCTAGATAGTGTCCATTGTCCCACATGCTTTCCACGCGCGTATCTGTCAGAAAACAGAGAAAGTATTTTCATAATTCCATTACAATCCATCCACTTCTTTGGGGCCACACAACAAAGGAATAAGTTCGTGCACACGAAAACGTTTCGTTAGACTTCTTAATAAGAGCGTTACGATACCTATCCTCGTTAACAGCCAAATCCCATATTATTGATTGGGGAAATTTGTTTATAGAATAACTAAATACCCAATGTATTTTTTAAATGTCGTTTTCTCTTTCCGGAAATTCATAACCGGTAAACTTGTTGCCGTTTTCCAAAAATTGATTATATATATATGTATATATATATATATAGAGAGAGAGAGAGAGAGATATATAAACCGGATGATTGAAAATAGATGTTACAACGATTATCTAAGAAAGATAGAAACATACTTCCAATTACAAAATTGGGGCAAATTAAGAGTAGATTTCGGATATGGCATTTTTTTTGTACAAGGGTCTGTATAAACATTAAATACGAAATTTAATTTTTATACGGCCCCTCCTATCATATGACTTATATTTAGAAAAATGTTCTCCTCAGTCAGAAGAAGAAAAAAAAATCATGTTTCTAAGGGAAAATTTCGCTGAGTTATTGCAATTTGAAAATTCTAGCAATTTTCGCCAAGCCTTAAGGGGTTGTATCAAAAGTGAGAAATTGTAAGTACTATAGCTTTTGTAATGAGATATAGATTGATCAGCGTTTGGAGGGGTAATTCTCTTTCATACAGGAAAAGACAGATATTTTAAACAGTAATGTCTCTCTTTCTCCTAGTGAATACACACAAGAATACTCCTTGATAATTTAACAAATAAAATTTATGAATAATTTACGTGTTAAAAGGGAATTTTCAAATTCATTTTTCTTTCTTTTCCTTTATATATTCTCTTATCCATATAATGATATAGAGAAAGTATTGTTTTTGAGTTAAATTTCCGAAAATTAGCTTTTGTTACATTTGCACGTTTTCAGATCCTCTGAACTCAAAAATCATGTTTTTAGCGGTTGGTCTGTCTGTGTGTGTGTGTTATTAGCATATCTCAAGAACAAATAGTAGCAGGAAGTCCAAATTCAAGATTCTAAATCAGTATTATATAGCGATGCTAAACTAAGCTATTAGTTGTGATAAGAAAAAGGTTTGTGTACAGGGGTCATCCAAGAGAATTCAAATACATTACGTCTGTGAGCGAAATTTCTCAAATGTATAGTATGACATCTATAGGCTGCCCTAAACCAAATGAAAAGAACAGATTTTTATACGCATAAAAGTATGCTTTGTGTAGACGTGTTTTGCACATAACACTAAATTTACGTACACAAAGTCATGTGTATAGGGCTACACAAAATTAAGTCAAACATTTTTTTTATTAAATGTATTTGACGTATGTGATTTGCTGCATTTTTTTTTTTTATGTCGAAGAACACTGCTGACATAGAACGGAAAATTAATTTCTCATACCCATACTGTAAACAAAGTACTTTTTAGAGGCCTCCTGAAAACGAAAATCAAAATTTTAATGGTTGATCTGTATATATATATATATATATATATATATATATATATGAATATTTAGCATAATTTAACAACAAATAACTGTAGGAAATTCAAATTTTGTACTTTGGATTTCATTCCTAATTGCCACTTGAAAAGTTGGTCAAGATTTGTAAGTTTCAAGGAAATTAGTAACAAACTTGATTTTTGTTTTAATAAATGTAGGCAGAATAATTAAACAGAAGGGCAGTAACCCCTCACACATAGAATTATACATCAATATCATATGTCATATTCTACGCAAAAAAAATATTTTACAATATTAACAATAAATAGAAATTTCTTTATGATTTTTACAGTAAAAAGTTATTTAAATGCAATTTATAAGAATGTTTGTCCCAAAACGCAGTGCATTGGCATATTTTGTGCGTTTCTGAACATAAACCAATTGTAGAGGACCTATTAATGCCATTTTAAATAGGGAATATTCCACAGTAAACCTGAATAACATATATGATTTTTTTTTATTTCTGAAATATTTACGGACGCTGGGGGCAAGCAGACGGACATATAGACAGATGGATAGTCAGAAAAAAAATAAGCAAATTGAAATCATATTCACAGTTAAAAATTGTTAGAAAACGTAGGAATACTTTCGAGTGTCATTAACACTTTTCAACCTTGTTGGAATTGTAAAAGAGCCGCAGTCATTAAAATTTTTCAACCATGATGGAAAATGGTGAAAAGAAATAAAGTGCTAAAATTTCATATGGTTTTGCTAGTCTTTTAATTTTCTTCCTCTCTTAACGTGTTTTAATTTGCAGGTGACCCCCTAAGAAATGTAAACATTAAATTTTTTAACAAAACGGAATAATATAAATTTGCATTAAGTTCTTAAAACTGTTGATTTCATGTGTTTGAATGATTTTAATTGCTATTTTAAATTGAAGGATCTTCTTTTTAATTTTTCTCATCTCATAGATAACCCCTAAAGTGAATCCTTTGGCGTCGAAAAATAGATGCCAAAATTGAAAATAAAGTGGTATAAAGTCCTCATTTTCAAATTGGAATAACTCAGCTAGTTTTTGACTTAGAGAGATGATTTTTTTTTTTCCTTCTTAGAGTGAGGAGAATATTTTTTCTAAATATAAGTCATATGATAGGAAGGACCGAATAAAAATTAAATTTCGTATTTTAATATGTATACAGCCCCTTGTACAAAAAAAAAATGCCATATTTGAAATCTGCTCTTAATTTGCACTAATTTTGTAATTCGAAGTATGTTTCTATCTTTCTTAGTTTACTAGATAATCGCTGTAACATCTATTTTAAATCATCCGGTATATATATATATATATATATATATATATATATATATACATATATATTATATATATTGCTATTCAAACAGTTGAAATTTAAGGATTATTAAATATTATCAGTATTCAAACAATTAATATGATCAAAAACAAAGACCACCAAATCAAACCAAAATGAAATAAATTGAAATTAGGTAACTGGATATTTGCAGTCTAACATTATCAAGAGCCGGATAGAACACAAATATGCAAAAAGAATGTTTTTCTGTCTCAAAGATAGCAATAGCTAAGAATTTCTTTGAGCCTAGCCCGAAACATTCTTTGGAGCCAAAACAAGAGAAAAACTTATTTCAAAATAAATCCACCACAAAAAGAGAGAAACTTATATATATATATATATCATTTTATAGCTAAAAAATGCGAAATATACACTTAGTTAATCTTTCGCATTATTAAACTAAACTAAATAAATAAATATGCTGTACAAAAAATAACGAAATTACTATGCATTATTGAGATAGACAAAAACATATTTCCCCACAGAATATGTAGTGATTAACATTAATGAATATTTTATAGAACCGAAAAAAAAAAGGCTTATGATCTTTGACTTGGGAAGGAAAGGGAGAAAAATTTTTGCTTACATTGCAAAAAATTATCATTAAAAATATACAAAAATGCTCTTGAAAAAAAAAAAAAAAAAAAAAAACACTTTATGAAAATTTATTTTTGGTAGCAAAATGAAAAGTTTTATAAAGGTAATTTTTTACTCAAATATGTATTTTTGGGTGAAATAGTGGTAAAATGTAAAGATTTTTCCAAAGAATGATAAAAACCATGTGAAAAACTAGCATTTTGTGGCCACCACAAGACTTTCTTCTATATTTTCCTATACAAATTCACTCAGTAACAATATTAAAAAAAAAAAAAAAAAAAAAAGATTTTTTCCCCGTTTTTTTTTTCATTAAAAATAAAAAAAAAAAAAGAAAAAAAAGAAAAAAATCGATAACTTTGTTTTAAATTATCACAAATTTATAGTTCAACCGCATTCGTTTTAAAAGTATTGACGAGACCTTTCGCAAGATACCCATCTTGAAAATTTACTCCCCACGAGGGGTGACTTCCCCACTACAGGGGGCTGGGGGGGGGGGGGCGAGGCTCCTACACATACAAAAAAAAAATTTCACTGTTGACTATCTCTATTATAAATAATTCTTGTAAATTTCATAATGATTACTAAAAAATAATTCTCATTATGCACATTTATGCAAAATTTTGTCCTATATCAGCATGTTAAAAATTTAGAAAAAGCGGGATGGCAACGCAACCTGTAAGATAATTTTTACCAAAAGTTGATAGGTACTAATTTATGTTAAGGTACAACTACATACCAATTTGTATGAAAGTCTGTGCCGTAGTTCCTGAGATACAGTTGCTACACACACACACTTTTGTCACACACACACACATACACAGACAGACATTTTTTAAAAATGGTCAAATCGTGCTCTACAGCTCTTAAAACGTGTACATCCATCAAAAACCTGAGGTCGAAAATTTTTACGAATCCAATACTCTCTTCTATTGAATATAGAAGATAATAAAGGATAGAAGACCCGAATACGCATTTGGCCCAGGTCTACTTTGGATGGATCGGGCTATGCAGTTATATATATTAAAGATTTAGCTATGTAATGTAACAAGAACCGGTAAGTATAATTAGAATGAATTTTAGAATGTGCGCGAACCGAATGATTTTTGTTTCTTTTTTAATTTCATTTTAATCCTTCCCTTTAATGATTCTACAACAGTGCTCATCTTATCTTGTGTAATACGGTTTGCATTACATTACCAAAGTCGTACAATGTTGAGTTATCATTATAACGCAACAAGTTTGTAACGACAGGAGTCAATTCCATCCGAAACCGGTAAAAGAGGTGAAGAGGTGAAACACTGAGCCGTCCTTGACCATTATCCTTGCATTCGATGAAATTCTTCCAAAAGTTCAGATGATCGTTCTTTAAAAAGAACGTTACATTGAACTTCACATCATTTGGTCAAGGTACTCTTACATTAAGGTTCGAGCAGTTATTTAATTTTTTCTTAATTCAGTAGAGAAGGAGTGGCTGACCAAAAAAATATGACTAATCACCTCGGTATATTATAGATAAAGCTTCGCTAGTGACAAACAAGAAATTTTGTTTGTAATCTTTTATTTCACTGTATAATTAAAATACATTATGTTACAGATAAAAGTAATTTAAATATAAAATTAAAAGCCTGAGTGACTACAGTCGACTTTCAGAATATTTAGTAGTTATCAGGTTACTCCTGATAACTACTAAATGCGCGGAATATAAATTTGAATTCAATATTTTAAATTGTTCGGAAACAAATTTGAATTATTCAACAATTCATTCAATAATGAAAAGTGACAATTATAATAAGGAGTTTGAATATGCCTCTTCCAGCTCGGATTTTTGTACAATGGGCGGTAATGTAGCCAATTTTGTGTACATCCTTTTAAAAGGGTATAAATTTTAAGCCAGAAATTTCCACAGTAACGACGATTCTGACGCTAAATTCTAAGACATTTATGAGTTTGATTCTTCTAAATAATTTAACGAACTTCATATAATTAGCCCCAACAGAGCATAATATGTATAAATTATTGAATATTTTCCTGTTAATAGCTATATGTAATTCGCACATCCTTTCCCAAAATAATCGCATAACAGCAAAGTAATGTAACGTATAGAAGTTTTTCTGATGCTTGAAAAAAATTAACATCAGTAAAACAAATTTCAATTAATTTGAATACAGAGGATACAGTGCGTAATAATTCTATTTTGTATCGCTTGTAACAAAAAGGATTTTAAGTTCTACGCTCAAAAAAAAATTATATAGTTAGTTCTTCCGACGCTGACATACTTAAGACATTTAGACGTTTTAGTACAGAAAATAACTTGAATTCACAGGCCTCATTGAAAAAAAAAAATTCCTTCTGTCCCTATAAAAGATATATAACTCCTAATTCATCAAAATCTATACAAGTCGTGCGATGGCGCCTATAACATACCTACCAACTTTGAGCTCTATCGAATAAAGAATTTAGACGGTACTGTGTTCTTTCATACGCATACACCATACACATACGTGCATCTCCATAAAAATAGTAAAAAGAAAATCAGTAAATCTCGAAACTTAAGCCGCTATCAGACGAAAGACCGTATAAACTGCATTAGCCTATAGTTCAGCATAAACCGGTTTTTCAGGAGGAAAACTGACGAAATACCTTCGTTTGATACTTTTGCCTATCGTATAGTCTTCTTTCACGCATTTTCGACTGTTTAAATCTTATATTGTAGTTGTTAGCCTGAACTCCTCCAATCAGAGCGCAGGAAGCAAAAGGCAAAGAATAAACATCATCTCCATTCCATTACTCGATCTATTTTTAGCGATGTATCGCCAAATATTGCATTCCCTCTTTACATTTTGTGAATTTTGTTCATGCTGAAAAACAACCCTGTATTCGGAGAAAGGGTGTCGTTCGGCAGGTTTGAGATGCAATAGCTTATACTTCAGAAGATACGGTCTTTCGTCTGATAGCGGCTTTATAGAAACACCAAAATCAAATCATTGAATATTTTTCATGAACACAGTACTTTGCTTACACAACATACAGTATATGTTCGGGAGGTAAAAAGGTATTACAAAAATTGTGTAGATGCATATTACAACACAATTAAAATTTTCCTGATCTTATTACAACAATTATTCTAAACTGAGAATTACTTTTACTACCGAATCATCAGTTTAGTTCAAACAAGAACGAAACATCATGCTGTTTACATAAATTATAAACACTTACTCGTACGTAATCACTTACATATAAACACTTAGATAAAACACACACTTATTCGTACGTCAACGGGTGCATATCTAGGTACTCGTCATCCAAAAAAAGTTCACTTTATTCTCGATATTACATTAAACATTTTTTTTTAAATCAATAACTTTATTTTAAATTATCGCAGATCGATGGTTCAACCATTCATTTTAAAGATATAGGCGAGCTCTTTCGAAAGATACCCATCATGAAAATTTATTCCCCTCAAGGGAAAGGCGATGCTCCTACATATACAAAAATGTTTTCCCAGTTGACTATCTCTATTATAAATAATTCTTGTAAATTTCATAATGATTATTAAAAAATAATTCTCTTTATGCACATTTATGCAAAATTTTTTCCCATACCTCCATGTTAGAAATTTAGAAAAAGCGGGATGGCAACGCAACCTGTTAGAGAATTGTTACCAACCGTTGATAGGCACTAATTTATGTCAAGGTGTAACTACATACCAATTTGTATGAAATTCTGTGCAGTAGTTCCTGAGATACAGTTGCCACAAACTTTTGTCACCCACACAAACAGAGAGACAGACATTTTCTAAAAATGGTTAAATCGTGTTCCATAACTCTCAAAACTTGTAAATCCATCAAAAATCCGAGGTTGAAAATTTTTACGAATCCAATACTTTCTTCTTTTGAATATAGAAGAAAGTAATAATTTGCTTACCATGTTTGATAAAAAAACATGCTTTTGTAAATGTAAAAACATACATGTTTCATTTTGCTTAGTACAGTCTAAAGATGTTTTCTTTTCTCAGGTCATATAACGAATAATAAATAATTTCCTCACCATATTCTACGTGAAACGTGCTTTTCTACGTGTAAAAAATATACGTTCGTTTCATTTTAAGTACAGTCTAAAGATGTTTTCTTTTGTAAGGTCGTGTAACGAATAATAAAAAAAATTTCCTTACCATATTCTGCACAAACCATACTTTTGTAAACGTAAAAAATCATACCCTCGTTTAATTTTGTTTAGTACAGTCAAAAGGTATTTTCTTTCGTGCGGCCGTGTAACGAATAATGAATAATATGCTCATTATATTCTATGCGGAACATGTTTTCACACATGCAAATATATATATTCGTTTCATTCTGTTTAGTACAATCTAAATATGTTTTCTTTTATTTGGACGTGTAACGATTAATAAATAATTTGGTTACCATATTCTATACAAAACAACCTTTTGTAAACGTAAAAAAATAAATGTTCATTTGTTTAGTACAGTCTAAAGATGTTCTCTTTTGTGCGGTTGTGTAACGAATAAGAAATAATTTTTTTACCATATTCTCTACGAAACATGCTTTTCTACATGTAAAAAATATATCTTCATTTCATTTTCTTTAGTACAGACTATAAATGTTTTCTTTTGATTTGTCATGTAATAAATAAAAAATAATCTAGTGTGAAATAGCCACACGACTTCCAGTACCCACTATCACACGTGTTATATGCATTTTTTGGAGATAATGTGATCTGAAGATATAAAAGGGACCTAAAGAAGTAGTAGGAACCTGAAATTTTTCCGGTAAGAGAAACTTTATACACATGTAAAGACATATAAAACGAAGGTTACATATAGTGAGATAAAAAAAAAAAGTAGAGCTATTTTTTGAAACACCAAATTTCGAGATCTGAAACTGACCTACCTAAGCAGGATGACTGTGAATTTCCCTCTAATAACCACGTAATACATAAGAAAGGAATGGATAATATTTTTCAAGAAAATCGTTAGAGACGTTTTTGAGATAACAACTTTTACCAAAACTCAATTAATGACCGGAAAACAATAATTACATACAAAAGTATATTTAAAAGGGAGTTAATATGGAGAGTTTGAAAGAAATCCGTATAGCCGTTTTTAAAGAATTACGCTTGCGTGACCTGAAATTGAGCTATTTATACAGGATGCCGATCAGTTTTCCTGAACTAACCAACTACATGATTCGGAAAGACATATAATAGAGTGTTTATATAGCAAATTTGAAGAAAATCATTAGAGCCGTTTTTGAGATACGGACTTTCGGTCCCACATCCGGTTTCCGATGTCCCACTTTCCGATTTTTCAATTTTCAACAAAATTTGGAAAATTCATCTGTACACAAGACCTGTCTCAATTCTGAAGTTTTGTAGATCTGTCTTTATTAGTTTCGGAGATATGATAGCCAGAAGATTCCATACATTCATACATAAATACATGCATACACACTGACCAATTGCCAAAAAACACTTTTTTGGACTCAGGGGACCTTAAAACGTGTAAATCAGGTGAAAACCCGATATCAAATTGTTGGACTGAATACAATACTTCCATTACCTTCGGTAGTAGGGTGATGGAAGTAATAATTTGTTCAGCATATTCTATACGAAACGTGCTTTGTAAGCGTAAAATATATACAGTTATTTCACATTGTTTAGTACAGTCTAAAGATGTTTTCCTTCATGTGGCCATGTAACGAATAATAAATAATACGCTTACCATATTCTATATGGAACATGCATACGTATAAAAAATATGTGTTCGTATCATTTTGGTTAGTACAATCAAAAGATGTTTCCTTTTGTGTGGCAGTGTTACGATTAATGTGTAATTTGGTTACCATATTCTATACGAAACATGCTTTTGTAAACGTAAAAAATAAATGTTCGTTTCATTTGTTTAAAGACGTTTTCGTTTGTGTGGTCGCGCAACAAATAAGAAATAATTTCTTTACCACTTTCTATACGAAACATGCTTTTGTAAATGTAAAAAATATACATTTGTTTCACTTTGATTAGTACGGTCTAAACATGTTTTCTTGGACGTGTAAAAAGTAATAAATAATATGCTTAGCACATACTATACGGAACATGCATTTATACATGTAAAAAATATGTGTTTGTTCATTTTGTTCAGTACAGTCTAAAAATGTTTTCTTTCCTGTGACCGTGTAACGAATTATAAATCATATGCTTACCGTGAATTTTAATATGCTTACCGTATTCTATAAAAAACATGCTCTTTTGCATGTAGAAATGATGCATTCTTTTGTGTGGCCATGTAACTATTAATAAATAATTTGGTTACCTTATTGTCTACGAAACATGCTTTTACAAATTAAAAAATGTACGTTCGTTTCTTTTCTTTTCTTTTTTCTTTTCTTTTATTTTCTTTTTTCTTTTTTTAATTATTATTTTTTTTAAGCACAGTCTATTATTGGTCTACTACTGCCTATTATCTAAGGTGCTTTATTTCGTGTGGCCGTGTAGCGAATAATAATTAATATGCTTACCATATTCTATAGGGAACAAGCTTTTATGCATGTAAAAAATATATGTTCGTTTCATTCATTTTGTTTAGAACATTATAAAAATATTTTCTTTTGTACGGCTCCGTAATAATTAATAAAATATTTGCCTACCATATTCTGTGCGGAACATACCTTTATACGTGTAAAAAATATGTTCGTTTTATTTTGTTTACTATTCTCTAAAAATGTTAATCTGTGCCTACCGGACATTTTGCGATAGACTTAATACACTTGAACTCACTTGGATGTTCATGTACACGAAATATCATTTCTTAGATTTTAATAAAAGTTTTCATGTAGCATCTCTATATGCACAGATTTATATGATTACAGAGTTTGATGTCTATATGAGTACAGAGTTCGAACTTCCCGGTAAAACGTTTTTAATTTATTCTGTTTGTATAAGAAGTAAGTATGAGATTCAGGAAAATTATTGAACTCAGTCTTTTCTCAGTATAGGACAAAATTTCATAAATGTACACAGTGAATGTTATTTTTAACGCATGATTGTTAATTAATATGAATTATTAATAATAGTAGTAGTAGTAAATTGAGAAGAAAAAATGTGTACATGTAGGAGCACTGCCCCCCCCACCCCCCCCACCCCCCACACGCACACACACCTCTAGGGAGATGTATTTTTTCAATAAGTTAACTTACGATAGAACTTCTCAGAAACTTTAAAACGATTGGTTGAACACAGATCTTTGATAATTTAAAATAAAGTTATCAATTTTTTTACTTAAAAAAAATATATATATATATATATATATATATAATATATATATTTCACCTTTTTTTTCTGATGTTGGCATAAAATTGACTTTCTTACAGCATTGTTATACTTCTCTCATATAAAAATCGTCTGCATTTATCTTGAAAAATAATTTTAATAGATAATAATTTAATAAATAATTTGTACCGCTTAATTTGTATTAGATTATATAGAAGAAAGTATTGTGGTAGCCACAACATACTGCTTTTTTTTTTTTTTTTTTTTAAGTTTAGTTTAGTTTTGTTTTGTTTTTGGTTATGGTGAGAAAAACACGCAGAACAAACATCACAAATATAACTATTTTTACTTTCTCTTACCCGTAGGGTCGAGAAAGTATTATTTTAGGGTCAAATTTTCGAACGTGAGTTTTTGTTATATTTACATGTTCTGAGGTCCCCTGAATACGAAAATCATGTTTTTGAAGAATGGTCTGTGTGTCTGTGTGTCTGTGTGGATGGATGTCTGTGTGCCTGTTATCAGCATATCTCAAGAACAAATAGTAGCAGAAATTCCAAACTCGGTATTCTAAATGTGTATCATATTGGGATGCTACAGTAAGCTTTTCGTTGAGATGAAGCAAATGGTTCGTGTACAGGGACACTCAAAAGTATTCAAATACATTACGTCTATGGGGGAAATTGCAGGTAAGTAGAGTTTAATATCTATAGACTGCACTAAACCAAATGAAACGAATATATATTTTTTGTAATAGAGATAGTCAACTAGGAAAAAAATTTTGTGTATGTACACTAAGCGACAAAAAAAAAAAGCCGCACTGCAGAAAAAATGACTTATACCTTTTTTATTTGTAATAACTTTAAAATTAAGGGTTAAAAAAATAAAACTGTCTTGTTTGCATAATACCAAAGGGATAAAATGATACCTATGAACATTTTCGATTTAATAATTCGCTTTATTGCACTCTACGAAGTACTTTTTAAAAATATGCATAAAACTTTCTTTTTTAACATAATGCAATAACCCTACACTTTGTATTCTATTATGATTTCTTATATGAAATAAACAAGTTATATTTTAATATATGAAATAAAACTATTTATTTGTTAGATCTAAGCAATTTTTTATTAAAAATATGTATTTTGTATTGGGTTAATTCCACGTTTATATGGAATTACTTCTGTAATGCTCAGGGGCATAGCATTATACCCTTTTTTGATATAAATCTCAAAAATTTCACTGTGCTAAATATTGTAAACAACTTTTATAGTTCTTGCAAAGTTGTAGGCTGCAAATTTCGAATCCTCCTTTCTCTTCCCGTGCCTTTTTATGACTAAACATTTTCGAGCGAATTGAGATTAGGATTGTTTCCAAGTCTAATAAAGAAGAAATTCTACGATATTCTTTGTGGGATTTAACTTAGAGTAAAAATCATATTACTACTTACAGAATTATAGGTGCTCATGGTAATGGATAGGTAATGTTAACAATTTTATTCAAATTGACGTACCACAGACGCCGTACAGCAAGGTGCATTACATCATGAAATGCTGTTTGAAGAAAAGTCTCAAATACCTGCAAAATAGTCGGTCAGGCTCCACTTTCATAATCACCGTGTTTTATTTTGAGTTAATTGATCTCTTGAGCATGAAAATTTGCCCGATTCCTTGAAAAAATGTGCACCTCCGTACCATAATGTACGGAGAAAATGTCACTGTTTAAAAGTGCGATTTACATTAAGATGGTCACATTTTCGTCTTCATTCTAGCTTTTTTTAACTGCTCGAAATAAAGAAAACTTGATTCATCAGAGAAAACCAGTTCAGCCTAATAATTAACTGATAAGGTTTTTAAATTTTTTGTCAACTAAAGTATTGTTTTTTCTCATTCTTTTTCTTAATAATGGCTTTTTTCGCAGATCTTCTGTTCTTTAACCCGCTTTGTTTAATTGTTCCTGCATTGTTTTTGAAGAAAGTAATTAAAAATACACTTTCTTTTTTAAATCTTTTTTAAGTTCTGAACAGGATACAAATCGACTTTTTAAACATTCGCTTTTTAACTTGCGGTTATCTTGCTTGGATGAGCAACATGACCGCCTAAAGCCAAATTCCCAGTTTAAACGGCCAAAAAAAAATTTATATTTTGCTAAAAACCATTTTATCAATATTTCGTTAACATTTAATTATTTTGTCAACTCACGTATTAAAATATTTTTTGATTTTCATTCAAAAATTAATACTTTTTGTGGCATCGTTAACTGCCTTATTCTTGCCATTTTTGAAATAATTTCTAAAATTTCAGTTTTTCTGACAATTGCATTTTATTTTTAACACTGGACTCATTGCCAAAGTGTATGTAGAGGACAGCATAATAAAATCTGTTCAAAAATTTGCTTTTTAAACTATAAAATTGGCGGTTGTAGCAGGTGAAAAAGAAAATATCAAAGTGCGGCTTTTTTTTTTTTTTTTTTTTTTTTTTTGTCGCTTAGTGTAGGAGCCTCGCCTCCTCTCCTGGGGAGGGGGGAAAAGTCCCCCCTCGAGGGGAGTAAATTTTCATAATGGGTATCATTCAAAAGAGCTCACCAATACCTTTAAAACGAATGGTTGAACCATCGATCTGCGATAATTTAAAATAAAGTTATCGATTCTTTTCATTAAAAAATATATATATTTATGTAATATTGAGAATAAATTCAACTTTTTTTAAATATATATTTAGTGCTATACTACTTCTCTAATATGGAAATCGTCTGCATTATCATAAAAGATAATTTTTTTAAATAATAATTTTAATAAATTATTTTTGAAAAACGGAATAAACGAATTAAATTCTATATAAATGTAGGTGCATTAATGTTACGGGGGGGGGGGGGGGTTGAGGGGGCGGTAGCCTCCCTCACACAGAACTAATTATCATATAAAACTCTTCCGAAGCCTAATTTGAATTGTTTAACACAGGTTTACATAACAGTACACGTTATCTTACCTCTTAATCTGCAACCTGTATTTATAGTATTAAATTTCAGGGTAAGAGAAAGTCGTGTGAATGACACACCAGATTATTTTGGTTATGATGAGAAAGACACGCAGAACAACCACTGCAAATCTAATTTTTGGATTCAGAGAACCTCAAAACATGTAAATATTTCAAAATCTTAGTTTTGAAAATTCATTTAAATAAAAAAGAATTCGGAAAAAATAGAACCGACTCCAAAAAGCGATTAATATTCAAACTAGTAAAAATAAATTGAAAATTGACATAAAACGGAATTGTAAATTCTGCCTAAAAGTACAAAATAAATTCTTTTACAAGGCAGCATAAGCGCTAAGCCAGCGCAAAATTAAATAAAATTTGATTTTTTTTTTTTTTTTTTTTTTTTTTTTTTTTGCAAATTTGATTTGAGACCGATAACTGCACGAATGACCCATCTTCATAGTCCCGCCAATATCAGCATCTAAATAAGAAAAATGTTATTCATCAGATCACATGACATCTGATTACAATCTACCTGACAAAAACATTTCATACACTAATAAATCACAATAACATAGACATGCCAGATCTAATGAAAGAACTACGAGTAAAGACATAGTACATATCTGACTAGTCCATATATGTTCGTTATTTCGATTTTTTTTTTTTTTTTTTTTTGTACTGTCTAAGGATGTTTTCTTTCTTGTGGCCGTGTAACGAATAATAAATAATAGGACTTACCGTATTCTATACGGAACATGCTTTTATAAATGAAAAATACACTCATGGACAAAAAAATTAGCGCACCAAGAAGGAGTCGTCAAAATGAAACGAAATTTTACATACGTAATGACTACTTTGATATAAGTAAATGATTAGAAAATCAAAGAAAAAGGATAATTTATTTCAGAGAAAAAGGCAAAAGAACGGAGGATTTAGTACCCTGCTGGACCCCCTCTAGCGCCAATGCACGATGCGATACGATCGGGCATTGAGGCATACAAGTTCTGCATGATGTCTTGAGACATTTCGTTCCATATTTGCTGTAACCTTGCCTCTAGTTCGTTCAAACTCGTGGGATGCCCAACTCGCCGTCCCAAATGATCCCAGATATGCTCGATTGGAGACAAATCTGGGGATCGGGCAGGCCAAGGAAGGGTAGTAACAGTGCGAAGACAATCTTGTGACAGCCTTGCCGTGTGAGGCCGAGCATTGTCTTGTTGAAAAATGGCTCCTGGGAGCCGTTGCATGAGTGGCAACACATGTGGTTGCAGGATGTTATGGACATACCGCTGGGCTGTCATGGTGCCATGGATCAATACTAGGGGTGACCGTGTATTGTAGGCAATGGCACCCCATACCATCACACCAGCTGTGGATGCAGTGTGCAACTGTAAAAAAAGGCAGAATTGAGGTATTCCCCCCGTTGCCTCTACACACGAACATGTTAGTCATCCCTGCCCAAATTGAATCTGGATTCGTCGCTAAGCACGACGTGGTTCGACTCGGTTGCTATCCAACCCCGTCGAGTGTGACACCACTCCAAACAGATCAGAGGGGGTGGGTATTATTGGCGGCACATGTAATGGACGCCGCGATACCAAATGTCCTTCAGCCAGGCGCCTTCGTATGGTTCAAGAGGATACAGGGGCCCCTAGTGAAGGTGCTACCTCTACCTGGATGGCGGCCGATGAAGCAGTTGGCTGTACGCGTGCATTTCTTACGATGTGGCGGTCTTCTCGACGACTGGTCTGTCGAGGGCGTCCTGAGCCTGGTCTTCGTGTACATGACATCTTTCGGGTCCACTGGTCCCAACACATACTCACAACACAATCAAAGCGGCCTAATTGACGAGCTACTCGCCTAGCTGACCACCCAGCTTCCATCATGCCGATGATTCTCCCCCTCTCAAACTGCGACAGCTGCTAATATTGTCTTCGAAAACAACGTAATGGCGTGCCTACCTCAGCTCTTCCTTTGTAAACGAGTCAGCACACTCAAATAAGCTTTGGTTACCTTTTATATACTCCACAGAGAACAACAATAAACGCCCTCTACCGGCTATACGTAATGCGCAATCAAGCTGCATTTCTAATCATTTGCACATCTCCCCGACATGTACATTCATGCCAAGTTTCGTTACGATCCCGCAATTATTTCTTGGTGCGCTAATTTTTTTGTCCATGAGTGTATATGTCCTTTCCTTTTGTTTAGTACTGTCTAAAGATGTTTTCTTTTGTGTGGCCGTGTAACGATTAATAAATAATTTGGTTACCATATTTTATACGAAACATGCTTTTATAAATGTAAAAAAGGTATGTCCGGTTCCTTTTGAGTGGCTATGTACTGAATAAAAAATAATTTGCTCACCATATTCTATACGAAACACGCTTTTCTAAGAGTAAAAAAATATACGTTGTTTTCTTTTTTAGTACTGTTTAACGATGTTTCCTTTCGTGTGGCCGTGTAACGAATAATAAATAATATGCTTACCATATTCTATGCGGAACATCCTTTTATGCATGTAAATAATACGCGTTCGTTTCATTTTGTTTAGTGCAATTTTAAGATGTTTTCTTTTGTGTGGCCATGTAATGATAAATAAATAAATATGATTGCCATATTCTATACGAAACATGCTTTTATAACTGAAAAAATATATGTTCTTTTCATTTTGTTTAGTACTGTCTAAGGTTGTTTTCTTTAGTGCAGCCGTGTAACGTATAATATATAATTTACTTACCATATTCTATACGAAATCCTCTTTTCTAAACATAAAAAAACATATGTTCGTTTCTTTTCTTTTCTCTATTTTTTTTAAGTACACTTTAAAGATGTTTTTTTTTTGTGTGACCGTGTAACAAATAATGGTCGACACTTTAATGGAGGTCTCCCTATGGAGACTCAAAAAGATTTTGAGTTCCCTTTGTGTGTTTGTCTGTTTGTCTGTCGCAGGATAGCGGCCGCAAAAATCACGCAATTTCGTATACATGTTCATGAGCCACATGAAATTAGCTATATAGTTTTGAGGGTGTATTGTATTTGTAGTCCATGTACAAGGGCACATCAAAGTTTTTCTTGTCATTACGGCCTATGGGCAGAATTTGTATATACCGCAATAACTGCCGCAAAAATCCTCCGACTAACTTACAAAATGGTACACACGTTCAGGCTCTGTATATCAATAACTGTATAAATTTTTATGTCTATATTGTTTATGGACTGCGTACAGGTAAACGCCAAAGATTTTCTTATCATTACGGCCTATTAGTACGTTGGGTACACGACAAAAAAAGCCAAAAAGCTGCACTTTTTGATTGGAATATGCCACCTTCTATGGTCAAAGTTCATGCCAAAATATAAATTTCCAGATAGGGAGCCACTTGAAAATCCGTGTAGAACACACCCATGGCGGCCATTAAAGATGGCCGCCGTCAGTAGAAAGGGAATTAATTTAGATGGATAATTTCTTAATATTTATATTCTATGGATATTGTTTTTCTTTCTTTAAAATATTTTCTTAACGTAATAAATGTTTCCATAATAAGTAAAATTTGCTGTTGTTTATGAAAATGAATCTTTCTTGACATATCGTCGCTCTCATGACAAAGAGTCATAACTCAAAAAATAGCGATTTTGAGTAAAACAGTTAAAGTAAAATTTTAAGTAACTGAAAAAAAAAAAATCACGATTTTGATTAAAGCCTTAAAAAAAAAAAAAAAAAAAAAAAAAAAAAACCTAAGTTGGCATCTATTGCATACAAAGATGCATAAATCAAACCTTGTTGGCTGCCTAGTTATTATAAGGAATTTATGGATTGTATCTGAAAAATTAGTAATTTTGAGTTACGTTTGTTTGTAAAAAGAAGAAAAATACGGAGAACTCCACACACATAAACCCTTTATTGTGAAGAAAGTAATATTGAGCTCAATTAAAAACTTATTTGTTAATAAAAATCATGAAAAAAATTAAATTTAAGGTTTTTCCAAAATGCGCATAGTTTTTAATGTACATAAATAAATGTATAGGAATAAAAAAGTATCCTATTCGTAAGATATATTTAATATATATATATATATATATATATATATATATATATATACATATATATATATATATATATATATATATATATATATATATATATATATATATATATATGTATGTATATATATCTTGTGAAATATATGTCAAGAAAATCGAAATCGGACCATTAGGATTCATAAACAAAAACAATTAGTGCGCCTATAAGGAGTTCACGGCGGCCTTCTTTAATGGCCGCTGTCGGGGTGTTCTGCACGGATTTTTAAGGGGCTCCCTATCTGAAAATTTATATTTTGGCATCAACTATAACTGCATAAGGTGGCATTTTCCAATCAAAAAATGCAGCTTTTTGGCTTCTTTCGTCGTGTACCCAACGTATTATAAGTAGTGTGAGTGTCACACCATATAATATACATAGATAAATGTATAGAAGTTAAAAAGTATCTTATTCACAAGGTATTAAAAGAAAGAAAATTGAAATCGGATGATTAGGAGTTCAGATACAAAACAATTAGCGCCCCTATATGGCAGTTGACGGCAGCCATCTTTAATGGCCGCCATCGGGGTGTTCTACACGGATTTTCAAGTGGCTCCCTATCTAGAAAGTTATCTTTTGGCATCTACTATTACCACAGAAAGTGGCATATTCCAATCAAAAAGTGCAGCTTTTTGAATTTTTTTGTCGTGTACACAACGTACTATAAGTAGTGTGAGTGTCACACCATATAATATACATAGATAAATGTATAGAATTTAAAAAGTATTTTATTCAAAAGGTATTAAAAAAAAGAAAATTGAAATCGGATCATTAGGAGTTCAGATACAAAACAATTAGCGCCCCTATATGGCAGTTCACGGCAGCCATCTTTAATGGCCGCCATCGGGGTGTTCTACACGGATTTTCAAGTGGCTATCCAGAAAATCCCTATCCAGAAAATTATCTTTTGGCATCTACTATGGCCACAGAAAGTGGCATATTCCAATCAAAAAGTGCAGGTTGTTTTTGTGTACCCAACGTACTATATGGGGTGAATTTCGTTTAAACGAATTTTTGCATCGTGACTCTGCATTCATGAAAATGAAATTAGCGCACATTACTGAAATGCTTAAACTGATGTTTTCTGCAAAAAAATATGTCCTCTTAGGCTTCCCAATTAATACGCAGGACTTTATAAAAGTGTTATTACAACATCGCGTAATCACCCAAATTGTGTCAAGTTTCAAACAATTATTCATGAAAAACGTAGAATAAGTTGAACAGTTTTTACTGATGTATACAATGTTTATGGTTCCTTTACAGAGAGACACAAAATAATTTCATGACATTATTGCTTGTAGACAAATTTTTACTTAACGCATTTTAGAGCGTTTATGCTGGATTCAACATAATGGAATGAACACACATTAGAAAGATGTATAAAAGCACGTTTACTCTAAAAAAAGCTGATATGTATAGACTAAATGATTTATTTACGGGACCACACAGAGGAATTCGGATGACTTTCTGTAACCATCCAAATGATGTTGAAATATTAATGCATTATAATTACTTAAACAGGTGTATTCTTTTTTAGTATATATAATTATTGTGGCTACTTTTCCAGAATACATAAAAGAATTCCGTACTATTACTGTCTATAGTCGGTATTTCTTAAAAGTGTATTTTAACATGGTTATACCCCATTAAATGTAATGAAATTGTATTAGAATTTTAAAAGCATGTTTTTCTGTGGAAAAATGTGGCATAGAATTGGTATTTAATTTACATGGTTACACAAAATAATTCTGATATGATATGCAATCATTTTACATGAAATTTAGTACAAATATTTATGAATTACAGGGAATTAATACAAGACTAACCGTTATTAGGAATATATATATATATATATATATATATATATATATATACACACAGAGTTATAGAAAGAGTGACATAGCGTGGGGTTGAGGGGGGCTTCAGTCTCCCTCAGAAATATTTCTGTTTATGTAAAAAGTCAATCGAATCAGTATATGTATATATTATAAAATACGGAATAAATAAAAATGATCTGTTCAATAATGCGTGATGCAAATAGGAGGTTGAAGCTTCTGATCTGCAGATCCACTTGTAAATAATATTCTTACCATATTCTATACGAAACATGCTTTGGTAAGCGTACAAAATATACATTCGTTTCACTTTGTTTAGTGCAGTTTAAACATGTTTTCTTTAGTCTAGCTATGTAACCAATAATAGGTAATATACTTGCTATTTCTATACGGAACATGCTTTTATACATGTAAAAAATATGCATTCGTTTCATTTTGCTTAGTACTATTGCTACAGCTAGTTTCCTAAAAATGTTTTCGTTCTTGTGGCCGTGTTGCGAATGATAAATAATACGCTTACTGAATTCTATATGGAACATGCTTTATAAAGAAAAATTTTTCATTTTCTTTAGTACTGTCTAAAGATGTTTTATTTTGTGTGGCCGTGTAACAATTAATAAATAATTTAATAAAGTTAAACATAATCCCTACGTCTCATTAATATATTAAAGCCAAAGTAACGTTTAAAATGAGATAAATAATACTAAAATTTTATAATTTTAAAACATTTTGCCTTGAACGAGACTAAAACTATTCCACCAGAATACATAATCTTGTTCTGATGTATTATGAATTTATTTCGTAAATATTGTGGTTTGTATGTTTGACACTGAGGAGGGCTAGTGTTTATACGAAACGTCTGTCTTGTATTTCAATGTTTTTCAATTAAAACGTACTTTTTTAAATTTAAAAATTTTAATAAATAATTTGATTACCATATTCTATACGAAACATTCTTTTATAAATGAAAAATGTATATGTTCTTTTCATTGATACGAAACTGGCTTTTGTAAACGTAAAAAATATATGTTCATTTCATTTTTTTCAGTATAGTCTAATTATGTTTTCTTTTTTCTGGCAGTGTAACAAATTATAAATAATTTTCTTACCATTTTTTATAGGAGCATGCTTTTATAAATGTAAAAAATACATATTCGTCTCATTTTTTTAGTAAAATCTGAAGATCTTTCTTTTTCGGCGGCCATGTAATGAATAAAAAATAATTTGTTTACTATGTTCTATACAAAATACGCTTTTCTTAGCGGAAAAAAATGTACGTTTGTTTCGTTTTTCAATTTTTTTCCTAAGCACAGTTTAAAGTATGTTTTCTTTCATGTGGCTGTGTAACGAAAAATAAATAATATTAAAAAACATATATGTTTCTTTCATTCATTCTGTTTAGTATAGTCTAAAAATGTTTTCTTTTGTGTGGCTCTGTACTAATTAATAAATTAATTGCCTACCATATTCGGAGTGGAACATGCCTTTATACGTGTAAAAAACATATGTTCCTTCCATTTTGTTTAGTGCAGTCTAGAAATGTTAATCTGTGCCTATCATACGTTTTGCGATAGACTTACTATATTTGAATTTACTTTTATGTTCCTGTACACGAACTAGTATTTGTTGGATTTCAATAAAAGTTTTCAGGTATTATCTTTATATGATACAGATTTATTATTTTTAATTTATTCTGTATGTATAAGAAAAAAGTATGGGATTCGTGAAAATTTTTGAACGCCAATTTTCAATGGATTTACACGTTTTGAGATATACTGAGCACGATTTGCTTTTTTAGAAACAGTCGGTTTATCTGTGTGTGTATAACAAATATTTTGAGGGGCTGTATATACCGAACCTATCAAAGAAATTTAACCAAATTTGGTATTTAGTGTGATCCTAACCCTAAATTGGTGTTGATTACATTTGACAGACAGACAAACCGAAGCCAAAAACACTTTTCAGCCTTGTTGGAAAATGTTAAAAAGCATCAAAATTGCGGCTTCCGTTAGGAATAAAAAAAAAAATTCTCGGGTCAAGCTTTTACAAAAAAAAAAAATGTATCAAGATCGGAATATCTGCTATAAAGTTAGAGGTGGACAACCAAAACAAGCAGTTTTGAGTGTAGGTAAGTGGGTATGAAAATACCGCTTTGAGGTATTATATGGCAGTGGCGAGATCTATAAGTGAAAAAGCTTCTATGGTTTTAACCTTTTCCTTATGTGTGGGATTTCCGCAATCCCAAGCAAAAATGTGTTTAAGAATACGTTATTACCGTTGTTCCAAACATTTCTTCCCCTAAAGCATGGGGTGCAGTACCCCATGCTTTAGGGGAAGAAATATTTGAAACGATATACCAATTCCATATTCTTAAACACATTTTTGCTTGGGATTGCGGAAATCTCACACATAAAGAAAAGGTTAAAACCATAGAAGCTTTTTCACTTATAGATCTCGCCACTGTCATATAATACCTCAAAGCGGTATTTTCATACACACTTACCTACACTTAAAACTTGTAACTTATAAAAATATTGTAAAAAACTTTTATCGGAAATGACAAAATTAAACGATTAATAAGTACCATGACACCTTATATGAAAAGCGTTTACGTAATTTTAACAGTTACGGATAGCGGTAAAAATATAAGAAGGATAACTATTCAACCTCGCGGTTTCAGAAAAATTGTGTAATGCAATTTGGAGACTTTCGCAATTGTTTTAATTCTAGCATAAATTGGTGAAAACAAAATATTTTTTAGAACTTTTATAATAGTACATGATAAACAATTAGTTAAACTTATAACTTTAAAATTAAAATCTGACCTTTTACCGTAAGGACTAATAATCCAAGACATCTTAAAAAACTTAATTCTTAAATCTCAATATATATATATATACTATTTATATTACTAGTGTGTTTTAAAATTAAATCCTTAGATTAAATCTTAGCAGAAACCTCTAAGAAATTACTACAATTAAACACAATAACATTATCAATATGCCTAAAACATTTTACATCAAAACTAACTAATGTTTTCTCACAAAAATGCAGAAAAATGTTTGCAAAGGCACTAGAACAACAATTTCCCGTAGGAATTCCTTTAATTTGTTTTTAAAATATTCGCTACCATTATAAAAAATATTTTCAAAAGTACGAAACTTACCTAAATTAATCCAATAATTCTTTTCACAGTCCATAACTCAACTAAATTCGTCAAATATCTTATTACAAATCATAATAATCTCATAATGGAGGATGCTTCCGAATAAATTTTCAAAATCAATCATGTTAATCGAATATATATTACAACTGTTACTATTAGTATAATCTAAAACGGCAATATTGATAATGATTATAAAACTACTGTCAAGTTTATAAATACTATTAAGAACTCTATTATAAAATTTTATACACATAATAGCAAAATTGTTATCTGCTATTATGTGTAAGGAATTTCACGTTTTTCTCCACCCTGCATTTGAGTGATCTCCCTGTTGATAGCTTTTGGGGTTAATTATCTTTATAGTTTCATTGTTATTTTTCTGGTTATAGTTATTTACTTTATATATACAGTAGAACCTCGATTATCCGGACCTCGATTAACCGAAACTCTCCGTCAACCGAAGTCGGTTTCTTCTTCACTTTTTTTTTTTTTCACTTTCTATTATCATCCAAAATTTTCTCTTAACAAACATGCATTTTTAAATTTTTTTTTCCCCCACATTCCTTTTGTATGCAAGCCGTCCTTTCCAAACTACGAGTGCAGATAAATATTTTAGATGATTATTGATGAATTCTCGATTATCCGAAAATTTCGATTATCCGAAGTAGTTTCGGTCCCAATTACTTCGGATAATCGAGGCTCTACTGTATATACATGCACATTCGGTTTCAGTTGAGAAACTCCTCCATTTTTAAGTTCGAAAAAAAAAATACTTTCTCTACTTTAAAAGGGTTAAGATAAAAAAAAAAAAAAAAAAAAAAAAAGAAGAAGAAGAAGAAGAAGAAACAGAAACAGAAACAGAAACAGAAAGAAAGAAAAGGGAAAAGAAAAGGAAAGCTTTTCGTAATGTTTCACCATCAATGTTACATTTGACATGGAATTTAGACTGCGTTAGGTTTCGTCGAAGCAGGACACTTTGGTCCCGCCGTTTTGGTCCCGCCACTTTGGTCCCGCCATTTTGGTCCTGCCGTTTTGATCCCGAGGAACTTTTGGTCCCTGGCCATTTTGGTCCCGAGACATTTTGGTCCCACCAATTTTTTGCAATTTTTTAAATATGTATCAGTTTTTTAATATGATAACATATTTATTGATACGGGAAAATTGAAGTGCTCTTAGAATATCTTTAATTAAGGAATATCTTACATACAAATATATAAATTTTCGACATTACGATTGCTGCCTAGCTATTGAGATTCGGAGAATTTTGTACTAATTTTTTTACGAACATTTTATTTATTTATTTTATGAAATTGCACTTTTTTTTAATTGATATTTTTTTTAATTTGATTTCGATTTAACTTACTTCAATTGCAATTTGAATTTTAATTTACTATCAGTGACAACATTTCATGATTTTAAAAGTATTGTTAACAATAACAACAGTAGATAAAATTTGAATTATTTTAAAAATAATAAAATACAGAAATTTTTTTTTTAAAAAAAGGGAAAAAGAAAGAAAGAAAACCTTACGATATTAAATATAATTTGCTTTTTGTGGCAGAATGCTATTTTTTTTTTTTTTTTTTTTTTCAAAGAATTAATTATTGACCTGCTCCCATCATAGACTCTTTTTCATAAGCATAAGCTTGGGATCATTTATGAAGTTCTTGAATTTATATATGAATTTATTCATAAATATATATGTGTGTGTGTGTGTGTGAGAGAGAGAGAGAGAGAGAGAGAGAGACGTTTCATTCGATTTGATTGTGATTTAATTTTTATCATTAATCTAAGAGGAATTTATTTCAAAATCTGTGTTCTGTTATATTTATAATAATAATAATAAAATGCATGTTTGTTTGTCCGTAATACTTAATTACGTTAACCGTGTATATATGTGTATAAATTACTTTTCTTTCAATTACAATGGTTTTATTTTAAAAATGAAAAAATATAAGCAGTCCAATATTTAATTAACTGTGCGCATTGCAAGCATAAATGTTCAGAAAATGTTGATGTACAATTTTTTATCTTTTTAGTTTAATATGTTTAAAAATATATATATATAAATAAATAAATCTGTCTGATATGTCTGAAAGCAATGCCCGCATTGAAATCTCTGTAGCACATTGAGATTCGTTTCGAAGACAATAAAAAGGCATTTCACTCTTTTGTTTCAGCGCATTTGAAAAAAAAAAAAAAAAAAGGAGGGGTGGGAGGGGCTTTTAATGGACATTTTCTTAAACAATATTGTAAGGGGTTATAATGGAATAAAAATGCTTTTCCAATTCTATGTGATATGTAACTATTTCCTGTGTTTGACAAATATATCTGGATTGACAGAGAATAAAATGAGATAAGTTTAGCAGATCTGTACAAATTATTCCTGAGATCATTATTTAGGTTCCTCGTATCTACTTTTATTATTAAACTCTAACATTTAGGAGATGCTTCGATAAAGCATTGATTTCCTACAAATTTTGTATTCGAGCACTCTAAATATGAATGTGATAATTAAGAGCCGCATTACAGTGTTTTATATTAAAAACCTTGTATTTTATTTAAACTAAAATTTTGCAGATTTAGATAAATTAACAATGCTTAGATCTGCGCTAATAACTAATACGTTTATCATTCAAAATTCGATCCGAAATAATAAATTTTCTGTTCCATGTGGCCTATAGTTACATCATTTTCAACAAAGGTTGTAGATATTCAACTCTCCAATTGAAAATATTCGTCTAAGTTCTCTTTTGCCCGAAGTTTCCTCATGTACGAGTATTTGCTGTCCTTTTTCCTCTATCGTACAAAGAAAAAATCTAAATCTCAAAATTTTAGAAATTTTTTCAGTTTTATTTGTTACTACAACTTTCTGTTGCAAAATAATAATAACAATAATAATAATAATAATTTTCCTACCCCCATGTTTTCAAGTCAAATGACAAAAATTCGAAATATGAAGAAGAATTTCGCTTTTTTTCTGTAATGCTTTGATTATTCCTGATATCGGGACCAAAACGGCGGGACCAAAGTGGCGGGACCAAAACGGCGGGACCAAAGTGTCATGTACCCAGGTTTCATTGTTTTCTAAAATTTATAAATTTGCGCAAAATTCGCGGATTAATGTTATTCCTCATGTATGATGAGATATGGCTTGTAAAATACGGCCAGTTAATGACAGAACGTTTATGTATGATTTCTAATGCGATTTAGGTAAATATATTATTTAATCATTTTCATTTTCATACACTATCTACCAATAAGTATTTGGACAATTTCAAAATTAAACATTTTGTGAAATATCTCGAAAAATTCTGTAAGAATTATCTTGTAACTTTGGGAGTATAAGGAACATATTATATCTCATATATTGCAGCAAGAGTTTTATCCTGAAGGGGAAAAGAGGACTAGTACAAAATTAAACAAAAGTCAAAATGTTTTGGATTATCCTCTAAAAAGCAATGCTTGAAGTGCGTTTCGGTTGTAGTATGTGATTATGAGGATTTTTCTAATTATCTGTATAAATTTTTATGAGACTACCACACTTATTCATAGATGTATAACGTTTCCTTTAAAAAAATTACTTTAAAAAAAAAAAAAAAAAAAAAAAACTTTTTTAATTATAACGCATAAGATATTAGAACCATTGCAAAGCCATTTTTAGGAAACTTGGCATACTGCATTAGATATAGCATACTGTAATAAGAATGCGAAAGTGTACAGTATCTTAGGAAATATGAGCATTTATACTAAATAATTTTTATCTACAGTCGGTAACAAAAGTGTCCGAACACTAGCAAAAATTCCTATGTAAAAAAGTACACTTCATACGGTTCTGTTAAATAAATCCTTGTCGAATCCTTTTCTTAGTCAGTGTAAGAACGTTATTCGATAAGGATTGATTTAACAAAACCGTATGAAGTGTAAATTTTTTTACATAGGAATTTTTGCTAGTGTTCGTACACTTTTGTTACCGACTGTACGCATGCAGAAGCTTTAAAAAAAATTAAATTGCATACTTTAATAGCCACAAAGGTTTGAGTTAATTATATGAAAACCACCAAAATATATCGTGTAAATTAAGAAAGTTAGAGATAGAATGGACAGAATTTCAGTTCCTCTCAAAATTAAAGCTGAACTATAAGGGGTTTTACTCACATTTTTATTTTGATTCAATCAATGTCCAATGGTAATATAATATTCGCTGATTGTATATAAATATTGACAAAAACCCCTATCATCTTTCTTTTTTTTTGAGAGGAACTGAAATTCTGTTTATTCTGTCTCTCATAACTTTTTGAATTTACACGACATTTGCTTGCGGCTTTCATATAAGTAGTTCAATACTTTTGGCTATTAAATTATACAAATGAATTTTTTTTTTTAAACTCTCGCATGCGTAATTAAAAGTTATTTAGCAAAAATGGTCATATTTCGTAATACAGGGTTAGTCAAAATGAATAGGACAATAAGAAAACTATTTTTAGACGAATGTATGTTTATTGTAACCAAACTACAGCTACGTATGGACAGATAAGCTATCAAAGTTTTATTTGGCAACACACATGTACGTTAATGCCGCTAGGAGACGCTGTTTTCAAAATGGCGCAATCAGGCAAGGAGAAGGCGTTTTGTGTGATATTTGCTAAAACAATGTCAGTAATTACGGTCCAGCGACAATTTCGAGCCAAGTATGACAAGGAACCACCTCATCGACATTCCATTGCGAGGTGGGTAAAGCAATTTGAGGAGACGGGCTGCTTATGCAAGGGTAAAAGCACAGGACGACCACGTGTCTCCGAAGAAACTGTGGAATCCATTCGTGCATCCTTTCAACGAAGTCCCCAGAAGTCGACAAATCGTGCAGCCATGGAATTGGAAGTTCCATAAGAAAAAACTTTGATAGTTTATCTGTCCATACGTAGCTGTAGTTTGGTTACAATAAACATACATTTGTCTAAAAATAGTTTTCTTATTGTTCTAATCTTTTTGACTAACCCTGTATATTGAACATTTTTGTATTCCGATTGCAGTATGCTGTGTCTAATATAGTACTCCAAGTTTCCAAAAATGGCTTTACACTGGGTCTACTAATACCCTACGTGTTATAATTTAAGAAATAGTACATTTTTTGCAATATTTAAAGAAACCTTTATATTTCAATGAATATATGTGGTAGTATCATAAATTTTTTTAAAGATAATTAAAAAAATCCTCATAGTCACATGCTGCAGCCGAAACGCATTTCAAGCATTACTTTTTACAGGGTGATCCAAAACATTTTGATTTTTGTTTCATTTTTTTTACTGGTCTCCTTTTCCTTTTCAGGACAAAACTTTTGCTGAAATCTATGAGATATAACATGTTCTTTATACTCCCAAGATTTCATGATAATTACTAAAGAATTTTTCTAGATATTTGAGGAAACATCTACATGCGAAAATGTCCATACTTATCGGGAGATAGTGGATGAAACAAGTAGGAATATCCTTCTCTTATATTGAACGAATTAATCACGTGACTTGTTATTTATCGTTATGGGCTATAATTCTATAATAAAATTATTAAAGTATATTGTAACGTTAATTCCATTGATGATTATACGGCAATTTTCGCATAGCCAAATCCTAGTATTAACCATAAAACTACTAGAAATAAACGTGGTAATAAATCTTCTGATTATATAATGTCTAAAAATGCCATAATTAAGAATATTTTAGAATTACAATCCAATTATCTTACTAACTAAAATGAATTTTTATAGGTAAGTTTATTTTTGGTATTAAAAAGAAGCATTTAGTAAATTATTATATACATATATCACTCACTTTTACATATCTATTTACTCTTGGTAAAAAAAAAATTATAACCTAAATATTGTAAATGATAGCAGTGTTGTGCACGAACGCGTTCATTTGAACGCGTTCATGAGCGTAGCTCAAAAATTTTGAGTTTTGAGTTGAACTTCGCTCGTTTTTTCATTTATGAACTTGAGTTGAGCAAAACTCGTTTTTTTCACGAACTTGAGCGTAAAAAAGGAATTCAAGCTCAAACTCATATGAAATATTTTTGTCTGAAATATAAAAAGGAAAGTAGAAGAAGAAATGGACAGAAAAGAGAATAATTGTGCAAAATAGATCCCGAAAAAAAGGGCGCGTGGAAAAAAAGTCACTCATAAAAAGGGCACCCGGAAAAAAGGGCACAGGAAAAAAGGGCATTTTTGCAATTTGCAAATCGCAAAAATAATAAACATTAAACAATAAATTTAAAGAATTATTTCATAATACATTTTTAGAAATTTCAATCATTTAAATTGTTACCATTTTCACTTAGTATATACCTGGAGGAAGGGGGAGTCCAGGAGCAGATTGAAAGATAATAATTTTCTTTATATTACCTTCTTAGTGATTTTAATGAAAAAGTGCATCTGCATATAAATTTATAAGCAAATTCGTGCAGTAGTTCCTGAGATATAGCCTTCCCTGTAATTGTAGAAATCGCGGTATAGCAGCGCCACATGTTGAGTAATGATCACCATAAGTTGATAGGCACTAATCTGGATCAAAGCGCGTCCGCATATAAATTTATATGCAATTTCGTGCAGCATTTCCTGAGATATAGCCTTCCATGAAACTGTGAAAATCGCGGCCAAGCAGCGCCACCTGTTAAGAAATTGATACCAAGATTTCGTAGGCGCTAATTTTAGTCAAGGTACATCTGCATATAAATTTACATGTAATTCTGGGCAGTAGTTCCTGAGATACAGTCAGTGGCATAGCGAGGGGGGTTATCATGCCCCGGGCGCCTCTCTCAGAGGGGCGCCAAATGACCTGCAAGACAAGCAAGTTTTCCCGGAAAATTTCATTTTTGATTTGATCGATTTCTGGGAAGTATACTTTAAATTAATATGTAATATAATTAAATATTTTCTTTCTTGTTTTGTCCGATAAAATGTGTTATAAGTAATGTTTCCACACAGCTTGAATCATTAAAATGCAGCACGAAAAGAAAAAGCAGTTTCAGAAAGATATATTTTTATAAAAGGGTTTATTTTTTTAAAGAAAAATAATCTAAGTTGTTGGGGAAAATTACTTTCTAGTAAAACTCGCCAATCAATTAAGGAAGATCTATGGGAAGACAAACCTTCCGACTGAGGGTCGACTTCCCTGGAAAGTTTCAGACAACACTAGTTTAGGCTAAACATGTACATTCTGAGAATCTTCTAATTGGGAGATTACAAATGAGTATCCACAAGAGCTATTACTGACCGGATATTGTTAAACTGAATAGAAATAAAGACGATACATATTTCTTAGATTTTACCCAGTGCCGGATTTAGGCTCAGGCCCGTGAGGCACGGGCCTAAGGGCGCCGCGGTTTTAAGGACGCCAAAAATTTTAAAATGACATAAAAAAATAAAAAAAAGATAGTGACTAAAATAAAAGTTGCATGCAGGTCGATATATATATATATTTTTTTTTTCATTGTTTATAAAGAATGCTTTCTAGGCCCCCTTTGACATGTTATTTACCGTCCCTTATTGGTTTGAAGCAAATGGATATACAATAGTTCCGTAACGCATTCTTTATACGGATTATACCCTGACCGTATGTAATGTATTACTACACATAGGCACCATCAGAATAAAATACGACGTGTAGGGGAAAGGGGGAGCGCAAGCTATTCCTATGCTGGTATCTAAACAATATTATTTTGGTGAATAAAGAAATTGAAGTTTATACTTTAATACATTCATGAAACAAACATTATCTATCATAATATTTAATTAATTATAATTTTGTATTTTGTGAAAACTGTGAAAGATAAAAGTAATTTAGATCAAATTTCATAATTCGGGTGAAAGAAGCATGCTGTCAATTTCCCACGGTGATGGAGCGGCTAAACTGAGGCAATGTACTTCTCAATACAGTGCAAATGAGTTGACAGGTGCCAATATCTTGTCAGCCGAATTCACCCTCAAGTCTGTCAAAAATTCCTTTTCTAGCATAATTTTTTTTCTGCAGCTGAAAAACCCCACCAGTGTTTTAGAGATTTTATTTCGAATTTGATAGACCGGGAGTACCGGGTTCGAATCCAGTTCGGGCTCGTCGCTCTAGCCGTTCGAAGCTTTCCGCGGATTTCTCTGAAACTCACCAGAATACTTGCTAGGATACTTCAGAAAGACCGCCTCCATCCAGGAGGAGGAAATCCCAGTGCCAAGCCAGTATCCGTAGAATAGGTTGTCAGCACCATACCACACACTCACTTTAAGAATGCATACGGCTGCCTTCTTTTTATTTTACCCATGTCATAATTACACATTAACTTTGTAACAGAATTTATCACATTCCCCTTTCTATACACTGTCAATCTCTCCCTCTATTTTTTTTTTTTTTTTTTTAAGTTTACAGAACAAAAAGTAGTATTTATAAAGTGCACTAAAATTGCAACAAAAATTTATGAAGTTTAAAAGATATTTCCCATGTTTTCCACTAAAAGTTTGGCAATATGAAAATGTTTAAAGGTTGTTGTTGTTGTTGTTGTTTTTAAGGGGGGGGGGGCGTGAATGAACCACAAGTCAATAATATATATATATATATATATATATATATATATATATATATATATATATATTTAAGAACTGAATTTTAATGTATGTGAAAGATATTCTAAAGTTAAAAAATTCTTATTAACCGAAAGCAATTTATAATATTCGGCATCAGGATGAAATTCAAATAACTACAGGTTCCTGAACCTGAGAATTATTCTTAAATTGTATATAATATCTAGGTTATGATTATTTATTTATTCATATTCAAAATTATAGTTATGTTTTTAACCAAAAACATTCTTTATTTTCTTCTTCTTTCTTTCTTTTTTTTCGTAATAAATGGTACATAGCGACAGTTGTTCTTTAACCCCTTTCGCTCCAGGCTAGCTGTAGTGTAAATGTCTGAAATACCAGATTATAATTTTGAAATAGTATCGTATACTTCCTTTGGACGTATGCACGTACGTCCATGGTATTAATGGCCATTAACACTAGGACGTACGCACGTACGTCCCTGGAGTGGAAGGGGTTAAGTATCAGTGTATAGCTCAAAAGTAATCCATGGGCGGGGAGGGGGGGGGGGAAGAGAGAGAGAAAGAGATGGAGTACAAATATCCTAGACTGTTTTTTATTCTTATTATAAAATCTATCTATATTTCTCACTTTCTTTCCCACAAGAATTATTTATTAATATTGTTTATTATTGTCATTGTTCGATTAAAAAGACTATTTAAAAATAAATAATAATAATAATGATTGTATTCAGGTTGTATGTTTTAATAATTTTTATGTGTAGCCAGAATTACTTTTTTCGAATTTTCTCAAAGAAATTAAAAGAGTAAGTAACACTATTTTGAACCATTTCCATACTTTACACTTCTACCCCCATGCTTTTTTTTTTTTTTTTTTTCATCTTTAAAACAACCGAAAGAAGTTCATATTCCAAATTCACTTTTCCATTATATTTTATTTTTCCTGAATTAGAGAATATTTTTTGAAAGATAAACGATAACGGGTACAAATTCCCCTGCAAATCTGTTATTCTACATTCAGGATAAAAACGTAATTGAAGAAAAAACATGCCTTTCAGGACAGCTGTCGCTTTCTCCTTCCTCCGCACCCGATCTCATGTCGCCTAGATAGATTTATAACTGCAATCGTACAATTTTCTCTTCTTGCATTTATAGGAATACCGACCACCCATTATTTTTAAAAAGAGAAAAGAAAGTGTTTGCCGAAACTTTAACAAGAAAAGACAGGATGACCCATACCATAACAGGACTGATATCTTTCGTCGAAGAAAGCCAAATATCAAAAACACGTTGCGGGGGGTAGCTACTAATGGCATAGAGATCAATGACAACTGTCCGATTTACAACCTTTCGGCCAAAAAAAGAAAAAAAAAAAACTACTGGAGAATGGAGATTTATACAAGATAGTTTTATTAGCATGCTCTCGCAGCAATATGCCCTTTTGGGTGGTTACGATTAGAAACCCTGGATAATCTCAGTAAAGGGTCGCTAGTTACGATAAGCCTTTAGCATTAGCAAAATTCTATCGAATATATTTTGTGTTTAAAAACCGAACATTAAATTTTCGAAATATTTTTTAGTTATAATTTTAATATTTCATGTAAAATAATCATGATTTCTTTAAAGAAAAAAAAAAAAAAAAGTTAGTGGTGCTGAAAATCGTAAGAAAAGAGCACTTGAATTAGCAAAAAGAAATGATCTCGTACGAAAAATAATTCCCAAAATACCAAATTTCATCATTACGAGTTCTTCAAATTCACCGAATACCCATGAAGATAAACAACAGTCATCCTGTTCATCCCCAATAAGAGTAAGTATTGAAAATTAATTAGATAATACATTATTATCTTGCTATAAATGGCATGACTGAATCACCGGATACTTTCGAATTAAGATGTTTTGTTAAATATTTAGAATAAATACCTGACGAATTACCCTGAAACTTCAGGGATGTAAAAAATATGACATTTTCATGTTTTTTCTACAAAGGTTTACAGGGCCACAAAAAAATATTTAAGTTCAATAAGGCTATAATTAAAAATCAGTACAATTGCATTTTCATTTGTCTTAGCATTTTAAGACTATCCAATGTTTGATAGTGATTTTGTACTTTGTTTATCATGCTGCCTACTGGAAATTGTATAAATATTGCAACTGATTTGTGTGCGGGGGTTCACAAGATATTGCCATTGCATTATGGTCTATGATGTAAGCGGAAAAAAAACACCGGAAAAATAGTTCTGTCGTCTTTATAAATGAAAAAAATTGGCTGTTTAATAACTTTTAGTCGATTTACCTTTCATTAATGAATTATAATTTAATAAATTTAAATGAATTTAAAATTTACGAAAGAAGAATCATATTATATATAATCATAAATTGAATATGCAAATATTGATATATATATATATATATATGTATATGAGTGTGTGTAAGCTTAAAGGCAAGAAATAATATATAGTAATAAATCAAATACATATATATATATATATATATTGTATATATATATTGTATATATATTATATATATATATATAAAATACAGCGAAAATGGAGTTATTATTATGTTCGAATTTATGTGTATTAGAAAAAAAAGTTGTGAAGCAATACTCACACTATTTTTTAATTAATTAATTAAAGTAATTTTTTAAATTACTGTTCTGTTACGTAATTCATAGTTTTCTAATAACTTATGAAATTTTTAAAATAGAAAATTCACAGTCAAGGATGTTCATGCCAGCATCAAAAGTCATATTTTAAAGTTTTCTTTTAATGCATGTTTAAGCGAAAGTTTGTTGTATTCTCCCCTTTTAATAAAACTGTAAATTTCAATTACCTTACGTAGTTTTAAAATTAAAATGTTGCAAATTAATAGGGTTTTGTGGGCTTGCGACCAGTGTCATAAGTAATATTTTAAAACTGGTCCGATCTCTCTGCGTTCAATGTTCCTGATATATCGTGTATACAGACTAACACACTAACAGACACTCTACAGACGGACACTATATCAAGTTTGTTATTTTCGGAATCCTCACACCTCAAAACGTGTAAAAAAGTGACAAATCAATATCAAAAATCTTCACGATTACGTAAGTTCCCCTTACCTATAGTATAACTGGAAAATAATAATAATAGATTGGGAAAATGAGACCTTGCAATTGTTTCATCTCACAAAAGTAAAATAAAGCAACAGCAATGTAATAATTAACTAATATTAAAAATTCTATATAATATTATTAAAATTGTTGTGCGTACATATTTTCATATTTATTTAATTTTGCTACTTTTCTTTCTTTCTTTCTTTATATATATATATATAAAGAAAATAAAAACTATGGTACATATATTTTTTCTTTTATTTAAATGAAAAATTAAATGTTAATGTGTTTAATTGTTTTGTTTTAAACAAATTAAAATTATACATGTTTTAATTCGTTATTGAAATTTTTTGAGTTGTTGGGCAGTGACAGTAATTTTATATTAACAACTTTCTATACTTTACCCTGCCATAATTCTTTTATTTTCCCTTTATAAACATACAACATTTTTGGGGAAATTTTCAAGGTTATTTTTTCTTTATTTATTAAAATTTTCAGCATTTCTTTTTTGTAAAATGCTATCTTTTACTTCCGTATTTCATTGATACCTTGATAAATAAAAATTTTCGTTCCTCATATCTGATCACTGTACGTCGCAATATATATATAGCATATTGAACAAATGGATTTCCCTACAAATATGAAAACAAGTTTATAATTTATGATTGACGCATGTTAAATATATATATATTCATTTTTTTTTAAACAGAATTTATTCAAATATTCCCTTATTTATTCACGTAATTATATTGTGTAATGTTGGAAAGTCATTATCTATGCATGATGCATGACTTTAACTTCTTGATACATTATTCTTTTATTTAACTTTAATACAGATTTATCTAACTTAGTCCTGCGCGGGCCACGTAAACTTGACCCGCAAAATGTCCTTACAGCCTCAATCTGGCCCACAAACAGTTTTCAGACTCGGAACTCGCCCCGAATTCATACCTTCTGATTTACATACAACTCAACTCGAGAGTGTAATATAATATTATTAATTTATATTGTATAAGAAACTGAATTAAAATATACTATTACACAAAATACAGTTATATTATTGAACAGATCTTCCAGAGAATCAAAAAATACATAAACAAATTACTAGTTTATACCTCTAATTATGTAAATGAAATTTCAGTAAATAATATAAAAACATTTTAAGTGTATAAAAACTTTAAAAAAAAAAAAAAAAAAAAAAAAACACTGATTCATATTATTTATACAGCATAGCATATAAAATAATTAAAGAATGTACAATGTATGATACATAATTTTCGCATATAAAATTAAACATTCAGTGGTTATATTTTGATAATCGTAATTAAATTCATGAAATTCTTTGTAACGGTAATAATAATAATAATAATAATAAAAATGATATATTTATAACTTATAGTTGATTACCCACTTAGGCTATTTCTTCCCCTACAAAAATGTGAAGAAGTCTTAATACAAATAATACATATCAGCTCTTTTTTCATTACTTAAAAGCTGTATGTTATTTAAAACAATTATATAAGTATCTAAAATAAAGAGTTGACTACACGCCTTTGAATATAGATGTTTATATATTTTGCTTTAATAAATAAATAAATTTATATATATATATAATCTTAAAAATTTAAGAACATTTAAAATGTTTCATAATTATTAATAAAGAATTTCATAGTCTCACAGTGGAGAATCATATTTTATTTTTGATTAATAGAGATTTAATAAATATGCATTTTGGTACAAATAGGTTAGAAATATAAAATAAGTTTAAAGCAACTTCAATTAACATGCTTATAAAATGGCGGCTATAACAGAGATTAAATATTATTATTTTAAAATGTAGTTTTCTTTGGCTAGTATAAATTGATTATTTTAATATTTTTATGAGTAAAATCAAAGAACCTAAAAAGTAAAGTTATTTTGTTATTATTAAACCTAAGCATAATAAAATTAAATTTTATATAATGTAGCACGTCTTATTTAGGTGCTTAACTACAAAACTAACTTGCATTTGGTTTTCTGGTTTTTTTTTTATATTTATTTTATTCATTTTAAAAATTCTATATATTTTAAGCTTTGTGTGTCGAAATCGCATACACTGGCAGATTTTCTTTTGGAAGCTGAGGAGGAAGAGTATGTTAGATATTAATTTTTTTTGGATGAGTAATTCAAATAGAAGGTTATTTATTTATTTTTTATTTGTTTATTTATTTATTTATTTATTTATTTATTTATTTATTTTTTTGCACCAAATTAATTACACTTTTTTTTTTTCTTTTTCAGTCAAATAATTAAATTAAATGTTTATAAAATATACCTTTTTAAGACTGACTAAATTATTATTATTATTTACAAGAGTGAAGAGGGATCATGCCAGTATTCGAACCTGTGACCATTGTGATAACGTCCCAATATTACACCAGCAAGCTAATGTTGTTTGTTATCTAAGCAGCACAATACGCTTCTACGACAGTTTGAAATTATCAGAAATCTATTCTATAAATGATCAAAGATATTTTATGTTTTTTTTCTTTCTTTTTTTATTATTATTGGGATTTTATAAATATGGACGGTTTTTTCTAAATAAAAATTAAAAATATATTGTATCCTATTACAAAAGGAGAAAGAAACATCGGTGGTCTAGGGAACTTAATATTTATTTATTTTTATTAGAACTATTTACTAGAAATTAAAACATAATTTTTCTTTAAATATCAGTTTTTTAAAACTTGTGTACTGAAGGTCAAGTTAGAGACGTAGAATAAAAAAAAGCATACGAAAAAATTAAAAAGCAAAAGGTTCTTAAGTATATATTTTCATTTAATGTAAAAGTTATGAGCATATACAATGATTATTTAAAGCCAAAACAGTAAAAGGGCCAATGAACAGCATATTTTTAATAGCCATATTTGATTTTTCAGATTGCATTTCTTGCTACTATTTGTCCTTGAGATGTGCTGATCCCAGACACACATACAGATCATCAGCATAAGACCTGTTTTTAGGATTTGGAGGGACCTCAAGTTGTGCAAATTTCACAAAAACTCAATTTCCAAAATTCCATTTAAAAACGATTATCTTCTCTACTATATTTCGGTAAGAAAAAGTAAAAACGAAAAATATTTCATTCTTTTACAAATATTGACCGAAGAACTACTCAAAAATTTAAAGCAAAATTCAGAAAATAAAAATAAAAAATCATAATCATAAGGAGGGGGGGGGACGCCGAAAATGAATCGTACTCCGGGCGCCAATTATGCTCGCTACGCCACTGGATACAGTCCCCAAAAATTTACGCACACACACAGACAGACATTTTCTAAAAATCGCCCAGTCGTGTTCTGGACCTTTAAAAACGTGTAAATTCATCGAAAACCGGAAGCCGAAAATTTTTAGGAATCCAATACTTTCTTTTATTGAATATAGAATAAAGTAAAAAAAGGAGAGGGGGAAAGAAATGCAAAATTAGAATCTGTAAATGCATTATAGTTTTTGACTGAAAAGTGTTTAAGAAGTTTGCCAACTAAGTTTGAAATCTACCAAATGTGCCAGTTTGTTTTAACATTGTGTGTGTAGGACTTGGGGGAGGGAGGAAGGTTCCCTCTTACCTCTCGTTAGCAAGCGTTCACAAAAAACGATGAGTTTGCCTTTATCTGCATTTTCCAGAAATTCAAAGAAATCGCCTTATATGAATAACTAGTAAACATGAATTAAAGTCTTCTTTCAAAAAATGAGTGAACTTTTTGTATAAGTTTCATCTACAAAATACTACATATTAAAAATAGTATTAGTCTCTCTCCTACTCTCACTTTTTTAATAGTTTTTAAGATTTATTCAATTTCTTCAGAAATATTAGCGAGAAAAATTGCGTACTTTTTGTAAACTTCTCAAATCTTCGTGGAATTACTAGGTATCAAAATTTGAACATATTTATAAGAAATCAATTTAAAAGGAGTTTATAGGACTATCTAACAGTTTCAAAAGCACGATTTTCTCACTCGTGAATTTAATCTCTGCTATTGTTAATAGCATGTACACGAAAATTTTACTATAGCAAGAAAAATATTTTAGATGATTATTTTAATTTGTTCCAAAATTATATAAACAAAACTTCTTAGTTCAAACCCTTTTCAATTTTAGAATATATATTCAAGAAATATCAATTGATAATGATCTGAAAGTGTTATATCTTGAACCTCAATTAACAGCAATTTTACTATTAATGTTGAATAATAATAATTTAAAAAAATAAATAAATTTTAGAATTCTTTTTTCTTTCACACAAGTATTAAAATATAGGGATGTAGAAATTTTATCTTTTATTTAATCAATTAAGGAAAAATAATAATTACAGCCTTTAATTATGTAAGCAACATATACATCATAAAATTCAATCTTTGATTTATAAATCTTAAACTTCATTAAATGTATATTACAGAACTAAAAATAAATCTTAATAAAAGCTTAAAACAGTTAAAAAAAAAAATAAAATAAATAAATAAATAAATAAATAAAAACTCATCCTTTTAGATAGTACAGTATAGGACCCATTATCCGGAACCCACGGGACCAGAAGAATTCCGGATTTCGGAATTTTCTGGATTTTGGGTCCTTTTCCCATTATTGCTTTCCCTTAATTATAAAACATAACTCAGTAACTGACAGGTACTACTTTACTTCTAGGAGCAACTACTTCACATACAAACAGACATTAAAAAAAAATATATTCGAATTATATTCGAGAGCTCTTAAAACATGCAAATAAATCAAAAACTGGAAGTCAAGATTTTTTGCAAATCTGATACTTTTTTCTGTTAAATTTAGCAGGAAGAAAAAAATAACTATAATGTGTATTTATATACAAACATGTACATTACTGCCACTTGCCATGAGGGGTCATGGTTGCTTCTTTATCAATGCTGCTAAACATTAATACTGTCTCAATCATAAGAGCAGAATGCTTAAGATTTTTCTTTAAAAATTTCCATTTCTTTTTTTAAAGATCTTAATGAGAAGTTGTGTGAAATTTTGCCCTATTCTGCCATGTTGAGAAATTCGTAAATTTCTAATAACTTATGAAATTTTTATATTGGAAAATTCATGGTCCGTGATATTCATGCCACTATCCTAAATTATATTTTAAAAGTAGTCTGACATCGTTACGATGAAAGTATCTCTCAAAATTGACGTTTATGTGAAATTTCCATCCTTACTGCCATGTTAAGAAATTCGTAAATTTCCAATAATTTGCGAAATTTTCAAAGTTGCATATTTATAGTTACTGATGTTCATTCCGGCATCAAAACTGATATTTTAAAACTGGTCTGACATTTTTACAGTAAAAAGTTTCCATTTAATGCAAGTTTAAGTGAAATTTTGTCCTATTCTCCCATGTTAAGAAAATAGTAAATTTCTTATCACTTACGAAGTTTTTTATTTCGAATGTTGTAAATGAATAGGGTTCTTGCCAGTATCGAAAGTAATATTTTAAAACTGGTCTGACCTCTCTGCGATCATTTGTTCGTGAGATATCGTGTAAACAGACTAACAAACTAACGGACTAACATACTAACAGACACCCTACAGACGGACACCATACAAATTTTGTCATTTTCGGATTCCTCACACCTGAAAACGTGTGAAAAAGTAAAAAAAACCGAGGCCGAAAATTTCACGATTACCTAAGTTCCCCATACCTATAGTATGATGGGGAACTAACCGAGATCGAAAATTTTGACGATTACCTAAGTTCCCCATACCTATAGTATGATGGGGAACTAAAACGAGCGAAATTCAGCTCAAAACTGAAAATAATTAAACTCATGAATGCGGTCCTGCGCAACACTGATTTAAAACGACGGAACCTCTAAATGATAGAATTTGTCTCTTAGTAATAAGTTCTCATGCGTATAAAGAAACGTATTGAAAATTTGAGAATAAAAAACCATGCAAAATCAGTGGGTACGCTATTCAGAAGTGTTTGCTAAATAAATTTTTACTACAATTAAATTTATAAGTTATAATTAAGAGTTATAAGTTAATAAGTTTAATTAAGCGTAAAATTAAAAATAATTTTCATGGTAATTGGTTATTTTAGAAAAAGGGAAATTACCTATGAAAGTGTTCACAGAGGATAAGATCTATTTAGAAAAAAAAAAAAAAAAAAAAAAAAAATGTACGTAAAAATGAACTTTTAGTGAGTTTCGCTCGTTTTTAAAAATGAACTTGAACTGAGCGCGTTCATTTCTTTCAGACATGAGTTTGAGCGCGAACTAGCTCGTTTTTTACACAATGAACTTGAGTTTGAACTAGTTCGTTTTTTTCGTGAACTTGCACAACACTGAATGATAGTCATTTAAAAAAATTCTATAGTATGGCACTATATTTTGATTTCTCTCTAAAATTATTATTTCTGAAATAATAAAACAGTTTTCCTATGATGTATTTTTTTTTTTTTTTTTTAATTAATAAAGTAAACTCATAGCGTATTTTAATCAATGGAAATGTCTAGTATTAATGAAATTTACAAATGAATTATATATTAATTATTACTGTTTAGAATATTATAAAAAAAAAAAAAAAAAAAAAAAAAAAAAAAAAACTCTTATTTCACTCCATAAAAGCTCTTAAAAATGACTTTGTGATAAGTTATGTTGACAAACCCCCAAATAATTGTGCAATCAAATGTAAATACCATTACAATCTCTTTTGTATAGCTCTATATCTAGCAACAAAAATTTTATTTTAACTGCAAATAATGTTATAATTAATAATAAAAGAATTCATAGTTATTATAAACTACTTAAACTTCCTTTTAACAATTTCAATTATTCATACATACAATTTTATTTCATACATGGATAATTGATAAGGAATAAATATGATAATTGATATGATAATTTGAAATAAATTTCATAAGTAATATCATATTTATTCTTAAGTGTAACAAATCTCCTATTAAATTTAGAACAGTATAACTGTCGTCTCTAATACATACAACAATAATACTAATAAACTGTTTCTTGATATTCTAAAAAAAAAATTATAACATTACGTGTAAAGATTTTAATATTCATTGCCTTAAAAATATTTACCAACTAGTAAATCACATTAAAAATCTCGGAAATATAAATAATATTCTAAGTTATGACTTTCAAGATCTATTTGAAATATAATATTATCAGACCTCTATCAAATTTTATTAGATCTTTTAACAAATACAAAAGTAAAATTAAACTTCCTTATAACTTTAATGTTGAATATTTCAAAACTCTTGTTAATTTTATTATACATAATAATTATATTCTGCATAATAATCATACATATTTACGAAATGTCGGATTTCCACAAGGGGATGAAGCTCCAGTATTTTAGCTCATCTTTATTACTATGTGAGCAAATTTTATTGTCACAATATAACATTTTACCATTATCCTTTAATCCATTTACATTAGATTATTCTTCTAATTTAACTTTTACTCAACTTACATTTAAAAATAATTCAATTAACTTTTTAGATCTTGAAATTAATTTTAATGATGATAACATTTATAGGGATATTTATGATAAACGATTTTTGTTTTAAAGTAAATTTGTTTACTATTTTAATTCATATCTCCATTTCTCTGTATATGGTAAATTCATTAATAATCACTTATTTCGCATAAGTAATTCATGTTAAAAAAAAAAAAAAAAAAAAAAAAAAATCTATAAATTAATTAATGCTACAGTTAAAATAGGATTCCCTAAAAATTTCGTTTACATTAATACATCAATGATATTGTTTTGGCAAAAAAGTGCAATCATATTATCAAATAATCTGGTGTCTCACTCACACGACTTTCTCTTACCCTGAAATTTAATACTATAAATATGGGTTGAAGATTAAGAGATAAGATAACGAGAACTGTTATGCAAACCTATGTTAAAACAATTCAAATTAGGCTTCGGAAAAGTTTTTTATGATAATGAGTTCTGTGTAAGGGGGGCGGTATCCCCTCTAAACCCCCCCCCCCCGTTTCATTACTGCACCTACATTTATATAGAATTTAAATCTGTTATTAAAATTAAAAGTTCGCTTAAAATTATTCAGACAACTTTCACACGCAACATTCCTTGAAACTTATCAATCTTGATCGAACTTTTCTAGCAACAAACTTATATTAACTTGAAAATACAACTTTTGATCCCCTGAAATTATTCGTTTATAAGGTATTCTAAGAGACAGAGACAAAGATCAAACGTTAAAAACTTCACTTCGGTAATCAGGAAGCCTCAAAACGTGTAAATATACAAAAAACAAGCAATGAATATTTAGCTTTAAAATATATATTATTTGCCATATGTCTATGAGGAATTCATTTAAATTTCTGAGCATGATAAAATCCTTTCCAGTTTCCAGGACATGATAAAATATTATAGTAAAGCACTTCCACTAACAATAAAAGAAATTTTATCATCTAAATATTTGCAGCTATGTGTATCTTTTGAAGATTATGTACAGACCACATGGTGCACCTAAATATAATCCTATAGTGATAACACACGGCACAACCTGAAATAGACTTCCATCAATTTTCAGCTATTCTCGCACTATAATCTAGTTCTTTTGTGTAGTCCTGTAAATGAACAGTGAATGATTTCCCAACCATATTCTACATGAGACATGATTTTACGCATATAGAAAATATGTATTCATTTCATTTGTTTTAGTGCAGTCTATAGCTGTTAAACTCTACTTACTTGCAATTTCCCCCCATAGACGTTATGTATTTGAATTGTCTTGGGCGTCCCTGTACACAAACCATTTGCTTCATCTCAACGAAAAGCTTAGTGTAGCATCCCTATATCATACACATTTAAAATACCAAGTTTGGACTTTCTGCTACCATTTGTTCTTGAGATATGCTGATAACAGACAGACACACACACACACACAGACCAGCCACTAAAAATATGAATTTCGGATTCAGGGGTCCTAAAAAGTGTAAATATAAAAAAAACTCACTTTAGAAAATTTGACCCAAAAACAATACTTTCTCTACCTTAAGGGTAAGACAAATTAAAAAAATAATAAAATATAAAATATAATAATTATAAGATAAAAAAACTTTTTATATACCATGTTTTTAAATTTTCTGATGAATCATTAATAAAATACGCGAGGATAAAAAAAAAATAGTATTTAAGCAATATTTAAGCACGCGGACTCAGTTCAGTAAAATAATAATAATAGTGAAAAAAAAAAAGTTGGTTTTAAAAATAAAATATTACTCCTTTCAGAACAACGTATACTAGCATCGTGAGCTACATTAGCACTTATCAATGTGTATAAAATTTTTAAAGTGATAATGACGTCAATTTTAGTGAGATGCATAATTTTACTTTTTATAATTTTTTAACGTTCACGTTGAATTAAATGTATTTATTTTTATGTCGAAAGAAAATGAACTCGTAATTTTTCTTGGCAACAATTAAATTATAGGTAATATCTTAATGGCTATTTTATTGCTAGTAAGAACTTATTAATTTCATATTTTAATTAATTAAACGAAAATTATTCGAAAATTCGAAAATCTGACTTTGAAATATTGTGTTGTCATGGAGTTCTGAGCTACTCTGAAAGTTTCAAATGTCTAGCTAGTAGTGAAGTTAGTTAAAAATAGATTCCAAGATTTGTACCGGACAAAGAAACAAACAAGAATCGAAGTTAATAAAAACATGGTAAAAAAACTGTGGAAGATGGGTGGGCAGATGTCGGATTAAGGAGCTTGGGTGTTTGTAATTTAGTTGACTGAGAGTGTTGCTGAATTTTTATATATATATCTTTATTTCATATTCTTTCCAGTTTTTCAATTATTCCTAGCATATGTCTTATAACACAATGAACATAAAATTATTTGTTCGTATAAAGGCAAAAAACATAATATTTTTTTATTATTATTTATACAGTTTATTTTTATATTTAGATCTTCAAGTAATTCTTCTCTTTCTTTAGTTAAATAACGGGTGTACCAGAATAAATAGACTATTACTATTTGTATGTGTGCATGGAAATTTTATATTATATATAGACATATCCCAGACAGCACATCGCCTCCCCAGGATATCTTCAAGATGTCTTCTGGATGAAAAGACATCCCAGAAACGTCCTTAAGATGTACTGTGGATAAGTTAAGCCTTACTGTGCTGTTAGGGATGCGTTTTTTATAGATTCCTAATTACAGTGGTAAAATCTGTGCAGCAACTCAAAAGCAAAAATCTCATTGAAACTACAGGATAGTATGAAGAGCAAATATGTACAAAAATTGGCACTTTCCAAGTTCAAAAATGGAGAATCCAGAAGCAAAATATTTCGTCATTTGAAAGGGGTTTTAAGTTGTGACACTGTTTTTACGTGGTGTAATATGATTAGAAAGAGTGACAATATTAAAACATCTCGACTTCCAGACAGTCCACGCATTGTCCGCACCAAAAATCTGATTCAAGAAGTGAAGAGTCGCCTGACACGTAAGAAGAGTATATTCATAAGGAAACTTGCTAGGGAACTGAAAGTATCAAAACCATCTGTACAGCGAATACTTAAAAATGACATTGGATTTGACCTTACAAAAAACGAATACAATCTAAACTCATAGAAACCCAAAAGCAGAAAAGAATCAAATTCGCTAATTGGGTGCGACACAACTTCAGAAAATGTTAGACTAAGAGAATCCTATTTTTAGATGAAAAAAGAATTTTAATCCACTAGACTACTCGATTTAAGATGAATTTGTACAGCAGATGAACTGGGATAAAATAAAATGTTAAAACATACTGATTTCAGAACTAAAACGAGCTGTAAAGAGAATAAGAAAGGACGTAATAATGGAACGTTGTCTCAGTTGGACCAGACGCTTACATCGAATGGCAAACAGCAACGGGGATTATTTACATAAATTAATATGTTGCATTTTGTTTATTATTCTATCTATATTGTCTATGTGTAAAACCAAGTTGGATTTCACTTAAATAAATTTAGTCATACATCAATTTATATCAGTCTATTTTATTCTGGTACACCCGTTACTTCCATAATCATAGTATACTCAATGCTTTTAGTTCTTGTTTCTTCTTACATTTATGCGAAAACAAAGTAAATTAATTTTGGCCAGCACACCTTTCTCATAATAGGAGGGATTGATCTAAGAAAGAACTCAACTGGTTGCTCATCTGTCAACCTGTAAAAACATATTGCCTAAATGAAAATGGAAGTTGAGAAGTGTTTCTCTCAAATTGGACAAAAAGCCAAGACAAAAAAAGAAAAAAGAAAAAAAAAAGTTTCTTAACTAATAATTTAGGTATACTGATAACACAAACAGGAAAATTGTTATAGGTGTATTGTTATTTAAAAACTGAGCCAAACGATTTGTAAACATGGATAAAATAATAAATTAAAGAACTGTTTACAATGAATAATTAAAATCTTCTTCACATAAATATTTTATATTGCAAAAAATAGTTGGGTAGCTGATCATAGCTTTAATTTCCAGCAAGCCAAAATAACATTTATGTTAAACGCATTTCCGAGTTAGATTTCCTATAAAATTTAGTTATCTATCTTGTTGTCTACAGCTTCAAAAGAATTAATTTGATTAAATTATTTTCTTTTTGTAAGAAGAAAAAAAAAAGTACTTAAAAAAGAAAAAATTTCCTCTCTCTCTTCTTTTGTGTGTGTGCGTGTTTCTCTTGTCTCCTGTTTTTTAGTTGTGTTCCCTTCTGATTGGTTTTTGCATGATGCTAGCTTATTATTTGATTGTGTTGCTCCTTCCCCTTTTGGTTTTGTCTTGCTTTCAGTCTTGCTTTCACCATTAATTTTATAATGTGTGAAGAAATTTTTAAATTTAATGTCAGGAAAAAAAAAAGTAATCAACATCAGTAACGCTAAAAGAAATAATAAAATACCAGACAACTGTTTTGATAGCATTTAGCGCACCATCATCAGTCGATAAAGAAAACAAAACAGCTGTTTGCTATTTTATTATTTCCTTTGGTGTTACCGGCACTGATTATTTTTCCTGAATTAACATTTATATATATAAGTATTGTTGCATATATTACCATCAAACTTTGTTTGCGAATGATTTTTACAATGAGGTCGAGTGAGCTCGGGCATCCAAAGATCCAGGTACTATTTGAAAATTATTTTTATAGAATTTTGTCTTTAGATGATTACATCTAAATGGTACATTTAAATGAAACATCTTTTTTGAGCATCTGTATTTATGATCCATACATAAAAAATTTGTATTAAAAAATTTGCTACCTATTTAAACTGGCAGATATATATAATAGATTTAAAATATGTAATAAAATGGGTAAGTTAATAACAATATATGAACCTAGTACAAAAACAATTCTATATTTGTTTAAAAATAATTTTTATTAACATATAATTCTGTGAAAGATACGCTACCGTCACCCTCCACCCAACGCAACGTTTGAATGTATTACCTACCTGTATAAGAAATTCAAAGCTATTATTAAACTTAAAAAAAGAAAAACTATTATGTTGCGGCCATTCCAAAACTTTATTCTATATTTTCCTATATAAATTCATGCAGTACAAATTATTTGTTATTATTTTTCCACTATGAATGTAGACATTTTTCAACTCAGAGAGGTATTACCCGAAATGTCCAGTCCAATGGAAGGGAATTTTAACCGTGCAGATGACATCTTTCCCGCTTTCGGGGAAATTTGCAGTATAGCAGCGCCATCTATCGGCCGATATGCATCCAAATTGAATCATAATAATATCTCATAATGGCCTTTTCATATATCAAGTTTTGTTCCATGATACGAAATAGAACCTGAGATATGCCCTTTCGTTGAATTACAGAAATCGTTTTACAGCAGCGCCACCTGTTAAGCGATCGGTACCAAAAATGACAGGAACTGATTTATGTTAAAATGAAACTACATATAAATTTATATGCAATTCTGTGCATTAGTTCCTGAAATACAGTTGGAACAAAATTTTTGACGTACAGGTACACACAGACAGACATTTTCTAAGAATGGTCAAATTGTACTGTAGACCTCTTAAAACGCGTAATTCCATCGAAAAGTGGAAATCAAAAATTTTTGCGAATCCAGTATTTTCTTCTAATGAATATAGGCGAAATTTAAGAATTATTCAGAAATTTTTCACGCGCACTACTACTTGAAACTTACCAATATTCATCAAACTTTTCAAGTGGCAATCTCATATGAATTTTAAAATACTAAATTTAAATTTCCCGCAATTACATTCCAGAAAAAAAAAAAAAAAAGTTTTCTAGACTAAAAAAAAGAACAAAGAAAAACAAAGAAAGAAAGAAAAAATGGTTGTACTGTATAAATTTCTATTTAAATGTGTTCTAACAGAAATTTTAAATTTTGTTTCGATTAGCAACATAATTTTTGTAGCAATTCTACGAAAAATATTTAGTTTTTCGTACAAAAAACAGTTTTTTACGTACAAATATACAAAATTTATTTTAAAATTTAAAATAATAATAATATATATATACATATATATGTATATTGTTAATCTAATCTAATCTAATATAAGAACAAGAACGAAAATCATGCAGCACACATTGATTATTAACACTTTCCAACTGTACGGAATTGTTGTATCGTATAGCTTTCAATACTCATTGCCTACGTCATCATACAGCAGACAGACAGGAGGACAGAAAAATATACAGATTGACTAACTGAATTTAAAACCATTCATAGACATTGTTGGAAAGTGTTAAATAAGCTTAGCGCAAAAAAAAAAAATATCCATCCGTTAGATTATAATTGTAGCCCTTAATTTATCTGAATATTTTAGTGTATCCCTGTAAATCTGAAGGTTAATCATACCATATTCTATACAAAACATTATTTTAGAATATTAACAATAAATGTGAATTTCTTTATGATTTTTACAGTAGAAAGTTATTTAAATGTGATTTTTTAAAAATGTCTGTCCTAAAACGCAATGCATTGGCATTTTTTTTTTTTTTTTTTTTTTTTTTTTTACTCCATTTTAAATAGAGAACATCCAATAGTAAACTTGAATAACATATATCAATTTCAAGAAATTCCATAAATATTTACGGGAGTTAGAGCGCGGACAGACAGACAGATACACAAATTGAAATCATATTCACACTTAAAAATTATTAGAAATTATTAAAAACGCTTAATGTAAATGAAAGTGCAATTCCAGTAAATTTATATTAATAACTTTTAATGCGGCTGAATATTTTTATGTGGCCCTGTAAATCTAATGTTAATCATACTATATTCTATACAATACATTCTTTTGTGCATATGGATAACATATTTCAATTTCATTAGGCTTGGTGTAAAGTAAAGTTATTAAAATTTGGTTTATGTAAATACCTATCATAGAACTCAATGCTTTGCATTACTTTTGAGTGTCCCTTTACACAAACCATTGGTTGAATTTACTTTATTTTACATATAGGACACATACGATAGTGAACTTGAACAATATATTTCAATTTCATTAATATTTGTGTACAGTAAAGGTATTAAAATACGGTTTATAGAAATGCCTCTTATAGAACACAGTGCTTTAGAATACTTTCGGGTGTCCCTGTACTCAAACCAGTAGAGGTATTCACTCCATTTTCAATAGGGAACGTCCGATAGTGAACTTGAATAACATATTTGACATTCAAGAAATTCAAGAAATATTTACGGGAGTTAAAGCGCGGGCAGACAGACAAACCGATGTCATTAACACTTTTCAACCTTGTTGGAAAGTGTTAATAATATTGTTAAAATTTAGTAAATTTGTTAACAAAATGTCTTTACTTTTTTACTTTTTCTAGATTCAATAAAAGAAAGTATTGGTTTCGTAAAAACTTTCGACTTCTGATTTTCGATGGATTTACACATTTTGAGAGATCTGGAACACGATTTGACCATTTTTAGAAAATTTCTGTCTGTGTATGTGTGTGCAACAAACATTTTGTGGTAACTGTATCTCAGGAACTACTACACAGAGTTTCCCACAAATTCATATGTAGTTGCCCTTTGACACAAATTAGTGCCTGTCCACTTTTGGCGAAAAATGTCCAACAGAGGGTGTTGCCAAGTCGCTTTTTCTAAACTTGTATCATGGCGGTATAGGACAAAATTTTTTATGAATGTGCACAATGAGAATTATTTTTACCGAATCACTGTGAGATAAAAAAGAATTATTGATATTAGTAATATTCAACTAAGAATGGTTGAACCATTGATCTGTGATAATTTAAAACAATATTATCGATCTTTTCATTTTTTACCAAAATACTTTACCAAATAATAATAATAATAATAATAATAATAATAAAGAAATAAATAAAAAACAGAAAAATCTAGTATATGTTGGCTATCACAAAACTTTCTTCTATGTCATTCTGTATAACTGAGCAACTTACTGTTTAACATCTACTAGCATCTCCCAGTGGTCGAAACTCGACCGCTTTTCGTAACAGAATTAAACTGCTTCATAACAGAATTAAACTACTTCGTAACAGAAATAAATTGCTTCACAGCTGCGGCAATTGTTTGTCGATATGCACTCTAACTGAATTAGCAGAGTTTTACTTAATATATTTCTTTAAGTTTGGTACACTGTAAATGTTGAGCCTTTCCTGAAATGAGAGGAAATCGCGACGTGGAAGCGCCCCCTGTTGGGTGATACAGTCCAATAGCTAATCGGTACCATGTCAAACCAAGGTCCAACCAAATATCAAATTCGGTTAAATTAATTCCATTTGTTCATAAAGTACAGTGTTTGAACTCAAAACAAGACAGATATTTTGCAAAAATGGTCGAATTAAGTTTGGAAAATCTCAAAACGGGTAACTTCATCGAAAACCGAAAATCTAAAATTTTTCTAAACCTTATACTTTCTTCTTATATATGTAGAGGAAAGAATAATAAATCCACTTTTTAAAAAATAAGTAGTCAATTTCAGTTAATTGAAATGCAAATAAATCTCAAAAGGTGTAAATTCATCGAAAACCGGAAATCAAAAGTTTTTCCATATCGTCTACTTGCTTCTTATACATGCAGAAGCAAGCAATAAATCCACTTTTTTAAAAATAAGTAGTCAATTTCAGTTAATTGAAACGTAAGGGAAGCTCAAAACGTATAAGTTCAGCGAAAACCAGAAATCGAAATTTTTTCCGTATCGTCTACTTTCTTCTTATACTCGTACATGCAGAAGCTAGTAATAAATCTACTTTTTAAAAAATAGTAGCTGATTTCAGTTAATTGAAATGCAAGGAAATCTCAAAATGTGTTAATTCATTGAAAACCGGAAATCAAAAGTTTTTCTAGACCTTATACTTTCTTCTTATATATGCAAAAGATATGCGCAAACTGAGTGTGACGTCACTGACCGATGTTGGAGCCAAGTAAAAGATTTCCTATGTTAATCGTCCATTGGATATTTTGTAAAAAATTATTAAAAATTGAGGAAAATTACTTCCTGATTTTAATTCCCATATTTGGGTATAGTTACAAATTAGTTATCATGCGCATGTGTTAGATTAAGTTATTTTGCTGTCAAATTGACAAAATTTTAATTTGAAATTTGAAATCTCTACAAACAAAATGGGCATAGGTTTGATATCTGTTTGTCCTTGGCGTTTTGTATATTTGGCGATCAAAAACGTAATGCGAAACGTATGTTTTAAAATAACCATGTTTTTTGAAAGGAATTAAATATGCTCGCCAGATAATTTAGCGATCTTTTATTATTTATTTATTTTCCGCCAAGGACGACAGATAACAAATTTATTCCTTTGAAAGGAATCTCATTCTTTTGTACTGAAATGTTTATGTTTGTAATCGAAAATGGAGGTCTGCCATTTTATTTTTCTAGAGCATTGAAAATTAAAATTTTATGAATTTGACAGAAAAAATCTAACACACGCAGACAGTAACTTATTTAAAACTATACCCAAATATGGGGATTAAAATCGAGAGATAATTTTCCTTAATGTTTAAAATTAAACCAATTAATGTTTAAAATCAATCCAATTAACGATTAACATAGGAAATTTTAGCTTGGCCCCATGGATAGAGCCCCTAAATAAAATAATAGGCCGGCGCATCACCGACATTTTTTTGCCTCCGAAGAGGACAGCCTTCCCGCTTGGCGTCCTTATCGCTTCCCTAATGATTTTAAGAAATTTTGATCTGAAGTTAATCCGGTCAAGATAAGAGCAATAAACAACAATAATATTCTTAAAATCACATTTTTTTCACAGTACATTCTCAGGATGTCATTTTATTCTGAGAATATCCTATGGATGTACTGGAGTAAGATATGTTGTTTGGGCGGTTTCTGTTTCTTTCACAAAATGTCGCCAAAACTTAAATATAGAGTCTGCGAACACTTTATATTCACTTCTTGAATGATTATAGCAGTTTATCGCTAAACAAACTTCCATATCATAGTTTACTTAGCTAAAATTATGAAATATAATAAAACAAGTTACTTTAAAGTAACGTAAGACGATAAAAAAAATGTTTGTCCTTTGTTTATCAGAGAAACTCGCTGGGTACACGTGGCAACCCTAAGGCAACAAAATGCCTGATGCGCCAGTTCGTATATATAGGAGCCTTACCCATGGACGGTTAGTGACGTCATCACATCGCTTGCGTATAGTAAAAAATTCATAAAAAAAAAAAAAAAAAAAAGTAGTCAGTTTCAGTTAATTGGAATGCATTATGTTTTTGCTTAAAAATATGTCTTCAAATTAATTAGATCTTAATAAAATTAAAAAAAAAAAAAAAAAAAAAAAAAATAGAACTCTCATAAATCAAATCCTTTTTTAACTTGCGTTTATTTTGAACAGTATATACTTTTTATCTACCACTCATGCACTCAAATTTCTGCCATTTTAATGGCTGTTTTCTCTTAGGATAAAAGTAGTATAGTGATGAGAGTATAGTGATGCTGTATTATACAAATTACTGTGTCTATAGTTTTATTTGAGTTTTAAGAAATTGCCAGATTTAATAACTTTCTACTTTTAAGTATTTTTTAATGTAAAAGAATACGTGTATGAAAGGGAAAAATGGGGGAAAACGCATAAAAAATGAAAGAATTTTTAAATACTTTCTTGACATCGTAAGAAAATCATTTTTGTATTCTTCACATCTGGTTAATCATACCTTTCGAATGATACCATTTTCAGCCCTCTACTCCCATAATTAATATGTTAAAAAGGGACTACAAATTTCATGCCTATTAATATTTAACCGTGGCCTCCCACAATAAAAATTTTACATATGCAGTTTGGGGGCAATTTTAATTAACAGATGCTAAAATGTAGCCATGTAAAATATCACAATAGTAGCTTCACCTATCGGCCAATATACACCTAAGTTAAGTCAGCGTCCTTTTTCCTAACGGTTATCTCACATATCAAGCTGAGTGCAGTTATATGCTATAGAAATTGAGATTTAGACTTCCTGTTCACGAGATAAATTGCCGTGCAGTAGCGCCCCTTGTTCGCCGATATATAGCCAAATTAAATCAATTTTCCTTTTCTCCACGGAGTTTTCGATAAACAATATTGTTTCACTTCTTTCGTCTTGTCAACGCGCACTTTTTTTCTGCATGTTTTTAAGTTTGTCGTTAAATTAACGAAACTTTTAAAATTTCAATCTTAAATTAAACAATTTCATTAATATAATCTCCAGAGCACGCTTTTATTCTTCCGACTGAGCCGGAAGGACTTGTTTCTACATATCCAAAGTACATTAAACAGCTGTTCAATATAGTTTTATAAATTATTTAATTGACTTACATTTTTGTGTGTAGCGAGAACTACCGCACGCCCTTAACCCTTCCTTTGATTATCCTAGCCACATTGATAAAACATTTTAAACTGTTATTGAATATATATATATATATTTCTTATTATCGACAGAATTTTCGCCCACTCCACTCTTTTAAACTTATTCGACTCATTTTGGATATGGCATGTATATTGAATATAAACTATTTGCACCAAATAATGTATGTAAATTTAGCACACAAAATAATAATAATAATGCATGGCACAACTTAAAATGCATTTTGGACCATTTCAACTAGAGCACTAATACATCCGAATTGTTTTGTGTGGAAAGTAAACACTTTTCGTAACTACCATGTATACTATGTAAAATATGCTTTCGTGGTCAATCGATTTCATTTCTTTGGTGCTGTCTAAAAAAATTGCTTCCTAAACTACACTGACGAAAAAATTCACTCAGAGTCGTAATATATTAAAATAATTTTATATGTCCCTGTACTCGGACAATTCTTCCAATCTCAATAAAAAGCTTCGAACGGCATCTCCATATGATACAGATTTAGAATACCCGATTTGGAATTCCTGCTAAAATCTGTTTTTGAGTTATGCTGATAACAGGCTTACACAGAGACAGACACGTTGACGAACCTGCTTTTCATAATAAGGAGACCTCAAAACATGTATACTGCAAAATCTCACTGTCAAAAATTGACCCCAAAGCAATATTTTCTCCATCATATAAGAGAAATAATAATAATAATTAATTAATAAGAATAAAAATAAAAATAAAAATAAATTTCATAAAGATGTACTTTTTGAAAAATCACCCATTACATCAACTCAAAATATCCATTTTATGAAATTGTTACAGATAAGAGTAATGACCGTCTTTATGGGAAAAATAAAAAGGGAGTAGTCAAGGTAACCAAACTGCCTTGTTGGACATAAACACTGAGATACTTCCTATCGGTTATTAGCTGAGTTGAGAAACAAACGCTTCTTCCGCGTTCAATTTTTTTTTTCTTAACTGGCTTTGTATTTTGCCAGTCACGTGTTAAGCGTTCAATATAACAAGCACGAAATCACATTCTAACTCGGAACATTAATGCATTACTCTTTACACAAAGTAAAGGAAAACAAAAATATTTTAAGAAATTTTATTTAATGTCATTCTTTTTCCTCGTGTTGAAATAAAATTCTCGTATTTAAAATGCGTAGAATATTTTCTATTTCCTGCTTTGATTTATTCAGCTCCTGTTTATGGGTTAAATAGGTTTAATGTCCAACTAGATCGTGTACGGTACGCAACAGCCATTTGGCGACGATCTGAAATTCTAGAGGTGGTCCGGAGACATGTTATCTCAATTTTGATCATCCGCGAAGGATATGTTTTATGGGAAAGAAAATAATAAATAGAAATAACATTAAAGAATTTATATGAAGCTTATTTAAAATTTAAAAATAATTTAAACATAATTAAATGTTAGGATGTGTAATACACTAGACACATACATGATACTTCCAAAATATCCTTTTAATGTCTCGTGGAAATGGAGCGATAGACGAGTGTTTGTATGCATATAATGTAATTTCATAAAATTATCTATGCATAAATAGGGCAAAACAATAAAATCTCACAGAATAAACCAAAAAAAAAGGGGGGGGGGGAGAAAAAAACACGTAACAGAGGAGGATTACATATACTATACTAGTTCTCATAATTATAGGGACACCAGTTTTTCTACTGGAACTGAACACTGCAAACTGTTATTGAAATAAATATATTTAACATATTTTTTATTAATTTTCCCTACATTAATAGACGACATTTATAAAGTTTTATCGTTTTTTTTTTTTTTTAAATGCTTTTATGCTTTTTTTTTTTTTTTTTTTTAAGTTTTATGTTTCTTTTTAAGTTTTATGCTTTTTTTTAAGTTTTATGTGTTATGTTGCTTTTAAGTTTTATGTTTTTTTGTCATAGTTTTATGTCATAGTTTGCTCCACACGAAATGAAGATTAACAATAAACTCTAATTTTCGTAAAGATGAGGGTAAATCAGATGATTTGCTCATCTCAAAATACCCTCAATGCTAATTTTTTATCACAACCGTTAAAGAAATTTCCTCCTTTTTTTTTCCGCAGTAGTTTTGCAACAAGCGGAATGAAGGCTTCTTCTGAACTTTCCTGAAAATGAAGAAAATTCAATTTGAATTGTCATCTAAAAGAACCCAAGTCTTAAATATTTATTAAAATCGTTCGTGCAGATTGAGTGAAGGTTAACACAGCAATGAACACTTTTTTCTCCAGAATGTCAGATAAGTTTCTCAAAAGAAAAGAAAAAGAAAAAAACAGAAAGAAACTTAATTCGACGTTTTTATTAAAGTTGTTCGATTTATTTCTGTAAAAATCAAGTTTCTTTCATATTTTATAGTGGGCAGAAACGAGTATAATATGAACGCTATTTTCGTGAAGATGACGATAAATCAAACGGATTTGTCAGCTCAAAAAACAATTAAATCTAAGTTTTTATCAAAATCGTTAGAAAAAGCCAAAAGTTTCAGTCGGGTTTGTCGTATCAAACTTCTCTTATTTCTAAGTTTTTATCAATATCATTTGATCCATTCTCGATAGAACTCGGAATAAACCAGATTTCTGCCACACTTTTCAGCGGTTGGAGTGAGGCTAACCATAAACGCTAATTCTCCTAATGATGAGGATATGTGGGTTTGTTTTCTCAAAAAATCATTAACTTTAAGTGAAAGAAACTAATTTAAACTGCCATTTCTTAGTAAACCCAAATTCTCTTGTATTTTTCAACCAGCGGCTGATGGATTAGCATCGAGTGCGAGTTTTCCTGAAGATGAGTATAAGTCCAGTCGCTTTTTCACACCATAAAACCGTTACCTCTATCTTTCGTCATGATATCTGTTTTCGAGTAAACCCAATTTCTTCCATATTTTGCCACACGAAGGTAAAGGGTTAAAAGAAAACGCGAAATTTGCTAATATGAGAACGAAATTAATCGTTTTCATTTCAAAACACCCTTAACCCCAAACTTTCATTAAAATCTTTTTATTTATATCCGAGTAAACCCAATTTCTGCCTTATTTTGCAGACAGCCAACGCAAGATTTCCTGAAAATGAGGATAACTCTAATTAATTTTTCATCCCAAACATTTCTTAACTCCAAATGTTCATCAAAATCGTTATACCCACTTCCAAATAAACTCAATTTCTTCCATATTTATCAATTAACATATAAAAGGTTAACAGAAAACCAGAATTTTTATGAAGATAACGATAAGTCTAATCGATCTTTTAACTCAAAAAAAAAAACACTTAATCTCAAACGTTCATCAAAATCTTTATTTCCATTTTCGAGAAAATAAATTTTTGCCATATTTTGCAAACGGCAGTTAAAGGATTAACAATAAAGGCGAATTGTTATGAAGATGAGAATATGTCTAATTGTTTTTGTACCCCCCCCCCCCCCACACACACACAAAATAATAATAATAATAATAATAATAATAATAATAATAATAAAATAAAATAAACGCTTTTTAAAATTATTAAATTTATTTCTTAGTAAACTCAATTTCTACTCATACTTTTCAACCGGCTGATAAAGGGTTAAAACAGAGCGGGGAATTTTCCTGAAGATGAGAAAAAGTTTAATTGATTCTGCACCTCAAAAGAGTCTCAATTCCAAACTTTTAACTGAATCATTATATCAATTTCCGAGTAAACCAAATTTCTGCCACATCATGCAATTGACCGATAAAGGGTTAACAGCGAATGCGAATTTTCGTTGAAATTTCATAAGGGGTTTTTCACATGCTTCCTAATTAATTCGAAGATCCAATTATTACAACCACGCTCCAAAAGTACTTTTTTGTGAAAAACCTCTTATAAGCTTGTAACTCTAACATATTTCTGTTTATTCACTAAAATTTGTAAGATCATAAAAGTTTCTTTTTTCTTTCTTTCTTTTTTTTCTTTTACAAAAAAGAACTTTTGCAAAGTGGTTGTAATAATTGGATCTTCATATTAATTAGCGGCATATGAAAAACCCTTAACCCTTTATGAAATTTCAACTCTGGAAAATACCTAAAATCTAGTTCGTTCTTTTGCCGACAATTTGCTTAATTTTTACTCTATTCAAAAGAACTTTTGACAAAAGTTGCCCAATATATCCAGCTTTCAACCTAAGTAATAAAAATTTTTCTATCTTTCGCTCATGCGCAGTGAAAACATTTTTCATAAAAATACCCATATTTCAGGAAATATTTAAGATATTTGTATTCCAATTGCCGTATATTGTTTCAAAAGTGTTTTTTCAATTTTTCTGAAGTTAGAATATTTTTCGTCACACAAATTCATCCACAAATTGCACTGGGTCTATATTAACATATCTTAAAGTTACAGATCATTTTCTTTACGTAACGATACAGGGTGATTGCAAGCATTATTGATTTTGCTCAATTTGTTTCCAGCCTCCTAAATATTGTCGTAACCTAATCTTTCCTGAAAAACAGGAGGAAGACCTTCTTCTTTACATATCCAGTGTTTAAAAGCATTTCATCTAGAGATAAGTCTTTAAATTGAAAAAACTGATCGTTTGTAAATCTTGCTAAACTTTTGAACAGGTAGGGCTGGGCGATTGACATTTCTTAAATCGATATATCGTTCATCTTAAATACCGATATAAGGATATATCGATTTAATGTAGCGTTACCAACTGTAGAGATTAGTCCCTACACGTAAGGACTAAAAAAAAAAAAAATCGACCGAGACAGGGATTGAACTGAAAACCTTCTTGCCTCAAATCAAACAATCTGGCACTGTACCACGCTTTTTTGCCCACTAATTAAATTTCGAGCATTTTGATAAAAGGAATTAAATTTTCTAAGGTTTTATCTTGGCCTATGGGTGAGTTGTTGCACAAAATTTGCCCTTTATCCTATGTTTTCGACCACACTCTTTAATTTAATCTTAGTTTAATGTCAATAGGAATTTTACTGATTCATACTTCCCTTGTAAGTGGATGTATGGTAGCTCCAAATTTTTGTGCAACTTAAATTCAATCGCAAAGTAGAAAACTTAAAAAAAAAGGTTGAACCATTTTATGATACTGCTTATAATATTACTCCATATACAGTTGGCAGCAAAAGTATTTGAGCGCTAGCAATAATGCCTATATATATATATATATAAAAGTACTCTTTATACTGCTTTGTTAAATAAATCCTTTACGAGTCATTTTCTCAAACATTCAAGAATTTTATCCTAGTTGATATTACTATTACAGAAAATTGTTTTTTAGTTTCACAATATTCCTTACTGTTATTTCGTACATTTATAGAAAAATTTATCATATACTGAAAAGTATTTATTATATCCTTATGTTCTAAAACGGGACGACAGTGCCATTTGTATACTGATGTGTACAAAATGCGAATAAGCACTAATTTATATCAAGGTGCAAGTAAGTAAAACTTTTTAGGAAATTCTGTGCATTATTTTTCGCGCTAAATTCGTTGGAAATTTTTTTTTCATACTCAAGCAGATGGATAATTTCTAAAAATGGTCAAAACGTTCTTTAGACTTCTGGAAACGTGTAAATTCATTGAAAACCAGAAGATAAAAAATTTTAAGGGGACTTTCTTGTAATGAATACCTACAGAAGAACGCAAAAACGCGAAAATCAACAATGAACCATAAAAAAATTATATTAGTTTGATAAAATTAAATTTTTTCCTTGAAATTATTATTTTTATCACAGAAATATTTCCCATTGACTCGTGATGTGACATTTCGTGAGTAACCTTTAGAACATAGGAAGCACCCCAATTTATTTATTTAATTTTTTACTAATTGATAAATTCAGAATTTTATTATTTCTTATTATTTTTAATGCATTAAAATATTTACATTCTCCACTTACATGCAAACGAATTACAAAATGGCTTCACACAAGATATTAAATTTCTATGGTGCTTTGAATCTCCTAATATATGTAAAACTTAATTAAAATTTTATAAAATATAATTTCTTTCAAAATTCGCGAGATTTTCTTTTTTTATTGAAGTTTAAAATTTTTACTTATGTTAGATTAAATTACATCAAGACAAATTACAAAAAGACTAATAATTGGCTTAGTGTAAGAAAGAAAATTAGTAATAGAAGGCAAAACAGTTTGGTACACTTGAAGACAAAAAAAAAAAAAAAAAAAGCATCAACTTTTATCATATTCAAATTTATTTTTTAATACCCGTACTATATACTGTTAAGTAATTGATTTTAAAATAGATAGAAATCAGATAATTAAATGTTAGAATAATCATATCTAAGATGACGCTGTTGTTTGAATTAATTTATTTTTGACAATATGACAATGTCATAGTCTTTACTGAAATTAATAAATTTAATGAAAGAATATTATTAATTACAGGAAATATTAATAAAGAATAGTTAATTATTCACTTATCTAATAAACAAAAACTGGAGTATCTTATTTTTTAATTATAGGAACAGGAACCATAATAAAAATAGTCGATGAAAATACTAATATCGATAAAGTAAATCTCCAGTAATCAAACGAATTTCGAATGAATGAATGAATAGATCTCATTTCTCGGTTTTCATTTCGTTACTACGCATGCGTTCCTAAAACCGTAATCCATTCGAAAGAATGCTTCACGGAGCTCCGTGGAATGCTTCCTCGGGTCGGGTCTTAAACCGATATTCTCTTCCCAGTACGCTTGCGCAACACTAAATCAAAACGGCTACTCTCTTGATTCTTTGGGGTTTGATTGAGTAAAGATTTTCATGATTTAGCTGTTTATGACTGGACTGCGCATGCTTTACACTAAACCTTTATCCGACTGAATGAATATCCATCTGGCATTATTCCAGCTTACTGAATCGGTTTAGCCTGGTATCAGAAGTTCGAGTTTTTTTATGTTTCTGCATCGATATTTCACGGAAGATGAAATATTTAAATCGAATAAACGATATTAGCGTTAAATCGATATTTGATTTTACATCGATATAAAACCCAGTTCTAAACAGGAGGTAGTTATTCCTTTTCAAGTAAAACCAATTTCCGCCATATGTTGCAGCTGGCTGATAAAGGGTTAACAGCGAATATAAATTTTCCTGAAGATGAGAATATGTCTAATTGATTTTGTACCCTCCCTCCCCCCCCCCCCAAATAAATGTCATTCAAAACTTTCTTTAAAATCATTACATCCCTTTCCGAGTAAAACCAATTTCTACCGTAATATGCAACCGGCTGATAAAAGGTTGAAAGAGAGCAGGAATTTTCCTGAAAATGAAAAAAAGTCTAATCGATTTTGCACCTCAAAAAACACTAATTCCAAACTTTCAAAAGAATCATTATACCCATTCCCCAATAATCCCTATTTCTGCCAATTCGTGCAACTGGCCGATAAAGAATTAACAGCGAACGCGAATTTTCCTGAAGAAGACGATATGTCTAATAGATTTATTTCTACAAAAAACTCTCAACCCCAAACTTTCATCAAAACAGTTATATTCCTTTTCGAGTAAAACCAATTTCTGCCATATGTTACAACTGGTCGATAAAGGGCTAACAGCGAATGCGAATTTTCTTGAAGAAATTGAGATATGTCCGATCGATTTAGCTCCCTAAAAAAAAACTTAATTCCAAACTTTCATCAAAATCATTATATCCATTTCCGAGTAAACCCAATTTTTGCTATATGTTGCAACTGGCCGATTAATGATTATCAGCGAACGCAAATTTTCCTGAAGATGAGGATAAACCCAATCGTTTTTCCGACCCGAAAATACCCTTACCCCAAAGTTTCATCAAAATCGTTAGAGTCGTTCCCGAGATCCCCAGGACAAATATATAAGAATTCACGTGATTTACTCGCGTTTAATATTAAAAAAAGGATGATAAAAATTGTGAACTTAATACATTTTAATATCCCAATAACATCAAATTTTTGGAATATTTTTATTTATTTATTTATTTATTTTTATTTTTTATTTATTTATTTATTTATTTTTATTTTTTATTTATTTATTTACTTATTTTTTATATATTTATTTTTATTTTTATTTTATTTATTTATTTATTTTTTTTTTTTTTGAATGCGCATTTAATTTTTAAAAAATGAATTTTTTAAAAATCTCTACTACATTTCTATATATTTTCCTTTCTGCTAGATTAAAAACAATTACAAATGTGTATTACAGAAGTTTGCACATGGTATTTTTGGATATAATTAATATCGTATTTTTTTATAGTTTTTTTTTTATGAATTACGTATAATAGTGTAAAACAATGGAACTTAACATTTCTTCATATAATTTTTATTTTTAAAATTAAAAATAAAAACGTGAAGGCTAATTTCATGCGCAGGTTCATGAAATACACAATAAAGTACACATACATAAACTTGCATGTTGGACCCATCTCAAAACTTTCTTCTATATTTTCCTACACAAGCTCACGCAGTGCAAATTATTTATTAAAGTTATTATTTATCAAAACTATTTTCCAATGAAAGCAAAAGATATACTGTGAAATATATTTATCATAACATAATAAAAAGTTTTAAGAAATGGACTTAACTTTTCTTTCATTTCTTTTCTTTAATTTTTGCATTAAAATACGACTGAAAAATCTATACTAACTTAAAAGTTTTAAATTTTACTGACTTGATAATATAGTTAATTCAGATTATGAAATTATAGCTCCGAGAATCTTCAGATTTAATGCTCAGATTAAATGCCACTAGAGATCCAGAAATTCTTCTCTCGTAAGTGGTAGACGGGAGGTGCAGGATTTTATCCCAGTCGCACTCGCCGGTCTATTCATTCGACATTTTTCATGGTTGTCTCCGAAACTCAAGGGAATACAAACTAGGACCCCTTAAAAAGACCCTACAATAACCACTTTATTCAGGCCTATTTCCCTAGCTCAGTCGATCTGCTTTAAACACCAACACCTTTAATGTTAAATTAGACAAACAGAAAGGGTTACGTGACCCGCCAGCTTATGTTTGATTACATTTTAACCAACGACATCTTAGACTTTTTGCTTCCGTGTTTGGATTGCCATGTGTTTTTCGGAGGGAAAAAACAGTTTGACCTGTAAACTTCTACGCCTGGAGCAAGCTTAATGTTGATGGTTTCTGGAGAAATCTTCACGAAGAAACATTTGTTTGAAGAGAAGCTGTCATTTTCTTCTCAAAACTTGCATAAAGTGAAAGGATTTCACTGATTATAAGTACATAATTATTACATACCATTAAATCGGAAAAAATACGTGTTTCAAGATATGCCAACTCCAGAGCATTGTTGTCGAGGATATATATATTATTCTTAAATAAACTAGTTGCTCTCTTCGTCAGAGACTGGGAATACCTTTTCTGACTGAAAGCGGAAGTTATTTAACGACTCAATTTTATCTTTCTTCCGTTTAAATTATTCATTGCGAACGTTTCTTAAAAGCTGTTTACATCGGTAAATTGTTTCCAAAATCTTTTGACCGCATTTTATTTCACAGCGTAAAAAAGATTAACGATGTTCTTGCCACTAATTTTATTTCTCAAGAGAAAATAAAACTTTTATGATTTTTAACATAAACATTTGATGATTTCGCTACATAAATGTGCATATTTGACTGGAGAACACACTCATCTATTCATAATTCTTCGATATTTTTGATAGGCTATTTAATAAATTTTTGTATTATAAAAATCACACCTTTCCTTAAAAAAACAAAATAAAACAAATCGTTACAGTTACCATTGAGATAACAAAACTCGTAGAAGCACGTTTTTCCAATCAAATGCTTTACAACAGTGTATTTTTACAGATTAAATTATCCCATTGCATTCAGTTTTGTCTTTAATTATATTAAAAATTATGTAAAAAGTACAGAGTTAAAATTCGATCCTAAACAGAATTTAATTTTGGACAAGTGACCTATTTTTTTAACTGCTGGACATCCAGAGTGAAATAATTCCGTCTTTAGATAAAGCTCTACCACTATTTTGACTTCCTTATACAAAGTATAAGGTGCATTTTTTTTAAATAAGTATTCAGCCTTTAGATAGAGCCCGTAATGTTATTGTTGTGAAAGTTGTCGACACTTTAGCGTGTAGAAACTTATTCTTAATAACGGAAATAGGTTCTAGTCGACGAATGCACTTCATTTAATAAATACACAGCCTGTAGATAGAGCTTGTAATCATACTGAGAAAAAAAAAAAATGTCAGAGCGTGTAGAAAGTATTTCTTAAAGACACAAGCAATTTCTAGTCGACGAATACACTTTATTTAATGAATATTCAGCGCTTAGATAGGACCCGTAAGGGTATTGTTATGAAAGTTGGTGACATTTTTGTGTGCAGAAAATAATTCTTAAAGACATAAGCAGGTTCTATTCGACGAATGCACTTCATTTAAAATGAACATTCAGTCCGTAGATAGAGCTTGTAATGATATTGATAAAAAACGTTGTCCACGTTTTAGTGTGTAGAAAGTAATTCTTAAAGAAATAAGTAGGTTCTAGTTTACGAATGCACTTTATTTAATTAATACTCAGTAAACAGTTAAATAAATCTCTTTTTTGTGCTATAAAAATTAATATTCTTGAAACAATCTAATGAAATGGCCGTCATTTTTACTACAGAAATCAAATATACATTGTTAAATACAGTCGGCAGCAAAAGTGTCCGAGCATTAGCAAAAATTCTTATATAAAAAAAGTACACTTAATACTGTTTTGTTAAATAAATTCTTGTCGATCTGGTTCTTAGACTGACTAAGAACAGGATTTTGTATAGGAATTTTTGCTAGTGCTCGGATACTTTTGCTGCTGACTGTACACTGTAGAGCATAAATTTCTCTAAATCAGGGACAAACAAATATTTCGAAGTCTGAATGGAATTTGCATTCATCGAGAGTACTGTTAGTGGTTTATGGAATTTTCAAGCTAGTTCTGCGGGAGAAACCAATGCATCATTACAAAATTTCCAGAACTAGATTCCTATTGAGGTCAGAGTTTCCAAATTTTGTGAATACCTTATTACTATTTTTCGCCATATTTGAATGCCTGATTTCACGCAAAGTCGAATCCCGCCTTCGTAGAAATGAAAAAGCCTTAATCTGTTTCCACATTTACTGTAATATCGTATAGAAAGTAGCACGTAAAGGTATAAGCAAGTTCTAGTATACTATCATGAACAAGTACTCTTTTCTTTTCTTTTTTTTTTTTTTTAATAGTCTTATGAGTCATTTATAGAACTTTCAAAGAATTTAGTTCTGTGCTATAAACCAATGGATTTTTCTAGAATTCTTATTGATGTTAGAGATTTCAAACTTTGGAAACCCTAAACTACAAAGGCCAAGTCTCCAGATTCGACGCTGAATCACCAAATTTGATGCCAAGACCAAATATCTACACTGGCTGCTAATTTGCAGTTTGGCGAGATTAGCGATAAAATTGTGTGGCAAATATTGTTTCAAGATAACCAGAAAAATTTTGTCTATTTTAACTGAGTTAATTATTTTTTTGAAATTTATCGTTTCTCGCCATTAATTTTTGCCAAAGAGAACACTGGGCCATCTATACTCGAACCATTTTCATTGTAATCTAAGCTGTGCATTTGCCAATGAGAAATTTTGTAATAAGCCGTGGAGTACTATTCCTGAAAAAAAAAACTGTTATATTTTTCTCTTATATATCTACATTTTATGTTATGTGTGTTTCATATAAGACTAAATTAAAGTGCATAACGCAGTGTGCATATACTTATTGTCAATATACAGGGCTACTCAAAATTAAGGCAAATGTTCTTTTCTATTGAATGTAATTGATGGAACTGTTTTGCTACATTTTACTATGTCGACGAACACTGCTCAGGAAGGAAAACTAATTTTTCACACCCATACTGTAAATAAAGTATTTTTTGAAGTTATATTTCTTCCTCTGTTTATTATTATTATTATTATTATTATTATCACGTTTTGAGGTAATTTGAATATGAAAGTCCAATTTTTAGAGATTGATCTGTATACATATTGTTAAGAGCGTAACTTTTAAACAAATGACTGCAGAAAATTCAAATTTGGTACCTTGAAGTTGGTATTAGCTTGCCACTTGAAAAATTATGTAGAATTATAATTGAACGAGGGGCGGAGAGGGCGGCAGCCCCTCATACAAAATTATATGTCAAATAAAACTGTTTCTAAACCTTTTTTTTTTTTTTTTCAAAGTAAATTGAACTTTATTATCTCACCTTACTGATCTTGCGATTTAATGTGCAACCTATTTTTATAGTATTGAAATGTTGGCTAAGAGAAACTCGTGTGAGTGACACACCAGATTATTTTGTTCAGAAATGAATATCCTCAAAATCGCAGAGTCCGTCAACATTTCTATGTTCCGAAGAAAATTTCCTATTTCCTTAAATAACCGGAATATTAAATATCCATACAATTCTTGCAATATACACTGTTGAAAATTTCTGTAAATTTAATGTAAATATTTATCCAGAGTCCTGTAAATTTACAGCAATTCATAGTTAAAAGTGAATAATCGAGATTCTCAATCTTTATTCTGTATTTTTACTTATTTTTATTATTTAATTTTTTAATTAAAATTAAAAATGACTGTTTCTACTTTAAAAAAAGCATTCTAAGTCCAAAATGTGTTCTCACCAATAATTAATTAAATTTAATATTAGTTATTAAAAAGGATGTATAAAATAAGTTTTTTAACATCTCCGTTTATTTTTCTCTGTAATTTTACGTGAGACTAAAGATAATAGATTACACAGAGTTTTCTGTTGAAATTTTTAACAGTGTATACAGAAGTCATTGGGGGTTCATTAGAAATCTCTATCATCTCTATCGGAATTTATGCTTCAACAATAGTTATGTTATCATGCATAAATAACGGTTGTTTTTCCAGTTGATTGATAAGTTTGTGAAAGCATGAAAATATTTCTAATCGCAAAATATTTCCTTAAATTCTTTGATAGTATTTCTACACCCTCCAATGCACTCATATGTTAACATTTTTAGCAATTCTTATTGTGATAATTTTATTTATATTTCTCATTGTAAATTTATCACTAATAGCTCGTATAGTTTTGAAAATTTATCCTCGTGACACAGAATTTTTCGTACTTGCCTGCTTCCATAGGGAAAATCTTGAAAAATAATGGTTGCCGAGTAACGATTAAAGGACCATTTCAATTTTTATAATGTTCTATAGAATTTTATTTCCAGGAAGTTATTTTCAGATCCCTATACTCGCTATTAAACGGTGGCACGTGATCTGAAATACTGCTCGTGCATCGGTACGGTAATAGGTGGACTGTGATCGATCACGATCAAGCAGAGTTTAATGGGGTTCAACGCTTTCTTCCGTAGAACATGCACACACGAAATACTCCCATGCATGTTCATATCGGTTTGTAGCGATTAAACGGTTGAATGGATACAAATACTAATCATAAATGCATGCTAAAAGTAATAGGTTTTTAAGAATGCTCATACATTGTTTTTCTTTTTTTTCTTTTTTTTTTTCCTGGCATATATTGATTTCTCCGCTCAATCAATATTCATGAAAATTTTTATATATCTTAAATGTATTAAATTTTCCCAATGACTGGTAAGTCGAAAAAAATATAGTAACTTAGATGGCACATAATTTACTAGGCCTTCATTTATATTTTAATCCAGCTGTTGTTCTTTACTTATTCGCTCAAGATAGGTAGCCGACTAGTTGTTCACTTCTAATTCTAGGAACAGGAAAAACCCACCAACGAGCATTGCAAATTTTCCGTTATAGGAACCTTAAAACGTTGGAGGAAGATTTGTTCATTCTTGCGAAAGCCCCGAGGAGGGTCAGAAGACCTAAGGTTCTCAGGGGAACAGAGGACCTTATAAATTTTAAACCTTGCAATTAATAAAATTCAGAGTAATTTTATATGTGCGTATTTCTGCACACCGGATACGTGAAGTTGGATTGATTACTGAGAGAACAAAAGAAGCACTTCTAATTCCAAGGGTCATCAGGGAACCTATTATTAGTTATGTTTCTGTTCCTCTAAAATGTCCATACTAGACTTGACAATAACCACGAGAGCGGTAAAATAACGGTCCTGACTGAGAAAAGAGAACTGTGAATATTCGAGCACGATACGGAATGATAGTTTTAAATACCAATATGTCTTATATTAAAAAAGTAAAAATGGTAAAATGTCATTATGAAAAACATAAATAAGCATAAATAAGCTTAATTATGTTTGTGCATAAATAAGCTTCCTAAAGTGTCTCATACTTTAACGCCAATGCCACTGTATGTTTAAATAGGCAGCTACTTAATTTCCTATCCTCTTAATACACCACCACTCCCAGCCCCAAGAACTAGCCAATTATGTTATTAGATACTGAAGATGTATTTTGTAATTTTAATTGATATTTTGAAATTTTCCTTAAATATTAAAAAAAAATAATACAAAAGAGAGAAACAAAAAATGGGGTTCTTTCTTTCTTTTCTGGGTAATGTCAACAAAATTTGAATCTCTTATGATCATAACAGTCGTAGCTTCACACTTGTTTAAAATTACTTGTCTTTTCACTGTTTTAAAATTATTTATCTGGTACTTCTTGAAACGACTCACTTGAAATATTTTTTCCGTAGTGATTTTGGGATGAAAACAGTCAATTTTTTCGTGGTAATTTGTGGCTCTGGGTGATGTTAATAAGCTATTACCCCTTATAGCACTGATCATCCTCAAGATGCGCCTTGCTCCGCAGAGCTTCATCCAGATGTCCAGGGGAGAAGATGCTGTAAGAGTACTGTATTTACTTTTACATGTATTTATAAATCTAAAAGAGTGTAAAACAGCCCGACCCGATGTTCTCTCCTCTTGGCTTGCAATTGGCATGTTCGGGACAATATACAGCGAATGCAATAAACTACTTTTTTTTTTTTTTTTTTTTTTTTTTTTTTTTTTAAGCTCAAACACACACATAAAAAAGACACGAATTTTAAATACTTTTAGCAGTCATAGAAATAAAAAATTGACTTTTAGAAAATTTATGGTTGAATATAACTAAAATTTGGATGTGAGAACTAATTTAATAGATTTATTGACTGTTTCTTTGAAAACACCGAAATATTTTACAGGCATGTCATGTTTGACTTTGATTCAATAGTTTCTAGAGTACGCAAGCGTTTTGATAGTGTCAGTCAAAGGCATACCAGGTGAAAATTACATTTTTTCAATGCAATCGTTTGTCGAAAAAATTAATCTATCTATTAATCTATCTAATTAATGGATCAATCTGGGTTTTTTTTTTCTCTGTGATAAAAAAAATCTTTTATCATAAATTATTTTTAATTTTTCAACAATATATATTGTTTAAATTTTGCATTGAATATTGTAGGTATTTTAATCATGATCTGTGCAAAGTTAGAAATACAGAAAAACGATTTAAAGTGAGAAAGATTTAACTTTTTAACCCCTTACCTGCCAACGAAAATTTAGGAGATTCGCTTCAAGTTGCTACCATTCTCCTTCAACTCTGAAATAAATAAATTTTTCGAAAACACAATCAAGATCACTTTCAAGACTATTTTATTACATTGTCAAACCTTGTCAGTAGTTTCATAATACAAAGGATCGTACTTCGGAAAAACGTATCTATACGCCCGGGGTAGTTAAGGGGTTAAGGTTATTCTATGTATGTATTCTTTGAAAAATTGTTGATTTTACTGTGCATTTAATGTTCCCTTATATTTTTCTGCACTTGTATGTTTTGCGCTAGTATTTTAATAAATTTCAAGTCAATAGCATTTGATAAATATTTTTTCTCCTGGTTTCTTAAAGGTATCGGCATGGACGATTCCTTCGTCTTATTGGCTGCTTGGCGGAGAACGGATTCGAAACTGAGCGTCGTGGATCGACTCGGCGAAACGTACGCAGAAGCCGCCGTTTCAGTGACCATCACTTCCCTGACCAACTTCATCAGTTTCTGGATCGGTGCCATCACCCCTTTTCCTTCGGTCCGTATCTTTTGCATCTACACAGCCACCGCAGTGCTCTTCACCTATATATACCAGGTGACGTTCTTCGGTGGTTGCATGGCGATCTCCGGAATAGCTGAGAAGAGAAGACTACACGCCATGTTTTGCGTGCCCACGATGCCCAAATCATTAGCCGGTCAGTATATTTATTTTATTTTTATTTACTTATCTAAATGAATTGTAATAGACTAAAATTTATTAGACTTGTATAGGCTCAAACAGAAAGAACGAGGTATTAAATTAAAATTCTCCTCAGCGAATACAAAAATTTTGTAAATACTGTCACGTACAAAGGAAAAAAATTTGAAAACGTCTTTATTTATTTCCCCAACAAATCTTAGAAATGTGCTCCGATGGGAGGGAGTGGACGGACTCCCACGTGGGGAAGCGCTGTGACCCCCCACGAAGCGCTATGAATGTACGCGCTATGTACGCGCTATGAATTTTGCACAATCGAGGTAGATTGTGCTACTTTACCAATGAATACGTGATTTTTGAACTGTTGGAAATGAAAAAAATCAATACCAACAATGGATGTACAGAAAATGATTATGAAAAGTTTAATTTATGTTCGAATAAAAATGTGCATTATTTTGAGAATATCAGTCTTACTTGTTTTATTACCTGCACCATTACTTGTTACAATATCAGCAAATGCTGCAAACTTTTGCTATTTCTGAATTCTAGCAAAATCAATGTTTGGACACGACAACTTTTACTTTACCAAATGGAGCATTACCACATAGTCTTCGTTCAGTACAGGGCCTTTTACGTCTGTAAAGAACGAAAAAGGATGTTCTCGGTAATTTCGGAATTTTCGATTTTAAGAGGAAGGAGAAATGGGGAAAATCAATTTTGGAGATATCACAGAATCAAGAATTTTCGCGTGCAACTCTACCAAAAATGGCACAAATAAGTTGAAAACAGCTGTGCGTTTTCATGAGGATATTTCAAAACACCCATTCTGGGTTTTTTGCGATTTTCAATTTTAAGGGGAGGGGGAGAGTTACGAGGAGAAAATTCGGTGCCCCCCCCCCCTATTTAGCGTTAAATTTTCCTTGAGCTGCGATAATAAACTTCGGTGTTTGGGTTGGTTCATGCATCCAACAGCCATTGTAACAGGATTTTGCGAATTCCCCTCCTTCTCCCCCCTTTGGGAGCAGGGAGAGCAAAACACCATTTCGACGTAACTCTGCTTCAAATTGTTTCAGGAAGGTCACTTTTCATGTGTTGTTTGTTTATGCGCACCCAACAGGTACTATAAAGCTGTTATGCGAAAATTTCCTTTTCCCTCCACTATGGGATAGGGAAGGCAAAAAACACATTTCAAAGCGCAATTCTGTTTCAAATTATTTCAGGAGGGTGATTTTTTTTCTGGGAATTAATTACACTTACTTTCGTTGCCTGTAAAATGAGTAGAGGGAAGAGGGCACGTGCAGTGCACTGTGCATAGCGCTAAGCACACAGTAGATACCGGGGGCCGATATAGTGCAAGTGGGAAAGAAGCTGCCCAAGGCATTGGGGACTCATTCAAGGTTTGTCTTTGAATATTTTGTATCTATGCACACGTTCGGGTACGATGTTGCCGTAGACAGTGTGATCAAGAAAGTCACTACTGAAGACAGAGGAATCCCAAATCTCGGTTTTGGCTGATTTCAAGGAAATATTATTTATTCAAACTCTATTTTATTTTATTTCTCGCGAAAAATCTGTGTAACATGTTTTTAGTTTAGAATAAAATAATAATTTCAAAAATAAAGTTGTATTTTTACAAAAAGAAAATATTTAATTGTGAGATATATGAATAATTTAAATGCCATACACACTTCTTTTTTTTTCCCTCTAATTGTTTGTTTTATCATCTAATAAAAGGAAATATCTTTAAAATAACTCTGTAAAAACTTGGAAACTCTATAAAAACTTGGTTGAAAAATTTTCGCGCGTACTCAAATTGCTGCACTTTGGTCTAAAAAGAAAGTGGCTTGTATTTTAATAGATAGGATTTTGTTTATTTAAATTGTTTTTCATATCATTTGGAAAAAGCTACTTATCTGTTTTTAGTTTAGAATAAAAAAATAATCTGAATGATACATTTGTGTGTTTTTACACAGAAGAATATTTTATTGATATGGTATGAACAGTTTTGACGTTAACTTCTTTTATTCCTCTGGTCTTGCTTGATTATCTAATAACACGAAACGTCTGTAAAATAAGTGTTTAGAATTCGCTCAAACATTTTCGCACATGCTCAAATTGCCACATTCTGGTCTAAAAAGAAAGTGGCTTGTATTTTAATAGATAGGATTTTGTTTATTTAAATTGTTTTTCATATCATTTGGAAAAAGCTACTTATCTGTTTTTAGTTTAGAATAAAAAAATAATCTGAATGAAAAATTTGTGTGTTTTTACACAGAAGAATATTTTATTGATATGGTATGAACAGTTTTGACGTTAACTTCTTTTATTCCTCTGGTCTTGCTTGATTATCTAATAACACGAAACGTCTGTAAAATAAGTGTTTAGAATTCGCTCAAACATTTTCGCACATGCTCAAATTGCCACATTCTGGTCTAAAAAGGAAGTGGCTTGTATTTTAATAGATAGGATTTTGTTTATTTAAATTGTTTTTCATATCATTTGGAAAAAGCTACTTATCTGTTTTTAGTTTAGAATAAAAAAATAATCTGAATGATAAATTTGTGTGTTTTTACACAGAAGAATATTTTATTGATATGGTATGAACAGTTTTGACGTTAACTTCTTTTATTCCTCTGGACTTGCTTCATCGTCTAATAACAGGAAACATCTGCAAAATAAGTGTTTAGAATTCGCTCAAACATTTTCGCACTTTCTCAAATCGCCGCATTTTGGTCTTAAAAAAGAGACTTGCGGTAGAAAAATTGCATTTGTTCTTTCCACTTTTTTAATTATAACACGTAGGATATTAGACTCACTGCAAAGCCCTTTTCAGGAAATATGGCATACTACATTAGACAAAGCATACAGCAGTCAGAATGAAAAAATTTTAAATATCTTACGAAATAGGAGCATTTTAACTAAATAATTTTTAACTACGCAAGCTCAAGTTTTATAAAAATATCATTTGCATAATTTAATAGCCAAATGTATTGACCAACTTATATGAAAACCCCAAACAAATATCATGTAAATTCAAAACGTTACGAGAGATAGAATGAACAGAATTTCAGTTCTGTCAAAATAAAAGCTAAACTATAAGGGGTTTTACTCACATTTTTATTTTGATTCAATCAATGCCCAATGATATTACAGTGTTTTCGCTGATTGTAAATAAATATTGATAAAAACCCCTAACATCTTTCGTGATCCAAAACATTTTGATTTTTGTTTAATTTTTAATGGACCCTTTTCCTTTTCGTGACACAACTTTTACTGAAAAATATGAGGTATGACATGTTCCTTCCACTACGAAAGTTTCAAGAAGATTCCTAAAGAACTTTTCAAGATATTTAACAAAACGTAAAAAAGCGAAAATGTTCCCATTATTTTGTCAGCCATCTGTATATATATAACGACACGGTTGCTCTGGATGTTTTCCAGTGGAAAATCGTATTTTTGGAAAAATAACATCTAGCATTTCATGTTTCAATTTCTCTTTTTTGAAATATCATTTGATTTAACCATGTTCTTGCAAACATTAAGGATTAAATTTACTTGCCAAATTTGTGCTAAATGGTAAATTAAAACGCTATCAATAGTTTTATGAAAAACTTTTAGCCTGATAAGGCTTGATTAACCTCTAGAACTAGGCGAAGTTCAGTACCATTTCGCCCCCCCCCCCTCCCTTCAAGATTTACTAAACTACACACATAGAATCAAAATTATTATCTCTGCAAATTTAATTCTCACGCGTGTCTTAGCATTCAGGCCTCCCACCACTCCTATATTTCCTATTTTTCCAATATATATATATATATATATATATTTAATTTGGCCTATATTGTGTTATATTTTCAGTGCATATCCTATACTTCCTATATTTTTTTATTGATTAATAATATGATTGGTAAGGATGATCCTTCAGATTGCAAAACATGTAATTCTTAAGAAAAAAAAAAAGGAAAGAAAGAAAGAAAAAGAAAAGAAATTAAAAAAAAAAACTAGTATGTTGCGGCCACCACAAGACTTTCTTCTATATTTTCCTATACATGTTCAATCAGTAACAATATTTAAAAAAAAAAAAAAAAAAAAAAAAAAAAAAAACGATTTTTTTTTTTCTAAGTTTTTTTTTTTTTTTTTTTTTTTTTTTTTTGTTAAAAGTAATACATATTCAATCAGTAACAATATTTTTAAAAAAAAATTACGAATTTTTTTTTTTTTTTTTTTTTTTTTTTTTTGTTAAAAGTAAAAAAAATCGATAACTTTGTTTTAAATTATCACAGATTTATAGTTCAACCATTCGTTTTAAAGGTATTGACGAGATCTTTCGAATGATACCCATCTTCAAAATTTACCGGGGGGGAAGCGATGCCCCCCCCCCCCATGCACAAAATTTTTTTTCCTAGTTACGTACTACTATTATCAATAATTCATATTAAATTTACAATCACAAGTGTAAAATAACTCTCATTATGCCCATTTATACGAATTTTTGTCCTATACTGCCATATTAAAAATTTAGATAAAACGCTATCACAGCGCCACCCGTTGAGCTATTGATCCCCAAATATAATCAGCACCAGTTTATGTCGGGGACCAACTAAATACCAAGTTTGGTAACATTTCTTTAAAAAAAAAAATAATTAGATTTTTTTTTCGAAGTTTTTTTTCGTTAAAAGTAAAAAAAAATCGACAACATTGTTTTAAATTATCACAGATTTATGGTTCAACCATTCGTTTTAAAGGTATTGACGAGACCTTTCGAAAGATACCCATCTTGAAACTTTGCCCCCCCGGTGTGGGGGGGGAACCGATGCCCCCACATGCACAAAATTTTTTTCCCATTTAACTATTACTATTATCAACGAGGCCTTTCGAAAGATACCCATCTTGAAAATTTACTTCCCCGGGGGGGGAACCGATGCCCCCACATGCACAAAATGTTTTTCCTAGTTAACTACTACTATTATCAATAATTCATATTAATTTTACAATCACAAGTTTAAAATAACTCCCATTATGCCCATTTATACGGAATTTTGTCCTATGCTGCCATATTAAAAATTTGCATAAAATGCGATCACAGCGCCACCTGTTGAGCTATTGATCCCCAAGTCTAATCAGCACCAGTTCATGTCAGGCTGCAACTAAATACCATGTTTGGTTAAATTTCATTCATTGGTTCGTGAGATACAGTGTCCACAAAAAAAATGATACAGACAGACACACACACAGACAGACAGACATTTTCTAAAAACTATCAATTCGTGTTCAGGACACCCCAAAACGTGTAGATTCGTCAAAAAACGGAGGTCGAAAATTTTCGCGAATCCAATACTTTCTCTATATTACATATAGAAGAAAGTAAAAAAAAAAGAAATAAATAAATAATAAAAGAAAATAAAAGAAAAAAACTTCTGGGAGTTACGAAACATTTTTGACTTTTAAAATCTGTAAAAGCGGTGTTGAGTATCTATCGCATAGAATTGTTTTTTCAATTAATTCACACCTTAACAGTTTGTTAAAATATCTTTTGCGTTACTGAATGAGAAACTATAAATAATCTTCGTATAGTTTAAGCTAAAATCCAAAGCAAGGCTGGAAATATAACGAAAGTTTCATTTTCATCTTGATGTTTTAAAGTTTTCAGAGAAGCTAGAAAGATGTATAAGAACTGTTATGGAAGTTGTAAAAAAAAAAAATCTGGAGTGACTCCACTCGACTTTCCGAACATTGAGTAATTAACAGTTTTGTAGATAAAGTAAAGAAAGTAGGAGTTATTAAACAAACAAAAGGGAGAAAACCATAATAGAGTGTTTGAGTATTTTTCTCCATATATTACACGATGTTTTATTTAACGCTACTGATCTTTGAGCCCATAGATCATAATGATAAAGAATATTTCGTTGTGTCCCTGTAAAAACCTATAAATGCTAGATTCACCAAAATGCTTATAGTTAGTGCAACAGTGATTTATAATATTCATATAAATTTTCAGCTCAATTGAATAAGGTGTTTAGATGCTATCGCACTTTTAAAAATTTGGTCCCATAGGCCATAATGATAAAGATTTTTTCTTTGTGTCCCTGTAAAAAAAACTGTAAGTGCTAGATTCACCAAAATCTATACAGTGTGTGCAACTGTGACCTATAACATGTGTACAAATTTTTTGTTTATATTAATAAGGCGTTTAGACGCTATCACACTCTTAAAAATTTGGCCCCATTGGCCATAATGATAAAGAATTTTTCTTTATATCCCTGTAAGAAAACTATAAGTCCTAGATTCTCCAAAATCTATACAGGCTGAGTATCTGTGACCTATAATATGTGTATAAATTTTTTGCTCAATTGAATAAGGCGTTTAGATGTTATCGCACTTTTAAGATTTTGGTCCCATAGGCCGTAATGATAAAGAATTTTTCTTTGTGTCCCTGTAAAAAAACTATAAGTGCTAGATTCCCCAAAATCTATAGGGTTCGTACTATGGTGACTTACAATATACGGACCAACTTTCAGCTTATTCGAACAAAGCGTTTAGACGCTATCGTGTTCAATCACAGACATACACACATACATACACACATACATACACACGTACATACACACACACATACATACATCATCGCAAAAATAGTGAAAACGGACTCATTGGACCTTGAAACGTATAGAAACATCAAAATCTCAAATTCGGATTTTTGACATGATTACAATACTTTCCTCACTATAGTGTTCGGAAAGTAAAAAAAAAAAAAAAGAGAAAAGAGGACGACAAAATATAAAACCTTACAGAAGAGAAAATTACAATTATAAAAAGCTGTTGATTCCAGAGTCCAACAACAGACAAAAGTTTTGTCAAAAGCACTGTAATGTGACTGAGGTGCATATTGCACAGGCTTTGCTTCAGCCAGGTTATAAACTATTAATAGACAAATGAGATGAATTTGAAAAATCTGTGTAACAACTAACTTCTGTTATTTATTACTGCGTAATGTTATACATTCTTTTTGAGGATAGTTGCGAAGAAGTTTCACACATGTTGTTAATTTTAAACTTAAAAAAATATATATATCTGAATAATTAATTAATGGATTTTACATAAGAAATTGATTCAAAAAAGAAATTAATTTTGTTTCAAATTATATATCGGTTTACTGAAATAATTTGCGTTTCAGTTATTTGAAGAAAGAATTTTTAAATTGTTTAAAAATACATTTTTCGTAAATTAAAAATTTCAATTAGTTTAGAATATAAATCTAACCCTTTTATAATAAAGTATTCTTAAAATAAAAGATTAACATAAAATACTTAAAATTATGACATTAAACATAGCTAATAAAAGTGTTCTCAAAGTTTTAAAAAAGAAGTTATATCAGTTTCAGAATTAGAATAGATTCCTAAAATAGCTGATGCAATAGGTCTTTGAAATTATGTTCCTAATCATTTAATTTCCGGCACTTGCCTTGGAGACAGATGGTCTGTTGGCAAAACGAATCCGCCAAATACTCGGTTAATATTTTTAAAACCGTCACTAAAAATTCAAAATTTTTCATTACTTTCAAGCCGCAGGCAAAGGTTTGGGATTGGCGGTTATTTGGCGGCAGCTTCTCCAAAAGCTTAGCAGGGCTACCAGTTTTGGCTGCCGGGAATCGTGCGGGCTACCTGAAAACCCCATGCCCATAAATTCGACCTCTCCTCCTGGTTAAGTGAAGACATAAAACGATGTGCTCCCTCTCTCTCGCCCCATCATTTATTTGTAGCTCATCCTCGAAAGGACTTGCATTTTAATTACTTACTGGAAATATATATTTGTTTAATGATGTGACTTTCAATATATCCAATGAAACATCCCAATCCTTTTTCAATAACTGTCGAATCATGTGGTTATTTCGGTACAACGATCTGATACGGCCAATGATTATGTACAAAGAATAATTTCTGCATGGTGGTAACTTTCTTACAATAGTGTTGTCAGAAGATAGATATAAAATTCACCTAACCAATCAGACACCAACCAATTTTCCTGTAGTAATAAACTACTGCATACATCATAAAGGCATACAAAAGAAAAGTTTATAAAGCGAATTTAAAGAATATCGGTAGAGCTGTTTTTGGAGGTGCAATTTTCTGAGATTTAAAATTGACTTACCTAATCAGGACAGGTATTAGTAATATGAAGTAACCAAGTAATATGTGCAATATATATATACATATATAACGTTTATGTAGCAAATTTAAAGAAAATTGTTAGAGCCGTTTTTGAGATACTGACTTTCAGCCCCCTATTTTCACCCTATGCACCAAACTTATCTTAATTATGATTTTTTTTTTTTTTTTTTTTTTTACACTAACCAAAAAAAAAAAAAAAAAAAAATCATTAACAATTAACAATTTTTTTGCAATAAATGCTAAATACAGAGATTCAGAATTAATCGTTCAAATTTTGTGAAAAGGTACGGAATTGGAAACGAAAATTATTTCTTATAGGGAAGTATGTCCGGAAACAAATGCATAATGTTGTAGGGTGTGCTATGTATCTACAACTTCTATTTATACCCAAAATTCTCAGAAAAGTTCAGTTAATCCGCATTCTGCAAAATGACTGGTATGAACTGCAATTCAATGGCATGAACTTAATAATCATTAATTAATATGTACCACAGCTTAAAACATTTGCAAATCTAAACAACAGTGGCAAAACTGGATCAATACCTAAAACAAACCTGATAGAGATAACCACTAACCAGCATAGACAGTTTCAGTTGGGAAACTGCCCTACAGTTTGTTAAAGACCAACCAAGTTTCAATACACCAGATATTGCTTGCTAGTTTGGTGTTTTGCTTTATTTGTTGGGTGCAAAGAGAGAAGAGTTTGTATCTCTGAAATGATGATCAGTCTGACAGCTTTGTACTTGAATGGAAGTTGCAGATAAACAGCACCCTCTTCAACATTATGCAGTTAGACTCTGGCCATTTTTTTTTTTTTTTTACTTGAAACAGTTTTCATTTTCTATTACCTTCTTTTTTTACTGTATTTGAACTATCAATTCTGAATCCTCCTACATATATTCATCACTCATTTTGTGTTTTTTTATAAAATGGCCTATAAATATCTTATATTTTTCTATTTCAAAATCCTATACTTTTTGCTAAAAAATCCTATATTTTTATTTTACTTTGGTGGAACTCCTGCATAATTCATATAAAAATATTTTAAACCGAAAGTCAGTGGCTGTGTTTACAGTTGTTACGCGTTCATAACCCCCATGCCTAGTTAATTTCTATCCACAACATCAAGATCACACATCACACCCCAGCAAGAAGGACCCAACTCAAAAATGCTGTATTTAAGGAAAATTAACTTAAAGATAACAATTAATCATTGATCAGCATTGTCAAAAGAATGATACAACTGCTTTTCGGGTGAACAATTTTTGAGATTGAGATGTGACACTTTTCGTGGACGTTGGGGCATTTAATACACATTTTTCAATTACATAAACTGCTAATTTCAATTACATAAACTTTTTCAAAACTGCCATTTTTTATTTTTACTTGTATCACTATTTTTGCCGTGGTGCGATATAATTGGTTAATAGTTTACTGATCTAAAGCATTTATGTTTTTATGCTTAAATGATAGAATTTTCTCAAAATATAATGCTTATTTTCTCTTGGTTCAGGTAAACTTTCTCCGAAAAAAATTAAGCCTCAGTGTGAAAAAATTTATAGAAAAAGGGAGCCACTTTGGGGGCTCTCCTAAGTTTAAGCGGGGAGCTTGTGCTTCCCAATCCTTTTCGGCAAACAGGCCTGTACATTATAATAGCAAACGTAGAAAGTGATATAACAATATCCCATTCAATTGTTCTTAGCACTTAGCACTTTAGTTGTCTCCCCTTTATATAGCTAATTCTTTCTAAAAGTATGCTAAAGATGATATGAATTGATTCCCCCCCCCCCCCACTCAAAATTTCATTAGAAAGCGAAAGTACTTTCTTCCGTTTGACTTTCCTTTTGGACATCTTGGAAAGGTCCTTACTTTCTAGGCTAAGGGGTCAAACGGAGAAAGTGGATTTTATTCCAAGTGGAACAGTTTTCTTTCCGCATCTCAACTCCACAAGAAGAGTTTTTTTTTTTTTTTTTTTTTTTTAATGAAGTGCCAAGGGCCAATGTCCAGTAATTGTCCTCTTTCTTCGCTCAACATGTGATATCCTTGTTAGAAATATTATTTGTCAAACGCAATATCTAGGCCTTATAAAAGCAATTTTTATGAAGTTTATGATGCAATGATAGTTTAAAATGGCTTTATTTCTTGTTCGGTTTTGTCCTATAGTCCTATATGCTGTCCTTAAACAAACAGTTCTGCTTTTAAAAATGGTCGACAGGTTTTTTTTTTTTTCCCCAATAGTTCAATTTTATTTTAAAGGTGTTTTATTGGTTCGTAAAATTAGTTACTAGCATCGAAGTTACAAGTAACTAACGGAAATACAATTCAAAAGCAAAAATTCAATGCTTTATTAGTCAATAACTGTGATAAAAAGTCAAAGTATTTCTAGACTGCTAGCAAACCAACCTACCATGCCGAAATTGATGATTTTGTCCCCGCTATTGATGAATTTTAAAATTCTTAAGTCTAAGACCTTATTTTTACTTCATTTTAGCAAGCGAAGGTTTTTTTTTTTTTTTTTTTTTTTTTTTTTTAATTGTATCAGAAAAACTAAAAATTATTACGATAAGCAAAAGTACTTTTCCATCAGCCACTATTATTTTACAACCATTAAATTACTGTTAAAAAAAAAAAAAAAAAAAAAAAAAAAAAAAAGATAATTATTTAACGCACGAAAAATATAATTTTGCTGAACTCGTGTCACTTTCCCTTAGTCAATTACTGAAATTTACATTGATGTCTATTGGAAAACAATACACAAATGCAGCTGATTACCGAAATGTGAGATCGTGACGTCGCTGATTGACAAAACTTGCATGTAATCGCAGCTAATTTATCTAATACGTGATATTTGTTTCCTACTAATTGCAATTATTTTGACATTTAACAAAATAATCAACGGCAGAATCAACAAAATTCGTGCCGTTTTTCGGAATATGTAACTATTTGACCACAAATCAAGAAATTGTCGACTTTTTTCTTTCTTTCTTCATCTCCCTTTGTTTCTGTGTGTGTGTGTGTGTGTGTTTGATTGCTTAAATCGCCGATTTTTTTAAGGGCCCGATCTCGGACTCAAACTTTTATAGACAAAAAAAAAAAAAAAAAAAAAAAAAAAAAAAGTACTACAAGGAAGGTCTTCTTAAAGCGCATTCTCAGAATATTGTGAAAAAACTACAAAGATACATAGGTGATACCAGATCAGCCAAATTTATCGTCAGAATCCCTCCGAAAAATCTTCAATAAATAAATAAATAAATACTTTCGAATATTTGGCGCAAAAAGACAAAAAGTGCAAGCAGCTGGGCGAGCAACATCCTTCCCCATCAAATGCAAATAATTTTAACAAGTTTAAGAATTTCTTGTAAAACAAATCTTTATGAATAGCATATAGCATTATAGTAAATATAGTTCGAAATTAGTCGATGAAAGAGTTGCCCACTTCTCAAATAAGCTAGTATAATATATGCATGTGACCTTTTATTAAAAGTATTTTATTTTAGCTTTGAAATTATTTTTTTAATCTTGCGAGTTGCAAACGTTTAAATTGCAGTCAAGTTTAAGTTATACATATCTTTAGTTTTTTAATTGGTAATTGAAAAATCTTCTGTATTTTGCAAGTTGCAAATAATTATTTTTACTTTTACTTGACGTTTAAAACAAATTTTACAATTTGAAAAATTAAATTTATTTTAATTTTTTTATTGAAGACAGTGTTTTTGGAAATTAACACGTACAATGTTTGGATGCTGTATAAAAAATACATAGGGAAAACATTTGGGACTCACATATGTTACAGAAAAAGAAACTAAAAAAAACTAGTTGGCATAGGTGGACTCTGCTCAGTTCCCCATCATATTTATGTTCTCATAAATTTCGAGTTTGGGAGATATAATCATGTTAAAAGAAATGAATTTGACAAAAGCTTGATACAGTGACAGAATGAAAACCCCGCCTAATAGGCTATCCACCGTTCACTTCGATATATTTATCTTATTCTAATCTATTAATTTATTTTATCAGGGTCAATTCCGTTGTTTAGTTTTCATGCTACTATTTCCAATGCAATAATCCTCAAAATTCATATTTATATGAAAAATTTACAATTTCGCTATGTTGGTAAAATCGTAAATTACGAATAATTTACGAAATTTTCCTATTAGAATATTTGTATTCAATCATGTTCAAACAAATATCATAAATGTAATTTTGAAGTTGTCTAATGTGTTTATGAGCCTCAAAATGAAAGTTTATGCTCAATTTTACCTTATTCTGGCATGTTAAGTAAATCGTAAATTCCAAATAACTTACGAATTTTTTTAAATTGGAAAAATCATAGTCTATGATATTCATGCCAGTATCCTAAATAATATTTCGAAAGTGGTTTGACATCTTTACGATGAAAATATCCCTCAAGATTGACGTTTATGTGAAATTTTGCTCTATGCTGCCATGTTAAGAAATTCGTAAATTTCCAATAACTTACGAAATTTTTATATTGGAAAATTCATAGTCATTAATATTCATACCAGAGTCCTAAATAATATTTCAAAAGTAGTCTGACATTTTTACGATGAAAATATCCCTCAAAATTGACGTTTATGTGAAATTTTGCCCTATACTGCCATGTTAAGAAATTCGTAAATTTCCAATAACTTGCGAAATTTTCAAAGTAGCATATTTATAGTTACTGATGTTCCTTCCGGGATCAAAACTGATATTTTAAAACTGGTCTGACATTTTTACAGTAAAAAGTTTCCATTTAATGCACGTTTAAGTGAATTGTTGTCCTATTCTCCCATGTTAAGAAAATCGTAAATTTCTAATAACTTACGAAGTTTTTAAATTCGAATGTTGCAAATAAACAGGGTTCTTGCCAGTGTCGAAAGTAATATTTTAAAACTGATCTGACCTCTCTGCGACAATTTGTTCTTGAGATATCGTGTACACAGACTAACAAACTAACGGACTTACTAACAGACTAACAGACACCCCATAGACAGACAGACACCATAGAAATTTTGTCATTTTCGGATTCCTCACACCTGAAAACGTGTAAAAAAGTCAAAAAACCGAGGTCGAAAATTTTCACGATTGCCTAAGTTCCCCATACCTATAGTATGATGGGGAACTAAAAATTGCATTGTTGAAATATTAAAAATATACTATATGAGTGTATAAGTTATGAAAATGTTTAAACTATTCCTGCTGATGTATATCCTTCGTCTAACAAAATATCGTAAAATTCCGATGAAAATGACTATACTACCGATACCGAATTGCCTCTTAAAGATGGGAAATATTAAAATAAAAAATATAGCTATATCATGGGACTATAAGAAGGTTGTAAATTACTGATATAATGTGAATTCTGGAGTTCATGGCGCAGTTTAAAAACGTATCCAAACGTGGTTTAAATATGTTAAAATTAATAAATAAATAAATACGTGAATTGTAGCATTGGGAGAAACAAACAGAAAATGTAACTAATCGTAGAGAAACAAGGAAAGAAATAAAAAGTTTTTTTTTTTTTTTTTTTTTTTTTTATGGGAGGGGTAGAATTACATCTTCTAATGAAGCGTCATTCAATATCACAAATTTCACGTAACTGTATTTTAAACGGATTAACTGAAAAAGTATGCTGAGATCAAGACTTCTCTTCTGACTTAAAAATCTGGAGTGACTCCACTCGACTTTCCGAACATTGAGTAACTAACAGTTTTGTAGATAAAATAAAGAAAGAGGAATTGCTAAACAAACAAAAGAGAGAAAACCATAATAGAGTGTTTTTTTCTCCATATATCACACGAGGTTTTATTTAACGCTACTGAACTTTGAGCCCTTAGATCATAATGATAAAGAATTTTTCGTTTTGTCCCTGTAAAAATCTATAGATGCTAGATTCACCAAAATGCTTATAGTTAGTGCAACAGTGATTTATAATATTCATACAAATTTTCAGCTCAATTGAATAAGGCGTTTAGATGCTATCGCACTTTTAAAAATTTGGTCTCATAGGCCATAATGATAAAGAATTTTTCTTTGTGTCCCTGTAAAAAAACTGTAGTGCTAGATTCACCAAAATCTATACAGTTGGTGCAAATGCGACCTATAACATGTGTACAATTTTTTTGCTCAGATTAATAAGGCGTTTAGACGCTATCACACTTTTAAAAATTTGGCCCCATTGGCCTTAATGATAAAGAATTTTTCTTTGTGTCCCTGTAAAAAAACTATAAGTGCTAGATTCTCCAAAATCTATACAGATTGAGTATCTGTGACCTATAATATGGGTATAAAATTTTTGCTCAATTGAATAAGGCGTTTAGATGCTATCGCACTTTTAAGATTTTGGTCCCATAGGCCATAATGATAAAGAATTTTTCTTTGTGTCCCTGTAAAAAAACTATAAGTGCTAGATTCACCAAAATCTATAGGGTTCGTACTATGGTGACTTACAATATACGTACCAACTTTCAGGTTAATCGAACAAAGCCTTTAGACGCTAGCGTGTTCACAAAGATACACACATACACACATACACACATACACACATACACACACACATACATACATCATCGTAAAAATAGTGAAAACGGACTCAGGGGACCTCAAAACGTATAGAAACATCAAAATCTCGAATTCGGATTTTTGACATGATTACAATACTTTCCTCACTATAGTGTTCGGAAAGTAAAAATATAAATTAAATTTCCTTTGGGTATTATGTTCTGTCCGTAAGTATTTCCCCCACCCCTCTTTTTTTTTTTTTTTTTTTTTAACAAATGTTTAATACGAATAATTCTCGTAGCAGAACTAACTGGGACGCAAACATGGGAGAGTTTCACCTATGAGAAAAACAAGCACAACTCTCTTCCTCAAGTCTTTTCTAAAATTCTGTTTTTCTTAAACAAGATAAGTTCCGCTAGTGGAAGTTTCCTACATGTAGCAGCATTAATTATCAAATATAGAATTATTTAATTAACACGTTGGACACACATTACACAAAAAATTAATTTACATAATTATACATATTTACAGTAATCATTAAAATATAACTGCTGCATAAAGCCGAACGCCAGCCGACCGACAAAACGAATCAGCACACTTTAGTTAACTAGTTAATACCCGTCAAAATTTGACGGATGATGTGCAACTAAAATCTTCTCACGGCATAAAATTTAAAACACCAACTGTTGCCACTCATCTCCTGTCTAAATAGCACTTCATGACGTCATGGAACTTTACTCCCTTGCTTTAATATTTCGCATTGCTCTTAACCGGTTTAAAAACCCCTGTTTTAATCAATTATAATTGGTTAAAGTTTTTTTTTTATACCCCAAAATAAATGTATATAAATATGTTAATCTATCTTCCTTAAACCTAAAAGTGTTAGCAGAAATATTTTATCACGTCACAATTTCTTCCTTTTTCTTTTTTTTTTAACTACCTAACGTGTTGACGACAGTTTATTGCTTATTCGTTCGCTTCAAACGACAATTATCTTGTTTCGGATTGATTTAAAATGTCGAGTAGAAAGTGTAAACAAAATTCTGATCGCTTTTGTTATGTTTGTGAACAGTTTATATTTTCAAAAAAGAGAAGACCCATTGTAGATTCGTTAAAAAGTGCATATCTTCATTATTTTGGATTTCCTGTTGCAAATCAAGATAAAAAGTGGGTGCCTCGTATGCTTTGCGAAAGCTGTAGAATCGTCTTACTCCAGTGGTCATCAGGAGAAAACGTTTACCTTCCATTTGGTTCACCAATGCTATGGAGAGAACCGAGTAATCATGAAAATGATTGTTTTTACAATTATCTCGATCTAAAGCAGAGCTTCTTGGTTCCCGCTTACAACAATGGAACTTATTACTACCAGACACAAAAGTTACGTTTTTCAGAAACAGAAGCAAAGTTTTTTCAGAATTTTTCAAAAGGGAAGGTGAATATTGTTATTGTAATGATATCCCGGGACTTTTTGAAGCAATGAATCAAAACTATCAAAACTATGATAAAGCAGAATGGCGCTTATTCATAGACTCTTCGAAATATAGTCTAAAAGCTGTTTTATTACACAATGGTAAAAAGAAACCGTCCATACCAATAGGACACGCAGTGAATTGTAAAGAGAGCTATGAAACGATGCGTATTTTAATTAATTTAATAAAGTATAAAGAACACCAATGGAAAGTGTGCGGCGATCTCAAGGTCATCGGTATGTTATTGGGATTGCAGGGTGGTTACACAAAATACTGTTGTTTCCTTTGTTTATGGGACAGTAAAGCGAAACAACATTATTATGTAAAAAAAGAATGGCCTATTCGAAATGAGTATATTCCGGGTAAAATGAACATTAAACACGAGCTGTTGGTAGATCCCAATAACATCATTCTACCCCCTTTACACATCAAATTGGGGCTCATGAAAAATTTTGTGAAGTCGCTTGACAAAAACAGTGATGCTTTCCGGTATTTACAAAAAATCTTTCCAAACATTACAGAGGGAAAATTGAAAGAGGGTATATTTGTTGGCCCACAAATCCGTAAAATTATGAAAGATTCTCAGTTTGAAAGCATTTTATCTGTTAATGAAAAATCTGCTTGGAAGTCATTCAAAATGGTTGTGGAAAAATTTTTGGGACATAAAAAAAGTGAAAATTACAAAGAAATTGTTACCGATTTATTGGAAAATTTTCAAAAGATGCGAATAAACATGTCGTTAAAGATTCATTTTCTGCACTCGCATCTGAGCTTTTTCCCTGAAAAAGAGTGACGAACAAGGGGACGAACAAGGGGAGTGTTAAACAACAAGGGGAGTGATGAACAAGGGGAACGTTTTCACCAAGATTTAAAGGCTTTTGAAGAACGACATCAAGGATTTTGGGATGAAAACATGTTAGGGGATTACTGTTCGTCCATTATAAGAGAAACTGATTCAAATAACTATAAAAAAAAAAGGCAAAAATTAGTCATTTTTAATTTTTTTTTTTTTTTTTTTTTTTTTTTAGTATTAATACCAAAATTATGTATTTCAGTTAAGTTAATAAATATTTTTTTAACCAGACGTGACATCAGGAAATTTCGATATACAAAATTTAAGCATACTCCATATAATAAAAATAAAATCTAGAGCTGTACCGAGTACTCGGTATATACTCGGCACTCGGCCTGTTTGCCGAGTACTCGGTACTCGGCCAAATTTAGGCTCTGTATTCGGCCAATACCGAGTAGTTGTGGGATTTTCACTTTTTTCATACATTATTGAAAGAAATGTGTTAATGAGAGATATTTATTTTATAACTAAACTAAAAAAAATATGAAAATATAAATACAGAGTCATTATAATTAAAATTTTTGTTGTAACAGCTTTCTGCAGTTAAAACGGGCTGTTACCAAACTTATTATAGAGATGATTCATGATATGAGCTTTTAATTATAACTATCTTGTATGAATGTAATATGCATTATTTTATAAAAACTTAGTACATAAAATTGTATCTATAAATCAGACAAAAAAAAAAAAAAATATTTTAGGGAAAAAAAAAAAAAAAAAAAAAAAAAAAAAAGAACCTCTATGTAATATTAACACAAAATTTTCGTTATACATTTGTACAAATAAAAGTAAGACACTTTCAAATCGGTAAGAAAAGATTGATTTTGAATTTTATACTATAAAATAACATAAAAAAACTAATCACCTATTCAGATATAGCCTATCATTGAGCAAAAGGTGCATTTATTTAGTATTTTAAGAACAAAAAAAAAAAAAAAAAAAAATGTGAAAAGGGGAGGGAGCATTTGACCGAGGCTTTTATGACATTTTACGTTATACATAAAAAAGGTAAATACACTAAAACATTATTTAAAACTTATTTTCATAATCAAATCTGTTGTTTTGCCAATTATGGCCCAAAACCACCTGTCATTTTACATTTCTACGACCTGAAGATTAATGAAGCCTATCATGTTTGAAATTATAAAATATTTGAATGCCCAGTGGCAGAAAGTTCTGTAGCTGTCTGCAACAGGCTTTTAAAATTTCATATGCTGTCTGCAAACTTTGCGTGTAATCAGGGGTGAAAATGGCTTACACTCAAACAGCCTGAAAGCTGATAGCGGCAATCTTGAGGGTGGGAGGAAGCTTAACAACAGTGATGATCTCGTGCAACAATACACAAATACAATTTTACTACAGAACAATATAAAATATACAATTATACAAAAATAAGTTGAACTCATTCAATTAAATATTTTATAGCAATGTTTGATACAACACAATATAAATAATTTTAAATAATAATAGTACTAGTTTTAGTTTTGATTTCGAAATTTTTATATGTCTGAAGAATGCTCAGAATCTGAAAAACGTGGGAATGAACGTGGAGGATCCAGTATGCGTACGTTCCCATAGAATCTCAGTAACAGGAGAAAAGAATACACGCATATCGCTGCCTATCAAGGGAGATCTAGGCTCCTTAGGTCGCCGTTATTAAGCACTGTTTTATGTGTTCCTACCAAAGCTCAGGAGGGGGGCTCTAAAGTTCCTACCAGAAAGCATCTAAGACGTCATACATCAGTAGCACATTGTCGCGGGCGAAAAATATCTGTAAATTGCAGACAAATTTTTTTATGACTGCAGACAAAGTCTGTCCGAAAGTTGCGGGCAATTTTTTTTTTTTTTTAATTAGTGCAGATAAAAACCGTCCTCAAGCCGTCTTTCTGTGTCCGCGACTATGTCACGGTGTTTCTGCCACTGGGTTTCAATGTTCCCCTTTCATATGTGAAATTCATGTATCTTAAATTAAGCCTTAGTGCCTAGTAATTTTTATATTCTCTAAGAATTATCTGAGGATGATAATTTCGTATCTAAAAAAGATGTTAAGAATAAAGTTATCAGTTATGGTTTTAGTATTCCACTATGCTGAAAGTATCAAAATATAGCAATGAACCTAATTATGTATATACACTACAAAAGTTCTGCATGAAAGCATGCTGTTTACCATTTAACTAAATTTTATGTTCAAAAGCCTTTTTTTTTTCATTTCAAGTTGTGCAAGTTGTTTTCAAATTTCTTCATATATGCATCAATTATTCTTTCTTAGAACTACTCGGTTTTCGGCTACTCGGTACTCGGCCGAGTACTCTATATTCGGCTACTCGGCCAAAGTGCTACTCGGTGCAGCACTAATAAAATCCCAAGGTTTTCCTAATTTTACTCTAAATATGACCAAAAGAATGCTAGGAGGAATTAAAAGAAAGGCAGAATTTATATAAATTATCGTAAGAATCAATATTTCTTAATGAGATGGTATCAATATTTGTCATAATACTTATCAAAGCACCAAGCATGTAAATTAATCCCACAATAGAATTCCTCCCTGTCACACCAAATCGACTAATAATCTATAGAACGGATTTTTCCTTCCCATATTTGTAAAACCACTTGGATATAATCCAAAATATTAATTCATTGTATTCTAAAAATAAACTGCAAATCGGAATAAAGTTAATATTTGTTTTTACTGAGTATATTTCAATAAAAGTATACTGTTAAAAATAAATAAATAAGAATGAATTTAATACTTTAGTAAATTAATTTGCTCATTAAATTTTTAATAATAAATTATACTATGTAAATTTTTACTCGTATAAAATATCAATACTTTAATGTTATGCTTTTTAAATTATTTTTACTGTAATATGGTATCGAAATGAAATATCAGATATAAAGATTATAATAATTAGATTAAAAAATAAATAAATAAATCTTTGATTTTAAATATCTATCTCCATCTTTTCTAAAAAAAGTTTTCAACTGATAAAAGTTAAATTTTAAAGAACAATAAACTCTGACAATTTACTAATTTTAAAAGATTTTTTATTTTTATTTTAAGAAGTATATTATATTTACATGGCGACAGATGGCGCCATATCTTGAATAAAGAAATTTTGCTGAAAATGTACACCGATCATAGATAAATGTAACCGATAGGTATTCGCGAATTGCTTTGTTTTTAATATACTTCCTTGGAAAGTATGAATCAATGAATTTATCTCGATCTCTATCATCGGTATTCGTACTGCGCTGCATAAAAAGAAAGGCATATTCCCGTTCCGAATTGGTTCAAAATTTTACAAATTTGGTCTTACAGAAAATGCTTTGTGTTCTAATATTATATATTTAAAAAAAAGAAGTTAACAATCCTCCTTTCCTTGTTGCCAGACAGAGAGAGAGAGAGAGAAATTTCAGAAGAAAAACGCATCTGGAACATAGTCGAATTCCCCCTCTGTTCAGACAGGGAGGGAAACGATCAAATTCGAAACATCTGCTGGACCTCCCCCCTTTTAAGTTGAACACCTGTTAAAAAAAAAAAAAAAAAAAAAAAAAAAAAAAAAAAAAAAAACATTAGATACATATAACAGATTTAAACAATATAGCATGAAAAAAAATAATAATAATAAATAAATAAATAAATAAAATAAACACAGTTTATGAATACACCAATCTTTTGGGAGGCTCTATTTTTCGACCTCTTGTCGTAAACTTAGTAAAATCAATCTCTTCACATACTGCTGTATCATTCAGTTCTAAATTATATAGTTTTTGAACTGGTCTAATTAGTTCTCTAGTTGCTGTCTTAACTCGGGCAATTCTATTTAGCCCACATTTTTCTGGAATTAACTGTATCACTTTAGCCAAAAACCAAAATGCTCTTTTTCTTACACCATCTTCAAGTAATACAACTTCTCCCACAGCTAAAGGTGTCGATTTTCTAGAACGGGACGTGATTTCTCTCAGTTGCGAAATCTTTTTAAGACGTTCTCTGACATTGGGAAAATGCTGTATTCTCTTATTGATTTCTTTATGGTCTAAAATATCCAGGTCTTCTACATCGGAAATGTCAATGTCTTGTAAAAACATAGCTGGTGTCAAAGGTGCTAAATCATCTATTTCTTCGGATACATAGGTAAAAGGTCTTGAATTGATGACATTTTCACAATCGCATAACAGTGTTAAGTTCCTCGTATGATAATGAAGCTCTTCCCGAAAGTTTTCTTAGTATGGTTTTTAACATTCGAATCATTCTTCCCCAGAACCCCCCCCCCCCCCACACACACACACACCAGGAGGCAGGCAGAAGGAACATTAAATTTCCATTGAATTTTCTGCAATGTTACTTTCGAATTAACAGCATTCCAATCGATGTTACACAGAGCTCTATTAGCCCCGACAAATTTGTCCCATCATCTGAATAGATAACTGATGGGCGTTCTCTTCTTGAAATAAACCTTCGTAATGCTTGTAAAAAGGCTATCGTTGAGAGTGATGTAATCAATTCTAAATGTACTGCCCGATAGATGGCGCACGTGAAGAGAACGATCCAAGCCTTCTGACCATCTTTTAAATTAAGGGCCCAGCTAGATCAACACCGACAGTTTGAAATATTTTCGAATTGTTAACTCTACCTTTTCGTAAAGCTGAAGGCATTACTTCTATATTCTGAGCAGTAAATCTTCTACACCTTATACATCTTTTAACTATTTGTCGAATAATTTTTCGTGCTTTTAGAATCCAATAATATTTCTAAAGTGGGTCATAAGACTTGATACTCCAGCGTGTAAAAGTTCATCATGTTTATTCATAATCATTAAATGAACAACGGGGTGTTCGTGTGGCAAGATGATGGGGTACTTAAAGTCGTTAACATCTTCTCGAAAACTAATTTTCGTCTTTACACGCAAAATTTCAAAATCATCTTTCATTGGTTTTTAAAGCTCTAAGTTTATCTTCTAACTCTCCTTGAAAGGATTCTTTTTGAACTAATTTTATTACTGTTTTTTCTGCATTTTCGTATTCTGAACAAGATATGTCAAATGGTTTATTTACATTTATTTTTCTCGCACTGTTCAATAAACGTAACACCCACGCCATCATACGAATTATTTTTTTATATGATGAAAAATAGTTGCCAGTAAAAATGTTCAGCTTTCCTAGAGTTATTAACTAGGACAGCTTTCCTTCTTTCGGCATTAACACGTTGAGCGACATGTCAGCCATTCTAGATTCTAGATATTTTGTCATATATCTCTAAAAGTACTGAAGGAGTAATATTGAAACTTTAGGAGTGTGCAGAACATGTTATACTTCAAACATTTCAGGGAAAGTTTTACCCCGAAAGTAAAAGCAGTATCAATAAAAAATAACACGTTGAGCGACATGTCAGCGATCGGTGGCTGACAGTGTTAAATATGATATAAAGCCGCGTCAACCATCGGTGGTTGACAGCGTGTAAAGTAGGACTAATAGATAAAACTAAAAATATTACATTGTTTTAAGTAATTATTGAAAATTTATTTAAAATTTGCTCAATTTTTATTTATTACAGGAGGAATTATTATGGAATTTGATTTTAAGAATTCGCGTGGCGCTCAACGTGTTAATCGCTTCTTCATCAGGTGCAGTTTCCAATTCGGGCCATTCATTTTATTTCCGTACAACCACGAAGGTCCTTCCCACCATTTTAAACGTATCAGTTGTTCTGCACTGCAACCCCGGGAGAGAATGTAAGCATAATTCATGTACGAGGGCACGTGAGCCCAATTAGTGGTATCAGATAATTCTCTTATTTCTCTTACTCGATTGTAAACAAATACTCCCCACAGAATATCGCGCTATGTCGAACTCAATGCTGCAATGGAATCCGTCCAATAGAAAATACGAACATCTGGTAAATTTAAATCTTTAACTATAGACACGGCTAGTCTGGCGCCTATAGAGCACGAATCAATTCTAAGCGCAGGATCGTCATTCCCTTTAGAGGTACTACTCTACTCTTAGCCTGTATCAAATTAACCTCTATTTTCGCATTCTTTCCTCAAAACCGCACAAGCGGCATGTGCCTTTTTGTTTGCGTCGTAAAATATGTGTAAAGCTAATACGGTATTTTCATCAGTATGCATATTTAAACATCTAGGTATTTTAATTTCCGTAAAAAGAACTAAATGATTTAAACATTAATTGAATTGATCTAAAAGGAATTTGGGGATATTTTCGTCCCATTTCAATTTCCATAGTTCTTGTAAAAGCAATTTTGGAATAAGAGTAACCGGAGCTGTAAATCCGATAGGATCAAAAACATGATTGGTTATAGACAATAACGACCTTTTAGTCAGCTGTTTATCCTCAGCTCTCTGACAGTTAATTTTACAAGACAATGTATCACCTTCGTGATCCCAGATTAAACCCAAAACTATCGTCTTTGCATTCCTAGGTCCCTGGTTCGATTCCGCAGGTTTAAGATCAATTAATACATTCGACTGCCAGCCTCTTAAATTAAAATAAACTGATGATAGTAATATCTCTGACTCCACAATAAAATTTTTTAACTGTTCTTTAGTTTCAAAACAAGTGACACAATTATCGACATAAAATGAGTGTTTCAAAATGCTGTAGCTGTGTCTCATAGGTTTTCGGGAGCGTTGTCAGGTTGTTGTTGTTAAGGTCGCGCCTAATAAGAAAGGGGTGGAAGTAACTCAAAAAACTACATGTCGATGACGATATGTTTTAATGTGGTTTAAATCCTTTTTATCATACTACATAAATCTTAAAAAATCTCTATCCTGTTCTCTAATATGAATTTGTAAAAATGCTTTCTCAATATCGGAAACAGCCCCAATTCGGTATTTTCTGAAACGATTTAGTATAGTTGGTATCACCTCAATTAAATTCGGTCCCTTTTCTAAACAATTATTTAAGGAAGGAGAAGCCTTAGAACGAGCCGACGCATCAAATACAGGTCTTATTTTAGTTGTGTCACTAATCTCTTTAATTACTGGTCTATGTGTGAGATAATGTACTAGGGTATCCTTATCATCCAAAACCTCTTCAATTATGCACCCAATAATCAAAGACAGCCTGATAATCGCCCATTTTGTTTAATGCAATTAATTTTCTTTTCGTATTGATAAGTCTGTTTTCAGTTAAATTTTTGTTTGAAGATAAAAGTTTTTTATCTAAAATCCAAGGTAATGCTATTTCATATCTACACTCAGAATCTACATTTAAAGTTTTTTTTAAATGATTCATAGTTTCCTCATGAATTTCTAACTTTGTTTTTGTTTCAACAAGATCTGTTATTCGTAATGTATCTAGTTTCCATAAATCAGAAATGTTTATTTCATTTACAAACATTGAAGTAACTGTCATAAAACCATTTTCATTGATTTTACCTCAATTCAAAGATTTTCCCATAAGTGTCCTACCCAATTTGGTCCGGATAGCAACAGGGCCCGATTATAACACATGAATATTACCAGTGAGGAGTTTCCCTGCCACATCAGCCCCCAAAAGTACTTCAGTGGGCTACCCCACATAGTTACCAACATCAGTCAAATTTATTTTTTATTTTTTAATTCACCTATCCAAGGACCATTTTTAACACTTAGGTACATCATTACAAATAATATCTTGATCATACACATCTCATTTACAATTATAATCATCATTAATATCACTTAAACATATTTGATAACATTTATTTCATACTTATTTCAGTTTTCGTTCCCCCAAACAATGAATGTACAATCTAATACTGTAAACGAACAATGAATGATTTCCCTACCATATTCTACATGAAGCATGTTTTTACGCATATAAAAAACATATATTCGTTGCATTTGGTTTAGTGCAGTCTATAGATGCTATACTCTACTTCCCTGCAATTTCCCCTATAGACGTAATGTATTTGAATCCTCTTGGGTGGCCCTGTACACAAATCATTTGCTTGACCTCAAAGAAAAGTTTAGTGTAGCATCTCTATATGCTACACATTTAGAGTCCAAGCTTGGACTTTCTGCTATTATTTGTTCTTGAGGTATGCTGATAACAGACACACACACAAAGAGAAAGACCAACTGCTAAAAACATGATTTTTAGATTGATGGGACCTCAAAACGTGTAAACATAGCAAACGAAAATTTGACCCAAAAACAATATTTTCTCTACCATTTACATGGGCAAGAGAAAGTTAAAAAAAAAAAAAAAAATCTTTCATGTAGTTTTGTATTTAAATATGCGCTTGCTTTTAAAATAAAAGTTTGATGCATGATTAATGAAGTTTTTTTTTTCTTTCCAGTAAACAAAGGATGCTGTTATAGACTCTTCTGCACTGGTGGTAAAAATGAAGACGATCCTGACAACCCGCTGGACAACAGAGAACACAGCCTGATGGTATTTTTTCGAGACCACATGGGAGTTTTTCTCGGCAAGACATGGGTAAAGATATTCGTTGTCTTCTGTTTCATGGTGTACTTAGCAGTTGGAATTTGGGGGTGCCTGCAAGTGAGAGAAGGTCTAGAGCGCCACAAGTTGTCAAGAAGTGATTCCTACTCGGTGACATTCTATGAAAGGGAAGACATGTACTTCAGAAAGTATGCGTACCGAATCCAAGTTGTGATCAACGCCACACTGGATTACTCAGATGCTACGGTTCAACAGCAGATAGAAGATATGCTACAAAAATTTGAAGCTAGTCCTTACGTATCTGGACCAGTATTGACTGAATCTTGGTTGAGAGCTTTCAATAAGTTCACCGATGACAGCCGAACATCTTTCCTCCTACAATCATTTAACAAAAGCAATTCACAAGATTTCATGCAAATTATGGACGTGTTCTTCAACTATCCATTGCTGCAAGTGTTCAAGCAAGACGTTCTTTTCAACGAAGATAAATCTGCCATAACAGCTACTCGATACGTCATACAGGCTTACAACATTGTCGATGCTAATAAAGAAAAAGACATGGTATTAGAGCTTCGTAAAATCGCTGACAGCCAACCCTTTCCAGTAACTGTTTTTCAGCAGTATTTCATCTATTTCGATCAGTTTATTTTGGTTAGGGATACATCTATCCAATCCATCTGTGTTGCTGTCGCTGTCATGATTGGTATATCGCTTGTTTTTATACCGAGTCTTCACTGTGCTATATTTGTTGCCTTCTCCATCATTTCGATAGAAGTTGGAGTTATTGGATACATGACCTTATGGGGAGTCAATCTTGACTCTATATCGATGATAAATTTAATTATGTGTATAGGCTTTTCAGTAGATTATTCTGCCCATATATCCTACGCTTACTTTTCCGCTGAAAAACATACTCCAGACGATGGCATTAGAGCTGCGTTACATTCTCTCGGAGTTCCTATATTTCAAGGTAGTATTTCTACGATTTTAGGTGTCATAGCTCTCGTTTTTGCTCCATCGTACATTTTCTTGACTTTCTTCAAAACTGTATTTTTAGTGATTTTATTTGGTGCTTTGCATGGCATATTGCTGTTGCCAGTATTGCTTTCTTTATCAGATTCTTGTTTCAATTCAAAACTTTGCACTTTCTGCCGAAGATTTAAATCGTCATGCACTTGTTCAACATCACAAACTCCAGAAAAACCACCCCTGGCCATATTACCAGTGCCCGAAATATCTATGTATGGTATTCAAGGTGCCCGCATCACAAACAACAATGGTAGTATACCTCCTGATCCTAGATTTGTGCCACCTCTTCTAAAACAAACAGAATTAGATGAAAACAGTAGCAAAGGGTCTAAAAGTGGCGATTTGTGGTCTGCTGAAAATGGTGATAAGGATTTGGGACTAGGAACCAGCGGAGAAAGCAGTGACGGTAGCTGGAAATGCTCACATGAAGATAGGGAAAGATCGTCTCTTCCAAACACTCGTCCCTTATCATCAAGTTTGGGCTATCCTTCGGATTATACTCACCGAATAGATGAACAACATGACAATCCGGCCTACGTTGCGGATGAAGATGTCCATCCTCCTCACGTCCACCATCTTCCACACCCTCCAAGAAATACCAGACCTCGAAGCTCATCCTGTTCTTATCCTACAGATCGCATGAGCAATCGCATGAGCACTTATATCGATGATCTTGCCATGAGAATAGGACCTTGCCGAACACACGAACATCCAACTTCGGTAGGACCTAGTAGTATTGCACTGAGAGGGAATGGTTACTTCTTTCATAGTCCTCCCAGACGTCCCATAAGCAATGGGATTCTTCCAAGAAGTGCCGAAACTTTAAACTATCCCGGATCAAGGGACAGACAGAGAAGATCTCGGGACAGAACAAGGGGGGATAGTGAACAAGACAGAATTTTTACGATACGATTATGACAATCGGAGAACATAGGTAGATTATCGATTGTCACGAGCCACAGATGAAATCGAAAAATTTCGAAAAGCTGTGCATACACTGAATGTTCTAATCATTTTCTGGTGCCAACTGACTGACAACAGGCAAAAAATCGGCAGAAAACACAGATGTTTTCTCGGTGGGTTTTGCCTGCTAGCGATGGTTCCCTCTCTTTCCGAGAGAGTGTAATCAAGCTTCTGCGCGTGGGTGCAGTTATAAATTACGCTTTAAGTGGTCGTATCACGAAGTGTACGAGTTAATTATCAGTCTACCTCGAACATTGTGAGGAGTGCTCAAGTTTGGATAGCTCATGGTGATCTTTTCAAAAATGGATTTAACGGATGTGTGTTTAAGGTTTTGATTTCTCGGGGTTCTGCATTTCTTTGCGCATCCGTGGGTGCTATCAGTTCGGTTCAGCTTTTCATGTTTCTTTGTAACGAGTTGTAAAATTGTCTGCTTTTTTGTTGTGAAATTAACTTAAAAGTTTTCCGCCCTTTTTTTTTTTTTTTTTTTTTTTTTTCAAAAAGAGTTTTGTTTTCATTGTTTTATGTTTGTAACACATACACCAAATCATGGAACATTCCTATTTTATTTGTACAAAAGAAATTTATTGTGTGGTGGAAAAAAAACATGGAAATCTGAGTCGAATGTATTTTAAAAGTTTTTCATGTGTAAATATATCATGTGTTCATTCATCATGTCATTTTTAAAAATTTATCATTTTATAAAATATCGTTTCGTAGGCTATTTATAAGAGGACGAAATCGGATGTGGATGGATTGAGGACTTGTAAAATAAAATTGGTGTAAGGGTTTATTGAAAGGTTTCCATGATTATATAGTTAGTCTTGTGTACAGTTAAATTTATAATAATAAAATACAAATTTTAATTATTTATTTTTATGTTGTAAATCATTTTTAATAACAGCATTCCTTTTTTTTTTTTTTTTTTTTTTTTTTTTTCTTATAGGTTAAATGTTTTGTAGAGCATATAATGAAGTAAACAATATTGACAATAACAAAGAAAATTTTACAAATTGAAATTATTGTTTTGTAGGCATATTAACCTGACCAAAAAAAATTTCTCAGAAAAATAAATTTCTAATCTTCGCATCATAATATCCCAAAATGAATAATTCGCTATACACTATGCAAATACTATGTTTAATTTATTTAGTACATCTTTCCCTTCATTTAAACACTCCCCCCCCCCCCCCCCACTGAGTAAATTATAACACGGTTTTTTTTTTTTTTTTTTTTCCCCTACTGGTCTACCCTGACAGACATTGTTTACACGATTTTCATTTGCATAAAATTAATTCACATAGTATAGTAAAAAGAAAAATAGGTATACGCTCGTTTAACCTTTTCAGTGGAAGTGGGAAATATCATTCTCACCTAATTTTAATTCCCAACGACAAGAATTAATCCCAGAATTTTTCAACATAATTTTAATTTTATGATAATTTTGTTTGTAAATTCTAGTCGCTTTCGATATCAATTGCCATGAAAGGGTTAAGTAAGGAACCAACTGGACGAACACATCTCAATTAATACATACATACTCATAGAAGCAGGAATAATGACTACTAACATTACACTACAATTATCCTGCAATTGTAAGAGGGAGAGAGGAACCTTTTAATTATTACTTTCTTCTATAATCAATAGAATAAAGTATTGGATTCGTAAAAATTTTCGACCTCGGGTTTTTGATGGATTTACACATTTTGAGAGCTGTAGAGCACGATTTGACCATTTTTAGAAAATGCCTGTCTGCGTGTGTATGTGACAAAATTTTGTGGCAACTGTATCTCAGGAACTACTGCACAGAATTTCATACAAATTGGTATGTAGTTGCACCTTGACATAAATTAGTGCCTATCAACTTTTGGTGAAAATTTTCCAGCAGCTTACGTTGCCATCCCGCTTTTTCTAAATTTTTAACATGGTGATATACGACAAAATTGGATAAATGTGCATAAAGAGAATTGTTTTTTAATAATCATTATAAAATTTTAAAAAATTATTTGTAACAGAGATAGTCAACTGGGAAAAAAAATGTGTATGTAGGAGCCTCGCCTCCCCCCCTGGGAGGGAAGCCCCCCACGAGGGGAGTAAATTTTCATGATAGGTATCTTTCAGAAGAGCTCGCCAATACCTTTAAAACGAATGTTTAACCATCGATCTGCGATAATTTAAAATAAAGTTATCGATTTTTTTCATTTTTAACAAATATATATATACATATGTGTGTGTGTGTGTGTAACATTGAGGAATAAAATTGACTTTTTTTGGATATTTAGTATTATACTATTTCTCTAATATGGAAATCGTCTGCATTATCATGAGCATTATCATGGGAGATAATTTTTTTAAATAACAATTTTAATAAATTATTTTTACTGAGTGAATTTGTGTAGGAAAACATAGAAGAAAGTCATGTGGTGGTCACAACATACTATTTTTTTTCCTAGGATCGGCAATACAATCTATTAAAACTTTACAGAAAAGCCTTCTTTGACTACATTACACGACATGAAGATAATTTGGCATAATAATTAAGCAAAACTGTATTAAATAAAAAATAATTTCGTAAAAAAAAAAAAAAAAAAAAAAACTAGTTGGCATAGGTGGACTCTGCGCAGTTACCCATCATATTTATGTTCTCATAAATTTCTAGTGCAGGACATTCTCTTAACATGCTTATCATGTTAACATGTTTAACATGTTAAGAGAAATGAGTTTGACCAAACACTTGACACAGTGACAGAATAAAATCCCCGTCTAATAGGCTATCCACCACTCCGATATATTTATCTTATTCTAATCTATTAATTTATTTTATTAGGGTCAATTTCATAGTTTAGTTTCCATGCAACTCTTTCTAATGCAACAATTCTCAAAATGCATATTTATATGGAAAATTTTCAGTTTTGTTATGTTGATAAAATCTTAAATTACGAATAACTTACGAAATTTTCGTATTAGAATATTTGGAGTCAATCACATTCATACAAGTATCATAAATATTATTTTGAAGTTGTCTGATATATTTATGATCCTCAAAATGAACGTTTATGCTCAATTTTGCCCTATTCTGCAATTTTAAGTAAATCGTAATTTCTAAATAACTTACGAATTTTTTTTAATCGGAAAATTCATACTCTATGGCATTCATGTCAGTATCCTGAATAATATTTCAAAAGTGATCGACATCTTTACGACGAAAATATCCTTCAAGATTGACGTTTGTATGAAATTTTACCCTATTCTGCCATGTTAAGAAATTCGTAATGTTTAATAACTTACGAAATTTTTATATAGGAAAATTTATAGTCAATGATGTTCACGCTAGTATCCTAAATAATATTTCAAATGTAGTCTAACATCTTTACGATGAAAATATCCCTCAAAATTGACGTTTATGGGAAATTTTGCCCTATTTTGCCATGTTAAGAAATTCATAAATTTCCAGTAGCTTGCGAAGTTTTCAAAGTAGCAAGTTTATAGTAACTGATGCTTATTCCGAGATAAAAACTGATATTTTAAAACTGGTCCGACATTTTTACAGTAAAAAGTTTCCATTTAATGCACGTTTAAGTGAATTTTTGTCCTATTCTCCATGTAAATTTCTGATAACTTACGAAGTTTTTTAATGCGGATGTTGCAGATGAATAGGGTTCTTGCCAGTGTCTAAAGTAATATTTCAAAACTGATCTGACTTCACTGCGATAATTTAACTAACAAACTAACTAACGGACATACGGACTAACAAACTAACAGACGGACACCATACAAATTTTGTCATTTTCGGAATCCTCACACCTGAAAACGTGTAAAAAAGTCAAAAAACCGAGGTCGAAAATTTTCACGATTATCCAAATTCCCCATACCTATAGTATGATGGAGAACTAAAAACAGGGTGATACGACTTTGTCAACAATTTCTCTTTGCGTCTTGAGATATCTGTAATCCAGCAACGTTACATTTTGGTTAGGAAAGTGGTATAGAATACTTTTTTATCATTATTTACTCTTATTCAGGGCTTAATTTCTAATAAAATTATCCTTCAGAAGTTATGTTCGCGCATATCCTCTTAATTTACCAGTCTATCGGGAAATTTTGAAAAGTTTGACCTGCAGTTTATGAAGTCTTTAACATACATATCCCCCCCCCCCCCCACCCTAGCCTCAATATATAAAGTCGGGTATTCTTTTTTCTTTCTTGCTCATTTTTAATTTTCATTAGAATCGTAGTATGAATGACAGAAAAATAAAGACGAACAAGAAACTTTAAGCATAAAATTGTGAGTCAGTTTAAATACGCACCAGGCTATCGGATGAAAATTTGATCAGAAATAACAAACATATTGCAAAGAAAGCGTTATAACGATCGATAATGGTTACTTTATTGACATTCCTCGCCAATGCGTACCAACAACGGACTTGCGAGTTGCAATATGAATTAGATTAATATACAAGTCTGTGGTATTTGTAAGTTCATTTTCATTCCGTCTAATAGGTAAAAAATCATTGAAGCAAGAGAGAAGAAAAGAAAAAAAAAGGGGGGGGGGAGGGACCTGGCACCTAGGCAAAGTTACATTTCTAAACGGCGTCTTTCAATTTTTATTAGTTCGTGCATTATATATATATAAAAAAATTCTGGTAGTAGATATTCTGAGGTTAGGGTAATTTAATTTTTTTTTTGCTTTATTTTGACATTGAATATGGGAAATAATAATTTTCAGATACAGAAAACAAACAAAGAAACTGTGCTAACAGAGTTGCGATGTACAATATAAATCAGATTAATATATAAGTCTGTGATATTTGTAAGTTTCTTTTCGTTTCGTCTAACATGTAAAAATTCATTCAAGGAAAAGAGATGGGGAAAAGGGGGAGGGGGGGGAGGACCTGGCACCTGAGTTAAGTTACATTCCTAAACGACGCCTTTCAATTTTTATAAGCTCGTGCATTATATATGAAAAAATTCCTGATTTTAGATAGTCTGAGGCTAAGATAATTTAAAAATTTTTGCTTTATTTTGTATTAGTAATTATAATACTTTGCAGATATAGAAAACAAAGAAACTGCAAAAGAAAATTACTTTCAACTTTCAACATTATGGCATATATGTAAATGTAATATAATGGGCTTCATAAACCCTGTATTCATGATTATCTTTTTAATACTTTGCAACAAGGTTGAACAGTGTTAATGACTTCGGTTTGTCTGTCTGTCCGCGCTCTAACTCCCGTAAATATTTATGGAATTTATTGAAATTGATATATGTTATTCAAGTTCACTATCAGATGTTCCCTATTGAAAATAGAATGAATATCGCCACTGGTTTGTGTACAGGGACACCCAAAAGTATTCCAAAGCATTGTGTTCTATGAGAGAAATTTCTTTAAACAATGTTTTCATATCTTCACTTTAGACAAATCTTAATAAAATTGAAATACGTTATTTAAATTCACTATCGGATGTTTTCTGTAAAAAATGGAGCACATACCACCACTGTTTATGTACAGGGGCATCCGAAAGTATTCCAAAGCATTACGTTCAATGAGAGATATTTCTAGAAACCATATTTCAATAACTTTACTTTACACAAATCTTAATGAAATTAAAATATGTTATTCGTATTCACAAAAGAATGCTTTCTAAAGAATAGAGAATGATTAGCATTAAAATTTACAGGGGCACACAAAAATATTCATTTACATTAAGGGATATAATTGGAAATTTGCTAGAATTGCATTTTCGTTTACTTTATGCGTTTTTAACACTTTCTCACAATTTTTAATTTTGAATATGTTTTGAATTTCTGTATCTTGTATGCCCGACTGTTCATCTGTCTATCCGCCGTGCTGCCCGCCTCCAGCGTCCGTAAATATTTTCGGAATATTTGAAAAAGGATGTATGTTATTCAAATACACTTATTGAATTTCCTTATTAAAATTATATTAATAGGTCCTGTGCAACTGGTTTGTGTACAGGGAAACCCCAAAAAATGCAAATGCATTGAGTTTTAGAACAAACATTTAAATAAATCACATTTAAATAACTTTCTACTGCAAAATTTCTAAAAAATTGACATTTATTGTGAATATGCTAAAATGTTTTGCTTAGAATAAGCTATAGTTAACCTTCAACTATACAAGGTTACACTAAAATATTCAGATAGATTAAAAACTGCAGTTAAAATCTAAAGGCTGTATTTTCGTTTGCGTTAAGCATTTTTAACACTTTCCAACGATGTTTAAGTGTGATTATGAATACAGTTAGCCTATATGTATATCTTTCACTCCTGTCTGTCCGTTGTGTGATAACTTACAAGGGAAGTATGAATGAGTAAAATTCCGATTTAAACCAAATCACGCTTAAATTAAAGAGCATGGTCGAAAACATAGGATAGCGTTCAAATTTGCTGCAACAACTCCCCAGGGGGCAAGAAATGACCCTTGCACTTTTAGATGCTTTTTATGAAAATCGAGAAAAGACGACTGCAGCTCGCAGAAGCGTGGTGCTGTGGCAAGGTCTTGGATTTGTGTTACGTAGTTCCTGCGTTCGAGCCCCGACGGAACACTCACCTTTTTTACTTCCTTATACAAAGTATAAGGAAGTATAGTAATCCCGATTTGCGAAATGGATTTTGTATTTCACATTGCTCGAAAACGAATGATCGCTGAATGTTGCCAATTTATACGTGTGACTGTCATGATGTATAGTTGTACACCTGCAAGTGTCGTCTGAACACGAGCTCTCGTTTTAGAGATATAAGCGATTTTACACGATTTTTCGTGACGTCTGTATGTGTGTGTGTGTGTCTGTGTGTGTGTGTGTGTGTGTATGTCGCATAACTCAAAAACGGTTGGACGTAGAAAGTTGCGAATTGGTACATAGGTTTGTTATAACATCTAGTTGTGCACCTCCCGTTTTGGACTTTGTATGATTTTCCGTTTTGGAGATATTTAGGAAAATTAGGTTCATAATGACAAAAATACATAGGTTTTGGCCATAATGTATCAAAAAACGGTAATAACTCAAAAACGGTTGAACGTAGAAAGTTGCGAATTGGTACATAGGTTTGTTATAACATATAGTTCTGCACCTCCCTTTTTGGAGTTTGTATGATTTTCCATTTTGGAGATATTTAGGAAAATTAGGTTCATAATGACCAAAAATACATTGGTTTTGGCCATAATGTATCAAAAAACGGTAATAACTCAAAAACGGTTTGGACAAATCTTGCAATTTAACTGACTTCCCGACTAGCTAGACATTTGAAACTTTCAGAAAAGCTCAGAACACGTTTACAATGCGTTTTTTTAATATTTTTGGCCAACTGTTTCCGATACCTGCTGCCTTCGGCAGCGTTACCAGTACAAATCTTGCAATCGATTTTTAACTAACTTCCCGACTAGCTAGACATTTAAAACTTCCAGAAAAGCTCAGAACACGGTGACAATGCATTTTTAAAATATTTTTAGCCAATTGCTTCGTGTCACTGCTGCCTTTAGCAGCGTTTATATGATTCAACAGAAAATCTATTTAACTAACTTCCCGACTAGTTAGAGATTTGAAACTTCCGGAAAAGTTCAGAAACACGGTGAAAATGCATTTTTTAACACTTTTATCCAATTGTTTCGGATCCGAAGTCCCCCCCCCAAAGCACAAATTTGACATGAGTCCCCCCAAGGCACAACTTTGACATGAGTCCCCCCCCAAGGCACATGAGTCCCCCCCAAGGCATAACTTTGACATGAGTCCCCCCAAGGTGCAACTTTGAAATAAGGCCCCCCAAGGCCCAACTTTGACATGAGTCCCCCCAAGGCACAACTTTGACATGAGTCCCCCCCCCCCCAAGGATTTTAAAATGAGTCCCCTCAAGGCACAATTTTATTTATTTATTTTTTTTTTTTTTACGTATGCATGCATTTTTTTTTAAATATTTTTAGCCAACTGTTTCGGGTCCAGTGACAATATTTTTTTAACATTATGTATATTTCTAAAAGTGTATAAGGAAGTCATGTGGTGCCCACATCAGATTTTTTTTTTTTTTTTTCTTTCCCAAATATGCATATACAGATATATTATATGCATACTTTTTTTAATAAAATAAAGGGAAAAAATTACGGAAGATAATTATTAAATTTAATTAAAAAATATAATTAAATTATTAAAACATTTTTTTTTTTTTTTTCAAATGAAAAAAAAAATATTTTTAATTTTTCTTTGTAATTTATATAAATGACTAGTTTAAGAGAAAATAAATTTTATTTACACATTTTTTTTTTCTTTCCTAAAGTTTCAGTTAATTTTTTTTATCAATATTTTACGTCAAAGCCACTAGTAGCAAATGGTGATCGTCTGCTTTTAATTTTGTTATTCTTCGTACATAAAAAAGAATCCGCGATTGTAATGAAATGCTCGCCCTCTGGTGGGCTAAGGTGAAATTACAATAAACATGGTTTAATTCGAATTCCATACAGCCGCCATTGCTACACGATATTCAGTTTCACATATATTTATAGAATAAAAATGAATAAATACGGTAAAAAAGATAACACATACTGTTGTGTGCTACAATCTAACTCCAAAGGATCAAGAAATCCAGAATTGAGCTTCCATTTATTTCCAAATGACAAATTTAAAATTTCAGTTGCTTCGGCTAATGGAAGTAAAGAATTAATCAGATGATTTGAAACTAATATTTGTTCAGCTTCAGTTAAAATCTACTTCCGATCGAACTTTGAAGAAACTGAAATATTTTTTTCCAAAAGCAATCAATTTTCCATGATGTAATGGCAGAATATTAAGTAGAATTACAAAAAAGAACACTAATGGAACACACGTGGCCATAATGTTTACTAACAACTGCAGTGTTCAGAGAGCGCCATCTATCGATCATTACAAACGCGGATAGTATTTCTATTAAATTATTTAAAACATTTTATTTCAAGTGAAAAAATGCTTTTAATTTTTCTTTCTAAATTAAATAAATGAATAATTCAAAGAAAAATATTACCTTTATTTATTTATTTTTGCTTTATATAAATTCTTAATTAATATTTTTTGCCAACGCTGCTAAAGCATAAAGCGCCTCCAAAAGCTGATCGTCTGCTTTTAACTGAATTATTTTACATGCGGAAAAAGAAAGAACTTTTACTTATATAGTCGTTATTGTGATAAATTTTTGTTTATACGTTGCGCTTATAAATTGAAAAATGCTTACGTTTTGATCATTTTTTTTATTTCTAATCATAGTCATTATTAACTTGTCACTAAATTTGTAAATTTAAGCATATATATATATATATATAGTAATACATTAATAAAATAATATCAGTGCAAAAATTTTTTGAAATTTAAAGATGAATTAACTTCAGTATTAAAACAATTATTTGGATCATAAGCGAAGACTACCCATATCAAATTTAAAAAGAATTAAAGAGAAATTGAAATGGAAATTGGAATGAGAAAAAAAGCATAGTTTGCATTCTAACGTTTTTATTATATTTTCAAGGGCCTGGTAGAATGCAAATATGCTAAAAAATGGATGTTTTTCTGTCACAAAGAAAGCTTATATATATACATTTTCCCCATAAAGAGATAATTTTACCCTATATTACTTAATAATATCTTTGTATAGAGTATATTTAATTTCATAATTAAATTTAAAATTATTCCTTTATTTTAATATTTTGTTTTATTTCATTTATATGTATTAATAATAATATTAAAAAAAAAAAAAAAAAAAAAAAAAAAACGAGCAGTCGCCTGGGTTCGATCTCACGACTTTTCGCACTAGAATTGAATACTCTAACCACTGTCCCACACCGTCTTACTAACGTAGTCTCTTTCGTAGGTTTTTTCAGAAACAACTAATACTTTTAGGGCCGTTTTCTCTCTCCATGGGGGGTTGTTGCAGCAAATTTGTACGCTACCGTATGTTTTCGACCATGCTCTTTAATTTAAGCTTGGTTTTATTTAAATCGGAATTTTACTCATTCATACTTCCCTTGTTAGGCAAAGAACATTGAAAGTACGTACAACAAGTACGAACAAGTATACGTACATTTGGAAAGTGTTAATAATCAATGCGCCCCGCATGATTGTTCGTTCTTGTTTTGGTTTCGATTGAGGGGAGGTGGGGGAGGGCTACATCAGTAAGTTCATTTTTATAGCATTGTCATCTTACTTAATCCTTTTAAGACCGAGGCCGTACATTTGTACGAGTAGACATTGAATATTTCTGCTCTCGAGTACCTGCATAAGAAACGTCAAAAAGTGCGATTGTATGAGTTTTCTGAAACTCAATAGTGCCTATTTTTATTAAGAGAAGCCGGTAAAACCAAGAGCTACATGTATATATATATATATATATATATATATATATAAATTAATATAAGTATCAAAATGGTTCCAGTCTTATAGGGATCTGGATCTCGAGCCTCGAGCAATTGTTTGGTTCTGTTCACTTCAAAGACCGAAGTCAAGAATTGTGGATGACAAATCTTTCTTAGTTTCGATATTCTTCAATAGCTTATTGTTATTTGCCTAATTATAAGGTAGTTCTTATTTTATCTAATGAAGATTTAACAGACTTATTCTTCCTAGAATTAAAAAAAAAAAAAAAAAAAAAGCAGTCAATCATTAAATTGTGAACAGAAACATCAGGTGAGTTGAGGAGGCAATTCGATTTCTTCTTCTTCATTTTTTTAAGGGGGTCATTTATGTTCAGTTCATCAAACTGAAACACGTTTCTCACATGTGCCCAAAGCAGAAGGAAATGACCCGCCGCTGAAGCAACTCATTTGTCCCAATAACCGAGAGTGAAATTACTTCTGGCTGAAAAGGGGGAGGGGGGGTGGAATAGGGACATTATCATTCTTCCGCTTGAAAATAATAAAATGGCTCTCTTAAATCCAAATAATTGCATTCCACTTTTTTAAACAATTCCTTTCTTAAGGGGTTGATGGATGTTTTAAACCTTTTTGTAAATCATTGTCTTGAACATTATAATCATTTACACACATACCGTTGCTTTCATAACAAAGAAACATAGCTTAATTAAAAAAAAAAAAAAAAATCACGATTTTGAGTTAAGCCGTTTTTTGAATGGCCCAAGTTGGTATCTGTGACCTATCAAAGTGGGGTACTATTGATTTTACATTTTAATATAATTTAGCAGTATATTCTAAAGATATATGGGTTTTAATTTACAGATTCATTGATAAGTTAATTTATCAATACTTATAAGAAAATGTTTGTCTGCCTGTGTGCAACGTACAGAAAAATCTATGGCACATACAGTATACAGTTCTGATTTTTGTTATTTTTTTCTTTCTAGATAAAGAAATGCCTGCAGGTTTACAACATACTTTTAGATTTTTTATATTCCTATTAAAATCAGGCGTGAAACTACCTAACATGCAAAAACCCTGAAAACTGCTACTTGATGCAGACAGGGGAGACTTTTTAATGATACATGGCTACCTATAATAAGTGGTATTTGGAGTCTTAATACAATTATAAGGCAAATTAAGCATTCAAAATGTGAAATTTCTAAAAAAAAAAAAAAAAAAAAAAAAAAAAAAAAAAAATAGTTTAACATGAAATTCAGAAACAACAAAATTTTCAAAAACCTTGACTTTAGGGGTAGCCTGCCAAAAGTTTTAAAATTTTTATGTTTTATGCGATTTTTTCCGAAATTTTTCTTTGAGTTGTAATTTCAAGCTGATACGAATGATGTAAAACGCTTACAACTCTTCCTTTCACTTTCTTTTTATTTATTTATTTTCAACGCAATAATCTGGCATGACAATCACACAATTTTCACTTATTAGTCCAGGCAACGAAGGCCAAAATTTGACGAATAGAGGAAAAAAATCGTGTAGTTTTGAAATTTTACATACTCATAGCCGAGAGGGTCCTGAACAACATACTAAAAGTCCCCGCCCGTGGGGGATGAGCGGGGAGCAGGGGGGGCATTTAAGGGGGGCAATTTTCAGTTTTTATTAAATATCTTAAAAACTATCGCATTTAGAGAAAAAATGTCAATTACAAAATTAATCTACGTAAAATTTCCTACAAAAATGTATATTACATTTTGTTTGTACGATCATTAGTTTAGAAGATATAGGGAGATGAAATAACACATTTCCTTGAAAAATTCTTTTTTGCAATAGTAAAATCAACTAAAGTGTGCACTTAAAAGGTTTCTTGTCAAATATTTTCTAATGTAAAAAACAAATATATACATAGGGAATATGCAAGGATAATACAGCATGTTTTGTAAGTTTTAAATAATTTTAAGGCTAGTAGGCGCAAGTGGCGGTTTGAGTAAAAATCTGGATAAGTCCAGTCAAAATAGGAAAAATAGAAAAAAAAAATCGTGTAGTTTTGAAGTTTTGCACACTCATAGCCGAGAGGGTCCTGAACACCATACTAAAAGTCCCCGCCCGTGGTGGGTGAGCGGGGGGGGCAGGGGGGCATTTAAGGGGGGCAATTTTCAGTTTTTATTAAATATCTTAAAAACTATCGCATTTAGAGAAAAAATGTCAATTACAAAATTAATCTACGTACAATTTCCTACAAAAATGTATAGTACATTTTGTTTGTACGATCATTAGTTTAGAAGATATAGGGAGATGAAATAACACATTTTCTTGAAAAATTCTTTTTTTTCAATATTAAAATCAACTAAAGTGCAATTAAAAGGGTTCTTGTCAAATATTTTCTAATTTAAAAAACAAATATATACATAGGGAATATGCAAGGATAATACAGCATGTTTTGTAAGTTTTAAATAATTTTAAGGCTAGCAGGCGCAAGTGGCGGTTTGAGTAAAAATCTAGATAACGAAGACCCAAAACCGATCAACATAAAAAAAAAAAAAATCGTGTAGCTTAGAAATTGAGCACAGTTATAAAGTTAAGTGCCCTGAATAACATACTAAAAGTCCCTAACCATGGGGGGGGGCATTTAAAGGGGGCACATTTCAGTTTTTATTAAGTATCTTGAAAACTATCGCATTTAGAGAAAAAAACATCTCAAAGCTATAAGATTTTTTTTTTTAATGTTGATCGGTTTTGGGTCTTCGTTATCTGGATTTTTACCTAAACACCACTTGCGCCTACTAACCCTAAAATTATTTAAAACGTACAAAACATGCTGTATTATCCTTACATATTCCCTATGCATATAGAAAATATGCACATTAGAAAATATTTTATCAGAACCCTTTTAATTCCACAATTTAGTTGATTTTACTATTGAAAAAAAAAAAAAAAAAAAAAAAAAGAATTTTTCAAGAAAATGTGTTATTTCGTTCCCCTTTATCTTCTAAACTATTGATCATACAAACAAAATAGAATATACAATTTTTTTAGGAAATTTCACATAGATTAATTTTGCAATTGAGATTTTTTTTTCTCTAAATGCGATAGTTTTCAAGATACTTAATAAAAACTGAAATGTGCCCCCCCCATGGTTAGGGACTTTTAGTATGTTATTCAGGGCACTTAACTTTATAACTGTGCTCAATTTCTAAGATACACGATTTTTTTTTTTTTTTTTAATGTTGATCTGTTTTCGGTCTTCGTTATCTAGATTTTTACTCAAACCGCCACTTGCGCCTGCTAGCCTTAAAATTATTTAAAACTTACAAAACATGCTGTGTTATCCTTGCACATTCCCTATGTATATATTTGTTTTTTACATTAGAAAATATTTGACAAGAACCCTTTTAATTGCACACTTTAGTTGATTTTACTATTGCAATAAAGAATTTTTCAAGAAAATGTGTTATTTCATATCCCTATATCTTCTAATGATCGTACAAACAAAATGTAACATACATTTTTGTAGGAAATTTTACGTAGATTAATTGTGTAATTGGCATTTTTTCTCTAAATGCGATAATTTTTAAGATATTTAATAAAAACTGAAAATTGCCCCCCTTAAATGCCCCCCCTGCCCCCCCCGCTCACCCACCACGGGCGGGGACTTTTAGTATGTTGTTCAGGACCCTCTCGGCTATGAGTGTGCAAAACTTCAAAACTACACGTTTTTTTTTTTTCTATTTTTCCTATTTTGACTGGACTTATCCAGATTTTTACTCAAACCGCCATTTGCGCCTACTAGCCTTAAAATTATTTAAAACTTACAAAACATGCTGTATTATCCTTGCATATTCCCTATGTATATATTTGTTTTTTACATTAGAAAATATTTGACAAGAACCCTCTTAATTGCACACTTTAGTTGATTTTACTATTGCAAAAAAGAATTTTTCAAGAAAATGTGTTATTTCATATCCCTATATCTTCTAAACTAATGATTGTACAAACAAAATGTAATATACATTTTGTAGGAAATTTTACATAGATTAATTTTGTAATTGACATTTTTTCTCTAAATGCGATAGTTTTTAAGATATTGAATAAAAACTGAAAATTGCCCCCCTTAAATGCCCCCCCCTGCCCCCCGCGGGCGGGGACTTTTAGTATGTTTTTCAGGACCCCCTCGGCTATGAGTATGCAAAATTTCAAAACTACACGATTTTTTTCCTCTATTTTTCCTATTTTGACTGGACTATATAGTGTAACCACGTTTCCTACGCCTAGCAGTGTGGACGAGTCGAAAATCTTAGAGGGTTTCCAAGTTGACCAACAGGTTTGAATTTAGTAAACATCCAGTCATTCGGTATTCCCTTATGGCTTATTTTCTCTCAACGAAAAGGTTGTCTCCCCTATATTTTACTAGTGGACTCGTTGAATCGGCACTTACGCAGAGGCTTCCATGATCGCAAGAAATGTAGTTAAAGAGTAATCCTGCATTTCAATACTATAAAGATAGATAGTACATTATAAAGCAAGATAACCAGTACTGTATTTACGTTCAAAAGAAATCAAATTAGGCTTAGAAACAGTTTTATTTGATAAATAATTCTGTGTGAGGAGGGCTAATTTAAGGCTGTTACTAACCCATTTGCATCATTAGTGCCTCAGTTTTCCTAGTCACTATCACCAGAGCCATATGCGTACGCTCAAATTTGCTCATTTTTGCACTTAAATATAATTTAAAATAAATAAATAAAAGAAAAAATTGTGATAAAGACCTTCTTTTTATAATGCCTTGCCTTATATGATGCAACTGGGTTATTTTTAAAGTTTATTACAAGTTATTAAAATAATTTTCACTCGCACCACTCCTTGAAATCTATCAATTTTGATTAATTTTTCCAAGTAGCAACATTTTTAAGTTATGCTGATAACGGGCATACACGAAGATCAACCGTTAAAAACTTGATTTTGGTATTTAGGAAACCTCAAAAAGTACAATTTTACAAAAAAATAAATAAATAAATAAATTATACATTAGAAAAAATCTGGTGTGAAACAACCAACGACTTTCATTATCCACTATTACACGTGTTATATGTACTTTTTGGAGATGTGATCAGAATAAATATAATTGACCTAATGAAATAGACACCTAAAAATTTTCTGGTAAGAGAAAGTTAATACACATGTGAAAACATATAAAAGAGTGCTTCAGTGAAAGGCGAAGCAGCGAATAGGTGGGCAGAGTGATGCAGGGAAGTGAAGCAAGTCGGGAGTTAGTGAGCGGAGTGAGCAAGGGGTAGAGTTCCCTAGTAAATTAAAAGAGAAAATACTTTACTTACCGTATGAGTATGAGGAATTAATTTACATTTTTCAGCAGTTTTCGCGGACATGGTAAAATATAGTAAAACAGTTCCACCAATTACATTCAATAAAAAAGAATGTCTTTATTTAATAATTGGTAGTACTATATATTTTTTATAAATTATGCACACACGATATTGTATACTTACATACAGCCCTATACAGGGTTTAACCTGTCAAAAAAATTACTTTAGCATTTTAGCGAAAATAGGCAAGCACTATTTTAGCTTTTTCGAAAGTTAATTAATTGTTTGGATACCATTGATTTCTTTTACTTAGCTTTGTTATCGTCAGTTGTGTTTTCTATTCCTTTTGTTCATTGATGATTTTAACCAAGCATCCATATTTGTGACTTTAAAAATATGAATCAGAGAAACTATGTTTTGATTTTAACAATAGAAAAAGAGGTACTCATATGTGTAAAATGAAAAAGTAATTTAAGTACAGTGTAGTGGTAGATAATCGTGAAATACTAGTGCTAAGAATGCTTCTATGAAGCAAATTCTGAATTCTGACATACTTTTAAATATTTTTGCATTTAAATTCAATCATTAAAAGTTAAAAATAAATCCAAATTACTATATAAATAATGATTCCCAAAAATTTCAGTCCTTTCGTAGTTTTTGCCTGCAAATATTAAAAAAAAAAAAAAAAAAAAAATCAGAGTTATTATATAGAGATATTTTATACAGTTATCCAGTTTTAGCTTTTTAGCGAAATTCTGCCCAACATGTTTTAGCAAAATATGATACCTTTTAGCAAAATGCTAAAAAAATTAATGGCAGTTTAAACCCTGGCCCTATATTAATAACACATAGCACAACTGAAATGTACTTTTAGCAATTTCCAAGAATGGTCGCACCACAGATTATCATACAGATGGGACAGTGAAGCTAAAACATAAAGTGGAGAGATATTAGCATCATTAGTGTCAACAGAGGAGAACTAAGAACTTCCATATATGTTAGGTCTACATGAATAGCATCTTTATCATAAATTGTTTTTCTATTTCGTGAATAGTTACTAGCAGGTTAGTATATTATGTTTATTTTTATTCACTTTCTATTATTCTTGAATTCACAAAACCATACTCAAAACACTCACAGCTATTTTTCTAAGAAATAAAATTACTTTTTATAATGTCTGAAAATATACTTTGCCAAACACATTCATATTCAAGTACAAATTATAATTACAAATTGTACTTCTACTTCTGAAATAGCAATAAATATTTAACATTGCTTGTTTTAAATAATACAAAATGCTTTAAAATGAAAAAAATATTTTTGGTTCATGTATATTTTTAATATTTATTTGCTTAATATTTAGTATTTGCTTCTTAAAATAAATTGCTTTTGACAATCAAATTTGTAAACAATAACAAAGTTGCCAAATGAAAACATAGATACAATAAAAATAAGAGCGATTGCATAAATTTGAGAGCTCGAGAAACTTACAGCCATTGCCAGCAGGGTCACTGTAGTTGCATTTTTTATACCATTGTATATATGGGTGTGCCCTATCTGTATTATAATCTGTGAGTCGCACTATATCCTAGTTCTTTTGGGTAGCCATTTCTCTTGGATGTGCCTGTACACGAATCATTTGCTTGTTCCCAATGAACAGTTTAGGGTAATATCCCCATACAATACCAAGTTTATTCTTGCTGCTACTATTTGTTTTTGAGATACGCTGATAACAGACACACAGAGACCAACCACTAAAAACCTGATTTTAGGATTCAGTGCACTTCAAAACATGTAAATATAACAAAAACTGAATTTTGAAAATTTGACCCAAAGACAATACTTTCTCTACCATATATATCAGTAACAGAAAGTAAAACGAAATCTTTCTTTACACATAAATAAAAAATCTTTTAAATTAAACGTATATCAAAAAATTTCTGATAAAACTGACGTCATAAGAGTTTTAAAATGCTGATTTATATATTTTTAAAATAATAATTTTAATTAATCGAATAATCTTATATATATATATTTTTTCCTGATTTTATCGTTTTTCAACTAATGTGGGTACAATTTTAGTATAGGGCTCCTCTTGGGGACTTTTATTATTTTTTGGCATTTTGACAATGAATTAAAACAGCTATTGCAACTGCATACCTTGTCGAAAAATATCCAAGCTACCTCAATGCTAAATTTCAAATATCGCCAGTGGGGTCCTATTACTCACTTTAAAAAATAATTATTTAAATTAAATAATAATAATAATAATTAGAGCTGTACCGAGTACTCGTTATATACTCGGTACTCGGCCTACTCGGCCAGTTTGCCGAGTACTCGGTACTCGGCCAAATATGGACTAAGTATTCGGCCAATACCAAGTAGCTGTAAGAATTTCATTATTTTTATGTATTATTGAAAGAAATGTATTCATAAGATTAGTTTATTAATAACTAAACTAAAAAATATGAAAATACAAACATAGTCATTAAACTTTTGCTGCAAACAGCTTTCTGCAGTTAAAACGAGCAAGCAGATTGCCACCAAACTCTGTATAGAGACGATTCATGATATGAACTTATCCATTTTAGTTACAAGAATTTAAATATAACCAACTTGTATGCGTGTAATATACAAATTTTTTTTTATAAAAACTTATTGTATCTATAAAACAGACAAAAATAAAATATTTTAGAAAAAAGAACCCTTATATAATACTAATATAGTAAATAAAACTTCAGTTACATATTTGTTCAAATAAAAGTAAGACACTTTTAAAACTGTAAGAAAAGATTGGTTTTTAATTTAAAAAATAATAATTATGAAAAAAATAAATACACTAAAATGTTATTAAAAATATATTTTAATAATCAAAAATGTTGTTTTTCAAATTATGGCCCAAAATCACCTATCTTTTTTACTCTTCTAGAATTTGAAGATTAATGAAATCTATCATGTTTGAAATGATAAAATATTTATTTTAATGTTCTCATTTCGTATGTGAACTTCATGCATCTTAAATTAAGCCTGAGTGTATAGGAACTTTTATATTCTCTAAGAATTATATGAGAATGATTCGCATCTGAGAAAGACTATATAATAAAGAATGAAGTTATCGGTTATTATGGTTTTAATAATCCACTAAGAGAGAAGTATCAAATATAACAATGAACCTAATTGTGTATATACACTACAAAAATTCTGAAACGTTTCATGAAAACATGTTGTTTGCCATTTAACTTAATTTCGTGTTCAAAAAGCCTTTTTTAAATTTCAAGATGTGCGAAATTCTTCATGTCAATTATTCTTTCTTACAACTACTCAGTACTCGGCCAAAGTGCTACTCGGTGCAGCACTAATAATAATATACTAAGTTTTTAAATCGAACTAAAAAGCATTAAATATTTTCTCCTAGATACGTAACCTAGATACAGATACGTAACCCCAATACAGATTCCCCTGAAAGTTGCAGATTTTTAATAGATATGGAAATATTTGTAAGATTAAAATGAAAAATGTGGGGCATATGAAATAGATCAGGGCCCGGAATTTCAACTTAGGTTACACTCGCTGAAAAAAAAAGTTACTTGCGACAAAATGTGATTAATTTACTCTATTTTTTACGTATAAAGTGACCAGAATTTTTTATTAGAAAAAGAGGAGAAATTACACAGTCTTATTTTATAAGAAAATAGAAGACATTCAATTTTGAAAAAGAGGTCATTTTAGAGGACACAAAATTGAATGAAAATGATTGTAAAAACTGATTCAAAAGCTACTTTACACAAGTGGTGGAAACAACTTTATCTCAAATGCTAAATTTGGATCAGTAAAGCTTAATTTAAATCAATAATATACAGATACGAGTGGGAAAATCCCCAATTTTTATAGGTGTCACAGAACAATCTAGAATATATATATATATATTTTTTTTTTATTATTAATTTTTACTATAGATTTTTTTTTTTTTTTTTTTTTTTTTTTGTGGTATTTTCATGCAGTTACATAAAAAAATTAGGTAGACATTTTTTTTTTATTAAAATCATAATCATAAAAGAAAAAATAAAATTGGCAAATGAAATATAAAATTAATATTCGGCAGATGACATGATTTGAAAACCCGAATAAATTACTACGTCAGAAACGCCAAAGAAAAATATTGGAAATGCATACAGCTGTTTCGGCAGCCTTAAGCGTGCCGTCATCAGTGCAAAAAGGATTCTGAATCTGCGGAAGTGCTCGTATTTATAGGAGTGGGGCCGAATTTAGTTCAACCAATAGGATTGCGGGGAAGGTGGGGAGAGTGGCCAATAGGAATTTATTAAAGTTAGCTGTGTAAACAGTAGAAAAATTAAGAAAATGTGGACTGAATATAAAATTTCCAACAGTCAGACAAATAGGGAAGAGCGAAATCACAATTTACAAGGTTTTTAAAATTTTTATAAATATGAAAAGCTTCAAAGAAATCAAGTTCATGAATGGATTTAGGTCTGCAAATTATTTTAGCTGAATTAAATTTAAAATTATGATTTTCCTCCCAGCAATGTTTAGAAATAGCCGATTTATTGGTTTCTTGTTTGCGGACGTAATTCATATGTTCTTTAAGACGAATTTTAAGACTGCGTTTAGTTTGGCCAATATATGATAAACCACACTGACAGGAAATACTATAAATACCCCAAGAATTATGCATATCAATTGGATCTTTTAACTTAGAAAAGGTGAGTTTATTGGAAGGCGAAAATATTATTTTAAAATCATATTGTTTGAGAATTTTAGCTATGGTTTGACTGGATTTAGGAAAATAGGGTAAGACAATACTGATATTGGAAGAGACTGACTTAGTAGACGAAATACGAGGGAGTTGTAATTTTTGGATAGCTTTGTCTATAATGGAAGGGTCATAACCTCTGTTAATTGCAATGGCTTTCAGGTATTTAATTTCAGATTTTAATAAAATAGGATTTGAACAAATATTAAGGGCACGGTTTACTAAAGTATAGAAAGCCAGTAGTGGCACCAGAAATTCCCCGACGGGGAGACACCAACTCCCCGACAGGGGGGCACTACATAAAGAGAGTTTATTATATAGGTATTTATTAAAACCTGCAATACTGTTAATAATATTACTGTTAATATTTGTACCATTCTATTTGTTAGTACTCCTCATGGTTTTGGAGATCATCGTGCCACATTTTCTAAAAATATCGTGGTCAAAACGTGTTCGGGACTTCTCAAAACGTGTATATTCATGGAAAACTGGAAGCTAAAAATTTTTACGAATCCAATACTTTCTTCTATTGAATATAGAATGGAAAAACTGGAATGCTCCAAATTTGTACAAGGAAAGAAAAATGCTGCCAAAAGTAGAAAAACTGAAAATTTTGTATTTTTTCCCTCCGAGAGGTTTTAGAAGTATGCCCCGATGGGGGGTCACAGACTCCCCGAAGGGGGGGCCTGTGCCCCCCCCAGGCCCCTAGCTGGCGCCACCCCTGTAGAAAGCAGCCATTTTTTGGTTAGGTGGGTGACATAAACGCGCATGGGGAGGAAGGGAGACAGCAAAATTTTTTCGATAGACGGTGGTTGAAAATCCATTTACAGTGCGAGAGACGAGGGTATCAAGAAATGGAAGGGAGCCATTATTTTCTATTTCATATGTAAACTGGATATTACTGTCAATTGAATTTAAAGTTTCTAAGACATGGTCAATATTGTGATGAGATATGTCGATAAGCGTGAAGGTGTTGTCAACGTAACGGGTCCAAAAAGGAAAGGATATTTTCTTAAAAAGCTTGCTTTCGAAATAGTGCATGTAAATATCAGCGAGAATTGGAGAGAGAGGGGAACCCATGGCTAAACCTTCAGATTGACGATAGAATTTGTATGCATTTCCAATATTTTTCTTTGGCATTTCTGATGTAGTAATTTATTCGGGTTTTAATATTCCAACGCGAAGTCTCCTGTTATTAGATGACATGATTTGTTTTAACAAACAGTCATTTTTTATCAACATTTCATAAAAGTTCTCACAAGTATAACCTAAATTAGTTTTAGTAGTTGATAAGTTTTTAAAGTAGGTATATAAAGGGGATTTTTTTTTTTTTCACATGCCTACATTTTGTTCATTGAAGAAAACAGTTGCGTTGTGGGAGTGTTTTTGTTAAGGACATAAAATGAATTCAACTAACTTTGGCATATTTTTGTGAGGTGGTGGTAGTATTATCATTAAGGCCAATTGTCTGCACTAGGGCTCTATACCTGAGTAGGAGAGTCCTCTGTGGGGTCTTTCTAAGAGGTCCTATCCCATATTTACGCTAGTTTCGGAGAAAACTACGGAAAACTCCTAACGGCTAAGCCAACGAGCGCGAACGGGTATGGAACATAGCACCTCACGTATACCAGCTTCGAGAACAGAACCTTTCTGTCATTGGAGGGCCTATTTTTATGAGGAATATTATTCATGCAAAAATGAGGACACGCGTGAACCCACCTCGTATCAACCGGAGCACTACTTTCTTAATGATTTCATGACAGTTTCAATAGTGATTCCGTGTTCTGGATTAAAGAACCGTACAAATTTAGGGAATACTTTTATTTCTTTGTGATTCAAAGTATCTGAATAGACATAAACCATAATATCCTTTGGCAAGTTTATTAGAAAGTTGTTCTTTTGTGAACCTAACACAGAAAAAAGTTAGTGTTCACCATTCAATACAGCCAACAGCTGACTGAGCTTCCCAGTTTTGTGAAATTTTTTAAATTAAGGACTAAATCCTTTTAATTTGAAAAAGAGGACAGAGATGAAAAAAAAAGGAGAACTTTTTAGGTCTGTAATGTTTTTTACGTTTAAGAGGACCAGAGCGTTGAAAAAGAAGACTGTTCTCTTAAAAAGAAAATTTCTGGTCACCTTACCTAAGATTAGCCTGATTTTACATTTTTAAATCGATATATATATATATATTTGGTAGCACCGTATACTGTAAGAATTCTACCTACATTTAGACCAAAATTCTACTCGCCACAATAAAATTTCCACTCACCAATGCCGAGCTAGCGAGCGGAAATTTCGCACCCTGAAATAGATAATAGTAAAAAGTGTAGCGAGTAGTAGTTGTCGTTAAGAAAACTCACACAACAGTTCATATCATTTGTACTGCAGTAAAATTATTAGTGAAATAGGTGAGCTATTCATGTGTCAATCATCTATTGCACGTGCCCTAAATTTTTCAAAATGCAAAATTAGTAATGCGCATAAATGTTTGGAATGTAGTATTCAACTATTATGACTTTTTTAGAGAAGGGAAATTAAGAATTAGTTAACATTTTAAAAATTTTTGATTATTTTATTTATCAAATTTTTTAACAGTTTTCCAGAAATTTAGATACATATTTAATATTTCTATAATTTAATGCATATGTATGCTTATTTTCAAAAAAGATTTATACAATCCAGCATATGTCCACAACGAAGCAGGAAACAAGTGTAAACTTAAATTTACACACCCAACTAAAGTTTCTTACCTGATAATTATAACTAGCCTGTGTAAAATGAAAAGGAAGGTGCATTTAAGTTTCTGAAGTTAGCTGTGCAGCCTCCACCCGAGAATATACAGGGTTCTGTATTAGCATACAAAGAAATTTCATTTTGTAATACAGTAGAGGATCTTTATAACGCACACCTTGGGACCAGAGGTTTTGCGTTATACAGATCATATCACAGACTATTAAACTTACCTTCTAAACATGGTCACGTAAATATTATACACTGGGAATAAATGAATATATTTACAAATTAAACTAATTTACAAATGAATATTAACTTTAAAACACAAATTAATTCAAGTCTAGAAAACATAATACAGTAGAGAATCTTTATAATGCACACCTTAGGACCAGAAGTAGTGCATATTATAGAATTTTGCATTATCTATATAATTTTACAAATTGTAAAACTTATCAAGTAATCATGATCAAATATTGCCTGGAATAAATTATGATATTTACATTTGAGAACCATTTCAAAAGTTACATTTTTTCATAGCATGAAATACAGAATTCAATAAAATGTAAAATTTACATAAATGATTATTTAAATAAATTAGTAGCAAATACTTAATACTATACTTAATATTGTTTATCGAATCATTTACCAGTGTTTTTTCTGTAGTTTTGTTGATATTTTAGAATTATGAAATGTAGTTTTTTAGTTTTCTTGTTTTAATAAATTTTGAAATATTTTATTCATTAATTCTTTTTTTTTTCATTCTCCCCCCCCCCCCCCTCCCCTCACTCTCTCTCGTTCTCTCTCTTTCACATATGAATTTGTTGTACAATGGCTGTTCTCCTGTAGATTTAAAAAAGAGGAAATTCTTCCCTTGTCATATATGTATTAGAAATTTCAAGTTTCTCATCTGATATTTAATTCCAACATGCCTTTATTTTTATTTATCTTAATGCACATGATTATAACAGTTTTTGATGCTCATTGTAATAACTGCATTCTTTCTTTATTAATTAAAAACTATGAAATAGGAATATAAAGATGACAGAATGTTTCAAACATTTATTTTAGTTGTGTGTGAATATATCTACATGTCACATAAAATAAGTTTCTCAAAAGAAAATTTTTAATGTTTACATCCAAACAGTTGTGCGTTTTATAGATCATTGTATTATATAGATCTTCAACTGTACTATAAAATTCAATATTTTTTAAAGAAACTATTTGTCAGTGTTATAGTGAGTATTCTACCCTTTGCTATTGGTTTATTAAATAATAAAAATACATTCAACTTAATTTATTCTGAAGGAGGAGGGGAATATGTATGCCTACCTTTAAAGATTGGTGACTATTTCTGGGAGAAAAATGGTAAATCTATCCCAAGACACATAATATTTCGTTTTCATAGGACTTTTATTTTGCATTTTAATATTTGTAAATGAGATAATTTTATGTATTTCGATTCTAAGTAAGTTATTAATTTAAATTAAATAATCGATTTTAAACAGTTCTTTTGTTTCTATGAGTAACACAGTCCGAGAGGGAGCTGTCCAGAAATTAGAAGTTTTTCAATGATTTTAGATTGGAGGAGGAATTTCAAAAAATTTTAATTTTTTTGTAAAATACTGTTATATATCTAGGTAAATAAGTTTTTCTGGAATTTATTTTTTGTGAAATTCTTCAAAACTACAAGGCTAGCCAACTTGACGGGATAAGACATATACTGCATAAAGCCAGGCAATTTTGATTAAATTTTAAATAACTTTCGTAATTGGCAATTCATGAATTACAATACCATAGCTTCCTACAATTTCATAGATCACAGACAGAAATGACAATACACACAGAAGCATAATTATCTTGTCTTGTTTTCCCAAGTATAATCCTGAGTTTTGTTATTCTTCAACATATTTTTGTTCTTTAAGATAAATTTTCAATTTTTGTTTACCTCATTTGTTTCAAAATATATAAAATTTAAAATTTGGAAATTTTATAGCTTTTTACTTGACGTAGCAAATTACTTGCATTGAAAGAGCCTTTAAAAAAAAAAAAAAAAAAAGATTTAGTACAGTGAAAAATTGGTGCCAAATCGTTAATTTTTTTTTTTTTTTTTTTTTAATGTGAAATGAGTGATTAAAATTATATGATATATGATGATTGTGCACAGCTGCTGTTTGTTTACCCAAAGAACTTACAAAATTCAGTTTTCTAAAGGCTTAATTCTTCTTTTTAAAATATCTGCTGAGTGACAAACCATCAAAAATTAATATGTGAAACGTATTCTACAGAGTATGCAAAGTGCTAAAAGGTTGAACTCTGTATGTTAGTCCATTGTAAATGTATATGTACACACTTCATTAATTGAGTGTACTGAGACTATTGAGAATGACCCAATATAGTCAGACAATAAGGCATATAGTTTGGGGGCCCCTATATGTCTTCATTTCTGGACCTTTTGATAATTTTTGAAGGGAAGCACATGCTTCTCCTGCTTATTATTTGTTAATTGGGGCCTATTGATAAGTTTTGACACTTCCACTCAAATAACTGAGCAAGAATTTTCAAATGGAAAGGAAGAAAATAATAAAATATTTGAAACTTTCTGAATCAATTTAAATTGAAAAGGCCAATTGTCTAAATTCATCTAGGCCTTCACCAACAACTTTGCAAAAGAAAAAGTGTATCCCTTTTTTGTTAAATGTGCTGCAATACTTACAAGAATAATTATTTCACATCTAGAAGGGCCACTTACTTTTTCATAAATTATACATTTCTTTACATTAAAAAACCCTGTCTTTCACAGATTTTAATTTAGTGCCAAAAGCCTATACTATATTCATTTAGCACAACAGACTTTTTCACATGCCTTCAAGCCAATATATTCTGTACTTTCTAAGTTTGTTCACAGAGATATGCTTATTCAAAAAAAATGCTTTCATTATTAGAGCACATCTGATCTAAGTATGTTTTGTGTTTTGTAATTAACAGGACCATTAAAATAAAAGCTTCATCAATTTTATTTCCTGGGCTTTAGAATATTGTATCAGTACAAAAAATAATAATAGCTGGTGAGCACCCCTAAACAGGGTTGCAACACAAATCTGGAAAAAAAATTCCCCGAGTTTCCCTGTACCTTTTAAAAGCAAAGTAAATAATACACAACCATGCAAATTAGAGTCTAACACATTTACATCATCAATTAGTCATATCTAGGGTACATTAATTTCATTAACTTACTATAATAGGTGAAAATCATATAACTGACTAATTTTTCTTCATTATAAAGCATTCAAATTGAAAAAAGATTTTTCTCTAAACTATAAAACTATACAATTTAAAATTAAAACTTTACTATGAAAATTTTTTCATATATTTCATTAAAAAAATTGTAAATTCCCTGATTTCAAGGTACAGTAAAAACCCTGCTTAAAATAAAATTGTGGGCTACCTAACGTATTCTGTGGGAACTACTGATGTAAACCACCTTTATTTAGGGTGTTTTTCTTGCTTGTACTTTTAAAAACAAAAAACAAAATAATTTCAGAAAATAAACAATTTATACATAAAACATTTATTTTTCTTTATGTTACTTTTTTTTATACAATATTACATCATTAAAAAATATACACAAAATTACAGAAACAACTCTAAGCTGCTTTCAAACTCAACTAGAAAAAACATTAGTTAAAAACAGTGGAAACCTGAGAAGTTAAAACACCTGACTTAGGGCTATAATGAACTTCAAGTAATAACCACATTTTGAAGGAAGTGGGAAAAGGAGCTGTGATAATTATGAGGTAGAAAAAATATATATACCAAAGGGATATAAAGTAATGTTTGTACACAATTTATCAACACCCTGTCCAATTATTTCATTTCATTTAACACAAAAATATTAATGACAACCTTATAGTCTCCAAACATATATTATGTAAGGAAAGTATTGTAATCATAACAAAAATTCGACTTTGAGATTTTAGTGTATCTATACATTTTGATGTCCCCTGAATTCATTTTTACTATTTTTATGGTGACTTATGTATCTATGTATGTGAGCAAACACAATAGCATCTAAATGCTTTATTCGAATAAGCTGAATATCAGTATAAATGTTATAGATCACTGTAGCACAAACTGTATAGATTTTGGTGAATTTAACACGAATAGATTTTTACAGGGACACAAAAATTCTTAATCATTATGATCTATGGGCCAAAATTATTTGAAATGAGATAGTATTCACAGCCCTTTTCCCTTACCGTCGCCGGAAGCCCAAGCCAATGTTATTCTATGAGGAAATTTTCTTTACAAATAACTTATTAATTAATACACATTTTTAAATTCTGTTTTCACATTCAGAAAATTCCCAACTGTTAAATTGACAGACTTTTTTTTTTAAATGTATTTTTTTTATTTTTAATATTTTATTTTGAAATTGCAAAATGAAAAAAAGTCACATATTGAAAATTCATATTTTGCAGCTTCAAAATAAAATATTAAAAATAATTTTTTAAAAAAGGTCCGTCAATTTAACAGCTGGGAATTTTCAGAATGTGAAAACCGAATTTAAAAATTTGTATTAGTTAATAAGTTATTTGTAAAGAAAAATTTCCCATAGAATAACATTAGCTTCGGCTTCCGGCGGCGGTGAGTGAAGAGGACCCTTAAACGCCTTATTTGACTAAGCTGGACTGATTTCAGAAATCTTTAATTTATTTAAACAACTGTTAATTACTCAATGTTCAGAAAGTCCAGTGGAGTCACTCCATATTTTTTTAATATATGAGTAGTTACAGATAAAAATGTTCAAAGTAAGCTTTAGTTTGATCACAAAGAAAAGCCCGTTGAGCTAATTGAAGCTTTTAAGTCCAATTATAAATTAAAGAACTGATGTATAATAAATATTTAAACTTTAAAACTGGTTTCAAAAGGATCTGGCCTTTATACTTCAGGTGCAAAAAAACACATGCTTTTAACCTTGGAGGCAAAATATTTTTTTTTTGCACCTGAAAGAGAAAGACCACATCCTTTCAAAAACAGTAGCGCTCATAATTATTTCATGATGTGTGAAGAAGTTTTAAAGTTTCAATACTTTCAAAGAGAGCCGTTTGACATTTAGCTAGCTCAGATGACTGACAGGATGACTTGAGATCAACATAAAATTGATTTGATTTTATTTTGTTATGGTTGATGATTTAGTGTTTTTTCTTAAATTAAAAAAAGAAAGATGAAAACAAACAATATGGACAACCCTATGTATTGAATGAATCTATATACAGAATAAAGAGAGAGAGAAAAAAAAATAATAATAAAATTCAGGAACAAAACCCGAGTATATATGGCAGTCCAGACTTTATACGGAACTTTTATGATTGATTTAAAGTAGTTGGACATAAAGTCTGAACAAGTAAGATATTTTTTTGTTCAAAAGTTTTTGAATCACAACAAAAAAGAGCATTTTTCAAAAAATCCTACAAACACATTGAAATTTATTGTACTTATAGGTTTTGAGATTTTTTTTTTTTTAAATGTCTCTTTAAAATAAACGATGCCCACTTTTCACACTTCTTTCGAAACAGAGAAATAATTTGTTGTATCAAAATGAGGATGCATGAGTAATAAAAAAATAAAATCATGTGGGCTCTATTCATAATTAATACAACAAATGCAATGAAATAAGAGAAACTAGATCAATGCTGTGAACTTCAAAATTCTCTACTACAGGCAGGTATAGTTTTTAAGTAAGTGTCGCACACTAAATTAATAAATACAGAAGATGACAAATCACATTTTCTGGCTAATAACAAAAATCTGGCATATATACTCCCTTTGATTCAATGTACATTACACCCCAAACAAAACTGTCATCTTCTGCATTTGTAAAGTAGTGTCTCTTAAAAAGTATGAATATACTGTTAATTAATATGTTAAAAGTTTCTTATAAAAATATGCAAAGGTGCAAATGTTTACAGACTTAATGCGATTTGGAGGAAGGAAATATTTAGGTTATTAATGTTACTACAAGTTAGCAAGTTTTCAATTTTAAACTGAAATGCATCATCTATTCCAATTAACGATTTTGAGTGAATGATAAGATGAAAAAGAAATTTTTTTTAAAACTGAAATGACGAAATTTGTGATAGACAGGTCACTCACAGGTCATTTTTATTATATTAGTCTATATTTGTATAGACAATATTTTCATAATTTATATTCCCCCACACACATACACAATTTTTCAGGCTTTTATCCCCTAGAGTTAGACCTAGACCAATGAAGTATAGACACTCCGTCTACTCATTCATTTTTAAACTTCATTTCATTTTTTAAATTTAATTCACATTTTTAGTATTTATTAGCGCTTCTCTTGGTATATGATACAGAATAAATATTTTATCTTTGATAGTCTTGCAATTAATTTATGAAACACAACGGTTAAATTCCAATTTATCTATAGCTTTTATGTTTATATATATTACCAAAGCAAAAATATATAATTTAGGATTGTATGTCAAAATAAACCACAAAGTATACGTAATGAAAATGAGTTGACTTTTAGTTTAGTTCATTTTTGCTTAGTATAAAACACAAAATTTATGCCCTCAAAACTAAAAGTCAGTTAAGTAAAACAACAGTGTAGGAAAGAATTTTCGTCATTATTTAAGTTAAAAAAAAAATAAAATAAAATAGAATACATTATAACATTTTTAATTTCCAAATGAGTACCACTACAAATTAAAAGTGGCAAAACTATTAAATTGTAGTTCCCAGAGAAAGAGAGAGAGAGAAAATAAATAAAAGAGCAAATTAAAAAGGGAAAAGCATGTGTGTCTGCAAAATTTTATTGTACACTGTAAATCAATAAAGATAATGTGTTTCAGATTGAAATGATAGTGTCTTTCATCAAATGTTTAATAAAGGAGATTATTAAATTATTTTCGTTGTATTACTATTTTCAATGTATGGTAAAGCTTCTTATTTCTTTTCTTTATCTTTTATTGGTTTTATTATTTGATACTTTTATATGTGTGTATTAATTTCTAATGTGCATATAAAAGTATCTTTTTGAATATCTTATAAAATTCTTAAATTGATATAAAATTACATATATATGTAGAAAAATGGTTGATTAACTCGCTAACTTGTATAAATAGAATAACCAAATATTTTTCTGAGAATTAAAAAAAAGTTTGATCTTCCTTTTTGTACATGAGGTGAATTAAAATGATAAATATACACTGACAACTTAAAATATTTTTACAACTTTCTACAACATACAATTTTGTACATTGTCATAATCACATATGAAAAAGATCTTTCAATCATAATAATTCAATGAGAAACATTTGCACTTTATTTCACTCCATACAAAGTAAAAAGAACATTAAAACAATTTCAAAGTTATGTTTTCTAAAATAGTAACAAAGGTTTAAAAAAAAAAAAAAACTATTAAACATTTGTAGTGAGTTGATTCTCTGTAGAAAATGAATTGAAAAAAAAAAAAAAAAAAAAAAAAAAGTTTCGAAGAGCTCATATAACAATTGTGTACATTAGAATGACTCAAAGCATGCAGCAAAAAAGACTAATATCTAACTGTCGAATTGCACTACATGCTAATCCTAAAATGTAGCTATGCATGGCTTGACATTAAGTGAAAATATATTGTTGCACCGAGGAGGCACAAAATGACACATGTATGGCATGTCTCAGAAATGGTGATCCCAGAAAAGTAGAAAAAAAAAAGTAAATATTGAGCTTGTATTGGACACCATACAACAAAGGCAGTTACAGCCATATATAGTAGTTCTAAGAAATGAAAAATGACAATGTTTTTATAGATATATATGAAGGTAAACAATAAAATTATAAATATATATATATATATATATATATATATACTTATGTTTATTAAACTGCAATCTGAGTCTTCAGATCCAATGAACAAAACTGACTACAAAACTTCACAAACATTTAACTTTACACATGAAACATAATGTTGAATATTTACAAAAGCAAACAAAAAAAAAAAAAAAAAAAAAAAAAAAAGGGGGGGGGGGGGAGATATTAGTTGTTTTGGCATTTTACTCCATTATTTTACAGTCTGCAGAGATACAGCATGGCTTTTACTAGGATGTCAAACAGGACTCATTTAAATCATTAATCTTAAAAGTTATTACTAGCAGTTCTCGTTTGATGGATTTTTTGAAGATTTGAAACAGTTTTCTGCAGATACAACGGTCATTTTCACAAAAGCAACTCTTCTTGCTCTTCATAATGGCCAATTTAAATGAACAGTTTGAGTGAATGAAATTTTCTTTCTTGTTTGGGAAAAATGCCTCTGAAACAGTTAAGATGTTTAAAACTGCTTACTAAACAGTACTATAGAAGAAACTCAAATGAACGAGTGATTTTCTCATTTAAAAAAGGGGAAATGTCAATTCATAACAAACCTGGTTTCGGAAGTCTATCAACTTTATTAACCGAAGAAAATGTACTAAAAATTCTTGCACTTGTACTTGAAGACCGACAACGTACCAATGAGGAACTGGGGAACTTATCCGGACAGAAGATTTAGAAAAGAATTCCAGTTTCTTTTAGATACCCCTTTATAAATTGGTTCTAAGTAAAGGACGAATTTCTATACTAGATAAAAAACAACATACCTTAAATTTGATTTAAAAATGAAAATAAAATAATCATTGATCATATGCATAGTGTGTGTGTGTTAGAAAGAAATCTAAAAGCAAGTTTTCTTCACACAGTTCAATTTTTTCTTTTCAAATTCAAATACTAAAAGAGAACTGCTAGTAAAACATGATAAAATGAATGCGAGTGTTACAACAACATGTGTATCTTTGCGTTTTGAATAATGAAGGTGGTTACTTCAAAGTCAAATGAATGAATCTCCCTGAGAAATGACTTTGATAACCACCAACATCTAACAAAAGTAACTCAACTCATATGGGAAAAAAAAAACACAAATATCATAACAATAATAATAAAGCAGCTAATGAGGTAGGTTAAACAAAGGAAAGGGGCAAATACATGCTGCCCTTCTAGATGCAACAAAAGAAAAAGAATACACATAAATAATAAACTGTAAAAAAAACAGGTAAAGCCACTAACAAACTGGATTTAGGAGCTGGAGCAAATTAGTTATTCATTACAAACTTTTGGAATTGTAAATATTGAATGAATATAACAAAGGCAGTGTAAACAATTGTAGATAGGCAAACAGACAAAGAACCCAATGGACTTTAGTTAACAGACAATGATTTAGTAAATACAACAATCTTAATATCATTAAACAGACGTAAATAAAGCACTCTACATTCATTCTATCAACTTTTTTTTTTTTCTTTTTACATAACCACATAGTTGTATTAATTTGTAAAAAACTATGATATCCTTAAAAAAATACATACTAGGTAAATAAAAGATTTTTTTAATTTCAATAATTTTGTGTCAGTACTGTCAGAAATGTTAAAAATTATTTGTTATCATTGACACTGATCTTTAACCTTTAAATTCATGACAAATCCAGTAAAGAAAAAAGAAATTATTAAATGTTAAAATAAATTTGTTTTTTAAAGACTGAAAATGCAAAACACAGTATTTCTTAATTTACTGACTCTGAGTTAGATATATATAACTGAATACAACTAATTTACAAGTTTTGAATTGGAATTGTACAGTATAACAAAGTTAAACAATTGAATTAAGTATGAAAACACAGTTTAATTTAGATGTTAATACATATAATCTTTAACATTTGATTTTATTATTATTATTATTAATTAAATAATGCATTCAAATCATTTTAAATTTTTCTATTAATTCATATTTTGCTTTATTAACATTAATTAACATCCTTTATCTTTCAGAAGCACAAATAAAAAATTCTAAAGCAATTAATTACTTTATCATAATCATAGATAAGCTAATTCCCTTGGATCAGTCTTAATTTTAGCAAGAATATATACAAACTCTCACACGTAATTCTGTTTTTACGAACAGCTGAACAAGTAATCACTTATACAAAAAATAATACACACTGTAACTTTTAAAAAATCTGCAGTACTGAACACAAGAATCGTAAAAACAACTGTGAGATTTTATACAAATGTTAAAAATTTCCATTCTGATTCTATTAGAAACTCATCTTGAAAATGAGAATTAATATATTTTTACAAGTATTTTAAGTATGATAGTTTCGTACATTACAGATATATTTCCAGTGTATAGAAGGATAAACTCAAATATTCATACATGAAATAGTCACCAACAGAAACTAAAAGATCTCTAATCGAAAATAAATGAATAATCATACACAACCACGGAAAATATTCATTAAAAATTCTCATACAATGTACTAAATTCTACATATTCAAGAGAATTTTTTTTAAATAAAATTATAGAATAAAATCGATTAACAACACAACACTACATGAATGCTTAACTATACTATTTCTATAGATAGAGAGCAACATCAGACTAGTAAAGAGCTTTTAAAATACAAATAAATACTAGTTTCAGTTACAACTTGAATTCATACCACTGTGAAAGTAGGGATAAAAGTAAGTCTTGTCATATAAAATGTTTAGCTCATAATAAAACAGCATTGTATGTATTTGTACTTTCATGTTCTATAATACACAATATTAAAATAGCTATATATTCTTAGCACACAATTGGATTTTTCAAACCTTTTCAAAAAGGCATTTCAATATTTCTTGTGAAAGTTTAAAAAAATTTAAATACCTAAAATGTTTTCGAGACTAAATGCAAGTTTAATAAAAAAAAACAATAAATTCCACAGACTCTGTTATAAGAATAAGGAAATGTATGCCTTAGTGATATTTATAAGCGATAAGCTTAAAAAGTATTTGTCTGACGCTGATTTGTACAAACAGATGTAGTTGAGATTACTTTTTTATTATAAAACACTAATATTATGTAAAAGTATATAGTATATAATATGTGAAACATTATTTTCCAGACCACAAAGCAATTACTTTAACGGTTTTCTCAAACAGGTATAATCAGCATAAAAAATCTATAAAATATTTGTTTGCCCACTTTATTAATTGAAAATTGATTAAACAAAAATTGGCAAACCTATTGTCCTATCTCATAAGAAGATAAAGAACTAGAATATTTTTACAGAAATATCAATGAAAGTCTAACAGTCGTTATGAAAGAAGCGTGTTTAATAGTTATTTATGGTCTCAAATGATAATTTAAATGTATTGCATCTTTTCACTGAAAACTAATTACAATGTGCCATGTTATTTTTATTTTGAGGCTAACAAAAGTTATTAATATTATTGTCGACAAATAAAACATGGTATTCTTTAAATGTATTTACATAAAAAGATTTTTTTTCTTTTTTTCTCTTTTGAATAGAACAAATGCTGTATCAAATTTATGAAAGCTGCCTTTTTTATATATGAAAAATATCTTAAAGGATTAAAACTATTCCTTAATTTGAAGTTTACAAGCCATTCTCAATACTAACTGCAATTAAAATTAAATTTTAGTTTTATATAAGTATACTGTATTTTATTTTCTAAAAAAACTATAACAGAGTCTCGGAGTTTATGTAACTAGATTAAAACTGAGTTATTTCTCTGATTATCGATTTCAGCAAAGGTGGAGCAAAATTTCTTTAATAAAATCTCATATTCAATAAGACTAGGGATACAATGTTCTAATTTTGCAAGTAAATACGTAACAATTTGTCAATGCACTACTCATATGCCAAAAGAGAAACCTGTACAAAAAACATTTTAATTAGGTACTGAGTAAGGCAAGCACACACAGTGTGGCTATTTCATATAGGGTTATAATAGCGAGATGGAGACTAATCCAAAAGCACTTCTCATACTACGACCAAGTCTATATAGAAAATGAACTACAGTTCAGTCAACTGCTTGCGTATCAAAAGAAAATAAATAAAAATGGAGTGGAAACAATAAAAATGTATTTTTATTTTATTTATTTATTTATTTTGTGCTTTCTTATAGGAATGCTTAAAGAAAAAGGAAAATAGTAAATGTTGACAAAAAAAAAAAAAAAATGTAAATATTTTTAAAGTTTTCTCGGAAGATTTTGTGACAAATCAAAGCTTTTGGAGATGGTAAAGACATTCAGGTGATAAAACATTTTAGAAAGAATCCCCAAATGTTGCACCTTGCTACACTAGCTTAGAGTCAGCACTATAATACGTCAGACTGATTAGCGACATTTTATTTAAAAGAAGAATATTTAATTTAAAATCAAACACCACACTATATTGTAAAATACAATATTATTAGAAAAAATAAATAAATAAATAAGAAGCAAAAGTTTATTAAAAATATGTTATTAAATTTATTCTATGATTTAATACAACTGAAAAAGAAAATGTTTCTTATAAAAGATTACATTTGAAATCTAAAACAAAATTCAAAATTAAACTTCAATAAATTTAAAAAACACTGGTTAGAAAAATGTTTTAAAAATTGTATAACATTATAGGAATTGAAAGACTGGCTGCTAAGATTGCCTTACTAAACATTGAATTTATTTTGCAAGTTACAAGACCCTTCAGTGATTCATTTTTTTGTTTAGTTTGAGGAAGGTACTTTTTTTTTCTTTCCCCCTTTCCTCTTCACAAAGAATAAGGATCAACTAGAAACAAAAACAAACTCATTATCTTGCAGTGGCGAAGCGTCCATGGAAGCGATGGAAGCAGCGCTTCCCGTATTTAAGATTAATAATCAAGTAACGTCGCCTCATCGAAAGACTGAATTGATTCTTCCTCTGCTTTTGGAAGCGTATCGCTTCAGTGCTTCCATTGTTTTCTGAACCATGCCTCACCCCTGTTATCTTGTGATTTAACAATAACTAAAATAAACTACTTAAATTCTAATTGTTTTAACAAATACAACACTTTTTTGTCCCAATGAAAAGTTTCATTAAATATATATATATATATATATCAAGCAAGTATCTCCAAGTTGGAACACTAGTGTTTATGAACAGATGGTCAAAATCCAAACTATTAGATGATTAACTACCCAAGTATTCTATGAAGGCATAATGCATTAAAAAAAATATATATATAAAATAAAAATAAATAGTTAACTGATCTCACCAACTGATTGAATGGCTCAGTTACTGGCCACTTATCGATATATACTAGGTTTAATTTTTTGATTAATTCTGAGTCTACTAAAGAGACAATTTCAAGATGAAAGTTATAGACAGTTTGTCCCCTCTATACAAAAAATATTCACTAAAACAAACAATTAATCAACTAAACAACTAACAGTTCAGTTATATTCTTTGTTTCATTAATATTAGAATAGAAATATAATAGTCATGTTATTCTGATAACAAATATAAAACTATAAAGAAAATAAATGGGGGAAAAAAAATTGTTAAATTATATGTTTATAAATTTCAGTTTCACCGCAGCAGCAAAATAACAAAGACTTGATACTTACAACAGCTATATAAATTGGTGAATTCTATTATTAAAAAAATAAATAAAATATACCAATAATCTCAATAATAATTTATAAAATGAGCTCCTTATTTTGAAGTTCTTTTCATTATTTAAAAATTGACAAGCTCATAAAATCTAAAGCTCATTAATTCCCCCCCCCCCCCATACATCATACCCAATGTACTTTAATATTGACTCAAAGAGAAATGCAAATCTACTGTCACTTAGCAATTATTTTTTTGACGGTGAAATATTTTACACAAAATTTGAGATCAATATTTAAACTTATTCCTACTCTATTTTCTGACATATAAGGTAATCTAGAATTGGGATTCTCAACTGCTGATCTGTAGAAAATGTTTAGAACTTACTTATATGAGTTATATATGATGCTTATATTATTCCCAATTCTTATAAAACTTATGTAGTAATTTTTTTTTTTTTTTTTTTTCTTAATACCTAGTAAAGTTTTTTGTTGAAGGGAAAAAAAACAACACTGGTTCACATTTTTTCTACTCCACAAATTTTACAGGTCCTAGGGTCAAAAGTTTTTGAAAAATCTAGTACATAGCATAAAGCATAAATATGCAAAGTCCCCCCCCCCCCACAATATACATAAATTAAATTAATAGGTATTAAAAAAAGAAAAACTACAAAATTTATTCAGTTCTTTATGCTATCATATTTACACAAGGAATTTAAACGAAGTACATATTTCCAAAAATGATATATTTAAAATAATAAATAAATAAATAAATCTGAAACCATTTAAGAATAACAACTGAGGAATAAAGGGGATTAAACATATAATTCATAAACAAACTTTACATTCATTTTAAGATTTCAAATGATCAATCCCAATATTAGAAAATATAGCAATTGGAATAATCTTACAGTAACCCTTTATGGGGAAAAAAAAAAAGGTTAAAATATTTAGTTCTAAAATGAGTTCAGCTGCAAGCATTTGACTGAATGTTAGTTCATATGTATATTTTTGTACTGTTTTATAGATTTTTAAAAAATAATTCGAGATACAGAAAAAGCACAAATAAAACTAAATTAAAATGATGGAAAACAATAACTTCCTAAGTGAAGTTTAAAAAATCTAACATCAATTTCCAAAGAAGGCACCAAAGAAGAATGATAGATTGAAAGGGATGGATGGTACAGATGAGTACTGTTATTTATTTTTTGTCTACGTATTATGTATAAGAGATGCATATTTTTATGCACATTTTTCGCACCTGTTAATAATGATGAAGAAAAGCTCAAAATTGTTACATCTTACATCTAGAGGCATAAATACAGATTAAAATAGTTAATCCACTGTTGATCAAGAGTTCAAAAAGGACAGAATAAGAGAATCATATGAAACAATCTCTATAAAAAAGTATTCCTCATATTTAAGATTGGTTATAAAAAGAAGGTGCTCGACCTTCTGTCAGTATCTGGCCTCATCTAAATTTTAGCTTACATATTTTTGCAACTGGATAAAAATGTTTTTGTTAGATTATCTTAACATGGAACAATACACTATCATGATTTAAAAAAAAAGTAAAATACACTCACAGACTAATTGAATAACAAATGCAGTCACCTAATTTACATGAAAATGTATTATTAAAATGCATCAACACTTTCTTTCTAGACTGGAGGAAACAAAAAAATAACATACAGATATAAGTTTAATATATAAATTATCATCTAAGATTCTTTTCTTTGAACTCATGAACAAATATGATAAACAACAAGCATAACTGCCAAGTACTTATACAAATATATATCCTCCCCCTTTCAAGATGCTTTTAATTTGTCCACTCGCAATTCCTATTTTAAATTTGGCAGTAATGCTTACACATGGACAGTGAAATTAAATTGTAGTATATACAGAAATTATTGTTATTAACAGAATATAACATTTTCTCACTTAATTTATAAATATAAAGAAAAATATACAATAAAAATATGCCCACATTTTTAATAAGGTAATAATTTTATTATTGAATTAATGTACTTCAATATATATATATATTTTTTTCTTTTCAAAAATTAAATCAAAATATGCATTTATGGATACATTTATATATATATATATACAAAAGCTTGAATTTATCTATATATTCCAAACTTAAAATCACACTATTTACCCCTAAACTAATAAATTCGGCAGTGAAACTCATTTTTTTATTACCAGGTACAATCGTTAAAATGCTTTTCAAGCTCATTCATTTAGTATACTTCGGATGCTATCACATATGAAATGAAATACAGATGAAGTGCTCCCATTTCTTTAAAAATCCAAATTAGCAAGTACTGCAAATATGGTAGATGAAGTGAAGGGTGTGGAAGAAAACTAACTTGTATATACACTTATATAATTAGTGCAAATGTTTTAAGTTAAATGTATCATACTATACATCTTTGATGGAAAGACCAAGTTAATTATAACAATGAAAAGTGACCAGCTCAGGAACTAACCTGGGTTCTTAACATAATGTACCAAAACTCAACCAGTCTTTCACTCACTTGAAAGTTGGACTGCACCATTGCATCTTTATATGTAGGATAAGATAAAAGAAGTTTTCGAAGTTTCATGTAGGCAAATATTGATGATCAAGAATGGCTCAGCAATGGAGCATTGACAGGCTATGTTTAGAACTTAGGTTTGATTCCTGATATGGTCATTTTTTGCACTTTTAATCCTTTCAGCGTTGAGATGTTTTCTGTATATCTGCTTGATGATTCATAAAATCAATACCAAAGAAAATTTGTGTACTGAATGCTATGGATATATCTTATTTTTCAGAAGAAAATAACATGTTTTAAAATTTTGCCATACCAGTCTTTAATTTGATCTTTTCATGATGATAAAAGAAGGGCATAGCACTGAAAAAGTCAAATGTAATTTGGCATTTCCACTATAGATGTATCAAGGCTACCATCTTAATGTATCATAGTTCGAAATTAATACATGATTAGATCATGAACAAAATATACATAAAATTACTTTCTAGTTGGAGCAAAAAATATATAAAGAACAATTTGAATAAAGCATGTTATTTAAAAGATATAGCATGCATGTAAAAAAGGAGACTGCTGTGATATTAATAAAATGTGCTTAAACATAATCCTTATTATGTAGACTAGAATGATACATATACAAGAAATACTGAGATTATATTTCTGTCGATTGGTTAGTCAAAAATCAAGGTATCCTTCTGTTTTGTTTCAATAATATGATTGTAAGATTACAAACAATTTAATTGGAAGATTCATCTTATATATCTGACCAAAAGAATAAAACAATAAATAAATACTTAAGCTAAAGAATGGAAAAACCTTTTCACCTTCTGATTTGTTGTTGAATTTTGAATTAACTTGTGCTTTATTTAAAAGAAATTTTACATGGAAATTACTTAAAGCATAAGATGGAATGTTGTCTTTATTTTTTTCTTTTGAACTGATTTTTATTAGAAAAAGTAAGATATATTATATACTATATAATCAACTCAGAAATCCACATAGCTTAGAACAAAAGGTTTTGTGGACTTATATATATATATATATATATATATAACTGCTCTGCTTAAATACTAAGCATGAAAATGCAATAAATACATGTAGCTTATTTAAATCAATTATATTTATATGCTTTTTAAAATTTCAAATTTCATTGGATTTTATTCAATTTTCAAACAGTAATACAGTAATTTTTGATTAAAAAAAAAAAAAAAAAAAAAAAAAAAAACTTTTTCAATGTTTTAAAAAAGGTACTATCTGCAGTTCTGAAAGGAAATGCAAATAAATTTCCTGTAAAGATGTACAGATTACAAAAACTTAATAAATGAATACTTTGTTTAGGCTAAGTTAATTACTGTAAATTATATTTTTTCAGTGATATTTTGTTTTTATTAAAATAATTATTTTTCCAAGCATTTTTAGCATTTTATTATCCCCCCTTCTAATATTTTAATGAAAAGCAGTGGAATCTATCACGATCTTTATAACACAATTCAGCTTTCATTTAGAAAATTTATAATCAATAAAATAACATTCCATATAATAATAGGAATGTTAATCATATTGTATTTTTTCTATGGGTTTAGCTAAGTTTATATTTTAATTGAAATGATTGACTAAACAATAGCAAATTTTAGAGAGTTTACAGTATACAGTATTTTGAAGCATTAATTGAACCAAGCGTTTTTCTACATTTTGGAATTTTGTGGATTTGGAATCTTTTTCTTTTGTTAATAACATCACAATAAAAATAGATCATATATAGATAACACTTAGCATTTTCATATGTTATTTAGGCCAAGAAAAAATTCTACTTTTTGTAATAAAATGATAATAAATTTAAATATAAGGATTTGTATAGTTTTATATTTATGGTTACATTACTATAATACAAGAATAATTTATATTGAATAAATTCTGATCTCAATATTTCTACATTACTTAATTTTGTTCAACTTAAATTATTTAGTTTTATTTATTTATTATATTTACACTTTTATTTTATTTTATTTTCCAATAATGAAGTATTATTCAAATAATTAATAAGGTGCTAAAATCTTCCGAAGTATAACAATTATTAGCACTTAAAAATTATTCTTATTTGCTGAAATTCATTCTCTAAACATTAATAGGTATAAGAATAAATGCACTGAATATGCAAATGAAAAAAAAATTTTTTTTTTTTTCATTTTTAAGATTTTAGAATTTTGGATAATAGGTCCTATACAGTACAATCCTGATCTATGTATATCATAAAATCTATTAAAAGAGTGTAATACCTGCTGAATTGATGCTATAAAATTTTCCGTATCAAAATAAAATAAACATGTGAAACATCTCAAAACTAGAACAGCCAGAGTGGTCATTTTGACTACAAAGATAATTAGTTTTGTGATGAAAATGACTACTTTGATTGTTCCTGTGTTAAAAATGTAAAAAGTAGTCTAGAAAATCAATGTTTAGAGATACAGCATTTTTTGATCCAAGTTAGAAAATTAAACTTTTGTATATTTTTTGCACAAACACAAAAAACTTTTTAAAAAGAAAAAAAAAAAAAAAAATCTGGAAAAGTTTACTAAAATTTATAATTTTGTAAAAATTCTTTTTCTTTTTTTAATCTCTAATTCATTCAGGTAATTGATTTAGGTTTTATTTATTTATTTATTTACAGCAATCTGAAACCAAATATCTTTTTGTAAATTCTATGCTTTTTTTTACTGCTAACTTTTTAAGTTGAAAAAATGTATATCAAACTTTGCTTAAAGAAGTTAATTTATGAAATACTAAAAGTTGTAAAATGGAATGGTTAATTTATTCTTACAAATGTCTGAAATGCAAGGTTAGAAAGTAAAGCTACTTTAAAAAAAAATTAAACTGAAATAAATATTTGCAGCATGAATGATCTTATAAAGTTTTCATTTTTTCGAATGAGAAATTTTTTTGATGATGAAGTATATTTAAATCAAATGTGAGAATGTATGGACACACAAAATAACTTACATATAATTCGAAACCACTCAGGTACAAAAACATGAACTGGTGACAAAATTAAAAACATAGCTCTTTGGACAGACACTTACAAATTAATAAAACAAAATACTTTACATAACATATATATAAAATATATATAATATAAAGAAAAAAAATGAGGTAGAAGCATCTAAGTATTCAGAACCTAAAAATGTTTTTATTCAGCACTGGATTTATGGGATGCTATTATTACTAAAAATAATGTCATATATACATGAGCAAACAAAAAAGCATTTAAAAAAAAAAATAATAACAGAGAAAATGAAATAAAGTAAGTAATGCTATAGAGCAAAGATGTCTCTGATCTAGGAATAATAATAATAATAATATAGATGTATAAAAAAAGAAAACTAAAAAGCAAAATTAACAGTTATTTCAGTGACATGAAGGCTAAAAATCCAGTGCTACTTTTTCTGTCAGTGGGATAGAAAACTGAAGCTGCACCATTACAACTCAACATGCATTTTGAACTAAATTTTATGATTTAAGAATGCATACACAAATTTTAACATCATAAAATCCTAAAAAATAATAATTAAGAAAATTCTCATATGATCACATACACATAAGCGAAGAAAGTGGTGGTGGTAATGGTGGGGGGGGGGGGGGGATCTGTAAAAAAAAAATAAAATAAAATAAAAAATACAATGCAATATATACATTTTCTAAAAACAATTTCATTTCTGTTTTAGACAATAACTGGCAGTTATGTAATTGTACAACATGCAACAATTTACCTAATTTCTTTTTTCTTTTTCAGCTTTAAATAAAACCTCTTTTTATTTTTTATTTTTAAAGATATAAAATAAATGGCTTTCAATACCTTTATTATTTATGCAACAGCTAACACAGTAGGAACTATGTAAAGTAAGACTAAATTATTTTAACAGAGAGAGACAAACAAAATGATTATGTTAATTTCAAATATATTTTCTTGAATATCTATATCCAAAGGTTTCAAATCTTAGTTAATAAACTTTTAGAAAAGTCATAGAAATTTTATAACAGTCAAAAACAAAAATTTTATAAGCAATGCATACTTTTCTTTAAAAACTTACAATTGTTGATATTAAGGGATTTTAAACTACTAACCAACTGCTGGGCACATTACTCTCACTAGAAAATAAATACTTCCAATGAAAAGTATTAAAAACACTGGAGATGAATTGTGAAATGTAAAGAAATACCATAAATTGCAGGGATTGCAAAAATTTGTTTGGATGAAATAGTTAACCTTCCAGGTATGTGGGAGATCCTATCGAGTAAATTAGCACAACCATTTACAATGGTAGTAAAAGCGTGCCTCACAGGAGGATCAGATATGATTCTTTATCTGAGGAGTAAAATTAAACACCAGTACAATGTGAAAGCAGGATGATTGCATTAACACGTACTTCTGTCTGTTTGGTGAAAGGTTGTACTTAATTATTTAGACTTACAACAATTGAAGCACGTTTTTAAATTTTATGGTGTTTGTTTTTGATGCACAGTGCCGTCAAAAAATACACAGCCTTAAAACAAAAAGAAAAGAGACAGAGATTGCATTTGAAATTCTTCTGTAATAAATGACACACAGACGTATGAATTAACCTAAAACGAACTAATTTCACTACATAATAACTGAGATTTAATTTCAGAATATTCAGACGAATCAATTTGTTTTGGATAAAAGTATTTCACAACATCTAAAAGCTCTAAGTGTGTTATTACAATTTTCCACATCTTACAACAGGCACAAATTCACATTTTCGTCTTTGACCAGCATAAAAATGAAAATAAAAGATCCAGGTTTTAAAATCTGGATCATGAAATGAGAGTCACATTATCATTTTCATGTCTGATATAAATGAAGTAATCAAAAAACAACAAGTTCAAATTTCACATTAAATGCATAATGTAATTTATTATTAAACATTTTGTTTACTTTGTGATGTAATTTCTTTTTATATCCCTTTGAAAATTATTATTGTATGTTATTTTTTACAAAGTAACAAACACAATGCATTAAGCGCATCAATCAACCAAATAAGATTGTTTTCATTTATCTTATTGTTTGTGTGCCACCAAATATTTTAATTATTAAAAGTGTAAAGTGAGAGGGGGGGGGGGAAGAAACACTGACCTGCCATTAAAAAAATTTAGATGCTGTAAAAGAAATTTTTTTTTTTTTTTTTGGGGGGGGGGGGGGGGGGGTAATCTAAATAGATTATCTGTCTTTTTCCCTCTCAGAAAACGATCTCCTTCGTATGAAGACTACAAAATTTGCAAAAAGAACACCATAAATTACAAAAACATGCAATAGTTGTTTTGGGTTCAAATTATATATAAACACATGATTATTGATAAAAGAACTCAAATTTTTCTTGGAGAAGAAAAATAAAGTGAGATAATTTTGTTATTTTTTGCCCAGCAGAAACTTTAATAAAATTTTTTCTCTACTTATATTTTCAAAATTTTGAAAAATACTGTAATTCCCCCCCCCCCACCCCCAACATTCTATGATTACATTACTTACTGCACTTTAAAAATAATAATCATATTATGGGGTTACTCTAGTAATGTACAACAAAACATGGTCCATTACAGAAATAAAATGAAATTTAAAACTAATTATTAACAATAAGCAATCTTTAAAAAAAAAAATCAATGGAGGTATTTAAAAAATGGATGTGAGGGATAAAAGTATTAGAGAAATGAGTAAAAGCATCATTCTTAATTATTATCTTTCAAAACTATCTTTCAATAATTTCAGTATTTCTTTAACAAAAGTGCTAAAAAAAAATGACAATGATATAAACATTATCTACATATGGATGCCATGAAAAACAAATGTTTCAAGTTGGAATGTTGGCATCTAAGGCGAATTAAAATAGAATGCAATTAAAAATTGTAAAATTATTCTGACATAAATGTGAAATTTGCATTTCTTGCAACAGTGCATTCCAGTTTACTTCCAGGTGCCATTTTTACCTGCTTAGATAAAATAAAATAACACGAAATAAATACATTTTACAGATATCTTTCATTGAAAAAAACATTTCAAATACGTATTTATGGTACAAGGGAAATGCATATTTGTGTAATGCTTTCTTTTGTGTGTGTATGTGGCATAAACTTTTACTTTTTGTCAACATAAATATAAAACAGTCCTTAAAAAATACCCGCATCTGACAATCTATGAAAAACCAAAGGAATCTTTTACCCCTCTTCTGGAGGGATAAAAGTGAAGTCAGATCTCTTAGGTTGGTTCCAGAGTTGGTTCTGGGTTGGATGACTGAGAGAATCGAGGACCAGAGAGAGGTGAGAGAAATGCATTTACTGAAAAGGGAAATGACTGCGGCTCACAGTCACCAATATTTGAATTGTCTTTTGTACACTGAGGTACTTTCTGTGATTGTTCACCGGATGGCACAGAGTTCTGATCACTTTCACAGTGTAACGGAGGGCAATACGAGGAGGATGTAGGCGAAACTGGTGGCACTGTGCAAGTAGTAAGAGTCTCAGGGGAGGATTCTACATGTGAACACTTAGATTCAACATTACAGGAACTTTCAACTTCAGTGTTATTTTTAGCACCAGGTGAAGGAGGTTTGTTCTCCCGTTGGGAGGAGGCGCTATCTTCAGCAGGGAGAGTACCTGTAGAAAGAGTTTGATTTGCATTCTCAAGTAAAATAGTTGATGAAGTAATGTCTGCTGTCTCATCTTGCCAGTTGCAGTCAGAAACTTTGCAGTCATTTGCAGTGTAGCGCATGCGATGCTTAACAACTGGACGATCCTCATTATCAGAAAGCTAAAGCAAAAAAGACAAATATAAAGTACCACACCTGAACACCAAACTTAATAGAATAATGTGTATTTAAAAATATTTTTAAAAACGAACTCTCTTTATACACAATAAAACTTGTTCAAAGCAGAATTGTGAGGAAATTAAATATTTTTCTGCATTGGCCACCTTTCCTCATTATTTATATTTAAAAAGTTTGTACCAAATATAGCTCTAAACTTAAGTCTCTTATTATAATAGAAATATAAAGATAGCTATAAAATAAATAAAGCAAAATTTGTAAATTCCTTCCTTGATTGATTGATTATATATATATATATATATATATGTAGCGGGCCGGCATTCTGTTCTTCTTCCCCCCTTACTTGGCTTTCTCGCAACTCAGAATCCAAGCAGTTGATCATTTGACGGAGTCTCAGAATATTAAAGGAAGTGCGTGATCATGACGTGAATGGCGTTACTTCCTGAGCGGGCTACTGCTAAAGAGCGCTGAAGGAATGAGGTTCAGAGTTCGACGAGTCTCCGACGTAGCTTGTGTGTGTGACGAGCGCAATGCCTATTTTGATTACTTTGGTTTTTTCACACTCGATGTCTTTAGTGTAATGCCAAATGATTTACTTATGTGACGAATTATAGTTAATTTGACGAACTGTTGAATATACTTTGATAATTAATTTTAAATGCTCATTAGCATCTATGTAAATAATTGTAAATACTTTAATTCTTTATTAAATTTTAAGTGATTAATAGTAATTAAGTATTAGTTGATTTATACAGCCCACATATAAGTTCGCCTTCCTACAAGTCAGAAGTGGGATCAAGAATGAAATTTACTTGATAAAGCATAAATCGATTATTTTAATTTAACTTAAATTTCGGATTAAACGCAAATTTTCATATAAAGTAAAATTGTAATGAACTATAAACTTTTGTTGGACTGAACTTTTTAAAAACTGTTCTTAAATATGAACTGTGTTTGAACTTATTCATATACTAATTCATGCTGGACGAATGTTTTTTAAAGTGTGTAGTAATGCTTTATAATCAACAGAAATGCACAGACCGATGAAATTTGCTTAAACCAAAGCAACAAAGTGCGAAATATGTGCTTCAGATTTCTTAAGGATTAAAAACAGCAAGTCGACTAAATGGAAATTTAAATAAAATTTAAAACAACAGCTGTTTCTGCTCTACAAAGGTACGTACACTTTATCTTCTTATAAAATGGTTTCATTGGGGGATATACCCAGAATCGGCGCTGCACTGAGGACTGAAAGTTATACTAAAATTAAAATTCTGCATCGGTTTTTATTCGATGATAACGGCGATCGCAGGAACAGATGCAGAATAAAAAAATTCACAGGATTCACTTTCGCCATTGGCGACGAAAAATACATTGAAAAACAAAAAATAATTGATGACAATTTTTCTTTGAACGAACTAATTCTTATTTGTAATATATTAAATGTCCCTTTTGATGGGAACAAAAATGAACTGAGAGATCGATTACTATTACATTTGTGTGACACGGAGTTGTTAAAACAAGAAAGTTCAGAAAATAATTCAGATGAGGAAGATTCTCAAAACGAATCGAGCAGTGAATCCGAAAGTAGTGGCGATAATGATATTGAAAAAATTGACTCCTCTGTGCAATGCCATATGTATAATAATAAGTGTTATGAAAATAATGAAAATGGTAGTAATAATGTGAATTCTGGAACACATGGTGCAGTTATTTCATTTAACGATTTCGAGAACAGTATCTCAAAATTTAGCGGCGAACCGCATGAAAATATTATTGAGTTTTTTAACGAATTTGAGGAAGTGTCAGTAATGTTTAATCTTAATGAACTACAAAAAATTATTTTTTTGTAAACGATCTTTGAGCGGAAACGCTCTATTATTCATTAAATCTGAGAAAGCGCTACTTACTTACAAAAAATTTAAAAAAGCGCTTATTGAGGAATTTAAAACAGAAATAAATTCCGCCTCTTTGCATGATATATTAAGTAAAAGGAAAATAAGAGGCGATGAGTCTGTTACAGAATATTTCTTTAAAATGCGTGAATTAAGTAAGAACGGGCATATTGATGATGCCGCTATCATGCACTATGTGATCCAAGGAATAAATGATAGATCAGAGAATAAAATTATGCTATATGGTGCTAAAAATTTACATGAATTTAAGGAAAAAATTAAGTTATATGAAATTTTCAAAAAAGATAATGAGAAAAATAAATTCAGATTTAATAAAGTAGATAATGCAAAACCGAAACATGTAGCCTATAAAGTACATGAAAAATTTGGTCCTAAAAATGAAGTGAACAAATTATGCTATAATTGTGGTGAAAAAAACCACTTATCTAGAGATTGCCCCCATAAGGCCAAAGGCCTGAAGTGTTTTACGTGTAAGCAGTACGGGCATAAATGTTCGGAATGCCCAGGTTTGAAACCAGAAGTTGAGACATTATGTATTGGTATAAATCAAAATATGAGTAAAATTATACAAGTAAATGATATAAATTTTATTGGAATCATTGATACAGGAAGTGAAGCAACATTGTTGCGTAAAAGTGTTTTTGAAAAATTAGATGTTAAAGGGTTAAATACTATGAGTACTACTTTGAAGGGGATCGGGAAAAGTTCAATAACGCCGTTAGGCTCAATTAAAGTGAATCTTAAAATTGATGAATTACAATGTGAGACTGATGTTTATGTTGTATCTAATGACGTGATATCCTATGATATAATCTTCGGCATGAATGTGTTAATGTTGGGTGAAACAACGATTAATGAGAAAGGTATTTTCATAAAAAATAAGTCTGATTCTCTAGAGGTAAATTTAGTAACAGTACTCCCTGTAAATACATATCAAAACGAAATTAAATCGAATGTTGTTATTGATACCCCCATTAACTTTGAGAACAAAAATTTTGAAAATTCCCCAGAAATAAATGAAACTTTGAATAATGCTAAAAAATGTGAAAATGTGACCCCTCACCCTGTTATGCTGTCAAAAAAATTATTAGAATCTCCCGAAAAAGCCGTAAGTGAAAATGACAATAAAGACGAAAGCAACGAGAGTGATGACAATAAGATGCTTTTGAAGGATGGAAATAGTGCAAATGGTGACAGTGATGAAGAAGAGGAGCCTCGACGACAGAAACAGAGTCATACGAGCATTTTCCAGACAGATGATGATAGTAATGAAGAGGAGGAGCCGCGCCGAAAGGGACGAAGTCAGACGAATGTTTCCCGAATGAAGTCGCTAAACCCTGAAAACACTTATTCAAAGAAAGATGAGAAACAAGCCCTAGTTGAAAAAATTTCACAGTAGACTCCTTAAAAGGAAGAAATCCAGAGGAAAGCCATCGACGATAAATTCCATCAGGTGTAAAAGACTAAATATCCCAAAAGAAAAGACTGCCAGTGTAAATTTGAAAAAGTTATCCATCCCATCACTTCCTTTGACGACCACAATTAGCGAGATAGCCATATTATTTCCCAAAGCTGTACAAATAAAATTAGAAGTTTTCCCTACATATAAGACTGCCATCATAGACTTTTCAACCGAACTTGATGCAACAGAGGCCTTAAAAAATCTTAAAACTGAAAATGATCGATTAGAGGGTCTCGAGTTCGAGTCCCAAAATAATTTTGAACCCCAAAGTAAAGATTTGAGTACACATGATAAAAAACATTCTTCTAGAGTTAAAAATAAAAATAAAATAAAATGCAAGTTGAGTGGACGGTCACCAGAAACTGATACTATAGGCAACCAAGTTGCCGTAAACCCAAAATTGACCTTCTTTTGTGACTGTGCAACAATTAAAAATAAAAATGATGATATTGATGAGAAAGTTAGAAATGGACGCCATGAAGGCTCCTATTGCACATCTACAAAGGCTAAGATCCTCAAATGTGGGATAACTTAGCTTAAAAACAAAAAATTTTGAAGATTTGTAAAAATTTGTAAATAGTATGTTATTATTTTGTGTTGCTTTTTTTTTTTTTTTTTTTGTATTTTTCAGTGTGATCACCTGGAGGTCCAGCCGATGCAGGATGGCCGATTGTAGCGGGCCGGCATTCTGTTCTTCTTCCCCCCTTACTTTGCTTTCCCGCAACTCAGAATCCAAGCAGCTGATCATTTGACGGAGTCTCAGAATATTAAAGGAAGTGCGTGATCATGACGTGAATGGCGTTACTTCCTGAGCGGGCTACTGCTAAAGAGCGCTGAAGGAATGAGGTTCAGAGTTCGACGAATCTCCGACGTAGCTTGTGCGCGTGACGAGCGCAATGCCTATTTTGATTACTTTGGTTTTTTCACACTCGATGTCTTTGGTGAAATGCCAAATGATTTACTTATGTGACGAATTATAGTTAATTTGACGAACTGTTGAATATACTTTGATAATTAATTTTAAATGCTCATTAGAATCTATGTAAATAATTGTAAATACTTTAATTCTTTATTAAATTTTAAGTGATTAATAGTAATTAAGTATTAGTTGATTTATACAGCCCACATATAAGTTCGCCTTCCTACATATATATATAATCATTTAAGAAAGAGATGTTTATGCATTTAGATTTCCATACTGTGTAGTAGATCTGAAAATATGCACTTGCTACGCGGTTAATAGACAAAGTAAAGTGGAAATTTAAAAACATAAAAAATTTGCCTTTTGTGTTGTTGTTGTTGTTGTTGCTGCATAATCTTCATAAGCATGATTTTCATTAGTCAAAACTTCATTATCACAATTTCTATGGTACCTACTGCTGAGTTCTGAAGCATTGATATTTGCACGTCTTTATTTATGCCATACTACAACTCCTTGATTTTTTCTTTTTGCATTTAAACATTTAGATGGTAAGTATTGACATAAACATTACATGCCCTTTCTACTCACACCAGTTACACCACAACAGTAAGGGCATGTTTAGTCCTATATTATTTTTGTTTTCTGATATAGTCAACTACATTTAAATAGTTTATCTTTTTTTAAATAAACTTTTCTGTTGTTTTTCTGATTTCTTTGCAGCAAGGGTGAAGTTTTTTCTTATTACATTTGCTTTATACAGTTAATAAAACTTTTACATTTTAATGAAATTAATGGTTTCATACCATGTATTATTGAATCAATTGTTTTGTTGTTTCAACTTACAAATGCATATTTCTGTTTTGTCTTCTTTTCCATAAGCATGACTTTTATTAATTGACCATCTGAAAATTGTGTACCTTGCAGACACCTTATCCATATTTTTCAATTTTCAAATTTGAATTTTTTAAATAATTTCTTTTTTTTTTTTTTTCAATTTTATTCTATTTTATTTTCTAACGTTTATCCTTTCATTTCAATTGTCTATGTATTGTTATTATTATTATTTAAATATATATATTTAATTTATTCATTTGAAAGCGAAATCTTATTTATTTTTTTAAATCACTCATTCAAAAGTTTTTTTTTTTTTTTTTTTTCTAAGCAATGGCTATAAACTGTTTAATTTTTATTTATTTAATTCATTCATTTGAAGGCAAAATCTTTTTTATGTATTTATTTTATTTACTGAAATCAAATAATAACAGCAGAAAAAAAATTAAACATATTAAATTTTAAATAAATTCACTATTTTATAATTAGTTTACATCTAAAAAACTTCAAAATCTGGGTAAATATGAATTTTATAAATCTAGTAATCTCGACAAAAAGCCAAATATTTAACAAAATGTTTGTTATGAACAATATTTGAAGGTGAACAAAATTGTAATTCAAATAATTGTGATCAATCTTCTTATATTTCTTGTTCTCTATTGTGAAAAATACTTATGCTTTATTCAATTTTCTACTTTTAATCATAATTGTTATAAATTAGAAACTATATTTGTAGCTTTAAACATGATTTTCTTTTTTATAAATATGTAAATAAAAAAAATGTTCTTTTTTTTTTTTTTTTTTTTTTTTTTTTTAATTCCATTATTAATTGGTATATTTTTTTAAAAAAAGTTCTTCTTAATGTAATTCTTAATGTCTTTCTCTTAAATTAATAATTTAATTTAATTAAAAACATAAAAGAAAATTAATTTTAATAACTATTAATGAAACAACAAATATATTTAAAAAAAAATTAGAAGACCTTACTTCAGCTTCATTGATGTAACTTAATGGTGGAGTACTTTCTTTTAGGGCCCCCCTCATCTTCAACAACAGTTACTTTGTGTTGTGTTGAGTCTGTGAAGATTTTTCTTGAACTACTGGATCCTCTTCCCTCCTCCAGGAGGTGGCACCTGGTTGGATATCTATGCCTGTTGTTGATTTGTCCAGGTTGCATGCACGGGATTGGTCAATTATTTCTATTGTTTCACGAAAAAGAGCATAATGGTGGTTATTGTAATTAGCAATTTTTTTTAACATTTTAAAAATCTATTTGGATATTTTCATTTTTATGGGTCTGTGCTAGGACTGTAGTATAAGGGCTATAGTGTAGGGCTGTAGGGAGGTATAAGGGCTATAGGGTATAAGGGCTGTAGTGTAGGGCTGTAGCCCTAAAACAGACCCATAAAAACGAAAATATCCAAATAGATTTTTAAAATGTTAAAAAAATTGCTAATTACAATAACCACCATTATGCTCTTTTTCGTGAAACAATAGAAATAATTGACCAATCCTGTGCATGCAACCTGGACGAATCAACAACAGGCATAGATCCAATCTGGTGCCACCTCCTGGAGGAGAGAAGACGATCCAGTAGTTCAAAAAAAAACTTCACAGACTCAACACAACACAAAGTAACTGGTGTTGAAAATGAAGGGAGGCTCCCTAAAAGAAAGTATTCCACCGTTAAGTTATGTCAATGAAGCTGAAGTAAGGTCTTCTAATTTTCTTTAAATAAAAAAATATTTCAATTGAAATAAAAAATAAAATACAAAACATCCTTGCTGAGCCACGATCTCAGGACATCTGTTTCACGAGTCAAGCATGCTACCACTACACCACCTGTTCTTACAAGTGTAAGTGTTTTGTTGGATTTTATAGAAATAGCTAAAATTTCTAGGTAATTTCTTTATCCATGGGGGATTGTTGTGCAAATTTTGCACTCTACCCTAAGTTTTTGACCATGCTCTTTAACTTAAGCTTGGTTTGGTTTCAATAGGAATTTTACTAATTCAGTGAATGTAATGTTCAGTGAATTCCCTTGTCAGTGAATGTAAAAATACATGTTAGTCGCTAGGTGGGTTAAATACTATTTTCTTTTTTTTCACATAGAATACTTACATGAACACTAGCAGTTGATCCTTGATGACTTCCTAATGATGAACGACTATTTACAAGAAATTGATGAGGAAAGCCATTAGCTCTGCCATTACACATGTTTGAAGGATACCCTCCCTAAATGTAAATGAAAACAAATCAATTCAAACACACCATAACATATTAAATAATAATAATATATATATATATAAACTTTAATCCGATGCATATTTTCAAGAAAGTAAATTTTCTGCTCCTCAAATTTCAAAAAGACTATGACATAAAAAATCTGGAGTAACTCCACTCAACTTAAAAAAAAAAAAAAAAAAAAAAAAAAAAAAAAAATTAACCACTTTACCAGCTATCTTGAGATATCTCGGGGGAAATTTAGCCTTCCACACACAACAGTAACCAGTGAAGGGGTTAATAATTAACAGTTGTTTAAAATGTAGAGTTTAGACATTATCGTACATTAGGTAATTCGAATCCATAGCCAGTAATGATAACGATTTCTTCTTTGCATCCCTGTCAAAAAACTGTAATCCCTAAATTCTTGAAAATAATAAGGAGTTTAGACACTACTGCATGCCTTCACACATATACACACACACAAACATACATCACCATAAAAATAGCAAAAAGGAACTCAGGAGATTTCAAAAAAGTATAAATAAACCAAAATATCAAAGTCAAATTTTTTCATAAATACAATAGTTTCTTTAAATAATGTATGTTGGAAGTAAAAATCACAAAAAAGAATTCAGGAGACATTAACCCTTTCTATGTTAGCTGTTTTTCGGTATATCTATTTAATAATTCATAAAATTAATACTATGCACAGTATAAATGAAAATTTGGTACTGTATACTACAGATATTAATTAATCATATTTTCCTGAAGAAAGCAATATTTATTTCAAAATTTAGTCACACCAGTCTTATTTTGACTATGCATGACAGAAAAAGACGGGCTTAATGCTCAAAGGGTTAAAACATATAAACACAATAAAATCTGATAATTGAATTGTTTTGTGATTTCAATACTTTCTTCAACAAGCCTCCCATAAACATCGCCAGAACAGCACAGTAGACAAAATGAACGGTTCTCAAGATGATCTTAAACAGATTCAAAAAATGATTGCAGATAATAGAAGACTACGCATTCTTGAGAGTAAGAAAGAAGGGAAGACTCCAACAACTAAATGTGGAAAAGACGGGCATATCAAATGAAGCTGCCCAGTAAGAAAAGAACACATAGAGAACCAACCAAGAATGTCTCTGAAGTATGCCACCCAGAAGGAGCTCTTCGGGAAAATCCAGATGCCTTCTTGCGGAAGCCTCCATCTGAAGATCATAAATACAGCTCTAAAGCTGAGGATAAACACCAAAGAATAAAACCAGTTGCTCGTCAAGTTACTGTCTCAACACCATCAGAACAAGATCCCGATCCATGGAGTGACGAAGAACTTAGACAAGCCCAGTTGGAAGATCCTGACATAAAGCCAATATTACAGCTGAAGGAGACGACCAGCAACAGACCTACCTGACAGGACATTTCCAGATTTAGTCCCATTACGAAAAGTTATTGGGCTCTTTGGGACTCTCTTAATATCAGAAACGGCGTATTATACAGAAAGTGGGAATCTGATGATGGGAAAAGCTTCAGATGGCAGATTGTATTACCAAGATCAAAAATTCCAGAAGTTTTAGAACAACTGCATAGTAGCTCTACCGGAGGCCATTTTGGGGTAATGAAGACTCTGCAGAAAGTTCAGGAACGCTTCTACTGGTGCAAGGAAAGGGAGGATGTGGAGAAATGGTGTAAATCCTGTGATGCTTCTGCGGCACTTAAAGGCCTGCAGAAACGAAGTCAAGGAAGACTGCAACGGTATAACGTGGGAGCACCATTTGAACAGATTGCACCCGACATCTTGGGTCCTTTGCCACGGATGTCCAATGGAAATAAATACATCCTCGTCGTGATGGATTATTTCACCAAGTGGCCTGAGGCATATCCTATTCCCGATCAAGAGGCATGCACAGTCGCAGAGGTCCTAGTGCAGCAATGGGTGTCTAGGTACGGCACGCCCCTACAACTTCATACCGACCAAGGTCCGAACTTTACCTCTGCTGATTTCAAAGGACTGTGTCAACTACTTGGCATAGACAAAACGAAGACAACACCCTTACATTCCCAGTCGGACGGCATGGTCGAGAGGTTCAACCGTACCATCCTGAATAACCTCTCTCTTCTAGTATCAAGGAACCAGCAAGATTGGGACTTGAAGTTGCCATTGTTCCTGCTGGCTTATCGAAGTGCTGTCCATGAAACCACCGGCTATACTCCAGCCCAGATGCTGTTTGGACGTGAACTTCGTCTCCCGTGTGATCTCCTGTTTGGTTGTCCACCCGATGCGCCTTCATCGCCCGAGGAGTACATCCAAGATATCCAGGCACAATTTGAGGATGTACACAACTTTGCCTGGGAGCGGATTCACATGGCAACAGAGAAAATGAAGACAAGGTACAATCTAAAGGCTACACAACATGAGTTCCAGGAAGGAGACAAGGTCTGGTTGTGGAATCCTGTTCAACGCAAAGGACTCTCTCCCAAGTTACAGTGCAACTGGGACGGACCGTACACAGTCTTAAAAAGGCTGAATGATGTAGTGGTGCAGATCACTAAAACACCTTCATCAAAACCGAAGGTGGTGCACTATAACAGGCTAGCCAAGTACCACAATTAACGGTAATATTAAAATTTAAAATGTAAATACTGGTAAAATTTGCGCATGCATAATGTAAATATTTGTATATAAACATTTGTACATATTTGTGAATTTTGTAAATATTTCTCTCTTGATTTATATTTCTATTTTATCGTTATATGCAAGTTAGTTTTTGTATTTTAGATTGTGTAAATTTGTTTAGTTTCGCCTCTTGACTAAGGGCTGCACTGCCCGGGACGTGCAGTCCTTGGGAGGCAGGCCCTGACTTACGGCAGGGCATACGGGGCAAATGCCCTGGGCCCCCCTTCTGGAAGGGGCCCCCCTACCAGCAAATGCAGAAATTCGGCAACCTAAAGACCTCTTATGCTACTGCAAGGGGGCCCCCCAGAATAGGCTTGCCCCGGGGCTTCAGGTAGTCTAAGTCGGGCCCTGTTGGGAGGGGGGCAGTGTTACGGAATTGCAAATAATTGTATTTATTTTTGTATAAATTCTTTCAAAGAGGCTTACTAAGTTGATAAAGTACTAATTTTGTGCATGTCTAGTCGTTTTAGCATTGAAATAGCCTTATTTTCCCTTAAAAACGCATTTAAAAGCCCCAACAAGGCAAGTAATGGATTTGGTGCTAAATTTGGCGACTTTTTCCCACCTTGGCGATTTTTTTTCGACCTTGGTGAGAAAATCCTTATAAGGGATATACCAAATATGGAAGCTCTAATCTCATTGGTTGATAGACACGGAAATTTCTGGAACCTTCCACACTTTTCTACAGGGGTATATAAGGAATGTTTTCCCACCAAGGCAAGTCAGTCCAGTTTAGTTCTCAGCCAGCTTTGCTAATGCTTGCATTGTTTTGAGCCTCTTTGAAAGAGACTTGCTTTAAGTGTTATTGCTATACAGTTTGTACTGTGGATTTGCTATTCACAGCTGTTGTTTAAGCTGTGTTTACTGGTTGAATTGAAACTGATACTTGATTTATAGACCTGTATTTTTCTGGAACTTTCTGTGAATAAATTACTGAATTTTTGTAAGTTTGGCCTTTCATTCTCGGATAACTCACGAAGCCCCAAGTACGCAACAGTATATGTTTGAAAAGTACACATTAATATATTTGTAATTTAAAGAAAATTCATTTTCTTACTGATTTATACCTATAATTCAACCATCTGAATGCTGCTGCAGATATATCTTCACGGTGAGATCACGGTATCTCACAGTTTTCACAGTGATATTTTCTGTCTTAAAAGGAAAACAATTGTTTTGAAATTTCTGTGTCATGTTTTGAAAATCTTCCCCACACAGTGTGATATTTTTTAGAACTTATGCTAAAATACTCTTAAAGATATTTTTGATACCCTACCCAAAATTTTCTTTGAGAAAGTAAGCAATAAATGATTTTATTTTTGTTTTTATGTTCTGGTAGTGAAGAAAATTGTAAAACTGCTACTTTATAAAATCATTCACTTTTAAATAACAACAGATAACTACAAAATATAAAGTAATGAAGGTCGATAAATTTTAATTTACCTTTGTATCTAAATGTCTATCATTCGAACCATTTGTATTTAACATTGGAGTGAAGCATTCCATCTCTTGGTTTTCTACACTTCTAACTCTTTTTTCAGTAGGAGGATGTCCCATAATGTGGCCGTTTAGATGTGGAATGTAACCATTTCCACAACAAACAGAATATCTTCCCTCAGAACCAGCATCCTGAGTCACACAACACCTTAACAAAAAAACAAAAAAAAATTCACTAATTGCTTCACAACTCAAAATTGGCAATTTCAGAATCGAGTATTTCAGGCACACATTGTGAAAAAACACTATTATTTCATTTACAAAAACTTTTTAAAATGAAGCTTATTCATAATTAATTAAGTTAAATACCTTAGTTTATGTTACTTACAAACTTTGAATAAACACCATAAAATGCAATAAACTTGCAACAATTGTTTCGGGTCAAAAAAACATACGACCCTTCATCAGGCGAATAAAGTAAGCACGAGTGCTGCAGTCAAAGCGGCAACGCACAAAATCGATTTTGTGCGTTGCCGCATTGACTGCAGCACTCGTGCTTACTTTATTCGCCTGATGAAGGGTCGTGTGTTTTTTCGACCCGAAACAATTGTTGCGAGTTTATTGCATTTTATGGTGTTTATTCAAAGTTTGTAAGTAATATTTTTTACAACACCAGTTTTGTGGTGCTTTTTTATTAAACCTTAGTTTATGCTTCATTATTCCATGGCAAAAAGCCTTTTCTCAGGAGGATCCTCCGCGTCATCTGTGCCGACTGCTTGTAGTGGATTGTGACTGTTAACATCTCTGTCTTGGTCTTTATTCACAAAAAGATGGCACCACACTCTGTCAATTTCGGTCGATTTGTGGTCATTAATTACGTTTTTATTATGCGCGATTTCGATGCTCTCTCTGAAAAATGCATAATTACGCAAACTACAATAACCAGAATTGCGCAATTTTCAAAGAGAGCATCGAAATTGCGCATAATAAAAATGTAATTAATGACCACAAATTGGCCGAAATTGACAGAGTGTGGCGCCATCTTTTTGTGAATAAAGACCAAGACCAAGATGTTAACAGTCACAATCCACTACAAGCAGTCGGCACAGATGACGCGGAGGATCCTCCTGCGAAAAGGCTTTCTGCCATGGAATAATGAAGCATAACTAAGGTATTTAACTTAATTAATTACACTATTATTTCATTTTGTTTGTGTAATAAATTCTTTTTTTAATTTTTTTTTTTTTTTTTACAAATAATATTTTTCAGTATTTTATTTATTATGATATAGAGATAAGAGAAAAACTATTAAGTATCATACACAATAAGAACAAAATACAATTATTATTATATTTTATTGGGCAGGATGAAGATTTATAAGTAATCCATAACTATGATATGATGAGGCATCTACATTTTAAACACATAGAATTTAATAAATGATTAAGACAATTACAGTTGGCATACACATGTTACACAAACGACTACATATTGAAGACTGATCTGTTTTAGCATTAGTAAAAGTAAAGGGGAATTAACAGATCATTGATTGGACAATACAGTTTACAGGTACATGTACATTTACGTGACGTCACTTACCAGAAGACCAATAGATTGAATCAGGAACATAATAATGAAACACACCACAACTCTCCTCCCCTTAATTCCATGTACCATACCTGATGGGAGGTTTTCTTACTCTAGATGATCTTCTTACAACCTGTTCAGAAAACGATAAGTTAGTATTTTTAAAGTTTGAATGTTCAGGTTTTAGTTCTTTATTATTTACAGTACTGTTGCGATTTTTATCACAACCAATTTCTCCAGGCTTTTTAGACATAGATGTACTGTCGGTTGGCACTGGATCTGGTGTATTGGAAGGATCGGTTGGCACTACATCTGGTGTAATGGCAGGATCGGTTGGCACTGGATCTGATGTAATGGCAGGCCTCTCACCAGACGTAGCCCTTCCATTGCATTGCAGGTGTGTACGCTTGCTATCGGGAACCATAGGAATGTTTGCATCAAGGGTCTTCTCCAAAATTTCACCAGGACTTGTAGTTTCCTCCAGTTGTACTCTGGCACCTACACTTTTCAGTTGATCAACGTTTCTTTTCCATACACATGAACCTACTTGAATTTTATAATGTAATTTACCTATTCTGGCAATTACTTTACCTATTTTCCATTTATCTCCTGGTGTGTAATTGCGTACTGCAACTTTTTCATTTACTTGGAATTCGCTTATCTTTTTCTTGCTAAAAACATTTTACGTTGTTTGTTTTCAACATAATTTTTAACATTTGGTACAAGTAAATCTAATTTTGATCTTATATTTCTTTTGAGAAATAATGATGCGAGACTCTCCCCTGTTATAATATGAGGCATAATTCGGTATTGGAATAGAAATTCATTAACTTAAATTGCAGATTTCCTGGTTCTGAACTTAAGGATTTCAATCCTTTTTTTATTATTTGGACATATCTTTCAGCCTGACCATTTGTAGAGGGATGATATGGTGCAGTTAAGATATGTTTTATGCCTTTACTTTGTAGAAAATGTTCGAACTGTTCTGAAGAGAATTGTGGCCCATTATCAGACACAAGGGACACAGGATAGCCATATCTGGCAAAAAGAGAAGAAATACAGTTTATCGTGTTCTCACTAGTAGTATTAAGAAGAATGAATACTTCTGTTCATTTACTGTGGGCATCTACTACGATTAAAAACATTTTTCCCATAATTGGACCAAAAAAGTCTTTATGTATTCTGTTTCAAGGTGGTGTAGGCCATTCCCAGTGATGATTATCCATTTTAGGAGGATTGTGTTTTAATTTAACACAAACAGAACAGTTATTTGCTAAATCCTCAATGTTTTTATCAATACCTGGCCACCATACAAAACTACGTGCCAGTGCTTTCATTTTAACTACGCCAAAATGGCCAAAATGTAAATCTTGTAAAACTTTTTGTCTGTGAACAGTCGGAATTACAACATGATTTCCTTGTAATATACAGTTATTTAGTAATGAAAAATCTTCTTGTTTATGTCCGAAAAGTAAGTAATTTGGCATCTGTGTGCCAGATATTAAGTGTTGGTACATTTCTTTTAATACTGGATCCTTTTTAGAACTTGCACACAACATTTTTGTAGTTAAAGGTAACGTAGTGATTTGATGAATAAATAAACAATTGGATTCATCAGTGTTGCCAAATAAATTTGGTGACACTTTTTCTGGTTGTAGCGAATTAGACGACGGCAGCAGTAAGTCTTCACTACGTAATGGAAGACGTGATAGAGCATCGGCATTTCCGTGCTCTGCAGATTTTTTATATTTAATATCATATGTAAATGTTTGTAAGTATAATGCATATCTTTGCATTCTAGCTGCTGAAAGTACCGGGATACTTTTTAAGGGTGAAAATATGGAAACTAGGGGTTTACTATCAGTATAAAGGGTAAATCTCCTACCATATAAAAATTGAAAAAATTTCTTTACTCCAAAAATTATTGATAACACTTCTTTATCTACCTGACTATACCGCTTTTCTGCAGAAGACAAGGTTCTAGAAGCAAAAGCTATGGGTTTTTTGGAGTTATCTGGCATTGTATGCGAAAGTACTGCCGAAATTCCATAAGGAGAAGCATCAGTGGCTAAAATCAAGGGTAATTTAGGATTAAAGTGGGTGAGAAACCTTTCGGAAGTAATTTCCTATTTAATTGCATTAAAAGAATTCTCGCAATTTTTTGTCCACCAAAAATTTACATTTTTACGTAATAATTCATTTAGAGGATAAGCAATCGTAGATAATTTAGGAACAAATCTAAAACAGTAAGATACTAAGCCTAGGAACGCTTTTACTTGAGTTACGTTTTTAGGTGTTGGAGCATTTAAAATTGCAGAAATTTTTTCTTGCGTTTTGTGTATGCCATTTTTATCAATTTTGTAACCGCAGTATGTAATTTCATCATTCATGAAAAATGATTTTTTCTTGTTTATTTTAAGATTATATTCACGTAACCTTTCTAGCACTTGTTTTAATCGCTCTAAATGTATTTCATCCATTTCCCCTGAGATACATATATCATAGATAAAAACTGAAATACCCTCTATACCTTTTAAAATTTGCTCTATAGTTCTCTGCCATATTGCTGGAGAACTCGCAATTCCATATGGTAATCACGCAAATTGAAATAAGCCTTTAGGAGTGTTAATATTAAGTAATTCTTGTGAATATTCCTCTACCGGTAAATGCAAGTATGCTTGATTCAAATCAATTTTTGTAAAATGTAATCCACCCCCTAAAGTTGCTAATATATCGTCAATTTTTGGTAGCGGGTATTTGTCAACCTTTAAAAATTTATTTTAAAATCGCCGCACAAACGAATTTTTCCATTAGGTTTTACCACCGGAACAATAGGTGTTGCCCATTTACTAGTACTAACTGCTTTTATTACCCCTTCATTTCCTAACCTTTCTAATTCTTCATTTACTGCATTCCTTAATGCATACGTAACTGTTCACGATTTACAAAATATTGGTGATGAGTCTTTCTCTAAATGTAATTCAGCTTTAACATTTTTAATTTCACCTACATCATTTGTAAACAAATCTGGAAATTTATTCAGTAAATTATTTGAATTTTCCGAGATTTTTACTTTGTTTACCGGAACAGTTTGTAAATTGTTTGGGAATATATTAAATGTAGTTATCCAATCCCTTCCTAGCAATAAAGGAAAATTGTCTTTTTTAACTAAATATAACTTAACATTCCTAGTTTTATTTTCTTAAGTTACATTTACTCTAACAAATCCCTCGGGCTGGAAAATTTCTCCAGTAGCTGTTTTTAATCGTACATCAGCAGGAAACATTTTATGTTCTGGAAATAATCTCCGAAAACGATTTATCGGTACAGCGGAAATTGCTGATCCTGTATCGAGCTCCATTTCTGCTTTAGCACTATTTTCTATCAAAACCCAAATTTTTATAGGTTTAGTGCCTTCAGATTGTAATGACAAAATGTCTACAGTATCAAGAACATTTTCACTTTTCTTTTGAGTAACATTGTTTTGTGCGTTCCGACACACCTTACTCAAATGACCACATTTTTTACAAAAATTGCAAACTGCATTAATAAACTTACAAACATTTGCTAAATGAGAGCTATTTCCACAACAATAACAATGAGTTTTACTTTTATTTGCACTCGCAGTTTTGTTCACATTTTGTTTACTCAAGTTATTTTGAGAATAATTTTGTTTCGTTTTCCTAGCATTAACAGAAACTTAATTCAAATTCTTATTTTGTAATTCGACCATATCATTTTCAGTACTTTGCATAGTTACGGCTTGTTCTACTGCTTTTTCAAACGTTAAATCCTCAACCTGCGACATTAATTTACTTTGGATTGTTTCATTTTTTAATCCATGTAGAAATTGTTCTAACAAATTTTCTGACAGCGAATCGCCCGTAAACGCGCAATGTGTTGTAAATTTCTTTAAACGAACACTAAAATCCTGAACAGATTCAGAATCACTTGAATCACTCATCTCCTTGAAAACATTTTCTAAATTTAATGCGTTCAGTAATTTTGTTAGGGGTCTTACACAGATGTTTTGTTAAAACATCTACTAGTTCAGTGTAAGTTTTTGATTCAGGAAGATCTGGGAACAATAAATTTGTTAGTAAATTATATAATTTTGGTCCGATAAAAGTAATCAAAGCACTAAGTTTTTTTTCATCTTTTATATCAAACAATATTAAATTTTGTTCCAATCTCCTGACATAAGTGTCAAAAGACTCAACAGAATCATTAAATTCCTTAAAATTTTGAAACATTTTTAATGAAAATATGCTACTTCTAATAATAAAAACATGCAATCAAATAAAAGAACAGAAAGAAAATAAAAATAAAATAAATGTATAAATACCTTTTTCCCTCTCTTTCTCGAAAAAATAAAAAATCGCAGACTATTAAAGATGAGTAATTATCGATGGCGCCTATCCTATCACCATTCTGACAGCAGACAAAGACTCACAGCGGCTGTCTCCGATTGTTTTACTTTTCATTCCAATAAATAATTTTCTTTATGAAAGAGGTAGATTTTGAATAAACTGATATGTAGAAATAATTCCGTTTTTTTTTTATGAACTGGAGATTGCATTTTTAATTATTTTCAAGTAGATATTCGTAAATGCTGAAGAGCAAAACTTTTTTTGCTTTTTTCTTTTTCTTTAATCCTTGTCGCCATTTTATTATATTTTATTGGGCAGGATGAAGATTTATAAGTAATCTATAACTATGATATGACGAGGCATCTACATTTTAAACACATAGAATTTAATAAATGATTAAGACAATTACAGTTGACATACACATGTTACACAAACAACTACATATTGAAGACTGATCTGTTTTAGCATTAGTAAAAGTAAAGGGGAATTAACAGATCATTGATTGGACAATACAGTTTACAGGTACATGTACATTTACGTGACGTCACTTACCAGAAGACCAATAGATTGAATCAGGAACATAATAATGAAATACACCACAATTTTCATATAAATAAGAAAATAACTTTGATTATAATATTCATTTCTATAGGGTGTTCATAAAGTGTTCTGAGAAAATTCATTTTATAGTAAAAATTATATGTTAAAAAGTTCTAGAAACAAGTTAAAAGAAAGTTATGATTAAGTTAGTTGCAAAGTTAAATGTAAATGTAATTATTTATTTAATTCTTTTTTTCACTCGTAATTTGTATATAACCCTCTAATGCTGTCTGAGAACTTATGTAACTTATGTGAAGGCATTGGAAAATGGTTTAAATTCATCTTATTCATCTTATCATATCTCAGAGATTTATGATAAAATGAGAAATTTTGCATATCACCTGATTAAGCTATTGAGTACAATTTTGTGTGGCATATAAAATTCTCCAAAATATTTAATTGATTGCACAAAACCCTTTACCTTTTTTACTTTCTTCTATATATATATACAGAGAAAGCATTGGATCCGTGAAAATTTTTGAACTCCAGTTTTCGATGGATTTACACATTTTGGAATGTCCGGAACACGATTTGACTATCTTAAGAAAATGTTTGTCTCTCTGTGTGTGTGTGTGTGTGTGCGCATCACAAATTTTGTGCATGCTGTATCTTACGAATCAACGAACGAAATTTAACCAAACTTGGTATTTAGTTGGACTCTGACATAAAGTGGTGCTGATTAGATTTGTGGAACAATTGCTCAACAGGTGGCGCTGTGATTGCATTTATTTATTTATTTTTTTAACATGACAGTATAGGACAAAATTTCGTATAAATGCACATATTTTAATCGTGTGATTGTAAAATTAATATGAATTATTTATAATAGTAAAAGTTAACTAGGAAAAAAAAATGTGCATGTGGGAGCATCTCTTCCCCACCTGGGGGGGAAGTACCCCCTCGAGGGGAGTAAATTTTCAATATGGGTATCTTTCGAAAGATCTCATCAGTACCTTTAAAACGAATAGTTGAACTATAGATCTGTGATAATTTAAAACAAAGTTATAGATTTTTTTTTTTTTTTAACAAAAAAAAAACTAGTATGTTGTGGCCACCACAAGACTTTCTTCTATATTTTCCTATACATATTCAATCAGTAACAATATTAAAAAAAAAAAAAAAAAATACGATTTTTTTTTCCAAGTTTCTTTTTTGTTAAAAGTAAAAAAAAAAAAAAGCGATACCTTTGTTTTAAATTATCACAGATTTATGGTTCAACCATTCGTTTTAAAAGTATTGACGAGACCTTTCGATAGATACCCATCTTGAAACTTTGCCCCACCCGGGGGGTACTTACCCCTCCCCCCAGTGTGGGGGGGGGGGAACCGATGCCCCCACATGCAGCGCCGGCTCAAGCAAATTCGCCGCCCTAGGCGAGAATTTTAGATGGCGCCCCTTTTTCTTTTTCTTAAAAATGATATATGTTATTCAAATTCACTATGGAATGTTCCCTATTTTAAATAGCATTAGCAGGTCCTGTTATAAATGGTTTGTGTACAGGGATACCCCCCCCCCCCCCCCCAAAAAAAAAAAAAGAAAAAAGAAAAAAGAAAAGAAAAAAAAAAAAAAAAAAAAAAAAAAACCGGTGTGTTTTAAGAAAGACACTTTTATAAATCACATTTAAATAACTTACTACTTCAAAAATCATAAAGATAATGACATTTATTGTTAATTCACTAAAAAATATTTTATATAAAATATGAAATGATTAACCTTCAAATTTACAGGGCTGCTCTAAAATATTCAGATACATTAAGGGCTGCATTTTGTTTGTTTTAAGCATTTTCAACACTTTCTAACAATGTTTAGGGGTGATTATGAATTCAATTAGTTTTTCTCTCTGCCTTTATGCCCTTCCGCTGTGTCATAACATAAACAAAAAACATTGAAATTTATATGGTATAACAAGTACGTACAGCTGGAAAGTGTTAATGATCAATGCATACCGCACAATTTTTCGTTCTTGTTTAAAGATGTCACAGGTTATTTAATTTAGTTATATATTAATTCATTTTGGTTACTGAGGATTTCTGTTATCACATGTTATTCTAAATATATACTATTTTGTTACTATATTTTATATATATATATCGTAAAATTCCGTTGAAACCTCCCTTTCAATCTGCAAAGAAATCAGAATATGTTTGAGGAAGGAGCAAATAAACGGTAAAAACATGCAAAAATATAGAAATTGACATGTACTTTCCTGCAAAAAAAAAAAAAAAAAAAAAAAACTGTCGCTTTATCGGGCAGAATCTACCGCTAAGCGCAAGGGGTGTTTATTTGGTATTTTAAGAACAAAAGAAATTCATGTGAAAAGCCGGGAGAGGGGGCGTCTAATCAAAAGACGCTATTGCGGTATTTAACGATATGTATAATTTTATTTAAGAGCTTAATTTTTTCAACTTGAAAAAAAGCATCTAAAAGAAACTACCAAAAAATTTAATATTTAAATATAAGTTAAATTAACATTTAAATATCAAATATTATTAACATATTAGCTAAATTAATATTTACATATTAGTAATTAAATATAATCTAGTCATTAAAGACAATTGTATCTCAAAAGCATCATATAAATACAAAACTTACAGAATTTTTTCGTAAGCGACAGAAATTGAAATTAAAATAATAATAATGAAAAAGAAAACGTTTTATAAGATTTTTAGTTCAATATACTTTTTATTCGATAAATTGAATGTTCTTCCTGCTGCACATTCTTATAGTAAAATTTAGGTTAGAAAACGAAAAAACGATGGAGCACTCATTTGACTAATTTTGATTAAAAATTAAAAGAAATGTTGATGGAATAATTTATCAGATGCATACTTAATCACAATGTATAATAACAGTATAGTTTTAACTACAGTATAACAAGAATAGTATAACCATAGTATAAATATGAATAGTATAATACAGTATAATAATAATAACGCATAATAGAAGCAAAAATTAATTAAAATAAATCTTACCGAAAATTAAGATTATCTTCTTTAATAAGAAATGAAGAGTTTTCGGCAGGAGGCCATAGAAAAATAGTGCAGACCAAAAAAAAAAAAAAAGTTTGAAAATAATTAAAATGACTGTAGTTTCCAGAGAGTCTAGAACAATGAAGTACAATAGAAACATCGAAAGAGATTGCATCATCTGGTTGGTGAAGACAGTTGTCTGCAGCGAGGACGATGCAGAGAACTTTTTTTTTTTTTTTTTTTTTTATTGTTCTTTATTTTTCTACGTGAAAAAGAAATATGTTTGTGAAATGAGTTATGATTTCGCTTGGTTTGCGATAACATTTTATGCCTGTGTGGCTTGGCTTGGCTTTTTTGTTATTATTAACCTGAAACGGGTTCTAAGTGGACTTAAGTTTTGTTTAGACCTATTTGGTGATACCTTAGTGTAAATATTTGTACATGTTTATTTTTTAATTATGCTTTAATTAATTTGATAATTAATTAGTAAAGCTCTTTCTAAGCCTTTCTTTACATATATACACACAAAGAGAGAGAAACGTCAATTATAATCAAACAGAAGAGATTGCATCATCTGGAGCCAGACTCCTAAATTAATATGAGCTATCAAGGATGTGACTCAAGAACCCTTTTTTTTTTGTGTGTGTGTGTGTTCTTTCTTTCTACGTGTTAAGATGTTAAGAAGATATGTTTTGTACAGTTAGTTATGATTTTGCTTTGCTAGCTGTTAGCTGTAGCAGCTAAAATAAACCTTTGTGGCTTTTTGTTCTTATAGTTTTTAAAATTATAAAGTAGTTAGTAGTATAAAAGTATAGCATTCCCTACCCCTCCCCCCAAAAGAAAAATATCAAGGTTCGAATTTCGCACACTACTAATTGCATATGCAATATTGAAAGCCACGTGTTTATGCATGCGTGATAGTCCGCAGTAGGCGACCGATTGTGGATATTTTTGGTGCAGCCACACAGTCGGAATTCACAAGGAGAAGAACTTAAACATCAGCGGAAAGAGTCGGTTGTACTATGTTTATACGAATTATGAAAATAAACAAAGGATACTTAGACCTTATATATATATATATATATATATATATATATATATACATTTTTTTTTCGTTTTAAGCGGGCTTATTTACACCAGACAAAAAAAAAAAAAAAAAAAAAAAAAAAAAAACGCTGTTTTGTCGCCGCCCCACAGATTCCAGCGCCCTAGGCGGTCGCCTAGTTTGCCTATATGGTTGATCCGGGCCTGCCCACATGCACAAATTTTTTTCCTTAATTAACTATTGCTATTATCAACGAGACCTTTCGAAAGAAACCCATCTTGACAATTTACTTCCCCGGGGGGGGGGGGTTAACTACTACTATTATCAAAAACTCATATTAATTTTACAATCACAAGTTAAAAATAACTCTCATTATGTACATTTATACGAAATTTTGTACTATACTGCCCATGTTAAAAATTTAGAAAACATGAGATCACAACGCCACCTGTTGAGCGATTGATCCCCAAATGTAATCAGCACCAGTTTATGTCGGGGACCAACTAAATACCAAGTTTGGTTAAATTTCGTTAAAAAAAAATCTATATATATAAAAGAGCAGAGTCTGTGTGTGTGTGTGTGTGTGTGTGTGTCTGTCCGGTATAGAATCCTAGGCCGTTTCACCGAGCGGGACCAAATTTGGCACGATTAATGTTTGCACGACCCGAGAAAGACAACGCCGCAAGCGATTTTACAAAATTTGACCCCCAAGGGGAGGGGGGCAAAACGTAATTTCACAAAATCCTTCATATCTCAAACAAAAAAACTGATATCCGTAAACTTTTTGCTTTAAAATATAGCTAATACAAATGTCTAAAAATCGCTCTCTGGAATTTTTGAAATTCGGTCCCCAAGGGGGGCGGGGGGGCAAAACGTGATTTCACATGCGTAAAACGTGATTTCGCATAATCCTATATATCTCAAACAAAAAAAGTAGATATACGTGAAATTTTTGCTCTAAAATATAGCTAATGCAACTATCTAAAAACCAATTTCTGGAATTTTAGAAATTCAGCCCCCAGGTGGGGCAGCAAGGGGGGGGCTGCAGCTAAATGATTTCATGAGATCCAAATAAGATGGTTTAGATAAAAAACTACTTGCCATGTCCATGAGCTCGCAAAATTTATTGCAGCCTGCTAAACCCAAACCTAATATACGCATTACAAAGGCAAAACGAGTGTTGATTTCATAGCGATGACCAGTTTTCTCACTCGACGGTATAAAGCGTGGATCACAATTTGCACATTTCACTTGGATTTGGAAGCCAAGGTCTTCTTTTTTGCAGCTTTTGAACTCAACTGAACCATCACACTGAGCACATTTCACTAAACTTGCGATGGTTGAAAAACAAGCAAAAAATTGATGATTCTGTAATGTTTTTAAACGTCTTCTGGTACACTTGCACTGGTATTTAGCTTGATTTTCTTCGATGAAGCACTTTTTGTGGTAGCCTCATCTTTAATTCTTTTATTCGGATTAAACCTTTTTTTTTATCTACACAAATAAGTCCTTCCACTTTGTCGGTCTTCTCTCGAAATTTTGCTTACTCTCGGAATTTTTGTACAGGAAATTTTTTGAGAAAATTATAAAATGACAAGCGCACGGTCGAACGTCTAACGACAATCTGACGCTCGTTTCTTCTTTTAACACGTTGATCGCCACGTGAATTCTTAAGCAAATTCCATTCAGTCCACGTGCGCTGCTTAGAAACGTGTTACGTTTACTGTGTTATGTTTATACCGTGTTTCAATAAAATCCATTAAAATGTCTTAACGATATAATCCTATAATAAATAAAAATTAAGTAAATTTTAAATAAATCTTCGGTAATTACTTAAAACAATGTAATTTTTTTTAGTTTTATAGCCTATTTCACACTGTCAGCCACCGGTGGCTGACGTGGCCTAAACAGAAAGTTCAGTGTTAGCCACCGATGGCTGACAGGGCGCTGAACGTGTTAAAATATTGTAGTGTATAGTATACATACAACTATAAAATATATCTCTATGGCTTTTATTACCTGCCCTTACTGAATAAAATATTTCTGAATTTGGATAATGGGTCAGGACAATAGCAATGACTAAACTGTATACCTGTTCGACAGCTGCACTGCTATCCCGACTGCCCGCAGCTGTTACAGTTATAGCGTTAAAGGCCAGGAGATTAATAAGACAATAACTTTAAGAATATTGCTTATATCGGCTTAAAATTTTAAGGACATATTCTTGAAATGTTAAACAATAAGATAAGACAAAAAAAAAAAAAAAATTCGATTTTTCGAAAGTGAAAACCCTTACCCCGCCCTTAACGAAGTTATTAGCTAAAAACGTTGGGTTTGTAAAGGTACTATATTTGCCACCGGAGAAAAAGTTTCTTTTATGACGTTTTTTTCTGTGTTTCTGACGTCACTTTCCTCAGGAAAATTAAAATGTGATCAATGGTTGTAAATAACAAAAATTGAAAAATTGACATCTTAGAGATGCTCGAGAGAAGAAAAAAAATTATTTAGAATAGCAAAACATGAAAACAACCGATATTTTAAAAATATTAAGTAAAAATTTAATAAAAATGAAATGAAAGTTTATATTTTTGTTTTATTTTATTTTATTATTTTATATTATTAGTTAAGTTTATATTATTAGTTTTTATTTTAAAGTTAGGCGAAAAAGATTTAGTAATGAATATAATGATTATGTTAAACAACAATTGGTATAGAATTAGAAGTTAAGCCCAGAAATTTTTAAAATGAAATTTACGAGACAACATAGATTAGTTTATATAAAGATTTAGTTTTTTAACTCAAAATATATTTAAAATGATGGATCTTTACTATGACCAATTTAGCGATTTTTAAAATTTATAAATGAAGAAAGCTCGTATGTTTTTCGCCAAGGAATTCATTTACGCAACCAAAATAGCCATTTTAACTCTAGCCATGCCTTAAATATATAGAGAAAAATTATAAAATAGTGCAATAATAATAATAATAATAATAAAATTCGCAACCTATCTTATTTTTTTTTTAAGCATTGTTGTAAAACTTTGCAGAAAACAGAAATTAATTTAGTACAACAGGACTTTTTTTTTGTCTATTTTTCCATGCAATGGAATGAAGTAACAGCATTGCTAAAATATTTTAGTTACACCTAATATAGGACCTGACTGACAGATTTTAAATTTTTCATTTATTTTGACGATGACTTAAATTATCTATCTCAGTTATGCATGTCAAGATTTTTGCGAGAATAGTCTAAGCTATTTCGGTGCCAAATTTAAAATTTTGCCAAAAGGTTAAACTGTACCATTGCTTTAGCACATTTTTTTTTTCAATTTTATTTTAAATATTTTTTAACTTAATTCAAGAGGGGGAAAAAAAGAAGAACATGGAACAACTTTAGTATATCCCCACAACGATATTTGGCGATTTTTTGTTGGCGATTATGGCTAAATCATACATCTAAAAATCATAAATCATAAATGATAAAATCATAATCTAAATCATAAAACATAAAATCATAAATCCAAAATTTACAACATATAGGCTGCCATATTATATCGTAAACAGTCCAGAACGACATCGTTACTGTTCAAAACGGCGCCAAAAAAAAATCGCCAAATTTAGCTGTAAGGATATACTAAAGTTATATCAAGAACATTTTTTACTTGGTCTAAATGTACAAAATATCTCCAGGTAAAATATTATCCGTATTATTAGAAAGAAAATAGCTAAAGTAGTTTTTCCTGTACCATTGATGTCTCTATAAATTAAATTAAATTAAATTATCCAATATCATTATATTTCATTCTCCACACGCATTTTTTATTTTCTAAATTCAATATTACATAATATATATGTAAAAAAATCAAGGTGTAATCAGTACATATCCAGAAGATGTAGCCAACAAACATTCAGAAGCCATCATTAAGACAAGTTCTTTAGATATCGCCAACAACTATTAAGATGTTATGATCAATATATACCAGTAGATAACAAATATTCAGTAGCCATCATGAATATTTATTCTGAAAATATTGTCAACAAATATTCAAAAGCCATCCAATTTATGAATGGTGATGGTCCATCTCAAATACTTCAAACCGGCATTTCGTTTTTACAATGTAATCAAGGATGAATTTTTCACGTATCAGTAGGTTTCGAGAAATGTGATTTTTTTTTCTTCCGATTTAACTTAGTATTTAATATAGTTTAAGAAATGGTAAAATCAGATATTGATGTGCATTTTGGCAAATTCATAGCGACAATGCAAAATCGCTATCTGAAAGAAATTGTCCTGTCGTACTACTACTAATGAAATGTTTAAAATAATTGCATTAATCACATAAGAGTGTTACATATTGCCCTAAATTAACAAAAAATTGAATAGTAAAAAATATAGGCAAGAGAAAATATAAGTTCATAATTTCTTAAATCAAGCAATAATACCTGAAAAATTCCTCGCAAAATAGTGACAAAAATTTAACAAGTGGATCGTATACGAAAGCTGTAACGCTAAATCGTTTAGATGTTAAGAATTTCTCTCTGTTCTAAACAGTTAATGCTATCATTGTTTATTTTGTGTGTCTAGCTTTCTAACATATGTTTTCTCTCAAAATAATGGCAAATTGTTATTAAATTGTCGAAAGTTAAAACAGAGATTTCACATGTTATAAACGATATAATATTAAATATTGTGTATTTCAATGTGATACCAAATATGGTGGATTTCTATAATATTGTTCAACTTTTTTCTTGTGTTATGTATTAGTAATATTCCAATTCAATAAAAGGCAAAGTTGCGAATAGTTGGGTAGAATCCAGCAGGGGTTAATGAGCGAAGCAAGTCGGGGTGAGGGAAAGCCTTCCTCGGGGGTTGGTGAGCGGAGCGAGCAGGGGGCAGAGCCCCCTAGTGTTTTAAATTATCACAGATTTATAGTTCAACCATTCGTTTTAAAGGTATTGACGAGATTTTTCAAATGATACCCATCTTGGTACTTCCCACCCAGGGGGGGAAGCGATGCCCCCCCCATGGACAAAATTTTTTTCCTAGTTACGTACTACCATTATCAATAATTCATATTAATTTTACAATCACAAGTGTAAAATAACTCTTATTATGCACATTTATACGAATTTTTGTCCTATACTGCTATGTTAAAAATTTAGATAAAATGCTATCACAGCGCCACCTGTTGAGCTATTGATCCCCAAATATAATCAGCACCAGTTTATGTCAGGGACCAACTAAATACCAAGTTTGGTAAAATTTCGTCAAAAGTAGTTTTTTTTTTCGTTAAAAGTAAAAAAAATCGATAACTTTGTTTTAAATTATCACAGATTTATAGTTCAACCATTCTTTTTAAAGGTGTTGACGAGACCTTTCGAAAGATACCCATCTTGAAACTTTGCCCCCCACGGGTGGGTACTATCCCCCCTGGTGGTGGTGGGGGGGGGACCGATGCCCCCACATGCACAAAAAAATTTTCCCAGTTAACTATTACTATTATCAATGAGACCTTTCGAAAGATACCCATCTTGAAAATTTACTTCCCCCCCCAGTGGGGGGGGGGGGGGAACCGATGCCCCCACATTCACAAAATTTTTTTCCTAGTTAACTACTACTATTATCAATAATTCATATTAATTTTACAATCACAAGTTTAAAATAACTCTCACTATGCCCATTTATACGGAATTTTGTCCTATGCTGCCATGTTAAAAATGTGCATAAAATGCGATCACAGCGCCACCTGTTGAGCTATTGATCCCCAAATCTAATCAGCACCAGTTCATGTCAGGGTGCAACTAAATACCAAGTTTGGTTAAATTTCATTCATTGGTTCGTAAGATACAGCGTCCACAAAAAAATGATACAGACAGACAGACATTTTCTAAAAACTATTAATTCGTAATCTAGACATTTCAAAACATGTAAATCCATCCAAAAATGGAGGTCGAAAATCCAATACTTTCTCTATATTACATATAGAAGAAAGTAAAAATAGAGATAGATCGTTCAAAACTGGTGCATTGAGGTTTTTGATACTTACGAATCGATTGCAGATATTTTCGAATTTGTAAAATTATTAGGGCGCTCATATATATGCATTCACACGTGCGCATTGCGCACGGGTCTACACTGCCGAAGGCAGTGAGGACTTGGTGCGACATTTTTCACGATCAGAGTTTTTTTTTTTTACATGATAAAAATTAATGCAATTTTGAGAATTCATTAATTATAATGATTCATTTAAAAATAGTGACCAGCGAAGCGGGCGTAGCCTGCTAGTATATATATATATATATATATATATATATATATATATATATATATATATATATATATACGATTTTTTTTCTAAGTTTTTTTTTTTGTTAAAAGTAAAAAAAATCGATAACTTTGTTTTAAATTATCACAGATTTATGGTTCAACCATTCGTTTTAAAGGTATTGATGAGACCTTTCGAAAGGCACCCATCTTGAAACTTTGCACCCCGGGGGGGGTACTTCCACCCCAGGGGGGGGGGAAACCGATGCCCCCACATGCACAAATTTTTTTTCCCAGTTAACTATTGCTATTATCAACGAGACCTTTCGAAATATACCCATCTTGAAAATTTACTTCCCCGGGGGGGTACTTATGCCCCCACATGCACAAAATTTTTTTCCCAGTTAACTATTGCTATTATCAACGAGACCTTTCGAAAGATACCTATCTTGAACATTTACTTCCCCGGGGGGTACTTCCCCCCAAGGGGGGGGAACCGATGCCCCCACATGCACAAAATTTTTTTCCTAGTTACCTACTACTATTATCAATAATTCATATTAATTTTACAATCACAAGTTTAAAATAACTCTCATTATGCCTATTTATACGAAATTTTGTCCTATGCTGCCATGTTAAATATTTGCATAAAATGCGATCACAGTGCCACCTGTTGAGCTATTGATCCCCAAATCTAATCAGCACCAGTTCATGTCAGGGTGCAACTAAATACCAAGTTTGGTTAAATTTCATTCATTGGTTCGTGAGATACAGCGTCCACAAAAAAATGATACAGACAGTCAGACAGACATTTTCTAAAAACTATTAATTCGTTTTCTGGACATCCCAAAACATGTAAATCCATCAAAAAACGGAGGTCGAAAATTTTCCCGAATCCAATACTTTCTCTATATTACATATAGAAGAAAGTAAAAAAGGAAAAAAATCTTATTTTTTCTGATTTGTAAAAAATTGTCATCTTTCGGCATTTAGTGATAATATAATACTGTGAGACAAAAATCGTCTGCATTTATAATGGAAAATAATTTGATAATTTAATAAATAATTTGTATTGAATAAATTCTATGTAAAATTATATAGAAAAAAGTCATGTAGTGGATACATCATACGTTTAAATGCAATTTAGAGTATATGTAAATGTCTAAAATCAATAATCAAGCTGAGGTTAAGTGTTTTTTTTTTTTTTCTCACATTGTATAATTTACATTTTTTAATCTTGAAATTTCCTTCTAATTATATCATTACCATCATTTATTCAAGAGTGTCTAAAATACAACCAACTTAGTTAAAATAAGCTTCTTTCTGAAGTGACAAAAATAGCGTGTGTACATCTAATCAATACAAAAACCCTTCACGGGTTAAAAGTTTGTGACGCAGCTACTTTATGGCTATAAGAATTTGAAATAGGGGTCTTAAAAATAATTGTATCAAATTTTAAGTGACGCTTTACTATTAGTTAAAATATACATAGATTTTCTCATTTGTTTTTTTTCTTCTATTTATAGTTACAATGCAAACATAATATTTTTAACTTCAACATAGACAGATATATAAAATATACTCACTGATGCTTTTTCATTCGCATTTCAAATTCAAAATAAAAGGTTTTAAAAGGAATGATATCAAAATTCCAGTGACGCTTCGATGTTACTTTAAAAGATTTGGTTTTAGATTCCTTTAAAATTAATTTTGATAGTCTAACAAAGTATATTTACACATTGAAACAGTGCTTTTAATTTTAAAATATACTGTCACATAATCACACTTTCACTGAGTGTGCATTATAAATTAAAATTATTTATTTCAATAAATTGATTTGTCTTTTGCGTCACATTTTAAAACTTTTTGCAGAATATTTACAACAAAACATACCAACAATTGCTAATTTGGTGAAATGCTAAAAGGAATTTTTTTTTTACATTTATTTAACATAAAAAGTAAATAAATAAAATATATATTTTATATCTACTTTATACTTTTGTGCAATATTTCTTTAAAATGGAGAAAAAAAAAAAAGTTTGAAATACATAATTCTTGGATATGAACTCATACCAGTTTCAGCATTCGAGCAACATCGTACCCTGAAATTTGAAAATGATTTTCTTAAAACTTTTCAGGTAAAGCACCATATTATGCCTATTTATACTTCAGTGCACAAAAGGAATATGTTATTTATAAAAAATGAGCACATTTTCAAACTTTTTACTGTATATTTACAATAAGACATAACAATAATTGCTAATTTGACGAAATGCTAAAAGGAAAATTTTTTTCACATTTATGTCAGAAAAAAACAAAAAAATCATAATCAAAATGCAATTTATATCTACTTTATTCTTTTATCTATTATTTTATTCGAAATGGAGCAAACAAAAAGTTTCTAAACACATCGATTTTTCAAATATGAGATCATACCAATTTCAGAGTTCGAGCGACATTGTACCTCAAAATCTGAAACCTGATTTCTTAAAAATTTCCATAAAAAGCACTTCATTATGCTTATTTATATTTCAATGCACAAAAGGAGTACGTTAATTACCTCAAATGAAAAAATTTTCACACTTTTTACTGTATATTTGCAATAAAACATAACAATAATTGTGATTTTGGCATAACGCTAAAAGGAAATTTTTTTTGCAATTATTTCACAAAAAACAAAAAAATCATTATCAAAATGCTATTTTTATCTAAATTATGCTTTTATCTAATATATTCTTCAAAATGGAGCAAACAAAAAGTTTTTAAACACATCAATTTTTTAAATATGAGCTCATAGCAATTTTAGCGTTCGAGTGACATCGTACCTCGAAATCTGAAACCTAATTTCTTAAAACTTTTTATGAAAAGCACCTTATTATGCTTATTCCTACTAGAATGCACAAAAGAAACATGATATTCACCTCAAATAAACACATTTTAAACTGTTTATTGTGTATTTACAATAAAACATAACAATAATTGCGATTTTGGCGAAACACTAAAAGGAAAAATTTTTTCACATTTATTTCACAAAAAAAAATCATTATCAAAATACAGTTTACATCTAAATTATGCTTTTATCTATTATACTCTTCAAAATGAAGCAAACAAAAAGTTTTTAAAAACATCAATTTTTTAAATATGAGCTGATAGCAGTTTTAGCGTTCGTGCGATATCGTACCTCGAAATCTGAAACCTAATTTCTTAAAACTTTTCATGAAAAGCACCTTATTATGTTTATTCGTACTTCAATGCACAAAAGAAACATGATATTCACCTCAAATAAACATATTTTAAACTGTTTATTGTGTATTTACAATAAAACATAACAATAATTGCGATTTTGGCGAAACGCTAAAAGGAAATTTTTTTCACATTTATTTCACAAAAAAAATCATTATCAAAATACAATTTATATCTAAATTATGCATTTATCTATTATATTCTTCAAAATGGAGCAAACAAAAAGTTTTTAAAAACATCAATTTTTTAAATATGAGCTGATAGCAGTTTTAGCATTCTTGGGATATTGTACCTCGAAATCTGAAACCTAATTTCTTAAAACTTTTTATGAAAACCACCTTATTATGCTTATTCCTACTAGAATGCACGAAAGAAACATGATATTCACCTCAAATAAATACATTTTAAACTGTTTATTGTGTATTTACAATAAGGCATAACAATAATTGCGATTTTGGCGAAACGCTAAAAGGAAAATTTTTTTCACATTTATTTCACAAAAAAAAAAAAAAAAAAACATTATCAAAACACAGTTTATATCTAAATTATGCTTTTATCTATTATATTCTTCAAAATGAAGCAAACAAAAAGTTTTTAAAAACATCAATTTTTTAAATATGAGCTGATAGCAGTTTTAGCGTTCGTGCGATATCGTACCTCGAAATCTGAAACCTAATTTCTTAAAGCTTTTCATGAAAAGCACCTTATTATGTTTATTCGTACTTCAATGCACAAAAGAAACATGATATTCACCTGAAATAAACACATTTTAAACTTTTTACTGCGTATTTACAATAAAACATAATAATAATTGCGATTTTTTGCGAAACGCTAAAAGGAAAACTTTTTTCGCATTTATTTCACTAAAAACAAAAAAATCATTATCAAAATACAATTTATATCTAAATTATGCATTTATCTATTATATTCTTCAAAATGGAGCAAACAAAAAGTTTTTAAAAACATCAATTTTTTAAATATGAGCTGATAGCAGTTTTAGCATTCGTGCGATATTGTACCTCGAAATCTGAAACCTAATTTCTTAAAACTTTTTATGAAAAGCATTTTATGATGTTTATTCGTACTTCAATGCACAAAAGAAACATGATATTCACCTCAAATAAACACATTTTAAACTGTTTATTGTGTATTTACAATAAAACATAACAATAATTGCGATTTTGGCGAAACGCTAAAAGGAAATTTTTTTCACATTTATTTCACAAAAAAAATCATTATCAAAATACAGTTTATATCTAAATTATGCTTTTATCTATTATATTCTTGAAAATGGAGCAAACAAAAAGTTTTTAAAAACATCAATTTTTTAAATATGAGCTGATGGAAGTTTTAGCGTTCGTGCGACATCGTACCTCGAAATCTGAAACCTAATTTCTTAAAACTTTTTATGAAAACCACCTTATTATGCTTATTCCTACTAGAATGCACGAAAGAAACATGATATTCACCTCAAATAAACATATTTTAAACTGTTTATTGTGTATTTACAATAAGACATAACAATAATTGCGATTTTGGCGAAACGCTAAAAGGAAAATTTTTATTTCATTGATTTTTAAAGAAAAGCATACTAAATTCTAAATTATAATATACCTTACACAAGCTTTTCATAATTTTGGCTGATTAATTTCAGTCACAATCGTGACCATCTTCAGAGCCAAGACAAACGTCGACGTCCTTCTGTTTATAATCTCGCGGAATGCCGTGGTTGTTACTTCGCTTCACTTCAGAGTCTTGCAAGATGTGTTGCCATGCAGCAGGGATGATGGAATGTTCTCTATCATTTACAGTGTTGGGGTTAGTAATAATTTCGAGGGCCTCCCGTTTTAGAGCATAATTATGGTTATTGTAAGGTGCTATTTTTTTTTTATGTTAATGGAGCTTTCTCCGCTACCCACAATAATAACCCCATAAACATTAACTCCATTAACATAAAAAAAATAGCACCTTACAATAACCATAATTATGCTCTAAAACGGGAGGCCCTCGAAATTATTACTAACCCCAACACTGTAAACGATAGAGAACATTCCATCATCCCTGCTGCATGGCAACACATCTTGCAAGAATCTGAAGTGAAGCGAAGTAACAACCACGGCATTCCGCGAGATTATAAACAGAAAGACGTCAACGTTTGTCTTGGCTCTGAAGATGGTCACGATTGTGACTGAAATTAATCAGCCAAAATTATGAAAAGCTTGTGTAAGGTATATTATAATTTAGAAGGAAAATTTTTATTCACATTTATTTCACAAAAAAAAAAAAAAAAAAAAAAAATCAAAATACAGTTTATATCTAAATTATGCTTTTATCTATTATATTCTTCAAAATGGAGCAAACAAAAAGTTTTTAAAGACATCAATTTTTTAAATATGAGCTCATAGCAGTTCAAGGACATTGTACCTGGAAATCTGGTTATTTTTGAACAGAAATGTGAATATATAAGAAAATGCAATATATTTCATAGGATCACTTTTATAATATTTTTACATATACACGCATTAATACAAATATTAAAATATATATCTTGAATTAATAGCATAATAAAAATAAATCACTCTATCATGCAGTTAATTCGTAAGTACCAAAAAATAAATACTGCATCATTTTGGTAATTTATAAAATTTGAGTAAAGGGAGAAATCTGAATTTTAAAGGGCCTATATAATAAATCTTACATCGCGAAGACACGTAAATTAAAATTTCCACCTAAAAGTTAATAGCTAAAACTAATGCAAAATATAGAACTTACGGGGTGACTGGAGAACAGGATATGGTCTGTCTTTCATTTTCCGATTTGAGTAATAAATAATATCAAATGACTGAAATAATATTGCCTTAGTATATGATAAAATATTTATTAAACACATGCTCAAAGCAATAATTATTCAGTCTGCAAAATATTAAGATTTAAAAAAATAATAATAGCCTACGGATCAAGCGAGCTGAATGAAAACGATACTCGAAAAATTTGCAGATCACATGATCACAATATTTGTTTTTAGTAGTTTTCTGGCTGTATGTGGTCTCCATCTGAAGAGAAAATCGTGCGGTTGAATACATGGAAATGTTATTTTCGCCTAAAAAAATTATAAATTCTTCCTATATAACGATTAAATAGAATACATAAAATTATAAAACACTTTCTTAATTTAAAAAATGAATAAAAATATTTTTTGAATAAATCCATAAATATAAATCCATAAAATCCATAAATATTCTTCATAAACAAATAGGAAAAATATATAAATAGAAATTTGATTTAATATATATACAATAAATATTTTAAGCATGTAATAAAGTACTTTTACGTTAAAAAAAAATCTAAATAATTCATTGGTTGCATTCAAGTCGGTCAACCAACCAACCCACATACCTCACAAGTAAGAACCTCATAACAGCGTTTTCACCCGAAGAAACACATGTAATTGGCGGAGTAATATAGTTCCATATTTAAAGCGATTTATATAAAAAACAAGAGTTTTCCTGGAAAAAACGAAAACGTTACTAGATTCAGAAAGATCCTATTAACAACATATATTAACTATATAAAAATCCTTCGAGCCATTTTAGAGATATTTTTCAGAATTTGAGTCCATTACTCCAACCATTTTCCCTTTTTCGCTTTAAATTGAGATTCAGATCTCAAAACATATTGCATGAAGAAATGTAAAATTTTCAGGATGATTAAGACCGAAGATAAAAGACTATGTTGAAAAGATCAGAACAAAATACGGCATATTTGCTGAGATATTAAGTGTCGGCTTTTACAAATCTCTTTGATGTCAAACTAGCCGTATATATGAGTTTGCAGCGTTCAGCTTGGGCTTCCGCTTGCGTCACTCAAAAAACTGCCATTTTTCATGATTAGATCAGTTGTGCACCTCAAAAATTCTAAAAAAAGACATGCTATTCTTAACCCGTTAGTAATCGCATATTGGTCTTTTTGCCGCCCATCACTAAGGATTACCCCTTAAAGATAAAGTGGGGAAACTCTGTGTAACTGACCTTAAGTGGGTGTCCTCTAACATAGTATGTTTCTAAGTCATTCCTACTATTTTTGGAGCAGTTAATAACTTTTTATTTCTAAAATCGGTCTATTTGAATGCAATGTGACCAATAACGTTGATTCCTTTTTCCCATCTCTTCCAGTTTTTCAGACAGGTCAGAGTTTTGTGGGAAAAACTTTGCCTGAAATAGATGCACTTTCTCTACTAGTTTTCTTTCGGCTTTCCCCCAACACTACAGATGGCAGAGAATAGACTGAGACACGGCCACTAGCGTTACGAAAAATGATGCGACTACTCTCGGATTAAGCCAAAGAAATTCAAATATTTTCTCTGCTATTTCTGAAAATGAGTATAACTCTTTACATTTTCCCCTCTCTCAAAAAATGGGAACATTATAATTAAATAAGGATATAGAGTAATTAAAAACTATAGGAATATTTGATATACTAGTCAAGAACTTGAAATTTTATTTTACTACTGCTAAAGCATCCTTTTTTTTTTTTTTTTTTTTTGGGGGGGGGGGGGGGGGTGAGATAAAAATTATATCATGTGAAGAAAAAATTTAAAAAACTGGAACAACTTTTTACAAAATTTTTGTACTCCTATTTACAGAAACATATATGTATTTGTGTCAGTATGCACATATAAAATGTTGTACTTATTGATTTGTTAAGTTTGGCATTTTTGCAAGTAAATTTCATATTGACATTTAAATAATATAATGGCTTCTTAACAGACAATTATTTCTATTTATTCTATAAATATTTCCTATTCTTATATAGGAATAATAATGAACATGTTGACACTTACATAATATAATTTTCTTACAAATCAGTTTTTTCCACAATTAGAAAAAAAAAAAAAAAAAAAAAAAAAGTAGCTTTTTAACATTGATGATAACCTCATACTTTTTTTTTTTTTTTTTGTGAAGTACAATTTGTACCACATATAAACCTATATATGAATTAGTATGAATATATATATATATATATATATTTTTTTTTTTTTTTAATTACTGTTATGCTTAAACTTCTGACATGTTTTAAAACATCTTGTTCTAATGCAGTATTCTCATTTGAAAATTTTTTTAAACTCATCTATTTAATTTTTGTTAAAGATAGATACATAAAACAAACCTGTTTCGACAAATTATAATAACAGCACAGATGATGATACATCCAATACCAATAGATATTCCAAGAACAATTCCAAGAAATGGATCAGGAGGTTCGGCATCAAAGGCTACAAATGAAATAATAAAATATATACTTAAATTAAAAATTCTGTCAACAAATATTCATTTAAATATGAAAACGAACAATTTTCCTTATAAAAATAAGTTTAAATATGAATGAGCTCCATTAAATACACAAAATATATTCAACAGATTCATGCTAATGTATACACATTTTATTTTTAATAACAAAACAAATTACTAATGCTTACTTTCAGGACTAGGAAACTTAGAATTGTTGTATCTCACTGGTATATTTACAGATATTATTGGTGTTGGAGGACTGAGACCAGCTCCATTCCTAGCTTTCATGCACAAGTAATAGTGAGTATTACTAGCAAGACCTGTCAGTAAAGCTGTAGATTCACTGCCTATAAGTTAAAAATACACATTCAGTAATAGAATATACATTATTTTTCTCTCTGAACTTATCCTTTAAATTCTTTTTTTTTTTCAAAGGTTTTTTACTAATTTGTATCATTAAATGAAAAATTACTCATTATAAACTTTACGGTATCTGTAACTATTTCTTTGAAAAACAAAAATCAAATGTAATTAAAAACAATAAAAATAAATTTTGTCCCAAACAGAATTTAATTTTGGATAAGAGGCCTATTTATTTTATTTTTTTAACTGTATGTTTCAAGAGCAAGACTTCTTCTTCAGTGGTGGATTTAAGGGGGGGGGGGGGGGGCTAGGGGGCTGAAGCCCCCCCCCCAAAACACTGACATTCACAATTGAATATTGCAATTGTAAATTTTTTATTGGTCTAGACTAACACTTTGAAAAATCTTAGCCCCCCCCCCCCCCCCCCCCCACAAAAAGTCAAGTTCTGGATCCGCCACTGTTCTTCTTTATTCAAGGCAGTCTTCTGCAAAATGTTGAAGATGCTCCTTTTTTCCTGTTTGAAAAAAATAGTCCACTCATTCTAATAAATCTGTTCTACAGATTTTAATTTAGTTCCATAAGCCTCTTATAGTGATAAAAACTATTTCAAAAATTTTCCAAAAGTCAAACAAAAAACTCAAAACTTACCCTGATAGATATCTAAATTGCCTCTGTATGGCTAGAAAATTGATATTCATCCAATGGTATCCATTACGTTACTCCATGATTGTAACGTAAAATAATTTAACTTCCACTCATTTGATAAAACTATTCTACATTGTAGAATATAACTCAATCTAATAGTATGTTAGATTATTGATAATCTATTGTTTTAATTGATTAATAATTTATTGTTTGATTCAAATGTACAAAAGTGTAAAAAAAAATCAGTTCTTTACCTTAAAATATGCTGTGTTTCCTTAGAAACAGCTATTATCTTTAAAAAAATTTTACATTTTTTCTCTCAATTTTACTTTAAATATTTGTACTTTCTTCTATATTTAATAGATAAAAGTATTGATTTTGTAAAAACTTTCGACCTCGGGTTTTTAATGAACGTTTTGATGAACATTTTGAAAATTTTTTAATTTTAATCCCTTTCACCTCCTCCTTTACTATTAAACAGTTATTATGTGTTAATGATCAAGATTTTACCAGACCCACTGGTGGTGTATATAAAATTCCAATAAAATTGAATAATGATCTGTTCTAATACATTGGTCAAACTAAATGCACTCTTAAGAAAAGGATAAAAGAACATATCCATAATTTCAAAGAAGGAAAAAGTTCTGCTTTAGTACAGTTTATCTATAATAATTCAGGAGCTACACCTTTACGATCTAATGCTCAAATAATCAATGCACCACAGAACAGTCAAGAATTACTTTTATCCGAAGCCATAAACATTTTAAAAAGCAAAAATGCAATTAATCACAAAGACTCTGTAATCTTACAGAAAATCTGGCATTTCATTTGTGAATCCAATCATTAACCAATTTATATATCTTTTCAGAATGGCATTAGATGACAAGAAACTTGCTACAGCTATATTTCTTTGAGTGTATAACTACTACAACCTTACCCAACCCAACCAAGTCTATGGATCCAAAAAACAAAATTCCTTTTGCTTCCATGTCCCTTCTCTCTAATGTTTGAAAACTTCTTAGCAACAGATGACACTTCAAAAGAATTCCTGCAGATTTAATTCCTTGTTTCTACAATATTTGGAAGCAAAGTTACGAAGTCTTTGCTGCAAGTGACATTCAAAAGTCAATTCCTCTTAATATACATAATCTTTTCGTCAAGCTTTTAACAACTATAACCAGCACCTAGACTCATGTTATATATATGCTGTCTGTTCATTATCCCTAATATGACCTGAAGATGCAATGAAAACTCATGATGAAAAGCTTCGTACATTTTAATTAGTAAATTTAATTTGAATAAATATGAATGTGTTTTAAAGTGTCTCTAGCTTTTAGGACTGGGCTTTATATCGATGTCAAATAAAATATCTATTTAACGCCAATATCGTTTATCCATTTTAAATACTTCACCTTCCATGAAATATCGATGCAGAAATAGCAAAAAACACGAACATCTGATTCTAGAATAAACCGATTTACTAACTCTGGAATAATGCCAGATCTCTATTCATTCATTCACCAGCGACATCGGTTTAGTCAAAAGCATGCGCAGTGATAACGAGCTGAATCATGAAAAACTTTGATGATTGCGGTTTAGTGCCGAAAAAGAATCAAGAGAATTAAGGTTAGTGCCGTTTCGAATTAGTGTTGCGCAAGCAAATTGACAGGTAAATATCAGTTTAAGACAGGGAGAAAAACCTTCTTTCAAGCCATGATTATGGTTTTTACGTTACGCATGTGCGCTAGTATAATAAAAAACGATTCTGATGATGTATTCATTCATTCAAAATTCATTCGTTTGTTTATTTTATGAATATCAGCATTTTCTTTTCCTTTTTTATTACAGCTTCTATAATTTGAAAATAAAATTGTGTTTACTAGATAAGTGAACTAGTTATTCTTTGTTAATATTTTATGTAATTAATATTTTTTTTTTTACTTAATTTTATTAATTTCAGTACAGAATATGTCGTTGTAACATTGTCAAAAATAAATGATTTTAAATATTAGTGTCGTCTTAGATATGATAATTTTAATATTTAAATATCTAATTTTTATTTATTTCGAAGTCAGTTACTTAATAGTATGTCGTACGGACATTTAAAAATAATTTTGAATATGGTAAGAGCTGAAAACCTTTATTTTTATTTATTTATTTATTTATTTTTATTTTTTTCTTTTCAAGTGCCCCAAATTATTCGTCTACTAATTTTATTTCCCTATTCTGAGCTAGTTATTTAAGTCTTTTTGTAATTTGTAATATTAGATGTACTTTAATCTAAAATAAGTAAAAAATTTAAATTTCAATAAAAAATAAATAAAATCTCGTGAATTTTATAAGAAATTGTATTTTAGAAACTTGTAATGAAGAATTATATAGACTGGGAGATTCAAGGCACTGTAGAAATTTATTTTCATGTGTGAAGCTTTTCTCGAAATTAGCGAATTTTCTGCTAACTGCCGTTTTGCAATTCGTTCAAATGTAAGTGGGGAATATAAGTATTTTAATGCATTAAAAAGTAATAATAAATAAATTATAAAATTCTGAATTTATGAATTAGTTAAAAAATAAACAAAAAAAAATTTGAGTGAAACTTGTGTTTTTAATGTTCTAAAAGTCACTCACGAAATGTCACATTGCAAGTATTATTCTATATTCTATTGTATGATTAGTGCTGAATTCTATATGATCAGTGGTAAAACAAAATTCCGCTTTGTTTATTGTATTAATTTCAAATGTACAAATTTTGAACTGCGGAAAAAAATCAATATATATATATATATATATTACTTAATAGCATTAAACCATTCTATCTTTACCAGAAGCTTTTTTTTTTTTTTTTTTTTTTTTTAATTTCCAAAATGTCTTATTTTAGTTAAAAATATATTTCTGTGATAAAGATAATAATTTCGAGGGAAAAAAAATAATAATTTTGATAAACTGACGTAATTTTTCTACGGCCAATTGCTGATTTTCAAGTTTTAAATTCTTCTAAGAGTATACATTACACTTGTAAGAATTTTCAACTTCAGATTTTTGGTGAATGTACACGCTTTAAGAAGTCTAGAACACGATTTGATCATTTAAAAAAATTATCTGTCTGCTCGCATGAATGAAAGAAAAAAAAATCCACCAAAAAAAGTTTATATATTTCGTAAAAATTCTTACATACTTGATATAAATTTTCACTTATCAACATTTCGTACGTATCGCTATACAGTACCAATATACGTCGCGTTTTAGAACATAAGGATATAATAAATACTTTCCAGTATATGAAAAATTGTATAAATGTACAAAATGAACAGTAGGGATTATTTTTAACTGTGAAATTCAAAAACAATTACCTAGTAAACCTGGATATAATTTTTACTTATGTAAGTGTATCAATTTCCTCCAGCGAGCGAAAATTTTCAACATGAGTATAATTCAAAACTTTTAAAACGAGTGATTGAACCATGTGTCTGTGAAAATTTTAAACAAAATTATCCACTGCCCCCCCCCCTTTTTTTTACCCCATTGGAAGATAAAACAAGAACGAAAAATTATGCGGTACGCATTGATTATTAATAATTTCCAACTATACGTAACAGTTGCATCATATAACTTTCAATTTTATTTACTTATGTTAACACAAAACAAACAGAAACACTGAAAGATAAAGAAAGACAAATAGACTAACTGAATTTACAATTGCTCTTAAACATTGTTGGAAAATGTTCATAAAAAGAAATTCAGTCCATAGATTATAATTGCAGTCCTTAATGTGCCAGTATATTTTAGTGTAGCCCTGTAAATCTGAAGGTTAACAAAATCATATTCATCTCTTCCGTCGAGGATGAAAATTGTGATGGCATATCTCCGGACCATTCTTACAAGTACCTACCTCCCAGACCATCACCAATTCCCATAGCGAAGTACCAGTGTGACGTTAAACACAACCATTAAACTATAATTCATCTATACATGCTGAAGAAAACTGCTAAAAATCCCTGTGGGTAGGGACAAATCCCTACAAATGGCAATACTGCATTAAATAGATTTATCCTTATATCGATATTTTAGATGAACGATATATCGATTTAAGATATATCAATATCGCCCAGCACTACTAGTTTTTAATGCTTTTTTAATTTTTCTTTCATAAAAATGTGCATATTTCATGATAGATTTAAGATATTTGTATTCCGATTGCAGTATAATGTTTCAAAAGTGTTTCTTCAATTTATCTGAAAGTGGGAATAATTTTCGTTTAAAACTCTGTATAGCTATAATAATAAAAGAAGATGTCTGTCTGCCTGAGCAGCTATACGTTCAGCCCCCACTGAACATAGAAGTATAAAAATTGACATACAGGTGCTCAGAAGTCTTCCCGGGGATGGTGAATTTTTTTTTTAATTAGTTGCAAAGATATTAATTAAAACATCATCCTATGTTAATTAATAAAATTTTGTCATCAATTTTGAGCTTAAGATGTGTTTAAGGAATGTTAAATGACTAAATAAATTAGAAATATGAGCCCAATCATTACAAATTTGGTACAAAATGAAAGGGGCGATTTTTCTGAAACCAGGGCCATAAATTGCTTATTGACATGACAATTACATTTTTTTTTTTTTTATTAACTAAAGTATGAAATTTAAGTGGCAACACTTCATTATTTCTTTTATCACTCTAGAAATTGCAGACGGTTGTCAACAGATGATTTTTCATTTGGAATAATAGCTTTTCAGTTTTCAGTGTACCATGTAATAAAGGTACTGGAAATAAAATAAGCAGTTTTTCAATTTTTTTTATTTTAAACCGATTTAAGCAGAAATTGCTAATCACCAGCTATTACTGCTCGCCTGTATGCCATGAAAAATATTATATATATTTTGGTTTTATTATTTATTCTTAGGATTATTCTTATTTTTAAGTAATATAGATGATTGTAGAATTTAAAAGTATGTTTCTATTGGTTTTTCCTCTTTCTTGTTGAGTTTGACATTAATAACACGTCCTTTGGGTGATATAGGGCATAGCTCACTGTAAATTTTTAGTAAATTGTATACAGTAAGACAGAAATATCACCTAATTTGCATGCAACTATCAATCTATGCCCTTGAAAAAGTATTGATATTGTATGTTTTTAATAAAGGATGCTTATTTCTTTTTCAGAAATCTTTATTCATGCTTTATCTAGTCCTTCATGTGATACTTTGTTTCATCTAATGAAATGTTTGAAAAGGTTTTCATTATATATATAAACTGGGGAGTTAAAAGGCATTTGGAATTTTTCCAATTTTAGGCGGATTTCTGGTAATCACTCATGATAGATTAGGCATTTTTTGTCCAAAATTTATCAAAGTTAAGAGTAAGGAAAAATAATAGTGTTATGCATATTAGATTTTTAATATAATTTTTCATAAATGAGGAAAATTCAAGGGAATTTATAGCTTAACAGTGCCAACTTTCGTCCAATATACACACAAATTTAAACACTAGTAAGGAAAACAATGGTGCAGATTGTGTATATCTGCACCATTGTTTTCCTTACTAGAGGTCACTGGTTCGGGGATTTGCCACGGTCAGAATTTTCAAAAGTCGTTTGCACGGTGAGCAAACAGGCTGTTTCATGTCATGAAATGTAGATACAGCACCGCAGTCACCACAGAGTGGAAATTTTGTACAATTAGAATTTCAATGGTATTTGCAGTGTGAACGAACAAGATGTTGTAGGTTCTGAAATGGGAATAAGGTGCTGCAGATGCCACCGAGCAGGAGTTTAATATGGTGAGATTTTTCAAGGATCGTGAACCAGCTGGTCACCGAAGGTGGCTAGTTATGAATAAAAAACATGCTGATTTTTTTTTTTTTAATTTTAAAATAAATGCTTATGTCTCTGTTATTTAACATGCTATTGTAACACAAATTTATCCACAAATTGTACTGGGTCTATATATCCTAAAGTTATAGATTATTTTGTTCATTTAATGATACACGGTGAACACAAACATTATTGATTTTGCTCATTTGCTACTGGCCTCCTAAATGTTGTCTTAAACCAATCTTCACTGTAACACATGAGGAAGACCCAGTGTTTTAAATACTTAATGTTTGAAAACATTTCATCAAGAGATACATTTTTAAATCAAGAAAAACTAGTCATTTGAAAACCTTGCTAAACTTTTGAGCAGGAGCTACATTCATTTAAAACATCAGATGTTTCTCTCTTTTTAAAACAAACATTTAAAATATTTTTTTTTTTCATTTATGTTTTGTTTTTACTTTAAATCTTGATGATTTAATAATTTCATTTACAAATATTCTTATCAAAATAGTCAAAGTATTTCGCTAATTTTTTTTACCCTCAGAATTTGCAAAATTTAAAATCTTTAATATTTAAATTCAACTTTATCCCATGGAAGAATATTTACTAAAATAGTTTTAATCAAACATCTTTAGGTAAAATGATGCATATAAATTTTATAACAAAATCTGATGTTTTGGGGTATTAAATGGATGTGGGCATAGCCATTGGATTCAATGCTATGAGTAAGGTATACACAAGCCTTCTATTAGATATTTTAATCCTACTTAGGTGTAACAAAATATATGCTTTTCCTTCTATTATTAAGTTTTATTAGTTACTTGCTACAAATAGTCGAAAAACATTGCCTACACCTGACTATGCTATATAGATTGTATTTCTTCCAATTATTGATTTTGCCTTAAAGGTCGAAAATAGAAGTTTCTTATTAATTGCACTTCTAAATCTCAGAATAGCAGCATAAACATTGGAGGTAAAATAAAACAAAAGACACAAGAAATTATTAAAATAATATTATTTTATTTTTACTAGGGGCTAAATGTGAAAAGGATAAACCTGTTCATTCTAGGCAGGATTTATGAAAAGGAGAGGGGGGGGGGGGGGTCAAACCGGTCCCACATACCCTTTAGGTAAAACAAACATTTCCATCCTACCACCCATTGATTTGGATTATGCAACCCACAAAGAAATAAGATTTAAAAAAAGATTAAAAAATAATAAAGAAGATTAAATAATCACAAGATTAAAAATTACAAGATAAAAGATTAATACAGTCGAACCTCTTTAACATGAATCTCAAGGGGAATAAAAATTTTGTTCATGTTATCAGCAGTTCACGCCAAGGGTGCAGATTGGTTCTCCCGATCCGGCAATCTTGGATCAGAAGAAATTTTAGCCATCTGGGATAATTTTACATAAAAATATAATTGATTTTGATTTTAACAATGAATTAAAAAAATTCTAGGGGATAGAAAAATTTCTGGAACGACACACATTGCTTTTGCCGATGTATTGTTTATGGGATGAATTGATACTGTGAATCGCATCACGGATCGATACCTTTCATCATTACAAAACATATCAAAAATACAGTGGAACAGCTTTGATATAAAGCTTCCACTGTTGTTGCTGATGTACTGCTAAAAGAATGAGTTGATATTGCAGCTCGCATCGCATTACGAATCGATACTTTTTATCATTACAACATATATCAGATATCAGGATACATTTTAAGAAAAAAAGTGACCAGTAAAAAGTGTCAATACACCGAATCGCATGGTGACTTTCACAAAATTGATCTCAGAATAATATGTATAGTAAAATATTTCTTTCTTTCTCATTTTTAAAGTGATGTTTTCAATATTTCCACTCATCACCATCAGCCTTTCACTTTCTGTTTGTGTGACGTGTGACCGATCGCTATTTAGTAAACATGGATCGTACTGGTGTGCGTATTCAGCGCCTTTTCTCCTTTTGTCGTGTGTGCGTAATGTGTATTTTTGTGCTGGCTCATTGGAAATAGTTGCCACTCTCCTTTTTGCCTCTTTTCCGCAACCCTGCCTCTGCCTGTGACACTTTTCCCCGTGCAGTTTTGCGGTAAGCGAGAATTTGATGATTCAATCGCATCGCAGCAATGGAATGGGATGGTTGGTACGAATAGTTTGCCATCAATGATTCTAATTATTTGATTTATTTTAGAATAAAAGCATACAATTACTATGTCAACATTTAAAAGCAAAGAAGAAGTTCAATGTACGCACTGCAGTTTGGAGACGCGATAAATTAGCCTCTCATACATCCTCTAAACATGGAGATGAATGGCCTAGAGAAAAAAATCAAGTGAGTCTTCTATCAGTATTATTTGCTACAAAAAATACTGATATTAATTCTAAAAGGCCTCTGAATGAAGAGGAAAATCAACCTGATGAACCATGTAATAAATTAATGAAAGTTGAATTGGAACACAGGCCTCTTGTTGAAGCCTTACCTAGTACTTCTCAAAATGATGATTTTGTTCAAATTGATAATGATACAAACATAAATAATCAACTATTATCAATAAATCAGGCAA